>ML681979.1:24140220-24159424 GCA_007922195.1 Podocnemis expansa
TGGAATCCCCGGCGCCAAGGCTCCTGCCGAGGGCGGGGCTGGGGCATCCCCCATGGCCCCGCCCCTGGAATCCCCGGCGGCGCTGACGCCCCTGCCGGATCCCGGGGGGGGGCCGCGGGGGATGCCCCGGCTATGCCTGCCGCAGGAGTGTCGCGCTGGGGATTCTGGGCTGGCGCTCACTTCGGCCCCGGCAGCAGTGGGCTCCAGCCGCGCACCAGGGCTGGGCCCCCAGGTTTGGGGGCAGCGGGGGCTTTAAAGCCCCTGGGGTGAGGCATCCCCCGCGCCTCTCCTGGCGGGTGCCTGCAGGGGACTGGAGGCACCCACCAGGTGAGGCGTGGTGCCTGCAGTCCCCTGCAGGCGCTGGCGGAGTGAGGCGCGCCCCGCACCTGACTCTGCCGGTGCCTGCAGCCCTCTGCAGGCACCCATGGGGTGCAGCGCCCCTCTGCACTGCACCCTGTGGGTGCCTGCAGTCCCCTCCCCAGCCGAAATAGCAGGTCCACACTGTGGACCTGCTATTTCGCTCCCTTATTTCGCGGACATAGTTTTTGTCCTGTGAAATAAGTTGTTTCGAAATAACATGTTATTTCGAAACAGCTTGTTTCAAAACGTGTTGTTTCGAAACAAGCCTGCCCTGCATAGACATAGCCATGGACTCTTGAGACCAGAGTTGCTGAACCGGAGGAGCTAAGGCAGTGGTTCCCAACCTGTGGCCTCAGGCCAAAAGTGACCTTTGGGGGCTTCTGAAGTGGCCTGCAGCTCCCCTCCTGTTGAATATAGGTAGGGAACTGCTGCCTAAGGCAGTGGTTCCCAACCAATGTGCTGGGGCACACTGGTGTGTCATGGCAACACCCAAAGTGTGCCGTGAGCATCCCCTAGAACTGGAGTTAAAGTTCCTTCCCTGCTCAGCCCAGCCACCTGGGCTGTGCAGGGCTGGGAAAAGGCAGGGGTGAAAGTAAGGGGGAAGGCACCAGAACACAGTTCTGGGACCCCCTATTTTTAGGCAGGCAGTGTTCTGGCCCCCCTAAAAATAGAGGAAGGCACCAGAATGCAGAGTTCTAGGCCCCCCTGCCCAAATAGCAGGAGCAGCTGGAACGCAGAGTTCTGATGGCTCCACCTTAAACCCCGCTCCACCTTAAGCCCAGCCAGCAGACAGCTGCAGGAGGCTGTAGTGTGCGAATCTCCCCCTGCAGAGCAGAGCATCTTATGTCAGCCAGCCTGCAAACAGCCCAGGTAAGGGCTTTGAGGTGCTGCTGGGAGTTGCGTGGGGCTGGTGTGTGTGTGTAACAGAAGTGCGTGGGAGTGGATGTGTAGCAGAGGGTGGGTAGCTGGGGTTGTGGGGTGGCTGTTTGATGGGGGATGTGTGTAGCTTGGGGGTGGGGTGGCTGTGGGGGGTGTAGCTGGGGGCTGGAGGCCTAGTTCTGGACCCTGCAGTAACGGGAGTGTCCATCACAGGCAGCAGGGAACTGGGGGAGGGGAGGATGGGACCCACTGGGGTAGGTGGGAGCAGTAGTGGGGTGAGGATTTGCCCTGGGTGGCAGGGAGCCACTGTGGAGAAGGGGGAAGTGGGTGCTGCACCATGCTCCCCTGCCCTACCTTCCCACTCCCCAGGTTCCTCCCTGACCCCCCACAAAGCCACTCTTATCCTCCCTTCCCCTCTCCTCGCTTGCCACCCTTGTGCTGTTCCCCACATGGCTGCCCTTGTCCTCTTTTGCCACCCCGGCCTACTCTGCTTCCCCACTCTCTCATGCCACTGCACATGACTCCTGACTTCCCCTGTTTTGCCACCCCTGCTCTGCTACCCCTGCTACCCCACAGAGCAGCATTTCCAAAACAATGTGCCATGGTTCATGAATATTCATAATTAGTATAAGTTAATTTGAATATTCATGAGTTTAATGGTGGTGTGCCTCAAAAAATTTGAAGGTATCAAGGTGTGCCACAGCAGAGAAAAGATTGGGAACTACTGGCCTAAGGAGCCAGGCAGAGTGCATTCCATGGAGCTACAAGACCGGTGCAGGCTCCTTGCCGTAGCCAAAGGGATGGGAAATCAGCATCCCCCTTCTCCTGGCTGTAGCAGGGAGCATGGCAAAGCACCCTACCTAGGTCCTTAGGTGTTGGGAAGGAGTGTGCTGATCTCCTGTCCCTTGACTGCAGAAGAGAGCCACTACTTAGGGATTGAGGTGGACCACTGGGGCTACAGGCCGCATTTTATTTCCCTGCTGCAGTCAGGGAAACGAGCTCACCAAGGGGGCAACCTCCTCATTGAACTTGCATGTGGGGGGCAGCCTCCTAACTTTTCAGAGTGGTAAAAATAGTATATGTGATCCTCAAGCCAAAAAAATTGGGAACCACTGAGCTAACTGCTCTATACAAACAGTTTTCCAATAAGTCATTCAGTAAGCTTATAATAACTCCATCTAGGTGGTATTTCCCTAGTTTGTTTATGAGAAGGTAATTTTGGACAGTATCAAAAGAGCCTTACTAAAATCAAGATACACCACATTTGCCACTTCCACCCAGCGCTTCTTATCCTGTTAAAGAAAACCTTTAGGCTTGTTTGACATGATTCATTCTTGACAAATCCATGTAGACATGTTACTTATCACCTTATTATTAATCCTTATTACCATGTTACTTATCACCTTATTATCTATCTGCTAGATGTTTGCAAATTGATTGTTTAATTACTTGCTCCATTTTCTTTATGAGTACTGAAGTTGACTGGTCTGTAATCCTCCAGGTTTTATAGATGGGCCCTAATATTTGCCCTTTTCCAGTCCTCTGGAATCTCTCCAGCTATGTCTACACTACAAAAGTTAGTTTGAATTAACAAAGTTGAACTAATAAACTTGACCTTAATTGGAACTAAACCTGACCTTAGTCAATTAAATTAACAAAGTGCACTAATTCAACTTAAATATTAAGTTGAATTAGTGCACTTTGTTAATACGAATTAACTGCCCTAATTCAAATTTATTTAGTTCAAATTAAAGCTTAATCCTGGTCTACACTGCCCTTAGTTCAAACTAAGAATCCAACTAAGCACTTAGTTCAAACTAAATGCTGGTGTTACTAATTCAAACTAAGCTTTCATTAGTTCAGATTCGAACTAGTGAAAGTCTATGGTGAACTGGGACTAAGTTAGTTTGAATTAAGGCTCCTTAATTCAAACTAACTTGCCAGCATAGATGCACCCTCCCATCTGTAGTAACCTTCAGGAATGCCCTGGTCAGTGGGTCACAGAAGAGCCAATAGAAACAGAGTACAGGTTTTTGAATGGGAGAAGCAGCCCTGCCTGCTCCTGTTTGGTGCCAGGGGTGGTATGTTTTTGAACCAAGAGCACAAACCTCAGGATTTTTAAAAGAACAATTTTTTTTCTGTTGGCTATTGGAAATTTTGGGAGATTTCTTTTCTTTACTTTTCTTTTCCCCTTCTGCTGCCTGAGGAAACAGGCATGCAGGGGGTTTAAGTAGCAAAGCCAGGGAGTCCAAAACAAGCAATTTATACTTTTTTTTAGCTTTCTTGGCAATGGGATAGCTAGGCTAGAGAAGAGCAGGAAGGTAGCCCAGTGAATGCATTTGCAGTGGGGCAGAGAAGCCATGGAGACACCAGCCCCAGATCACTCCAAGGCAGACATGTGGAGTGAGGAAAAGGAAGGGGGTAATGAGCCATGGAGGCAGGAGTAGATAGGAGCAGCCATGTCCCCTCCAAACCACAAGGACCCAGCTGTAAGGGTATCTTTAATGTAAGCAGATCTCCAACACAGGGCAAGATGGCATTCTTCTGTAACCCCCCTGGGGTTTTAAGGAGTGTGGTCCCTTTAAATTTTTGCCCTGTGGGAGAGGTTGTGGAGCTGAGGAGGGGGCTGGGGCTGAGCTGAAGGCCTGGGAAGGAGGAAGAGGGAAAGAGGCCCTGCCTGAAGCCAGGGAAGACAGAGCTGCTGACCTGGGATGCCAGGCCAGCACCCACAGAAGGACACTGTGCTGGGGAGAGTCGCCCAAGGACAGAGCAGCATCCAGTGACTGGCCATCTGGAGCTGTGGGGCCGTGAGTACAGCACCTGGGACTCAGGGGGGAGGTTGTAGTTAGTTAAGTGGGGAGGGTGTTGCTCTGGGTTCGCAGAGAGTGGCAGAAGAGGCATCAGAGAGTTTTCTTTTGCTGGGAAAGTGCCGGCACCAAAGACTAGGAGTTGCTGGACTGAACTCTGGACTGGAACTGTGCTGGGACTCCTGAACTCATGGTGCAGAAGCAGAGCTCACGTCTGCCTCCAGCCTGCTCCATTGTTGGGCCTTGCAGGGCCCTGTATTAGCTGTTTACTCTGTGTTACTGCTGGCCCATCTCCCCTGTTGGTTTCCCCTTTTGCACCTCTCTAAATAAACCTTTCCCGTTCCCATAATCCCTGCGCTATCCCAGTGTGTGTGTGGTCACTCTGGGGGTTTGGAACAGGTGCCCCTGGGGGCAAAGGGGCTCTCCTTGCTGTGTTCCCGTGCACACCCTTTCTCTGGTCAGAGCTGCCTGCAAGGCAGACTCAATCTGGTTACGTGGGTGTTACACTTCCTACAGATGAGATGCATAGAAGCAGAGGAGAAGGAAAAGCAATTGTGCTTTGAGCTGGAGAAAGCTGAGAAACTTGGTGCTGTAGCTATACCAGCTTCTTCCATTGCCAATCCTACCCCAGCTTACACTCTCCAGCCCAAGAAATACCCAGTGTACCAGCTATGAGATGACGCAGAGGCCTTCTTAGAAAATTTTGAAAGGGCTTGCCTTGGGTACAGCATTTCCACAGACCACTACAGGGTGGAGTTTAGGTCACAACTCAGTGGACCCATAGCAGAAGTGGCAACTGAAATGCCAAAAGAAACCATGAACAATTATGAGTTTTTTAAACAACAGGCCAGAATTAGGGTGGGGCTCACTCCTGAACATGCCCGTTGCTGGTTCAGAGCCCTAAGGTGGAAACCAGACATGGCATTCACCCAGCATACCTGCCAAATTGATAAAAATTGGAATGCCTGGATATCAGGTCACAAACTAAAACCATGGAAGTTATCTCTCTTAATGAGAATGGAACAGTTCCTGCAGGGTGTTCCTGAAGAAATACAAAGATACATCCCGGCTGGGAAGCCCAAATCTATATCAGAAGCAGCAGAGATTTAAGCCAGATGGGTGGAAGTGGCAGAGATGACCTGAACTGGTAGCAGTTTGTGAGGGCAACAGAAGGGGTGCCCAGAGGTAGAATTTCAACACCAGGGACAACCCAAGGGCCTACCTCAGAGGGAGGAGCTCTCCGCACCACAAGGGAAGCCTCAGACACACCTTCTCCTCCCACACCCCCATTCTCCAGCAACATACCTCACTCCAGTGATCAGCCAGCTGGCTGGTGTTTTAAATGTAATGAGCTGGGGCATGTGAAAACCAACTGCTCCAAGAGCGCAACAAGAGTGCAGTTCATTGCAACAGGGTCACAACAAGAGTCTACAGGACCAGATGCCTCACAGATACCTCCAGAGCAAAGGGAGACTGTGAGTGTGGAAGGGAAGAAGTCTGTTGCATGGAGAGACCCTGGAGCACAGGTGTCAGCTATCCACCAGTCCTTCATAGACCCCAAACTCAGCAACTTAACAATCCAAGTAACTGTTCAATCCTTCAAGGCAGACTCTTTTGACCTGCCTACAGCTGAGTTGCCTGTTAAATACAAAGGCTGGCTGGGATCTGGACTTTTGCTGTCTTTGATGATTATCCTATACCCAATCTGTTGGGAGAGACCTTAGCAAACCATATGACGCTATCCGAAAGGATGAGCACAATCACCCACAGCTGGGCTAAGCAGGTCTCGACACCCAACCCAGTTACTGAACCTTCTACCAGGGCCAAGTCTGTGTGTTCCCAGACGCCACAGAGTGCAAGACCCAGAAGGAAGTGGCAGACCCTGATCCCAACCCAGCATCTATAACAGCACACGTAGAGCCAATCCTCGATACCCAATCAGCATGCGAACCAGACCCTGTGCTTGCAGCCACCTCAGAGTCACAGAAGCCAGCACCAGAGGGTGCCACCGAACCTGCACTTGTGCCAGCGGCTGACCCTATGTGGAAGGCTGTCCCAGTGTTTGCAACACCACCCCATGCACCAGCAGAGAGTGTTTCATCACCAGCAGCGGCATCCACATCGCATGCATTGCTTACAGAGGGACTGAGCCTGAGTCCACAATCTACAGGGGAGCTGAGGTCTCCAGCCTTAAGGGAGCAGTTCCACGCTGAGCAGAAAGCAGATAAGAGCCTCAGGGGAGCTTGGAGATTGGCATTGGGTGACCCATCATCTCTCAGCTCTTCCAATAGGTCCAGGTTTAGTATTGAAAGAGGACTTTTTTACAAAGAGATTCTCTCTGGTAGGGCATAGGGAGGACTGGTCTCAGAGACGGTTGGTAGTTCCAACTATATACACGGGAAAGCTCTTGAGCTTAGCTCAGGATCATCCAAGTGGCCATGCCGTGGTGAACAGGACCAAAAACCTGTGGGGAGGACCTGATAGGCTGGAGAAATCTGCTCGAGTTAGTGTACAATCCTATAAAAGAAGCTGTAGAATCCCTTAGCTGTAGAAAGTAGTGCACAGCCCAAAGAAGGGCTATGAAACTCTTTAATCACAAAAGTATGGCAGAGCCCCAAAAGGGTGGTTGAATCCCTTGGCCATAGGGCCAGAGTTGTGAGTCCAGGGACCAGGACAGAAGAAGGATTCTCTAGAGGCCAGGTGGTCCAGGGAGATTGACAGAGCTCTCTGGCTCAAAGCTAACTGTAGGGAAAAGTGGGAACTGAAGGCCTGGAATGAGGGTGCAACTGGAACCCCTATCGGAGAAAAGCTTTATACCTAATGGGCCAATGGAAAGACTTAATAAAATGAATGTGAGGAAGGGAAATGCTACTTTAAGTACTCTGGACTGCAAACAAATTTTTGGGAGAACCAGGAGGGGGCTAAGGATGAGCTGCATGCAGTCCCTACTGTGTCATGAGTGGATGTGCACTAAGACAAGATCTGCCACTCAGGGAAAATATACAGTGGATCAAACTAGCTATAATATTTGTCCATCACTTATATTACAATAAAAGGGGGGAATCAATACATTTCTACAAACAGGCACTGAATCGCAAGCAACAGGGAGAAAATTTATATGTTTTATTTACTAGATTTTACAGAGCTTGTTGCTGAAGGAGCTAGGCATTGACTTAAAGCACAAATTAGATATGCTGCTAGCAAAAACAAAAAGAGTCAATTAACTGCACAAAAAAATAAATATCTCTTGTTTGCACCCTGAAGGTCACTAGACTTTGGCTCATCTAGTCTGCCAAGAAAAGTGAATTGAAGGGGTAGCAGAGCCTCAAGTGAAAAAACCCTGTACTGGTCAGGTAGAAGTCAAACTTAGGAACTAGCCACAAGAGTCTCTCAGTGGATCTTATTGCCTTTTACAGGTCAAATGTTTCCTCAGAGTAACTCTCCATTGTCTTTTTCTGGGTTGAAACATAATCAGTTTGCTATAATTTAGATTGCTCTCTATCAAATACCTGGGCAGAGATTGTATTTTCTCTCTAATAGGAGGAGGAGGGAGAGGGGAAGTGACTTTGAACCACTTTTACCCTGTCCTGAAACTAGGTTTTGTAGCTGGAGAGGCCCTTGACATAATTTAGCAAACCCAAGGGGCATAAATTCTGGCTGCTTTCTGAGACTGTCCTATAGACTACAGCGCTTTCTGAAATCTCTGCAGCACCCAACCCCCAACACAAACTTTCTGACCTTAAACCCACTCCAGGCATAATCCCTACATCATGACTCAAAGTGGTCCACAGAATTCTCCATCAGCTGGAACCAGGGCTTTTTGGGTCCATTTATATCACTCTAACCTCCATGTGAATTCCAGTTCTGCAGTTTCTCTGTGCAAAAGAATAATTGGACACAAATTAGACATCAAGAATGGTAACGTTAAAAAACCAATAGGGCTATGTCTACACTGGCAAAGTTACTTTGAAATAACTATGCCTATATTAATTCAAAATAATTATTTCACAATAGTGAGTCTTCACAAGACTCCTATTTCAAAATAAAGTAGGCACTAGTATTTTGAGTTAGAAAGTCTACATTAGACTCTCTAACTTGAAATAGATCCCCTGGGAGAATGGTTTCTCCACCGGGGGAGGGATTCCCCTGTGGGGCTCCCTTCCCTGCTGGGGGTAGGGAACTCTTGGCGTGCTGCTTCCCCCCCACCAAGGCGTGCTGATCTGCCCCTCTGTTCAGGCTGGGGGGTGGGGGGGGCTAGGAACGGGCTAGGAACCAAATCGGGCTCTGAGCTGCTTCTGGCTCTCCATGAGCAGCTCAGAGCCTGGTCAATTTCTCTGTCCCTGGCAGGGAAACCAGCCTGCTGGGGGTTTCCTGTCCCCAGTGGGGAAACCAGCCCACTGGGGAATCTCTGCCCTGGGGGGGAATGGACCCCCCTGGGGGCAATCTCTCCATGCCAGGGGAATCTCTCCCTGGCAGGGAACAGAGCCCCCCATGGAAGGGAGCCCCACCAGGTAATCTCTCCTCCAGTGGGGAAGGGAGCCTTGTTGGGGGGTATGCCTCCCCTGGCAGAACACAGCCCTGCCACAAAATCCCTTCCCATTATTTCGAAAAAAGCCATTTCTGTGGCTTGGAATGGCTTTTTTTGAAATAACTATTTTGAACGAATTTCTCTTTTGAAATAAAAGCATGTTTACTTATTTTGAAATAGTCCTTCATTATTTCAAAATGACTAAATGCCTGCATGGATACAAAAAAGTTTTTTTTTTTTTTTCAAAATAAACCTCCTTTACAATGTAGACATACATTAGGGGAGCACTTCCACCTCCCCAGATTTTCTGTAAAAGACATGACAGTTACAGCGCTTCAACAGAGAAACTTTAAAATAAGGCTCTAACAAGAAACCATCAAACCTTCCTAAAAACAATAAATCAAAGTCACAACTCTAAAAGAAAGGGAGTGGAAGACGGATATCTAGGCCTAGCTGGTTTTGAAAGACAAGGTACCCCCTCCAAAAAAAGTTAGAAAAGTTAAGTGACTCTACTTTCCCAAACGACCATCTCTAATGAACAACTTGTCCATTAGTTCTTCCATTTTCCCATTCCTCAGCCTCCACAAATTTTCAAAGAAAAATTTCCTGTTGCAGAAAAGCACACGAGAAATTTCGGGAAGGTTGATTGAGTCTGGGTGAAACCTGGGGATATCAAAATTAAAATGAGCTTTACAAGATAGACGCAACCAAAATTTTAGAAGAATTGCTATCTGTTAATAATTTTGAAACAACTCACAGGATAATGTGAAACAGACTATGTTTTCTACTGGACTGTAGTTATTTTCACTGTCATGAGCACCTGTAGAATATATTAATAATGTAAGAGCAGTTGTACTTAAGTGACTTGTCTATAGTAATGTAGGTTGCCACTTTATTAACCTGCTAAATCACAGGGAATTAAAAATCTCGGAACAGAAGGAAAACATATCTTTGGATACTCTGGAGTGTATATATGTTTGAACCTTTATGTATATAATTTCCGTGGATTCAGGGTTTCAGAAAAGTTAAAGTCCCCTAAAAGTTTTATTTATGAGGCTGGCTGATGAGAAGAAAAACCATGTAACTGGTGTATTATTATTTATTAAGCACTGACTGTATTTGGTACTGCACAAAACAGAAAAGACACTGTCCTTGTGCAGTGAATCTTATGCAGAAATACATTTTTAATCTTGAAAATAATATAGATTTTAGGTATACAGAATCTAAAATTATTTAATGTTTTTGTATTAAGCTAAGTTTAGATGTCTTATCTGGGTGGTACAATTTAGCTTATTTATTGCTTGGCATGAAGAATACATAAATTTACTATTTATGTTCTAGTATACCAGATTTTTATACTGAGCATAAAGGACCATAGGCCAAAACAAATGTCAGTACCCATACCCAGTTTTTAAAAACTATGTAAAATTAATGAGTTAATTGTAACTGTCCAAATTTTTTATATTAGAAGTCTATTAGGAATTTGCAGTGATTTAATTGCACTCTTTATCCTCTGAAAATGTCAAAGGCAGTGCTCTGCATTTTATATTGTTTGAGAGCTTGATTACTGGCTTATTAATAATTATATCACCCATCTGGAAATAAACTAATTTGACATTTAGCTTCAGTTTGTTTCCTTATAAACTATGGATAAATTTTTTTTGGTAGTCATGTTCCAGCCTAGGGGGACAATGCTTTTGATCTTTTAAGCCCTGGCTATGCTGTGCCAAGAATGAGATTTGAATTGTTTTAAGACATGGGAGACCTATGGTAGAACACATTCTAAACATGATTGGCACTATATATATTGAATGCCTACTCATGTTTAAACCAAGCTAGCCTGACAAGTCTAACACCTTGTTTTAACATTGTTCAGCAAACTGTGACTGAACCCCAACGTGAACTGGCCTTGAGCCTATTGACACAACAGATGCACATTGGTGGATCCGGCTACAACATAGTGCCCTGCTGGTGCATACCACAAGCAGGGTTATAAAACACAGTTAAGATCTTTTCTACAGTTCCAAATGCTAATATATTGTAAGGGGGTCTGTGTCAACCATGTTTAATATATTCCCCTGTTATCGTTGTATTTATAATGTAGATGGGACCTAAATTATTAAAGAATCTTCTCAAATTGATTACAGCCAGAGTACTTTGTATGAATTTACTATACTGGCCAATATTACTAAAGCACGTCTCTTTTGTATGCAATAAGATAAATTATTAAAACCACATGTATTTTATTTCCCTTTTACACCTTACCTTCCTCCTTCTGTTGGTACTTGTCCATATGAGCTAGACTTGGTATTCTGAGAAAGGGGAATTTGTTTACTGGTTTCATAAAAATGTTATTTAAAATACTATTTGGCAGTTTATAAACATTAATAAACTTGCTCTAATGAGCTAGTACCTCTATTGTCCAGAGTCACTTATTTCCAGATACTTGTAAAAAATTCTGATTACTTAAAACTTCTCTGTCACGCTGGTTATTGTGGCCATTCAGAACTTCTTAGGTATGGTGGTCATACCATAAAACTGAGCTACTCATTACTCCAAAACCACTTCAAAGGGGAAATTCCTTTAGATCCGGGGTTCTTAACCTTTTTCAGCTGGGACCCAGATTAAGTTTGGGAGTCAGCTTCATGATTTATGCTTCAGTTTTGAATTAATAATGTATTTTCTTTTTCAATTTATTAAAGAAGATCATGGTGACCCACCCTAAATGGTGGCATGGTGACCCATAGGTTAAGAAGCCCTGCTTAGATAGTAGAAGTAATTTTCCTGTGATGAAGAAAGAACTGAATACTTTGGATTCATCCAAGAGAAAAGTAGTACATATACATATTAATCTGTCCATTAAAACAGTGTTTCTCAACCACTGTGTTGGAACACATTAGTGTATTGCCACAC
Source organism: Podocnemis expansa (assembly GCA_007922195.1). NCBI lineage: Eukaryota > Metazoa > Chordata > Testudines > Podocnemididae > Podocnemis > Podocnemis expansa. The sequence goes on from ML681979.1 coordinate 24,151,708, forward strand.
AGTGGTAAATGCATCATGGAGCACTGAGGTGATGGCTGGATTCAGCTGGGGTGGGGTGGTGGGGCTGGTGTGTCCTGTAGGGTGACAATATACTGCCAAGTGTGTTGTGTCCTGCAAAAGGTTGAGAACCACTCATTAAAATATAAATAGGTGTATTTATTAAAATAACACCAAAAAGGCAAAGCAGGTGATCCAGTAACTTTGGTCACTTCTACGATTTTTATGTAACCATTTAACATCCCCTGCAGTAATAAATGAAGCAAAACAAATATTAAAATGAGTTACAGTGATAACATTACATGACAGACACATTCTATGTGTTGGGGAAATATCACCAAATGAAACACAGTTGTTAAAATGTGAACAAACTAAGGGGGAAACATGCACTTTACAATGGTAAAAACATATTTTTCTCAACTGTGTGCTTTTTTAAACAAAGAACTGATTTTTTATTTAAAAAGAGAAACAACAAACTGGTATATGAGAACTGAAGTGACATCTAGATTTATGGGATACCACAAAGTACACAAAGTATGTGGTATGTTACTTCTCTGTGCTTCAGTTTTGTTCAGGCTGTGTAGGAATCTCAAAGTAGTAGGTAGGGTACTGCTATTTCAGTTAATAAAATAATACAGAAACTCACTAGCTACATTTATACTTCTATGGAAAAGATTTTCCCAAAGGAAACATTTTATGGATGGCTTTATTCTGTTTTACACAAAGCATGTTATTTTGATAACTTCCTTCACTTTTCCACACAGCATTATATCTTGAAATTCTTAAAAATCTAAGACCCTAAGAATTTTTAAATGGCCTCTAAAGTCATCCTGTCATGGGACATGTGCACAGTTTTGACACATCATAAGATATGTGATGGGTTTTATGAGCCCCACACTGATGAATGAAGGGTTAAAGGGCCCAAGGGCCATGCTTAGTCACATCTGCTGCACACCCTCACACTGAAGGTTGGGCTCAAAAAGGCTCAGCTCAGGCTAGGTGGACAGAGCAGGTGAGCAGTTGTGTGCTTCAAGCGCCTACCAAACTGTTGATGCTTCACATAGCTGAGACCTGGACCCACTGCCAAGCTCCCATAGCTCTTTCACCCCATGGAGGCTGGGAACAATAGGTTGCAGCTGATAGAGGAAGACCCTCCAGAGTGTGATCAGAGAACGAGGGGGGGAGTCCAGAAACAGACTAATGGCACAGATGGAGGAACCAAAGTCTAGTTAGGAAGCAACAGGTGGAGGAACCAAAGGCTGGGTAGGAAGTAACTCAGGGAACAGGTACCTGATTCTAGGCCGTTGTTTAGGACTATTATTCACAGGATCCTGGATTAGAACCCAGCAGAGCAGCAAGCAGTACCCGGGTTCCCTACCTCTGGCCGCTGACGTTTACCACTGGACCATTTTCAAACTCAGACTTCAACCCCCATGATAATGTGTAATTATTTAGACCCCCACACATTTTGAACTTAAGCATGTGCTTAAGTATTTTGCTTAATATGGACTTAAATGCTTAAATACTTTGCTTAGTAAATGCCTTCAGGCTTATGACAAGCAGTAGTCAGTGTTGCCAGTTCTCACAACTATCATGAGTCTTTTGATATTTGGACGTTTTCTGTAAAAAGTCCGGCTCACAAAGATAGAGTATTATATGTGAATCTAAGCTTTGGAGTTTTTTTTAAAGTATATTTTTAGATCAGTTTTCAGATACTAGCTGGAAATAGTGACCCCCCCCCCCCAGGCTCAGAAACCAGGAGCAAACTAAAAGAGCACAGATGGATAATTTTGTTAAAATCTCTTTATTTTTTAATGCCTAGAGTCAGCAGTACTAAGGTAGAGCTCCTTCAGCATGCATTTGGGGAGGTTCTCAGTATTATAGTTCCCCCACCAATCACTTTCACTTAGAAAACAGGGAATGACTGACTGTGAAATGAGAGCTTAGGACCCAGAAGAATAGTTCTGGCCTATGGAGAAAGTTGCAGTCAATTGTAGCAGCTGGATCTCACTACAAGGAACAAATATAAAAAGGTAAACAGAGCAGAAAGCAGGTTTTTTTTTAAAGGGGAAATGAGTCCCTGCTCCCTTAATCAGGGGGCTTTCTTGCTGTCTATTTTTGTTTATGATTTGTTTTATTGGGAACCTTGTTATTTTAAGCATGCACTACAGAAAGCTGAGGATCTTTTAAAAGAGAATTCTAGTGAGCAGAGGCTCTGAAAATAAAGTTGCCTTTTTAACAGAACAGACTGTTTTCACCCCCACACTCACCTTTTTTCTCCTTCTTCAATAGGCAGTCTCCTGATGTTTGTGAGTAGGTTTTTGGAACCAGGCTGTGCTTATCGGCCTAGATTGTGACTCCTAGGGTGTGACTTCAGCGAGTGCTAACTGCAAGGTAAGCAGTTGCAAAACAGAATCACACTAGCATAACCCACTACAACACAGACCTGTTATTGCTATTAGAATACTGATGTTATGCCCCATGTCTGCACTGGCACTGTAGTTGGTCATGCTTTTATCATACTGAAATGGAATCAGACAGCTCTGTTCCCTGGAGGGAGTGCTATTGATGGTGGGACACCAGGAAAACAGGGAGGGAACATGGGGCATAAGGTTAGAAGCAACTTGGTCACATGGACACAGAAATGCACAGGATTTAATAAAACTACAGTGGTTCAATTTAACCTGCATTCAGCCTTCTTTTTGCTAATGAAGGATGATGATAGCATCTGAGCTGTGAGGTTTTTTGAACTGCAGCAGCTGAGCCCTGGAACCAGGTCTGACGCACCTGAAACCCTTGATGTGGTAGACACATATCTAATACAGTGATAGATGTAGTGGAAGGTGGAGACTGAGCTGTCACAGACCAGGCCATACAGAAAGGAGACAACAGCAGGAAAGTAAAACTGTTATTTTAAATGATTTGTGTTCAAGGCAGAGTGGTCTGTGTCACTTTCAAGTTCACCACGGCCTCAAATCTCACAGTAGCCCTAGGAGCCCTGGGGACCTATTGCTCCCCAAGGAGAATGAAGGTGTGGAAGAACACTGTTTTTTCACTAGTGACCAATATGAAGGGACAGGGCTAGCCCCCTATATTAGTACCTTATGCACAGTGGCTGCAATGTGTAATATTGGGGACTTGACAAATTCTCTGGTTCAAGACATGATAGTCTGAGGTACCTAGGCTCTCTACCTGCAGGAGCAGCTGCTACAGGAAGGTAATCTCACAGTGGACAGATGCTTAGATATGGAGTGTGCAGTGGAAGCCTAAAAAGAAAGGATAAAAGCCCTTGGAAGCTCAGCATCTCCAGAGTACATGCAGTAAGACAACAGCAATGGACAGCAGGTGGGCAGCATTCTGTACACATACGCTACAAAACTTAGTTTGAATTAACGAAGTCGAACTAATAAGTTCGACCTTAATTTGAACTAAACCTGACCTTAGTAAGTCGAATTAACAAAGTGCACTAATTTGACTTAATGTTAAGTTGATTTAGTGCATTTTGTTAATTTGAACTAGCTGCCCTAATTTGAATTTTAGTTTGAATTAAGGCTGAATCCTGGTCTACACTGCCCTTAGTTTGAACTAAGAATTGAACTAAGCACTTAGTTCAAACTAAATGCAGGTGTTGCTAATTCGAACTAAGCTTTCATTAGTTCAAATTAAGGAATTCCTTAATTCAAACCAGTGAAAGTCTATGGTGGACAGGGACTAAGTTATTTTGAATTAAGGCTCCTTAATTTGAACTAAGTTGCCAGTATAGATGTACCCATAGGGAGAAGCATTTACTGTGGGAGACACCATGAGCAGAAAAAGAGGTGCCTCAAACTAGGACAACATTCCAAGGAGTGTGGCAAGTTGAACAATTTTAGCTGGTTGTGCAAAAGCAGAAGAATATCACTGATAGTTTCCCTTAGACTTGTACAAAAGGGGTTTGGCTCATCACACAATGTTGATGACATCATAACTCTCTCCTTGAGTCAATGAGCATAGCAGGTTCAGGTGATGGTACAGAAAAGCATCAAGGGACAATACCAACATTCATATGTGCAACAGTGTAATAGGGAAATGCCATGTGCAATTTCAGCTGTATAGTGGGACCTCCTGCCATGTGATTCCATGGGGTAAACTGGACTTAAACACCCCCATTACAAAAAGTAGTCTCAATCTAATCATGTACAAGGAGAGCCTAATGCAGCCTATCAGCACATGTGACATGCTATTAAATAACCTGAAAATTAACACCTGTAACAACAGAAATTTGTAACTATGTGCAATGTGAATGTGTGTAAGCACCACACGCCTCTGGGGGAATACAGCCATACATGTCATGAATCTAATCACGTTGCAGAGGATTGCTGTGTAGCCAATTCCCATGAATAAAAAGCAAAAGGAAAAGTCCCTTCTACTCCTTAATACTCCATCTTGCCTTGAATGGAAGGAGTGGATTAGAAGGCCTCTCAAGGTCCCTTCCAGTCCCATGATTCTATGATTCAGTGGATGACATCTTGCCAGAACTTTCCAAAGCCAAAATCTGTAGGGTGTGTGATGTGAGGAACAGGTTTGTTCTAGAAGTGTAACAATAATCTAGGAACCTTTGTAACACCATTTAATCACTGCAGATGGCTGTGCGTGATGAGCATAAGCCCATCATCAAAGATAAGCCACAGAAGACTCATCCAAGTGCTGGAAGTACTGCCTGAGGTGGACATTGCAGATGATATTTTCATTGTAGGTGTGCTTCTGTAATGATACAGAAGCTGAACAAGACCATGATAGACAACCGCATGCTTTCCGACAGCAATAAAGGTTCAAGAGCATAAACTCAACCCAGAAAAAATGCAAGTCAGACAGTGTGAGGACGCATAGACTGGACATCTGCTAACAGCACAGGGACTGAAAGCAAATCCCAAGGAGATCAAGACAGTTAGACATGCCTTTTTCAGGGATGTAAACAGGATAAAGTGCTTCATAGGAATAATAATTTTTCTGTCTAAGCGCTGTCCACACCTGGCTGCAGTAGCAAATCTTGCACATCAGCTCACAAGGGAGGATGCTGAGTAGGACAGGATAGGTGCCCAACAAAAATTGTTTGACATGCTGAAGCAAAGGATAACAGATAGCTCTGTCCTGAAGTACTGGCAGCCAAGAGGGCTACTGATACTTGGTGTGATGTATCAAAGAATGAATGTAGTTCTTTTTCAGGAGAAGCTTATTGTTTATGCCAGCAGAGCTCTGCCAGGAACTGACAAAAAGCTTATGGCAGTGGTATTTGGAGTGTAGCAATTCCATCAGTATACCTACGGACATGCACTAATATTGCAGTCAGACTACAAATCAACAGCAAACCATGGCAAAGCTCATTCTTAGTACTCCAAAAGTGATTACATTGACCATTCTTAGTGCTCACTGAGAGTGCAGCACTCCAGAATTACCAGCAAGAGATCAGAAATTTCCAGGATGACTGCTAATGTTGGCTGATACCTGAGAAGGACATATACCTTTTCCCAACTCTCTGATGCTAGGTATCAGGATGCTGACGCAATTAACGTACCGCACTATCTCTGTCTCCTCATTTCAACAATAAAGCCGCTCAAAATTAAAGATGCTGTGATAAAGGAAATTCAGCTATAGGCAGATGAAACAACAACACTAGCATGGTACCCACAAGACAAAAGCCAAGTAGCAGTAGGAACAGAACCAAATTTTCAAATTAAACATGAGCTGAGAGTGCAGGAGGGAATTACATTTTGAGGACAGAAACCTGTTCTCCCCACCTGATTATATAGGGCTGTTGGGCAAACAATACATGTTTCACAAGTGGGCATTGACATCTTCCTAAGATGGGCTTGAGATTGTGACTACTGCTGGGAAGGAATACAAAACTCTGTTTCTTCATAGAAAGGTGTGACACCTGTCAGTTCCATGATAGTCACCAACAGAAAGAGCCTGTTACCATTTGAACTATCTACCTAGCCATAGGAATAGGTGAGCATTGATTTACCTTAAACAAAAAGCAGTACCTGATTACTATTCTGATTTTTGGCAGCTTGTCACACTGCTTTATACAAGAAGCAAGTCCCTGATTCAGAAACTGAAGGCCTACTTTGAAAGAGACTGGCATTCCAGACACTGTGTGTACCAACAATAGACCTCAGTTTGCATCAGAAAAATTCAAGGAATTTGCGTGCAAATGGGAGATACACCACCACACCCCCTCTGCAGCAAATGCACTGAGTGATCGTAAGGTGGAATCAGCTGTGAAAATGCATAATTGACTGTTACACAAGGCTAAACAAGCAAGGAGTCCTATGGCACTTTTAAAGACTAACAAATTTATTTTTTGCATGAGCTTTTGGGGGTGAAGTCCCACTTTGACAGATGGCAGAGTGGTGAAAACTTACACTGAAAAAAAAAAACCTAACAGTATGGTAAGGGAAGATAAATCCTGTGATTCCATTTCACTGCATCAGGTCAGATTACTACAGTTCCATTTGGAAAGGAAGATGATGTCTGTCTGCATCTGTGCAAATTGTTTCATGAAGTTGATGGGGTTCCACTTTATACAGTTGTATTCAGTGCCTTCCATGTTGACAAGTTCCAAAGGGATAGCCATGTTAGTCTAGTTCATCAAAACAAACAAGGAGTCCTGTGGCACTTTTAAAGACTAACTAATTTGCTTTTCACATGAGCTTTCATGGGCTCAGATGCCAAAGTGGAGAAAACTTACACTAAATAAAAACTTACAGTATTAGAAGGGAAGATAAATTCTGTGATTACATTTCACTGCAATGGAGTGGGACTTTCCGCATGAAGGCTCGTGCAAAAAATAAATTTATTAGTCTTTAAAAGTGCCACAGGACTTTTTGTTTGGCTGAACTAGACTAACACGTCTTTGGAACTTACACAGACCTGTTTTTTCTAGTTCCAGTGCCTTGCTACCATTTTTTGGCCAGCAAAAATACCCCACCAAAGGGGTGCAAAACAGACCAGTGCAGGCACTGATGGGACAAAGGACTAATACCTGGCTACCAGTTAGACACCCACTGCAGCCAGAAGAATGGAGAAGCCACAGACAGAACATAGCTAACAATCAGAGAAAGTAGGCAAAGATTTACTAGTCCTGGAGACAGGCACACCGATGAGTATCCAGCCATCAGAGAAATGATAGAAGGCATGAACTAAAGGAGTTGTAAGAGATGCAGTGGCAATCTTGTCAAACAAGGTGACTACACAAGAGGAACAAGTGATCTCAGGAAACAGAAGGCACTTATGAACTAGCAGACAAAACACCAAGAGAAAGCCTACAGAAATTGTTACAGAACAGAGAGACAAAGAACCATCTGGAAGCCAACTCCACAGGGAGGGAGGAGACTCCACAGAGATAGAGAGTTGGCTAGGCTTAGAGACAAATGACAGAGTGATAGAGAGAGGTCACACCTGGCATGGCTCACACACTGCAGTCTCAATGACTTTGTAAACATCTGAGTTTGTGGTAAAGATGACACTCCCAACTTAGAATCATAGAATCATAGGCTGTGTTCACACGCACAGGGTTATTTCGAAACAGGTTGTGTCGAAACAACTTGTTTCGAAACAACACCTTATTTCGAAATATCTTATTTCGAATTAACAAAATGTTAATTCGAAATAAGAAAAAAAGCGGGAAACGAAATAGCAAGTTCACTGTGTGAACATGCTATTTCGTTACCCCTGGGGG
>ML681979.1:24159824-24319587 GCA_007922195.1 Podocnemis expansa
ACCCTGGCCAGGGAACACTCAGCACCTTGGCCAGGGTGCTGAGGCGGCAGCCCTTTAAATGTTGTTTCGGAACCTATTGTTCCGAAACAACATGTTCACATGTGTTGTTTCGAAACAAGTGTTTCGAAACAAGGTTGTTTCGTCCCCAAATGGGGTTTAACTTGTTTCGAAACAACACAGTTGTTTCGAAACAAGGGCTTCCCCTTGTTTTGAAACAACTGTGCGTCGTGTGAACATGGTTTTTTTTGTTTCGAAACAACGAGGTTGTTTCGAAACAAAAGTGCCGTGTGAACACAGCCATAGGGTTGGTATGGACCTCATCGGGTCCAACCCCCTGCCAAAAAAGCAGGACCACTCCCACTAAATTATCCCAGCCAGTGTATTGTCCAGCCGGGCAATAAACATCTCCAAAGATGGAGATTCCATCACCTCCCTATGTAGCCCATTCCAATGCTTCACCACTCACCTAGTAAAAAAGTTTTTCGTAATATCCAGCCTCAACCTCCCTGGCTGTAACTTGAAACTGCTGTTCCTTGTTCTGTCCTCTGTTATTACTGAGAACAGCCAAGCTCCGTCGTCCTTTGAGCATCCCTTCAAGTAGTTGAAGGTTGCTCTCAAATCCCCCCTCAAGTCTTCTCTTCTGCAGGCTAAAAATGCCTAGTTCCTTTAGTCTTTCTTCATAGGGCTTGTGCTCCAGTCCCCTAATCATTTTCATTGCCCTCTGCTGGACTCTTTCTAATTTGTCCACATCCTTTTTGTAGTGGAGAGCCCAAAACTGGACACAGCATTCCGGATGTGGCCTCACCAGTGCCGAATAGAGGGGAATGATCACATCCCTCTATCTGCTGGCAACACTTCTTCTGATGCAACCCAGTATGCCATTGGCCTTTTTGGCAGCAAGAGCATACTGCTGGCTCATACCCAGCTCCCCATCCACCATGACCTCCAGGTCCTTTTCTACAGTGCTGCTAATTAGCTGATCGCTCCTCAGCCTGTAGCAGTGCATGGGGTTTTTCCATCCCAAGTGCAGGACTTTGCACTTGTCCTTGTTGAACCTCATGAGATTTCTACTGGCCCACTGCTCCAGTTTCTCTAGGTCTCCCTGAATCCTGTCCCTGCCCTCCTGCATGTCTACTGTTCCCCACAGCTTGGTGTCATCCACAAACTTACTGAATGTGCAATCTATCCCATCATTCAGATCATTAATGAAAATGTTGAACAGAACTGGCCCCAGGACTGACCCCCGGGGCACGCCACTCATTACTGGTTGCCAGATAGACACGGAGACATTGATTCCTACACACTGAAACCGTTGATCTAGCCAGTTCTCTATCCACCTTACAGTCCATGCATCCAACCCATATTTCCTTAACTTGCTGACGAGAATACTGTGGGAAACCGTATCAAAAGCCTTTCTAAAGTCGAGGTATATCACATCAATGGCTCTTCCCACATCCATAAACCCCATCATCTCCTCATGTTGGTCCAGCATTATTTGCCTTTGGTGAATCCATGCTGACTGCTCCTGATCACTCTATTTTCCTCCAAGCGTTTCAGGATTGATTCTTTCAGAACCTGCTCCATGATTTTTCCACAGATTGAGGTGAGGCTGACAGGTCTGTAATTCCCTGGATCCTCCTTTTTCCCTTTCCTGAAGATAGGCACTATATTTGCTTTCTTCCAGTCCTCCGGCACCGCCCCCATTTGCCATGAGTTTTCAAAGATAATGGCCAGCGGTACTGCTGTCTCATCAGCCAGCTCCCTCAGCACCCTCGGATGCAGTTTTTCCAGCCCCATGGACTTGTGCACATCCAGCTTCTTTAAGTAGTCCTTAACCTGACCTTCCATCACCAAGGGCCTCTCTTCTTCTCTCCAGTCTGTCATACCCCGTGTAGTAGGCTGCGAGCTGGCCCTGCCTGTGAAAACTGAAGTAAAAAAAGCATTCAGCACTTCACCTTTTTCCTCATCCTCCATCACAAGGATACCTGCCCCATTCAGTAAGGAACCAACACCATCCCTGATCCTCTTCTTGTTATTGACATACCTGTAAACCCCTTCCTGTTATCCTTCACATCCCTTGCTAGCCGCAAATGCAATTGTCCTTTGGCCTTTCTGATTTTATCCCTGCAGTCCCGAGCAGTATCTTTATATGCCTCCTTAGTCATCTATCCAAGCCTCCACTTCCTGTAAGCTTCCTTTTTATGCTTTAGCTCAGTGCAGAGTTCTCTGTTAAGCCACACTGGGCGCCTTCCACATTTGCTGTTCTTTCTGCTCCTCGGAATGGTATCTTCCTGTGCCCTTAGCAGGGTTTCCTTACAATACAATGACTCTTGGATGCCTTTCCCTTCAGATCAGCCTCCCAAGGGATCCTGCCCATCAGTTCCATGAGGGAGCCAAAATCTGCTTTTCTGAAGTCCAGGGTCTGTGTTTTGCTTCTTTTCTTTTTTCCATTAATCAGCATCTTGAACTCTATCATCTCATGGTCACTGCTGCCCAGGTTGCCATTCACTTCTACTTCCCTGATCAATTCTTCTCTGTTTGTGAGCAGTAAGTCGAGAGGTGCAAGGCCCCTAGTTGGTACCTCCAGCATGTGTACCAGGAAGTTGTCCTCAACACTCTCCAAAAACTTTCTGGATTGCCTGCGCACTGCTGTTTTGGCCTCCCAGCAGATGTCAGGGTAATTGAAGTCCCCCATGAGAACCAGGGCCTGTGATCTAGAAACTTGTGCCAGTTGTTCATAGAATGCCTCATCCACCTCCTCCTTCTGGTCTGGAGGTCTATAGCAGACACGACATCGCCTTTGTTGCTCTCCCCTTTAAACTTAACCCACAGACTTTCAACTGGCTCATTTCCATTTCCATAATGAAGCTCTGAGCAGTCATAGAGCTCTTTTACATATAGCACAACTCCTCCCCCTCTTCTTCCCTGCCTGTCCTGCCTGAACAATTTATACCCATCTATGGCAGAGCTCCAGTCATGCAAACTATCCCACCATGTCTCTGTTATTCCAACTATATCATAGTTCCTTGTCTGCATCAGTACTACCAATTCTTCCTGCTTGTTTCCCAGGCTCCTCACATTCATGTACAGGCACCTAAGATACCAGGCTGATTGCCCTACTTTCCTGGGCTGATTTTCAATTCTATTGCATCTACCTCCTTGCATTTTCTCTCGGCATTGAGCTCCCCCGCTTGCCTCAGGTATTAGGCCTTCATTAGAAAACCTAAAACAATTATTTGATCCCTCCACCCCCATGTTCCAACTACCCTCTCTTTTATCCCTGGTATTACAGCCCCAGCACCCCCCAAGTTCCACCCCTTCCCTCAGGTCTTCCACATGGTCACTTATCTGTGGGCTTTGGTCTCCTTCCTCCTTCAAACCCAGTTTAAAGCCCTCCTCACTAGGTCAGCCAGTCTGCATCCGAATATACTCTTCCCCTCCCTCAACAGATGGAGTCCATCTCTGCCTAGCAGTCCTTCTTCCTGGAACAGCACCCCATGATCGAGGAAGCCAAAGCCCTCCTGATGACACCATCTTCGCAGCCAGGCATTCACCTCCAGGATGCTTCTATCTCTGCTCAGGCCCCTACCCTTGACAGGAAGGATCAAGGAGAACACCACCTGTTCCCTGAACTCCTTCACCTGAACTCACAGAGCCCCGTAGTCACCTTTGATCTGCTGAGGATCACCTCTCACAGTACCATTGGTTCCTGCATGGATGAGTAGCATTGGGTAGTAGTCAGAGGGATGGATGATTCTTGACAGTTCCTCTGTAACATCTTAGATGCAGGCAGTCAGCAGGTAGCATACCTCCCGCAAGGCCTCGTCAGGTCGACAGATGGGTGCCTCCGTCCCCCTCAGAAGTGAGTCCCCAACCACCTCAACCCTATGGTTCCTCCTAGCTGTGGTGGCTGTGATCCTCCCAGCCTCAGGGGTGCATGGCATCTCCTCTTCCACCTCATATATCATCTGTAGTGCCGCATAATGGTTCTTCACCCCAATGGAGGGTGGGATGGGAGCAGGGGTGGAGCACTGTCTGCTGCCAGAGGTAACAAGTTGCCAGTGTCCTCCCTGTGCCATAGGCATCCCATCCTTCTCCAGTGGTGCGGCAGTAGCCTTCGGCACCTGGATAGCATCCTCCTCCTTGCACGTCTCTTCGTGGATGCTATTGAGGAACTTCTCCGGGGCATGGATACTCCTGAGCTGAGACACCTTCTCCTCTAACTCTCCCACCTGCCTTCTGAGAGATTCCATCAGAAGGGACCTGTCACATTGATTCATCTCCCCAGCCTGGTCGTCTGAGACAGAGAAATGCAGGATACAGTCCCTGCAAGTCCACACCAGGATCTGGGTAGAGATATCTGTGGTCAATGTGTCTGTTCGTCTACAGGCACAGGTGGAGGAGACAGAAGGGGTGCTGGCGCAAGCAGTGCAGCTCCTCTTCACCATTGTGGCCTCACCAACTCCTCCTCAGACTCCCTCCCAAACTCCCATTTTCAGGCTATGTGTTAGCAACCTCTAGCAAATGGGACAGAGCATGGGGGTCTGAATGTTTGTAATATTTATATTAAAAATTTTGCAAAATAGGGAAAACATATCATGATCAGTGTAACTGGAATCAGAAGGCCAGTGTTCCCTGGAGAGGTTCACCAAGAGAGCAGGGATTTTGAGCAGATGGGCTGAAGGCAACTCAGGCACATGGGCAGAGCAGTGCAAAGGGTTTAATAAGGTTCTGCTTGTTCAACTTTACCTTTATGCAGCTTTACTTTTAGCTGTATTGCTTGTTACTGTTTTATTAGCAAACCGTGTGTATCTCATGATTCATAGAGCCAGAATTCACTGTGTCACTCTATGCTCACATTGGTAGGGCAACTTGTCTGGCCACTTTGGAGACTGTGGGAGGAAATTATCTAGTTCCAGGGAATTAATTTTGTGGAAGGATTCAGACTAGTACAGAAGTATTGAGATGTGAATCCCTCTTGCCCTAATAACAGACATCTATAGCTACTGCTTTTTATGGAGGCAACATTACTTTGGCATGTCTCTGCAAAAGCCACTGCCAAGAGACAGTGGTTGTTTCCAAGGCTGCGTTTGGCTCAGAGAAGATAGAGGTAGCAGCTTGCAGTTACAAACACATCCCCAACAACACCAGAATGGAACAATGTGGTTATAAAGGTGTAGATCAAACTGATGCAGTTTTTCATGGCAGATGGTCTCTACACAAACTGCCACTTCTGGACCAGGACCACAAATGCACACTGGTGAAACTACACAGTGATAGAAATGAGTGATGGCCAGACTTAGGCTCAGAACTTGAATATTTAGAAGCCACATTCCTTGAGCTCTGGGAGGAGCTTTTCCTGGCTTTAAGTGGCAGAGCATATAGCTGACAGCCTGTGATTAATCTCATGGAATCATAGGGTTGGAAGGGAGCTCATAAGGTCTTCTAGTCCAACCCCTTGCTAAAAGCAGGACCACTCTCAACTAAATCAGCCCAGCCAGCGTATTGTCTAACTGGACCTTAAATATCCCCAAAGACAGAGATCCCACCACCTCCCTAGACAACCCATGCCAATGCTTCACCACTCTCCTAGTGAGAAAGTTTTTCCTAATATCCAGCCTCCACCTCCCCAGCTGTAACTTGAAACAATTGCTCCTTGTTCTGTCCTTTGCTACTACTGAGAACAGCCTAGCTCCCTCCTCTCTGGAGCACCACTTCAACTAGTTGAAGGTTGCTATCAAATTCCCCCTCCGTCTTCTCTTTTGCAGGCTAATGAAGTCTAGCTCCTTCAGTCTTTCCTCGTAAGTCATGTGCCCCAGCCCCCTAATCATTTTTGTTGCCCTCTGCAGGATTCTTTCTAATTTGTCCATATCCTTTTTGTAGTTGGGAGCCCAAAACTGCCCACACTACTCCAGATGCGGCCTCACCAGTGCTGAATAGAGGGGAATAATCACATCCCTCAAACTGCTGGCAACGCTCCTACCGATACAGCCCACTAAGTCATTAGCCTTTTTGGCAACAAGAGCATGCTGTTGACTCATATTCAGTTTCCCATCCACCATAAACCCGAGGTCTTTTGCTGCTTAGTCGATCGGTCCCCAGCCTGTAGCACTGCATGGATTTTTTCTGTCCCAAGTGCAAGACTTTGCACCTGTCCATGCTGAACCTCATGAGATTTCTTTTGGCCCACTGCTCCAATTTGTCTAAGTCTCCTTGAATTCTGTCCCTGCCCTCCAGGGTGTCTGCCAGTCCCCCCAGCTTGGTGTCATCCACAAACTTACTGAGCATGCAATCTGTCCCATCATCAAGATCGTTAAAGATGATGTGGAATAAAACGGGCCCCGGGACCGACCCCTGGGGAACTCCACTTGTTACTGGTTGCCAACTAGACATAGAGCCATTGATTCTTACTCTCTGAACCCGTTGATCTACCCAGTTTTTTGTCCACCTTATGGTCCACTCATCCAACCCATACTTCCTTAACTTGCTGACAAGAATGCTGTGGGAAACCATATCAAAAGCCTTGCTAAAGTCAAGGTATATCATGTCAATAGCTATTGCTGCATCTACAAATCCACTCATCTCATCATAGAAGGTGATCAGCTGGTCAGGCATGATTTGGCCTCAGTAAATCCATTCTGACTGCTCCTGATCACTCTATTTTATTCCAAGTGTTTCAGGATGGATTCTTTGAGGACCTGCTCCATGACTGAGGTGAGGCTGAGTGGTCTGTAGTTCCCCAGATCCTCCTTTTTCCCTTTCTTGAAGATAGGTACTATATTTGCCTTCTTCCAATCCTCTGGGACCTCCCTCGTTTGCCACGAGTTTTCAAAGATAATAGCCTGCAGCTCTGCAATCACATTGGGCCAACTTGCTCAGCACCCTCGGATGCAGTCCATCCGGTCGCATAGACCTGTGCACATCTAACTTCTTTAAGTAGTCCCTGCCCTGACCTTCCATCACCATGGGCTGCTCTGCTTCTCTCCATTCAGCGTTACCTAGTGTAGTGGCCTGGGAGCTGACCCTGCCTATGAAGACTGAAGTAAAAAAGCATTGAATACTTCACCCTTTTCTGCATCCTCCACCATGAGGATACCTGCCCCATTCAGTAAGGGACCTACCCCATCCCTGATACTTTTCTTGTTGCCGACATGCTTGTAGAACCCCTTCCTGTTTTCCTTCACATTCCCTACTAGTTTCAACTCCAGTTGCCTTTTAGCCTTTCAGATTTATCCCTGCATTCCAAAGCAATATCTTTATATGCCTCTCTAGTCATCTGTCCAAGCTTCCACTTCTTGTAAGCTACCTTTTTATGTTTCAGCTCACTGCAGAGCTCTCTGCTAAGCCATGCTGGGTGCCTTCCACACTTGCTGTTTTTTCTGCATATAAGTGTGGTGTTTTCCTGTTCTCTTAGTAGGTTTTCTTTAAAATATAGCCCGCTCTCTTGGATACCTTTCCCCTTCAGATCAACCTCCCAGGGAATCCTGCCCATCAGTTCCCTGAGGGAGACAAAATCTGCTTCTCTGAAGTCCAGGGTCTGTGTTTTGCTTCTTTCCTTTCTTTCTTTGACTATGATTCTGAACTCTGCCACCTCATGGTCACTGCTGCCCAGGTTGCTGTTCACTCTGACTTCCCAATCAACTCTTCTCTGTTTGTGAGCAGCAAGTCAAGAGGTACAAGGCTGCTAGTTGGTTCCTCCAGCATTTGTACCAAGAAATTGTCTTCAACAATCTCCAAAAACTTCCTGGATTGTCTGTGCACTAGTGTATTGCCCTCCCAGCAGATGTCAGGATAATTGAAATCCCCCATGAGAACCAGGCCCTGTGATCTAGAAACTTTTGCTAGTTGTCCATAAAATGCCTCATCCACCTCCTCTTTCTGGTCTGGCAGTCTGTAACAGACACCCATGATGACATGCCCCTTGTTGCACTCCGCTCTACGCTTAACCCACAGACGTTCAACTGGTGTGTTTCCACTTCCATAGTGGAGCTCTGAGCAGTCATACACCTCTTTTACATATAGCGCTACTCCTCTAACTCTTCTTTCTTGCCTGTCCTCCTTAAACAATTTATAACTATCCATAGCAGTGCTCCAGTTATGCAAGCTATCCCATCATGCCTCTGTTATACCAATTACATCATAGTTGCCCGTCTGTGCCAGTACTACCAGTTCTTCCTGCTTGTTTTCCAGGCTCCTCACATTTGTGTACAGGCACTTAAAACACCGGCCCAATTGCCCTAGTTTCCTCTGTCGATTATCTCCCCTGTTGCATCTTCCTCCTTACGTTTTCTCCCATTGTCATTCTTTCCCACTCACCTCAGAGCAGAGAAACCAATTCACTTGTCTGTTCACACCTGGAGTGAGGGTAGGTCTAATTAGAAATAAAGCCCACCTGAGGAAGAGCATCACCTGTGGCTATAAAGAACTAAGTGAGGCCAGAGGAGATCCAGAGAAGAGAAAGCAGAGTGTCATCTCTCTGGAAAGCAGCCTTAAAAAAGGTGGGGGGGGGGAGTTGGAGTAGAGTAGTGTGGCTCTTCTAGGGGTGAGCTGAAAGACTGACTGGAGACCTATCTTGGGGAGCTGTGGCCCATGCAAATCCCTGAGTAAGCAGTCCATGAGTCCCTGAGCTCTGTGTGTGTCTGTGTGTAAGATCAAAACACAAAAGCCTGTGCTTATATAGCAGGGCAGCAGAGATTAACAGAGGCGTATCCATGACTAAGTGGCTGCCAGCTAAGCCCAAGTGTGCTGAAGGTTTGTTTTATGATTACTTTCTTTTAGACTTTAGTAAAGGACTCTGTGGCCCCATAAGAAGCAGTACTTTGCCACATGGTCTGACTGGATGGCCAGGAGGATACTTCTACAGTGAGAGTGGGACAAAAGATAAAAGGGAGTTTTGAGGTACTACTACTGGAGTGCCTCATCTGGCCATAAAGGAACAGGCTGGAGCAACAGCTTTGCCTTAGAACCAGTAATGTTCTAGAAGTGTGTTCCTGTCAGCCTGAGGAAGCTGGAAACCACAGATTATTACAGACCTGTAAGCCACCAGTTTGGGGTTGGCAAATCTACTGTTTGCACAGCAGACATTAAGATTTGTAAGGCAATTAATGGTGTGCTGCCCCCATGGTTGTCAGAATTGGAAACTTTCTTAAAAATTGCAGAGTTTGAACTGATGGGGTTCTTCAGCAGTGCAGGTGATACTAAAGGGACTCACATTCCTATGCTATGCCAGGCATTTGAAGCAAAAGATTACATTAACAGGAAAAGATATTGCTCTGACATTATGAAAGCCTCTGTGAACCAATATGGCATAGTCAAGGATCCCTGTATTGGAGGCACTAGAAAGATTCATGATACCAGGATGTTCTGGAACGCTAGTCCATGGCAATGTCGGCAAGCTTTCACCCCCAATAATACAGTCATCAATCCTGCATCTGTGTCAGTTGTGATTTTAGGTGTCCCAGTATACTCTCTGCTGCCCTGACTGGTGAAGCCTTATCCTGATATGTGCCCACCAGAGAAGAGGCAATTTAATTACATGCTGAACAGGCATAATGTAGTACAGCGGCTCCCAACCTTTTCCTTTATGTGGACCACTAACTACATCATCAACAAAAGCTTTTGTGGGCCACCACATAAGGAAGTCATTTTAAACATTTTTAACATAACCTATAGCTGAGGGGAGTCAAGCTTATATATCAAGGGGTATTTAAAAACATAGCTATTTCTAACAATTTATAATGCTTACTCAGAAACACAGTGCTCTTGTCAAGGTACATTTACCTGCAGTAAGACTACCAGTGGGGGAAAAGATAACACTTACCTAATGAGAAGGCTGATGTTGTTTTGCAGATGTCAAATGTTCAATGTCAGATTCCAATCATCAATGTGACAAGTGCTGAAAATCCAGTTTCGCAAAGGTAAATTGTGGGAAAAGCATCAGAAACATTGCTGCCTTGTCAGATGGTGTTGGGTATTCCAAAGAAACTTTAAGCCAAAAGTCAGTCAGGTATTGCTGAGAAAAAGCTTGCTTTAGAGCATTGTTAAGCACAGTTCCATAAGGTTGTCTTGCTCTTTTGAGGTCAGGCTTGTGAGAGAGTGTCATTGTCAAGGCTCATGAAGGGATTTTGTATCCAGCTGAATTTTGTATTGGGCACAGCGAAATACTCGCATAGGTTTGTTTTCAAACCTTTGGAGGTGCTCTTTGATATGTTTCACACTATCAGGAAGCTGCGTCTTTGCTGTGACCAAAAAAATCCAACAGATTCATAAAAAAGTTGTAATTAGACTGCTCAAGTCATTTGGTTCACATCTCTATTTTCTTGATCATCACTTCTATTTTGTCCTGGGCATGAAATAATATCATTGATTTTCCCTGAGGGTGCAGATTGAGACCATTTGAATAAACAAAAATTTCTGCCATATATTCCATTTTGGCAAGCCACTCACTGAAAATCAGTGAAATGACGTGAAAATTCAAACTTTGAGTCAAGTAAAATAATTCTCACCTCATCATACAACTCAAAAAGATGAGTGAGTGCCTTTTCTTGGGACACTCAGTGGACCCTGGTGTGGAGGAATAGTTGATGATGATCACTGCCCATCTCATCACAGAGAGCTGCAAATATTTGATTTGATGTAATTAACTGTTTTAACCACTTCCTCCAAAAGTCTTGAGATCAGCAGGCATTTTCTTTGCAGCTAACACCTTTTCCATGCATGCTGCTGTTAACATATGTTGCTCATGGAGCCACCACTCTTATATGCGCAACAACCCCACTGTGTTGGTCTAACATGGTACAGGCCCCATATGCGCTAAGTCCAATGTATTTTGACCAATCCCATTTTCAATAATAAAACCATTCAACATGTCAGAAATAGCCTTTGTAGTTGAGCACCTGGGCAATGATTTAGAAAAGAGAAAGTCCTCATGTATCTTTCCATTGTGTTTATACCTTACATAGGTGAGCAGGTTTGAAAGGTTTGTGGTGTCCATTCATTCATCCAGTTGAACTACATAAAATCAATTGGCTCATTTTCTCGCTATTAGCTGATCACACGTGTTGTGGGCCATCCCATCAACTCTGTGTTGAACTGTGTTATCCAACAATGAACTCAATGTCAGTTTGCTTGCAGGCCCCCTTCTCCCAGCATAGAACCCACCATCTCTTTAGCAGCTGGCAGCATGTGTGACTTCCCTGTCTTGGCTAGGAGCCTAGCTATACAGCACAAGGCCTCCACCGCTTTTGCATTGTCACGGCCTTTAGATGTGCATTCCATAATTTTCTTGCTACTTCAAAATTCTTTGAGCTTGCTTGCAAAAAATTCAATAGGCTTCCCAATGTTTAGTTTCAAGATGACAGTGAAGATGAGTGGGCTTGAAGTTTTCTTTTGACAGAACTTCATAGCACACAACACAGACTGGTAACAGTTCATTCTGGGTTCCAGTGAAAGTAAATCCCAGTTTTAAGTATTGACTGCTGTATTTTCTCCACACTTTGCACTTACTTTTGTTGTGCTCAGCTAATGCCTCACTGTCATTTTGACCATCTGTCTCTTTTCTCTTGAGTGTGCCAGATAAAAGCCACCAATCCATTACAGGCAGGCAGGCTCACAGTCTCGGGCTTTCCCATGCAGGATTGTCACATGTCAGTGCAGCACAGCACAGGCCACACGCAAGACGGACTAGGCAGCAAGCTGCAGGAAGGAAGCTGTGTATGTGCACACATTCACATCTGCATCATCAGTTGGAAGGGGAACAAAGGAAGCCCCACTCACCTTCCCCTATCCCCCCTTCCCCTCGCCCTGAGTTCTTTCCTCAGCCATGCACACTTTTCCTTTCCCACTGCATCTAGCCCTGAACCCTTTCCTTGTGCCCTGAACTCCATTGCTTTCCTTGTCCCCCCATGGCCTAGCACACCCCAGCCCTGAGCACCTTACCTCATCTTCCCTGCAGCCGTTTACCACAGCCATGAGCACCTTACCTCACCTCCCCACCCAGTGCCTCCTTCCCCTAAGGCCCTGTATACCCTGTCTCCAGCTGTATATATTTCCCTTCCCATTCTGCTCCCCCCTCCATGGACTACCTGTGCTGGCCTTGTAGATCTCCAGTGATCCACGAACCACACATTGGGAATTGCTGCCCTACATAAATGTGTTATTTGGTTATAGTAATCCTTTGTAAATTTGACCTTGTTTTCACTTTTTGCAAGACTCTTTCTTTATATTTAGATTATTGAAAATCTTCTGGTTGTCTCTTGCCATTCTTTCTATCCTTCCTATGCAGTGGAATAGTTTGCTCTTGTGCTCTTAATAGTGTCTCTTTGAAAAACTGTGAATTGTCTCAGTTGATTTTCTTCTTAGACATGCTTACCACGGAATCCTACTTACCAACTCCCTGAGTGTGCTAATGTCTGCCTTCTTGAGATCCACGTTCAAATTCTCAATGAGTTCCTCTCTGTTAGTTAAAATCAAATTGAGAACAGGGTCTCCCCTATAGCTTTCTCCACCTTTTGAAATAAAAAATAGTCTCCAATACATTCCAAGAACTTGTTGGATAATCTGTGCCTTGTAGTAGTATTTTCGCAACAGACATCTGGGTAGCTGAAGTCCCCCAACACCACCTAGTCCTGTGCTTTTAAAGATTTTGTTAATTGTTGGGGGAAAAGGCCTCATATATCTCTTCTTCCTGGTTAGGTGGTCTGTAGTAGACCCCCAACCATGACATCACTCTTGGTTCTATTTTACTCCATTTATTTTTACCTAGAGACTTTCAACATGCCTGTTTCCTATTTCTATCTCAACTTCAGACCAAGTATATACATTTTTAATATACAAGGCAATATATAATATATCATGGTGAAAGTATGTGTGGGTATAAGATAACACAAATTCTCATCACATTTTCTTATTTGCATCTGTTCTCTTTCCTTTGAATGGGAGCACATGTAGCATGCAGCAGATACTGTTAATGGTATGAATTTTCATGTCTCATTGACTGGCTTTCCCACGCATTGTTGTTTATGATATGGTAAAGCTGAGGTAAATCCACAGGGTTTAGAGTTCCATGGATCTGCCTCGATGGCTCATGAGCACAAAGAGCTTCTCATACACATCTGTGTGAAATTCCATGTCTCGTGCCTTCATCTCTTACTCACAGCAGAAAGATTTTTCTGTAGCTTCTCTCAGAAGCCTCGTCTTTCTTCCTATACTTCTCTTTCAACACCACATGCTTTCCAATCACCTGGCGCAATCCTTATGCATTTCCAGCATCAGGTCATCCCTGGTTCTTCATCATTTTGACCTTAAATTCTGAATCCTATCACTCTCCTACATGCTGTTCCCTGCCCTGATGAGTCTGATACTGTTGCACCTGGTTCTGACAGATAGAGGGAAAAAGTTTTCAGTGCCATGACTTCATAATTTCGTACACAATAACACAAAAGAATTAGTAACTCAAAAGAATCCATCAACTTCATGAAACACCTTGTACAGATTCAGACAGACATCATCTTCCTTTCTAAATGCAAACAACTGGACATTATACCTAAAGGACTGAAAGTAAAAAATCCTTTACAATTGACATATTACACAGACTACAGTGAGAGATTATGCCACACACTCTCACAGAAACTTAGAACCCACCTGATCAGCATTCTGTACAGCAAACAGAAGAAAATTAAAAATGAACTCTCAACACTGGCTTCTTTCATACAAAAACAACCTATAACACATTCTTCTACATGACTGGACTTCACAAAAAAGAGAAGATCCATCTACAACACACACTTTGATTTTCTACAGAAGAAAAAAGACACCAAACTGTCTAAACTACTATACATCACTAAAGACAACAAGAGTGACACCTTCGACCCAGCCAACAACATTGTTAATCTCTCATGCTACACACTTACTCCAGCAGAGAAATCTGTGCTATTTTGGGGACTTTCCTTCTGTCCCATAATCCCCCCACATAAGATACAATTCTGCGGTGACTTGGAGGACTCCTTTTGCCATCTAAGACTCAATATTTCTATAGCACCACCAATCAACGCAGTGACCCAGAGGTACCTTCCTCCGAACACAGGAAGAAGAACTATTCTTTGTGGACTCCTCCAGAGGGTCAGAACAAAAGACTAGACTTTTACATTGATTGTTTCCGCCACTGTGCCAAGGCTGAAATTGTGGACAGACAACATCCTTTACATCATAACCTCAGCCATGCAGAGTGCAACGCCATCCACAGCCTCAGAAACAACTCTGACATTATTATTAAGCAGGCTGGAAAAGGAGGTGCAGTTGTCATCATGAATTAATTGAATTATGATTAGGAGGCTTATAAACAACTTTCCAACACAACATTCTGCAAACCTCTTTTACCTGACCCCAATGAAGAATCCCAAAAGGAATTATACCACCTATTCAAGAAACTCCCTAAGGCAGCACAGGAACAAATAAAGACAGGTACACCACCAGATCTCTGACCAAGGATATTCTACCTGCTACCTACAATCCATAAAAAAGGAAACCCTGGACTTCCCATCATTTCAGGCATTGGCACTCTTATAGCAGGCTTATCTGGTTATGTGGACTCCTTCCTCAGACCCTATGCTATCAACAGTCCTAGCTTTCTTTGAGACACCATGGACGTCCTGAGGAAATTCCAATCCATTGATGAGCTTTCAGAAAACTGAATCCTGGCTACTGGGGATGTAAAAGCTCTTTACACCAACATGCCACACAATGATGGATTATAAACTATTAAAAGAACCATCCCAGATGATGCCACAGCACAGATTATGGCTGAACTTTGTGACTTTGTGTTCACCCACAACCATTTCAGATCTGAGGATAATTTATACCTCCAAGTCAGTGATACTGCTATGGGTACCTGCACGGCACCACAATATGCCAACATTTTTATGGGTGATTTAGAACAACATTTCCTTAGGTCTCATCCCAAAGCACCTCTCCTCTACTTATGCTATATTGATGACATCTTCATCATCTGGACCCATGGCAAGGATGCTCTTGAAGATTTCCACAGAGATGACAACAATTTCCACTCCATAATCAAAGTGCCACAGGACTCCTTGTTTTTTTTTTTTTTTTCTCTCTCAAAAGAATCCCATTCTCTTGGCCACTAAACTTCTGCCTTTTGTGAGGCTTTGTAATGGAGTTTTCCAAGGAAAACAAATGGCAGATTGATTTCACCTTCCAGCTCTTCCAGAACCCCTCCCCCTTTTTTGGTGAAAAGTAGGCAGATGGGTGGCATAGGGAAGTTCAGATAGACTCATCCGCAACAGCAATTATCTTAAACTCTTTTAAAACACTTGTGTAACCTTACCAGATGATAAAACAAACAAGAAGTCCTCTGGCACTTAAAGTCTAACAAAAGTATTTATTGCATGAGCTTTCATCAGATGCTTTGAAGGTGGGGAATTTTCTGCCATAAAAGCTCATGCAATAAATAGATTTCTTAGACTTTAAGTGCTGCAAGACTCCTTGTCTGTTTTACTGAACTAGACTAACACGGCTGTCCCCTTGGAACTTACAAGATGATGTGTTGCTTCAGACACTAGACTAGAAGACAGACCAGTTTTTCCAGGCAGGGGAGAGGAAAACTTCAACACAAGGGAAATTTTGTCTCTTTTGACATAGATAGAATCATAGAAACTGGAAGGGACCATGAGAGGTCATCGAGTCCAATCCCTTGCACTCATGGCAGGACCAATTACCATTGTAAACCAACCCTGACATGAATTCGTCTAACCTACTCTTAAAAATTTCCAATGATGTAGATTCCACACACTTCCTAGGCAACTTACTCCAGTGGTTAATCACATTGATAATGAGGAATTTTTTCTTCATCTCCAATCTAAACCACCCTTACTGTAATTTAACTCCATTGCTTCTTGTCCTATCATCAGCACATAAGTAGAATAATTTTTCTCCCTCCTCCTCATAACACCTTTTTAGGTACTTGAAAACTATTCAAATGTCCCCTCTCAATCTCCTCTTTTTCAGACTAAACAAACCCAGCTCTTTTAATCTTCCCTCATAAGTTAAGTGTTCTAGACCTCTAATCTTTCTTGTTTGTCTTCTCTAGACTTTCTTCACATTTTTTCTGAAATGAGGTGCTCAGAACTGGACACAATACTCCAGTGGAGACCTCATCAGTGTGGAGTAGAGCAGAAGAATTACGTCTTGTGTCTTACTTATAGGGCTCCTGTTAATACTTCCCAGGATGGTGTTCGTTTTTCCTCCCCCTCACAGTGTTATACTATGGACTCGTATTTACCTTGTGTTTCACTTTGGCACCCAAATCCCTGCATTTTGTATGTGTGCAATTGATTGCTCTTTACTAAGCAGAGTACTTTGCATTTGTCTTTATTGAAGTTCATTCTTTTTACCTCAGACCATTTCACCAGTTTGTCCAAATCATTCTGAATTGTAATTCTAGCCCCCAAAGCACTTGCAACTCCTCCCAGCTTGGTATCATCTGCAAACTTTATAAGTGTACTCTCTATGCCACCACCTAAATCATTGATGAAGATATAGAACAGAACCAATCCCTGAGGTACTGCTCTTGTTATATCCTTCCAGCATGAAGTGGTAAGTGACAAGACAGGGGATTGCAAAGCATAAGAGCAGCAAAAGGAGGCTTGCGTTGCCAAAGAATCTGAGGCTTCCTGGAATTTTTACTAGTAAAAAATTCTATTGCTCTCCAGGAATGGAGTAAAATAATATCAGTAATAAATTGCCATTTGCAGTAATGGGAGAGTGTCAACATGATGGAGTAGTCATAGAATCATAGGTTTGGATGGGAACTCATGCAATCATCCCGTCCAACCCCACACTAAAAGCAGGGCCACTCTCATTAAATATTCCCAGCTAGGGTTTTGTCGAACCGGGCCTTAAGTGTTTCTAAAGATGGAGATTTCACCACCTCCCTAGGTAACTCATTCCAATGCTTCACCACCCTCCTAAGGAGAAAGTTTTTCTTAATAGCCAACCTCGACCTCCCCAGATGTAACCTGAAAACATTGCTCCTTGTTCTGTCCTCTGTTACTGCTGAGAATAGCCTAGCTCCCTCCTCCTTGGAGCACACCTTCAAGTAGTTGAAGGTTGCTATCAAATTCCCCCTCTGTCTTCTTGCCTGCAGGCTAAATAAGCCTAGTTACTTCAGTCTCTCCTTGTAAGTCATGTGCCCCAGCCCCCTAATCATTTTCATTTCCCTCTGCTGGACTCTTTCTAATTTGTCCGCATCCTTCCTGTAGTGCAGAGACCAAAACTGGACACAGTATTCCAGATGCGGCCTCACCAGTGCCAAATAGAGGGGAATAATCACATCCCTCAATCTGCTGGCAACACTCCTACTGATGGGAATGAAAATGCTTTTACGGATTGTGTTACAGATTATATTTTGTCTGGGCTTTGGCCACAAAACATATTACTATTGCATTACTGGTTCTCCATTAAAAATACTATTGCATTCAGCTATGGCAAGCTGCCATTTTGCCAAGGCTTTTCTCCACTTGTCCATTTTTAACTAGCTTATAGTAAAGGATGGGTGTGTAGATGAGTGTAATGGTGCAGCATTTACCCCCAACTGAAGCAGTAACCAAGGTTCTAGACTAAGACCTGTCTAAATATTTCTTAATAACAACAAAGAGGGCTGAACTCATCCTACCTGACTACTATGCTGAGTTCCTCCTTCATTCTTCTGTGTGGGGCTCTTCCTGGTCCAGACCAAAGAAGAGATCACATGATTCACGGCATGGATCCTCCCTGAGCTAGAAACATGTCCCTTCCCCAGCCTGGGTGCCTGACCACTATGCGAGGCATGTCTTGGCAAACATCCAAGTTCCAGTCACATGCCAGACCAGACTCCATAGAGAAGTCCACCCCAGAACAGGGTTCCTTGCTTCAGGTCCTATTCAGAACAAAGTCCAAGTCACTGTAAAACAAGTTGTTGGGCAGCACTAGATTTCTTATTCTTGGTCTTCTGGTATCTCAGTTTGAACCTCTTTATCTTCTCCATGCACTGCTGTCCATGAATGGTCTTCAGTTGTTGAGATATACCATTGTTTTTCTTTGAGGAGTTAAAGTCTTGCTTTGAGCTTGGTTTGGCCCAAAGCTGCACCAGGATTCTGCTGTGATCCTCCAACCAGATGGCTACATGCTGGTACATGAGGTTTTTTAGCAGGCATTATTTATCTGTCTCAAACACTAGAGACGGGAGGATTTGGAGAAACCGCAGGACACTGACTGGAGGCACATGAAGGGAGACTTCTCCTATTTTGGGCTCAGCTCACAGGTACATGGCAAGATGGAATGAGGAATCAAAGGCCAGGGGGAAGAACATCATGTACCAATTATGTGACTGGCTGTGGCTTCACATTTTCACTGCAGTTATCGCAAGCTAACATTATGTGGGATAAGTGAACTCAGGGTCTGCTGCGTACCTCAGGCTGTGGTGGCCATTTTGCCATGTAGCACAGATAGAAGCATGTGAATGTGTGAATATAGAGCTTATTATAGAGGAAAATCCATAGCTGAACCCAAATTAAGTGAAGACAAAGCCTTAGGCACTGTTGTGAGCAAACAATGGTGTGTGTAAACTGTACCACCCCAGGAGTCACTGTGACTTGGAGGAACTTTTCTGAGTCACAGTTTTCCCTGTATTCTCAGGAGGGTGGCAATAGCAGCTTGCATTAAGTCTTCACCAGAGGAGATTGTGAAACCCTGCCTCTGACTCAGTTGTTCTGGGTGGCAAATAGGAGAGGTCAAGTCAAGGTACTGCCCATTTCCTGTTCACCAACTTTGGGGAAAGACTAAGTGGGTACTTGAACTCAAGGTGTGGGTCACTACCACAGGAGCATTAGAACATGTTCTTAGTTCCTTGCTTGAGATGGAGTGGGTTGTGATCTAGCCTATAATAAACTTATTTGTATGCAGATGTAGATTGTTGCATATGCAATATTGATAACTTCACGCATCTAAAAATCAAGAAAGAGGGTTAAAGATCAGGACAGTAAAAAAAAATCACAATACAATTTAATTTGCCTTCTATTTTTCAGCTTTTAGGGTTCACGTTTTTTCAGCCTCTTGTCCAGAAGCATGAAGGCTAAACACTCTTTTTTATAAAAGCTGATTTTTTTATGTACTTTCATGTCTCTAGGACCTGGAGCATTAAGAATAAAACACAAGATTGTATTTTGCAATAAAACCATGAAAGAAAAAGCTATGCTATTCAAGTGCATAGAGATATGATGAAGCACCGACCAGCAGCAGTCTTTCCTAGAGACAACAGTTGCTGAAATTATAGTTAAAAAAAATTAACAATACACAAAAAAATGTACTAAGGTTCCTTTTACAGGAAGAAGCAACAAGTTCCTTTTAGTCTGGGTTCAGGTCAGTCCACAGATCCTGCTGAGGTTAATGAAAATAAAATACTTTATAGATTTCAGTGGAAAGATTCAGATCCTGAGTTTTTCAAATGATAAATATCCCACCTTAGGTGGTGTTTTAAATAGCTGGTAAACCAGACAATAAAAGAGAGAAATAAGCATTCTTTTTCAAGGCTAGGCTGTGAAACCCACCTGAACTTGAATTTGTCTCTTTTTGCAAACCTCTGCATGCAGCAGTCACCAGGGCAACTGAAACCCACAGTATTTTCACAGGCTTCTGGTAAATGGAGAAGAGCCTTCAGCAGACAGAGGAACTCAGAAGTAGGATGCAGTGATAACAAAACAGCACTTAGTTTCAGTTCTGACCCCCCCACCCCACCTTTTTATTTTTTCTTAGACTAGACTTATCTTCCCAACCAAGCAAGACCAGAGTGCAGCCTGGGAAGACAAAAGTTAATCTTGTCCACAAACAACTAAAATCATCGTTGCTCCCTCAGTTGTGCTGCATAATGTTTTAAATATTATGAATCTTTCCAAGACAATTCAGGAAGGTACGTTAGCTGTGAACTGCTATGTTTCTCTTACTCCTTTTAGTTCTCAAATTGCTGCAGGCCTTGTGGACCTACTAAAGTAACATTTTGGCAGGCATTTTGGATTAAAGAACTCTTCATTTTGTGCCAAAATATCTTTCGTGCTGCCAATGCCTAGATGATAAGAAGAGCCATTTAAAAAAATTCCTTCAATAACCAATTGTTTTGAGAGCTGAAATGTGTCTAGCCTCCTGGTTGGGGGAGCTGGGCAAGGCCGCCTGCCCCAGGTCCCTGGAGGGGGTGGGGCGGAGTGGTGGGAAAGCATGGAACCAGGAGCAGGCCCCCCTGCAGGGTCCCCAGATGGTGCTGGGGAGCTTGGAGCCAGGCACAAGGCCACCTGCAGGATACCCTACTGGTGGGTGGAGGGCCCAGAGTCACAAGGGGGCAGCCAAAGAACCGCATGTGGCTCTGGAGCTGCGTGTTGCAGACCCTTTCATTAGACTAAATTATCAGTGATCTATCAATGCTGTAATTATGCAAGACTTTTAAAGGACACAATACTTCAAAACTTGACAGTGATTTTTCTTGAGGACAGCTAAAGGTCAGCCATTTGTCCTATTGGATTTTAAATGTCCTTTTGCGCAAGACACAATATATCAAAAGGTAAACAAGTCCTTAGGAGTAAATGTTATATAAATATGTATAAACATTACATGTTGTTAAGCTTAAATAATAGCCCATATTTTGGTTTTTGACACATGTAACAAATTAACTTTCTTCCCCAGTTCTTTAGGAACTTCTTTGATGGAGAAATCTGAAAAAAAAAAAAAAATTACCAAAAACAAAAAAATTTAAAAAGGGCTTATTTTCAAAGTCTTTAATACAAACTAATAGATTTGTGTTGTACATTTTCATCAAGTTAGTCACTTGGGATAAGAGATGTAAACTTGAGGAGAAAATATTATATTCAAATTTTTAAAACAATTTATCCAGTTCTAAGGGTCCACTCCAAAACCCACTGAAGTCAATGGATCAGGATCTTTATATTTTTTTTCTCATGAAGTGTTCATGCAGTATTTGATATATCACCATTGAGAATGGGAATTTTATGGGGACTGAACAAATATTGACCATTGGCATGGTTTTTTTCCTTTTGTTTGATGAAAAAGTATTAAAATCCATTTAATTTTTATTTGTATGATACAATGTGACTTCACTGGGCAAATGCTATAAAGGTCACAGAGATGTTAGACACTTCTGTCATCTCCTGGGCAGAAACCCATATTTTATTCCCTTCTAATTGGTGATTTCAAGCTGCTCAGCTTCTTAATTTAAATTAAAAGAAACAAGGATGATAGATCCTGTAAACCAGACTGCCAAAAAGGCCAGTGCCTTTGCTTTGCTTTCTCTCTAGTGACGACGACCAGTGGCTTACCTTCAGTTATAAGTTACCACACAGTTCCTTCTAAACAAGCACATTTAGTCTTAAGGTAGAAGCATTACAGAAAATGAATACAAGAACCTAGTACACACACTGAAAGTTTGCCAGAGGTCACACCTAACTCCAACTTATGGCTCTGATAGGGTTGACTTCTTCAAAACCCACAGCTGGTTTTGTGTTGTGGTTATTTACACTTTCATATCTATCTTAGATCCATGTACAGAACCAAGACCGGGCAGACCAGCTGTTTCTTCGTGAATCTTGGGTCCTTGATGTTGGACTTCTGTAACAGAAGATTGATGGACAGTC
Source organism: Podocnemis expansa (assembly GCA_007922195.1). Lineage (NCBI taxonomy): Eukaryota > Metazoa > Chordata > Testudines > Podocnemididae > Podocnemis > Podocnemis expansa. Next base: position 24,181,514 of record ML681979.1, read on the forward strand.
AACCTCTTCTAAGGATCTATGTCAAAAGGTTGGATCTTTGAATAATGGGAATTGGGGAATTTGCATTAACCTCTCCTTAGGAAATCTATTTAATACCTATTGTCCCAAAAGTTCATACTTGTCTGACACATTTTCAATATAGTCTTCTGAATTCCCAGGTCTTACATCTCCCTCCTAGAGAGGTTACACACAGTCCCTGCCCACAATAATACATAAATGTAATATAACAGGGTCTTTCAAGGAATGTGGCAGATCCCTCTGGATCTATTTGAATTAACATTATGACCCACCCTTCTCTGTGTCTATATATTTACAGTTAACATGCTATATTTTCCATTTCATGCATCAGATGCAATGGGATTGTGAAAGCTCATGCAATAGATTTGTTAAACTTTAAAAATGCCACAGAACTCTGTTTTGCTGAGATAGATTAATACGGCTACCCCTTTGGATCGAGTGGAGTATTATAGGTGTTGATTTTAGATCTAATCTTAACTAACACTTTCATTAATATTCTGGAGATGGAAGTAAATAGTAAGTTAAATCAACTTTATCCATTGTACTGAGTTGGAAACACTAGTAAGGGCGGAAAAAGAATTAAAAAGGACCTAAAGAAATTAGATATATAAGCAGAAATAACAAAGCAAGATTCTGCCTGGATAAAAGCAATATAATCCATCTATAGAAAAATAATTCAAAACAGAAGTATTCAATGAAATGTAAAAATGATGAAAGATCCCTAATATAGCAGTGATAATGGATAGCAAATCACATATGGGCTTCCAATCTGATGTGGCCAGAAAAGGCATTGCTGTTTTGACTTGCATTGTTGGAAGGCACCAGAACACAGTGTAAGATGGCAATAGTCCCTTTCCATCTGATACTGTTGAGACTGTGGCTGAAATTCTATATTCTGTTCCACACCAATACCACAGGGATGCTGAAGACAACAAAGGAATTCAGAGAAGAGCAAAAATATTCAGAGACTGGAGATAGTTGCTTCTAAAGAAAGATTAACAGTCATAAATAGGTACAGCGTGGCTAAATGACAGAGATTTAGGGAGGGAACACAGCTATCTACAGGTATTTCAAGCATCTAAAACTGTAAGAGAAATAGTGATAGAAGGAAGTGCAAACTGGAACAGTGATGTGAAAATGGCACAAAGGAAAATATTGAATATTAGGAAATATTGTCCAGCAGTGATCTATAAAGTGATGAAATATCCTCCTACAGTCAGACATGGTAACGATCCCCACACTTGAATAACTTAAAAGTAGACTGGCCAAAGCACTGGAGAAGAGTAGAGACTGTTTGTCATTGATGTCACAGAGTCTTTGGGAGAAGGTTCCATGGCAGTTGAAGCCTGAAGTCAGAGAAAGAAATAGGAAGACAGAGTTGGGAGTATTGGGACCAGACAGTGATACATGAAGAAAGCTATTTCCAGTAGCTCCAGGGAGAGGTTGAGTATATCTATCACCCTATAAATGATTTAGTTCTGTTCCCATTGCTGCCCAGGAAAGTTTGCTCTTCAGGGTCCTCCCGCTGTCACCTAATTAATTCCTGTTGTTACTGTTTCTGTATTAGGAGTGAAAGATGTTAGAGATAAATGAGATTATTAGTTATTACTGGATTCAGATGTTCAGATCTGATACATCTGTCCTTCCTGAATAGTTGTGATACCTTGCAATGTTTTTTTCTGTGCTCCCTCTAGGTTTTGTTTTTGTATTATGTCAAAACCCTAAAAATTACATGTTTTAATTAATGGTAGCTAATATAAGGCCAGTTTATTTTGTTTTGTTTTTTCCATTTTTCTTTCTGTGTTATTCATTCTGTGGACTTTAGCATTTGGTATATTTAGCAAATTTCTGCTCTGGTATATGACTTAGTTAATTTTGTGTTTTTTATCTGCTGAAATACTGCACACTTGTGATCAAAATCAATTTTTTGAACTGCAACTGCTTACTCCAACGTCTTTACCTTCTGGTGATTAAGTATTAGGACCTGCATTTCATCCTCATCCTCCTTGACCTTTCTGTTCCTTTGGACAATTGACTACCCATTCCTTATTTAATCCTTGTTCTCCCTTGACTCACACTTCTGATGTTCCAGGTCTCTCTCTTGTCTAGAGCATCCCTGCCTCTTGAGGAGCAGTATGGAGAAGATCATGCTGATGAGAATTGCTGTTGAGCTCAGATAAGGTGGAAGAAATTTCTGAGTGCATGTACCAGCCTGAAGCACCACAACACAAGAAGCATAATTAGAATACTCCATTTGTTATGGAAGTTGTCCAAGACACCTAATTCTGAGTTAACATCTGTTCTGAAATCCGGAAGGACTACAATTTGGCCAGGAAGCCCTGTCCAGAAGCTGTAATATGCTCTTGCATCCTATTCTGGGACTTATAGTGTAAGAGATCTGCCATGCCTCTCCCAGTCTTGATGGCAGTTAAGAATGTATATCCTTCCTCAAAACAGCTCTTGTCCATGACAGCTGCTTCATGTAAGTGGCTAGAAGGAACGCTGACCACATTTTAAAGAAATTTACCCTAGAAAATTTCACTACTGTGGGTCAGGAATTACAGTGGGTAAAAGGTTAACCAGATCATGGCTCCAACCCCTGACTGGTTCTGTTTTGTTTTTTTAAGAGAAATTTTAGGAGTCTAAACTAGTATTAGGTACAAATGGCCTAGTTTTAGTGCAAATAACATCAGTCTCAGCTTCTGTCCTAGGAAGAAACTTCTAGCCATCATAGTTGCTTGAACACATGAACTAAATGTAACCGAAGGAATCGTATCTTCCTGAGTCTGCAGAGAAGCGTAAAGCCACGATGAGAACCAGGGAAGAAGTAGCCTAGTCTCAGATGCTTCAAATCTACCATCAGGGTAGATCAGATCCTTGCTGCTGTGGGAGTGCGGCTGGTGGACTGAAATTCGGGATACTTTTCTGGATTCTGGAATTTATTCCCTCTTGATTAGGGTCAGATGCATCTAAGGGCTCTGTTCCTTCTCTTTGGCCTTCTGGTTCTACAGGTCGAACAGTTTTCATGTTTTGTAAAGTCTAGGCTTCTCTGTCCTTGTGGTTGATCAGACTACTTGGTATGTAGGAATGAAGTTCTAAATACCTCCTGCCTCAATCTATGGATGATCCAACCTTAGATGAGTTCATTTAGAGGGATTTGCCAACCAGGAAACTTCATCTCTCCAGGGTTAGCAGTTCCACAGAAATGTCCTGGAAGGAAGGGCAGTTTTCTGTACAACAGTGAGCTTCAGAAAGCTGATTTTCCCCCAGAGTGGTCTTGGTTCAAAATGACTATCAGCCCACCATACTTCACATAATCAATGAGGCACTGGATTGCACACCTTCTGTACTGGGAAGCACAGCAAGAATGGCAGTGGCTTCTGTCCTACACTCATAGCCACTTACTCAGAAAAGAACATGATCACAGATTGACTCAATCTACGACAGATCCTGACAAGTAGTCCATGGACCAGAGGATGATAGATTAGATCTCCTTGGTGGGAGATGGAGCTCTGCCACTCATCTGAAGAAGCTATCAATCTTCTGCTTGCAAAAAGAGTGCGTTAGCAGAAATTATTTCTCCCTTCAATGGGGGAGGAGTTTTGTGTACACTTATCCACTTATCTTGCACCCACAGCCATTTGAGTGGTGATTGTGGGTGGTGGGAAGCAATGAACCTTCCCACGGGGTCACCAGCAATTGCTGGACCCTGTCTTCCCTTGGAACCAGAAATGCCAAACAGGTAGCCGGTGCGAATTGCCACCTTCTTGGGAGTTGTGGCAAGGCTTGGGCTTTAGTCGTGGGGTGGTGGATGACAGGCTTTTGCCGTGGGCTCCATTCTTCAGCACCAGGCTTTACCACTCTGCTCTAGCCCCAGCCACAGGGCAACAGGTGCCAGCGCCAGGTTCCCCATTCTAGCATCCCTGGGCTCTGGCCCCCGAGGCAGCTGTGGGGCTTTGGGCTCTAGCTCCAGGCTCACCCCGATCACCCCTGGCCTGTGTGGCATCCTCTGGTCCTGAGTTTCAGCTGTGCAGCAGCAGACTCTGTTTCTTAGGAGCAGGCTGAGCTATGCGCTTGCCACTCCCCCACAGCCCATCGCTCCTGGCACTCACCACTTCCCCCACTGCCCCTGGCCCTGCTGCCTCTTTCGGCTGCACTTTCATTGTCCCTAGCCCCTGCTGCCTCCCTATCTAGCTCCCCAGCTAGGGCTTAATTTGTGCCCCCTCTTGCCATGACTGAGTAAATCTACTATGAAAAGTAATATTTGTATGCTTGTTAATATGACTTTTCATTGCCTCCCAGCTAGCTAGCAGGTCTGCTTCCATGAAAAATGATATTCACACACACAGAAATACCACTTTTCACAGCAACACACTGACAAGCTAAGTCTAAAAAAAAGCAACCAAAAAAGCAAAAGAAACAACAAAAGACAAGCACATGCTAAACACCTTATTTTTGTTTCTCTTTTGTGAAGTGACCCTAAAGAACAAAGACAACTGTACTTTATTATTATTATTGAATTTGTTGCAAAAACAGCAGCAAAACGCTCTCCATAAATTAAAAGGATTTGGCTATGGGCAGGGTCACCAGATGTCAGCCAAAACCTTTTTACCTTTGAGTCCTCTTTCTGACAGGCATTTTAAAAATAAGTGATTTTGTCTGGCTTTTTACTTACAGGGGTTGAAGTACACTGGACCACCCCGAAACACCCTATTTTTAGAGGGAAGCGTTCCAGGGCCCCCTGAAAAGAGAAGAACATGCCAATACTACCATGTTTTCTCCACGCGTCCTCCAATGTCTGACTTTTGGCACTTCCCCGGCCTCCTTTTCAGGCTTTGATATCGGGTCAGCCTAGCCGTGGGGAGGAGCATATGTAGTTGTTATTCCTAAGGTTAATTATATGTTTGAGGGAAAACCGTCAGGGCCCTCTGAAGCCCCCCAGAACTGTGGCCTGAGCAGCTCTGCTGTACGGCAGCGAGGTGCTGGGTGATTTGAAGGGCCCTGTCCTTGGGCGAGCCCGGGCTGGAGGCGGCTGGCCCAGGGAGGGGGCGGCGACGGGCGGCCGGCAGGGGGCCTGATTTACACCGGCCCCAGCCTTGCTGAGGAGGAGCCAGCTGTGGTGATTCCCCAGGAGCAGCTCCCGCCCGTGCCTCACAGCCACGATGAGGGTGAGTTTCTCCCCTCCAGCCGCGCTCCCGGGGCAGCCCCTTCCCGCGCGTGCCGGCGGCGAGAGAGCCGCCGCCGCCGCCGGCCTCCGCTCGCCCCGCCCGGGCGCCGCAGCGAGGAGCGGGAGCGGCGTGTCCCTCCCTCCCTCCCAGGGCGCCGGCGACGCGGGCCGCTCCGGCAGCAGGAGGCGCCGGCCTCGGATGCCCGCGCTACGCCACCCCGCTGCTGCCGCGGCCTGGGCGCCGCCCGATCCCCGCTCCGGCCAGGTGGGTGGCGGGGCAGGGGCCTGGAGGGACGCGCGGGGCTGGGGCCCGCCGCCTGCCTTTGGCCTGTGCGGCGGCCGCTCCGGCTCCGGCACTAACTGCAGCCGGGGCTTGGTCGTTTCCTTCGGGCCTGCGGTGACCCGCCTAACCCTGCCTCCCGACGGGACGGCGGCGGGGGAGAAGGAAAAAGGGACGGACGCACGGACGGACTCTCCCCACTTCCTCCCACCCCCGCCTCGGGGACGCCGAGAGCCCCGGATGGCTCCCAGAGCCGCGGGTCGCCGCCTGCCCTCGCCTTCCCTGTGGCGGGGCGAGACGTCCCCTCGCCTGGCCTTTGGCGGCTGCGTGCTCCTGGCCCTGGGATCCTTTGTCTGGCGCGGGGGCTGCGGGGCCAGGCCTTCACTCGCCAAAGGGATAGTAGCCCTCTTAGGCCAGTCCAGCAAAAACACAAAAACAAGGGGTCGTGGGGCACTTTAACAGATTTATTTTTCGCATGCGCTTTCGTGGGAGAAAATCCCCCTTCGCCTATCTAATCTGTGTAAAAGAGAGCGTCAGACAGACAGATGTCAAAATAATTCCCCTTTCGTTCCCTTGGTGGCGTGATCACAAAGGGCAGGGGTTAGCCTCCGTGAAAGGCACCCCTTGGCCTTTGTTGATTCTTTTTTTTTCAGGTTCTTTCTGAGGGCGCTATGACTGTTGCCGCCAGTGTTTGAAGAATGGCCAGCATTGCTAATTGAGCGCTCTTTCCTCATGTAGTCTAGCAAAGTTGTTGGATGACCGTTGGGAATATTTTACAGCTATTTCCTGGTATACAAAGCTACTTAAGGATTGCACTTTAAGGATTTGCCAGATGCATTTGGACACCATCTATGAATGCCCTGGGGAAAGTTCACAATGGACAGTATACTTCTCTGTGAAATAAGGATGTTTTAGTAACATTCGTGAGACAGCAAGAAAAGCATCCTGGAGTTCTGTTTAAAAACCGTAATCTGTGCAGTTATGCTCGTGCTACGGTGAATTATGCTTTGCTTTACTTTACTCAACAAATATGCAGATATCCCCTTAGCATCCGCAGTCTGTGTGCATACTGAAGGGGAAATAAACTGCACTATCAGCATTTATAGTGAATTTGAATGATAGAAAGCACCGTTGTGGGCCTGGGAATAGCATTGTTTAATAAGAGCTGGCTAGAGAGAGTGCCTCAATAGCTCTCTTGAACGTTAAATTTTGGATCATGTTTAGGTGGTGTGAAGTATTTTATGAAATTGATCAGAATAAATATTTTTTCTGAATTCTGTTGAAAACTTTTAAAACAAGTATCGCCTTCATGCTAGTGTGTGAAAAACTGAATGTAAATTAACTTCAAACTTGACGCAGTGTGGAAGTGACTACTAGATTGCCCAATTTGAGAAATGGCACATAACAAATAAATGGAAATTAGTTTTAAAATCTAGCTTTAATAACAAATAATGATATTGTCATAAATAAGGAAATGCTAATTTTAGAGCCATCTGTTTAAAGAAATGCTTCTTTGTTTGTTTGTTTAAGTCCCACCTACTCTGTTTCTGTAGTTGCTGCTGGGTGTAGCTGGAGGATAAACTTTCTGTTTCGAGATCTTGCCTTACCAGTGAATTAGGCACAGGTTCAGGTGGATTTTCTGTTGTTTTTGGGCTTGCTTTTTAAACAAATCAGCATATTGAGTTAATTGAAATTTATTTGCATTACCATGGGGGGGGGGTCCATCAAAATACAAATCATATTTAATTTTTCATTTCTTGAGCAGGTAAGAGGTAAAATTTACTGATCTTATTCCAGTTAGTGTAGATGGGATTAAATAGCATTGATAATTTAGAAACTTGTTAACACTTTGAGTGTAAAGAACAACTTAACCACTTTAACCAATCTGTATAGCCCCTGCAAAAAATCCTTGAATCTTCCATATGGAAGGGCTGTTCTAAAAGAGACAAACACAAAATCATACTTCAGTGATGTATCTTTGAAAATAGTTTGTATGAATGGGGCATAGGCCTGTCATCTTCTCTCACTCTACATCCCAGTGACTGCCCTAGTCACATTCTTAACATCCCCACCAGCAATGTCAAAATAGACTGAATGTCCCACCAGTCTGCACCAGATAGAAGTGCCTAAGCTTGTGGGGTTTTTCATCCCTACATCTTCGGCATTTCCGGAGTCTTTCTAAGTTTCTTTCACAGCATAATTCATCTCTCGTTGCAGTATTGCTCACTCTGTCACTCTTCGCCTGTAACTGACTAAAATAATAGAACATGAATTAAAAAATATTTGGAATGATTTAAATTAGCTTATGTGAGTTGTATTTTAAATCAAGTTATAGAAACTCACTGATGCAGAGAATGGAAGCTGTAAGGTTTTTTTAGAGAGAATAAGATTCTGCCTTTAGTAAAATAACTATGGTATGCTTAATATAGCCGAGGCGACAAATACAGCATTTATACTGTCATTGGTAGAATTTGGCATCAATAGTAATTGGTTATAGTGATTGGGAGAATGCAAAAACTAAGCTAATGTAGTGACGGTATTGCTTTTTCTATCGGAAGATGAACCTTTAGGGTCAAGCTTGAAATCCGTTGCAGTGTGGGATGTTGGAACTAAAGAGTTCATTAATCACATCCTTTTTAAAAGTTTTATTAATATAGATTGTTGCCCTCATTCTTTGTTCACTTGTAAGCCAAATAACTTGCCTTCTCCTTTTGTGGCCTCAAATCTACCCACTTTTTGTCCTTTCTGCCCCTTGTCCCAGAATCCTTTTGTGCTTTTTTAAGTCAGAAATCCCAAAAGGCTGTAGTACGGACAGACCAAATTCTACTAATGTGGTCAGCTAAGTGATGAGGATTTTACTTATTTTATGTGTAGGAAAGATATCATTAATGTTTTCATCATCGAGAAGGGCTGATGAGCAGTATTTTTTTTTGTGTATGGGTGAGTAAATGCTCTTGACAATTTTGCAAGCCCACTATTATGTGAAAAATAGTCAGTTTTGTAATTTTATTGTGTCAGATAATATACTTCCAAATTAGGCATTTGCAATTCAATACAAATTCATTTTATTTACATTGACCTTTCCTTTATACAGCACATGCTCTTATTAAAAATTTCATGAATTGCACATTAACTAATGCTATGTACTCAGTAGATATAATTGCGATTTAAAGATTTTCATTTGATTTTCCCCCCTTATAATCAAAAGAGCTAGGAAAGATTGTGAGTATTTTTTATTTATGATTATTTTAAAACTTTTTGATTGTCTAGAAAACGTAATGCATCCTAGAAAATGACTTTGCTTCTGGGGATCTCTTCTATTGATCTATAGTGAATAAAGCCTGATAGATTTGATTCTGCAAAATGCTTACATGGGCAGTCCTGTTGACTACAGTCAGCCTACGGATGAGTATGGACTACCCGTGAGAGTGATTCCAGGGTCAAGCTCCGTGGTATCAATTCAGCAAAACGCTTAAGCATTCGCTTAAGTTCAACTGAAGCGGAATGGAAGCACACACTTTACTAAACTGAAATGCAGTTAAGCATTTGCTGAATTTGGGTCTACACAGATATCATTTTACGAATTGTAGCATCAAATAGTTTCTCAACTACATGTTCAAGTACACTGTATAAAAACTGCAGACTTTTTTTTTTCTTTTTTTTTTTTTTAATTTCAAAACTAGCAGAAATACCCGGCGTTGCCCAAGGAAAATGTAGTAAGATATGTGATGAAAGAACTATGTCAAGTACATTAACATACTATATTTTATTGGAAATACTTTTCCCTTATATATTACTTTAAGGGATTAACATAGCGAGTAATGTGCTTACAAACACATTGACATTTAACTCATTTCTTGATAACAAAAGGTGTGGTGAATTAACTATGTAAATAACAATGTATTTTATTGGAAATACTTCTTCTTTTTTCATATTACTTTAAGACTTTAACATATCTTAGTGCTGTGCTTACAACATGCATTTACATTTAGCTTATTGCCTGATGATAAACAATATTTTTGTGTTTTTTTTCTTGAGCAAGAACATACAGATTTTTCCCCATTCCAACTCTTGAAGTACCAACATATAGTTGACCATGACTGAAGCAGTCAAAGCTCTTATCTGCTCCAGCAACTTTGAATGTTTGTCCTTGTGATTCATTAATAGACGTGGCAAATGCTAGGTGCAGGGGGGACTGTAATCTTTTGAATTGGAATGGCATATCTGTAGGTTTCGTTGGTATTCTCGGTATTTGTATGTCTTGGTATTAGTCTGTGAATGCTTAAGAGAAGAGTCCAGCAAATGCCAATGATCAGGTGCTGTTAAAAGCTAGTTATAAGTGGGCCAAACTGGTGCTCTAGAGGAACTTATTTCGAGATATAACCAATCCAGTTATTGAAGTTAAGAAATCAGTAGTATCCATTCAAAATTTTGTGTTTCTAGCTCTTACCGTTTTGGAGATCTTTCAGGACAAACAAACAAACCTTTCTAAAATATTTACAAGATAAAACTAGGAGTTAAATACAAACGCATGCTCTCGGTTCTAATTATAGTGGCAGATATTTATTATAGTAAATGCAGTTTAGTTAACACTTGTAGAAATATCTTGATTCTCTTTCTTACAGAGCATCCAACAAATAAAGTAATGGGTCCTACAACAAGGAAGCAGGAGGGGAGAAAAAGAGTTTTCTTCCAGTCTTTGGGGTCAGTGAGAAGTCAGGGGAACAAGTTGTGTTTATTTCAAGTAGAAAATAGAAAATAGTTACTATGACAAACACAAATGGAAATACAAGGGATAGAATGAAACATCTGTGACTGCAGTTTGTAGGTTGAGTAGAAATACAGCAACTGAGAACACGGTTTAAAAGAGAAAATAAACCACATCAACCAGTTTCATCTATACCAGATAGTTCTATTTTATAGTCTATGTTCAGGTTCCTTTTTTCATCACTCTTAGAAGTTTTGGAATGGAGTACACATCATAAAACAGAAAGTTTTAGTGTTATACCTTTATCAGAAACAGGATACAGTGAACTCTTTATCCACATTTTTCTTCAAGATACATTCTGAATTTCCCTCCTTTGAAGGAAGTGTAAGAAAAACTTACCCTTCTCCATCCTAGCATGTCTATATATACCTCTCAGCTGCAGTTTCCACTTCATGCATTGGATGAAGTGGGTTGGAGTCCACAAAAGCTTATGAAGAAATCTGTTAGTCTTTAAGGTGTCACGGGACTCTTATTATTTTTCCAAAGGGGTAGTCATGTTCAACAAAACAAACAAGGAGTTCTGTGGCACTTTTAAATGTATTTATTTCATGAGCTTCCATAGGAGAAGATCCCACTTTGTCAGACGCTTTGAAGATGGGGGGAATTTACAGAATGGGGGGAAAATAATGCAGGGAAGCATTAAGTCATAGGGTCAGGTGACACTGTAACAGCAAGTTGGAGCAGTTGTTAAGTTCAAACACAGGGGAACTGCGTATAGAGGAAGATGAGATGACCGGTTGTAATGAGAAAAAATCCAAAGTCCTTATTTAGTCCTGAAGAGGCTGTCGAATTTGTATATCAATTCCAGTTCTGCAGTTTCTCTTTGAAGCGATCACAGCTATTAGCAAATCGTCAATGGAGTAATCAGGAAGATTGAAGTGTTCACCTGCTGTTTTTTTTTGTTTGTTTGTTTTTGGTTTTGGTTTTTGAATGTTGTAATTTCAGATGTCAGTTTTGTGCCTGTTTGTTCTTTTGCGCAGAGACTGTCCTGTTTGTCCAGTATATGGTGGGGGAGTCACTTCTGGCACATGATGGCACAAATCACGTAGGTGGATGAGCAAGTGAGTGAGTCCTTGATGGAGTAGCTAGTTTGATTAGGTTAGAGGTTCCCAAACTTTTTGGCAGCACTTCCCCCTTTTCATTTTCCAGAAGCTCTCATGCCCCCTCCCCCACCTCTCACTTATCCAACCCTTCAATACCTTTTTAACAAGAAATTAAGGTCATTTTTGGAAAAATAAAAAAAATACAAACTGTAGTTTGTGTAATATAAAATGAAGCAGAAATAGAAAAAAACTTAATACGAAGGATGATGTTGTATTTTCATCATGATTTGGGATATCCTGGGCTTGAATGACAAAAGTGCATGATGCAAATCAGTTTTGCCGTCCAATCAATTCCCCTCTTTGTTATGTTTTAATTGAGACCAAACTTGAAAAACTTTTTTAAAAAGAGGTAGGTCGATGAAAATGGAAGGATAATATGCAGTGCTGCTTCTCTAACGTGGGTAAACAGGAAAATATTTAATCAAAAATTCATTTAAGCTGAAGTTGTTGAAATTGTCTTTTGCACTTGAATCGTTTTTCATTTCTATTGCTTGGTCCTGCAGCATTTCTGGTGATGAATCCAAGGCAGTGTTAAAAGCGTTGCATGCTAATATATGAATGGGGTTGTCAGAAAAGTTGTGTGGAAAGCAGCGAATAAATTCATCAGCAAGATAGTCAAGATGAAATACAATTTTTTTTTCTTTACACCCTTTTTAGAAGGTTCTTGGAAATCTTCATGTTCAGCAAGTGATGAAAATTTTGGAAAGAACAAAAATTTGGGTGTCTGAGCTCGTGTTCGACATTTCCAAAGCTGATTATTTTTGGTAAACACTTGGATGACATCATGGTGTGTTATAATGTTTGCAGCATTGTTTCCTTGCAATTTCAGATTGAGGTTGTTTTAAGATTCAAAGATGTCCACGAGGCATGCCGGTGGCATTTGAAAGGTTTGGTCCATGAAAGCAACATATAAATCTTTCTTCTGTTACTTGAGGCAAATTTCAAGTTCATCTTTAAATTCGAATAATTTGGAAAGCATGAAACCCTTTGGAAAGCCATCGTACCTCCATGTGAAATAAAAACGCTTGCTCCCAAATCTGTGCAAAGAAGAGCAAAAAGTCTCATATTTAAAGTGCTATTCTTCACAAAATTGACAATTTTGTTGGCCAAATTTAACGATTCTTGTAAGTCAGCTGGAAGGGTTTTAGCAGCTAAAGCTTGTCTGTGTATAATGCAGTGTGTTGTGATTATGGCTGGATTTTTCTTTTTCACCAATGTCATAAATCCAGTGTGAGAGCCAAGCATCACAGGCTCGCCATCTTTGCGTACACCAACAAGGTTTTCCCAAGAAAGTCCATTCTCTTCAAAATAATTGGAAATCATTTTCATAACATCTGAAGACTTTGATGTAGTCTCCAATTCCTTTGACAAAAGTGTTTCTTCTTTCACAGTTATGTCATTAAGGAATTGAGTGTAGGTGAGCAACTGATAGTATTGTGCCACATCAATGGTATCATTGCACTGAATTGCAAAAACAGGAGAAGCTTTCAGCACTTCCACAACTTGAATTTTAAGATTTTCTATCTGGTCATTGATGTGACATTTCACAGAATTGCCGGAAAGCAAAATTTCTGATTTTTTTTTTTTTTTTCCCCCTTGCTTTTGGCCCCAAGCATGGTCTCACCTGCTTTCAAGAAACAAAGTTTAACCAGAGTTTCTCCAGTCGTGTGCACTTTCCTGGCTTTAGTGATGAGCAATGAGAGTTCATTAGAAGCTTCAACTGCTTTGACTGAGGCTTCATGAAAAGCTCCAGTAGTGTCCAGCTTCATTTGCTTCAAACTCTGAAGTTTAGCAGGAGAAAACTCTCTTGGCTTCTCTGCCAAATGGCTGTGATTTGTTGTCAAATGTCACTTAATACGGCTAGGTCTCATGACGTCATTGCTGAGAATTGCATGGCATACTACATACTGAGGATGGTCAATAAGGTTTTTATCTATGACAGTGAAGCCAAACTTAATATAGCCTTCAGCATACTTTCTTTTCTTAATAACAGCCATAACAGCCTACATTTATTTCTTTAAAGCATTCTATAAATAATTATTATTCTGATTCACACATAAATTTAACTGGCTGTGTAACTTAATAGCCTAATCACAAATGCTTGTTTACAACTAGGCTATACTAAAAATGAAGGACGCCTGTACTGGTTGCCTATTGCAACGTCATCATAGGACGTTGCAGATTACACCATAGACGATACCAGAGTATTCATGAGCTCACTAGCAGTTACATCCCTTGCATTTGTCTTTGGCCTGTCAGTCAGCCAAACTTATATACCACTGCACGTCTGAAAAGTGAAGGTAGAGAATTTCCGCTGTTTGTGGTATGAAGTGTCAAAATGAAAAACTTCTGTTTGCTGATAGAACAGTTTTTACGTTACTGAAATTTCACAACCTCGCACCACCCTTGGATTTTCTTCATGCCCCCTCCCAGGGGGTGCAACCCACAGTTAGGGAACCTGTGGATTAGGTCCTGTGATGGTGTCTTTTATGCAGATATGTGGGAAATTTAGCAGTGTGGTGTGTTGCAGGGATATGTGCCTGCTTTAATGGATCTGTAGTTAGGTCTGTAGTTGCTGGTGAGTATCTGCTTAAGGTTGGGGCCTCTGAAAGCAAGGAAAGATCTGTCTCCCAAGGCTTGAGAAAGTGAGGGATCATCTTGTAGATTAAGCTGTAGATCCTTGATGGTGCTCTAGAGGTCTGACTTGGGGATTGTTGGTGATGACTAAGGGCATTCTGCTGTTTTCTTTCTTGTGTTTCTCCTGTAGTATTTGGGGTCTTGAATTTGAATTTGGGGTCACTACCTGGCTCTGTCAGTCTTTTTCTTCAGTTCCACAGCTAGGTATCATAGTTTTAAGAATACTTGATAGAGATCCTGAAGGTGTTTGTCTCCGTTTGAGGGATTGGAACAAATGAGGTTGTATCTTAGGGCTTGGATGTAGACGATGGATCGTGTGGTGTGTTTTGGATGAAAGCATGAGGGATGTAGGTAACTATATCAATCAGTGGGTTTTTGGTAGTGGGTGGTGTTGATGTGTCCCTCCCTAATTTGTACTGTAGTGTCCAGAAATTGGGTCTCCTGGGTGGAGTGTTCCATGCTAAGTTTGATTGTGGAGTGGAGATTGTTGAAATCTCTGTGGAACTCTTCAAGGGCAACTGTGGGTCCAGATGATGAAGGTGTCATCAGTGTAGTTTAAGTAGAGGAGATATGCTTTATGATGAGACTTGAGAAAGTGTTGTTGTAAGTTGGCCATAAAAATGTTGGCATATGGTGGGACCATGCGTATACCCATAGCAGTGCTGCTGACTTGCAGGTATAAATTATCCTCAAATCTGAAATGGTTGTGGGTGAGTGCAAAGTCATGAAGGTCAGCCACGAGGTGTGCTGTGGCATTATCTGTGATGGTTCTTGTAATAGCTTGTAATTTGTCTTTGTGTGGGATGGTGGTGTAAAGAGCTGCTGTGTCCATAGTGGCCATGATGGTGTTTTCTGGAAGCTCACCAATGGATTGGATTTTTCTCAGGAAGTCAGTGATGTCTTTAAGATAGCTAGGAGTGTTGATAGCATAGGGTCTGAGGAGAGATTCCACATAGCCAAATAAGCCTACTGGAAGATTGCCAATGCTTGAGATGATGGTATTTTAATTTTGAGTGATTTATCTTGGGTTTTCTTGCTGTCTCAAGAATCATTAAAAGGGACAAGGATGGTATCTTCCGCAGCATATTTACCTCCCAATCTGTCACAGGTTGCACATCTGTGCACCCTGAGTTATGATCTGTATGATTTTTCTGGTCACTTACACATTAGGATTGTATGTTTTTATGCCAATTACACCATACAAGGTTTCTTTATGGAGGCTCATAACTTACTCAACATGATTATTATGGTATCATGTCTCCTGTAGCAACATGCATTTGCACAGATGTGTAACATGTTTCCCATGGCTCAAGGAGGTGGGGGGGGGGGACAGAACTGTCTCCCAGCAGTAGGCAGGGAAGTACCTGGAGGAGGCAGCAAAGATATGTTAAATGAGGTGGCTCAGATCAGATAAAGAGATCGCCTGTGCCCTGAAGGGGAGTTTGAAACAAAGAGATGCTTAGGAGGATTTGAGGCTTTTTGCCTGGGAATCTCCATCTTGAAACAACTTCAGGCAAGATCTGGGCCCTGCCTGTCCTGAGTCAGAGACAGGCTGTACAAACATCTGACAGCCAAATATCTTGAACATAAACTTGGAGTATGAGGTCACTTTAGGTAGACTTATTAAGTTAGTATGTATGGTTTACCTTTTATTTCCTTGTAGTCTCTCCTGACTCATTTATTTTGTGATTCTGCCATGATTGGCCATATTCTAATTTAGAATTATAATCTGATCAGTAAACTAGTAGTTGTTTTAGCTAAAGCCGTGTGATCTTTAGAAGGTATGAGTGAAGAAGGTTAGGCATAGTCCTTTTCTTTGTTAAATGGATAGACTTGAGTGTATGGTGATTGGGAGTGGGTCCCAGTCTCTGTAGACGGTGGATCCCATAGTGGTATCTGGTGTGGGGGGTGCCTGCTTGCAGACTGTCCCTTGAGTAGCCAGAGGGGATACATGCACTGCTTGGGACTAATTGCACACAAGAGACTGGAGTGGACTGACTCGGGAGTAGGTGGTCACTTGGGATTGCGGGGCAAATCAGGGTTCAGGAGCGGGGATTGGGGGGGTGTCACTGCCGCACACTGGACTGGATCTGCAGAGCAGTGTGCCACATTATCTTTTGGCTGAATGTGTTGCATCTTTTAATGTATATGTATAAAATCATCCTTCGTATCAGAAACAACACATCAGAGATTTTATTTTTTTACAATATTTGTATGTGGCACAGGAACCTTCCTTTCTGTGATTCTGACATTTCCGAAATATGGAACTGTCTTGTTTCTCAGAATCAGTCCATTCACACTGATCCACTCATGGCCCTTGTTTTATTGGTCATCGTAATTTCCTAAATATCTCCCAGTCAAACATTATGGGACTCAGTATAGGTTCTTTGGCCTTTGGTGTGGAGGACCTCAGATAAAAAGATCTAATGCAGGCATGGCCAAACTGTGGCAGGGAAGCCACATGCAGCTCTTGAATGAAAAAGTGTGGCTCCCAGAAGAACATCAGGAAATCAATTTAGGAAAGCAGCCCCAGCCTAGGAGTTCAGGAGGGGATTGGGACAGTGGGTAGAAGTGCGGCATGGTTGGGGATGGTGGGGAGAAGTGTGGCATGGTTGGGATTTTAAAAAACTTGCCGCTAGCCTGCAGTCTTCTACATCAAGCAGCAGCTAAGTTTTTACTGTATAGGCCTAATTTTCATGGTAAACTTAAATAATTATTAAAATCTGACATTAGTAGGATGAATATTTTCCCCTTTTTTATGATAAAATTAAAGTGTGCAATAAATTTTAAACTTAGTAATTTTGGAGTAGGTAGAAGTATATGGCTATATGCTTCAGTGTGGCTTTCAAAGGTTTAATAATCAACTTATGTGGCTCTTGAGTTCCATAAGTTTGGCCACCCCTGATCTAATGGTTCCTTCTGCTCTTAAAATGTCTGAATCTTCTCTCTTGTTTTCATACATGTTGTGTTTCTCCAAGTCACAGAGCGTATGTAAAACAAACAAGGAGTCCCGTGGCACTTGTAACGACTAACAAATTATTTGTCACATTAGCTTTTGTGGGTAAAATTCCACTTCATCATCTTATGTAGTAACTCTGGCACTGAGATCTTCATCAACCCTTGCTGTGGCTGTGATGCAGCAGCGGAGAATGCTGTCCCGGGGAGAGAAATGGCTAGTGCGAAGACAGTTCAACATGGCTAGAAGGCTCAGAATTTGCCTCAAAGGGTGAGTTGGAAAAAGCTATTAGAGAGGAGGAAGGGGAGGAGAAAAATCTAGATCAGTCGTTTTCAACCAGTATGCTGTGGCACACTGGTGTGCCATGAGAACTGTCTAAATGTTCCATGAAATTTTGTATAAAGAAAATGAACATTGTTTCACCTTAAACAATATTCTATCCAGCCAAAATTGCAACTCAGAAAACTCGTGAAAATTAATCATCAAATTAAAAGTGAGGTATTGGTCTTTCAATTCTGAAATGTGAATATTCTGAATCAATCAATCAATCAATCAAATCATAGGGCTGGAAGGGACCTCGTGAGATCATCGAGTCCAACCCCCTGGGAATTGAACCTAGGACCTTCTGCATGTTAAGCAGGAGGTGGCCAAAGGGCAGAATTAAGATGACGTATATTTTTCCAGTGGATTTGAAATATTAATGCATTTAATCCTTCTTTAGCTTGTTGGATGCACTATATTGCAAACCCCTCTAATAAGACTGTAACCATACAAAATGTAACTAAATGTGTCATTTATGAGAAATTAATTCAGCTGAAAAAAGCAGGTGTGCCATAGTATTGTTTGTCTCATTGAAGTGTGCTATGTTATTGAAAAGTTTGGGAACCACTAATCTGGATGCTGAGTTAATGAGTGAACTAGAGCAAGAGTAGGAGGAGAAATGATCAAATAAAAAAAAAAACCAGGAGAGTAAAAGTAGGGTAGTGGGAATGAGAAGGAGGAAAATAGGAGAGGTTTCAGGTCAGAGGAGGCAAGGAAAAAAAAGGTGTGTGAGCATATGCTATTAGAGAAGGGACTAGAGGGAAATAAAATCTACAGACATACCAGAGAGAGAGAGCGAGCATCAAGGGAAATAACTGAAAGGAAATATAATTGGTGAAAAAGAAAATTGATCAAAAAACTGTTAGATAAAATCAGATCCTGAAAACAACAAATGAGAAACCCACACACAAATAACTTAAAGTATCTGAACAGAGAGAATGATAGTTTAAACTTCTGTTGAAGGAATGAAGTTCAGGTTGCTTAATGGACTAATAAGGGCCCAGTATGTGAAAAAACCCTTTTTTTGCATAAACTTAGTACAAAATTGTACAGCTGCAGGAACACTGAATTTAAAGAGCGTTTAAAGTCAAAGAGAAGCAAAGAACAAGATAGCAAGAATGTAAGCTAGATTTATAGTGAAGGAGAAGAAACGTTGATTCTTCTCTGAAGTGACAGTATATTGTTGCCTAATCTCTTGTTCTTGTTAATAATGTATTTGCCACTAACTGCAGAGTAAGGAACATTAGCATATTCAAACTCTCACAGGTTAATGTGTTGGCAACCTATAGCTTGTTAGCATAAGTAGTAAGTGTAGTGCTTGGTAATGTGCTAGATTATTTATCCTCTTGATTATTTATCCTTTTGGGTTTTCCCTTATTATTTTAAATTTTTATAACTTTTTTGCTCTTGGTTTGGTTTGTCTTTGCCTCTCTTTGCAGTTGGCAGAGCCTCGCCAAGGTGGGTCACTGCAAACTGGAATCACCAACAGGATAAGAGGCGTGCAAAGCAGGAGATATTTATCTTAAAACAACATGTTTCAGTGAGGTGACAAGGGCAGGGGAAAGTTAAGTGTGTTAACTTCCAGGAACCTTAACTCTGTCCCTAGATTGTCAGCCCAAATGAAGAGTATTGATTATCCACAGCTGATGCTAGGCTTGGAATGGTTTGATATCAGTAATCGTCATTTTCACCATGTGAGAATTATTGACTATTTGAAAATAGTAGTATTGATAGGGGAAACCACCAAACACCAAATTTAACCATAAATTCCTTTATTAAAAGGCCATATGGTATTTATACAATAATTCTAAACATGTCTAAAAAGCCGAACTAGTAAGCAATTTACTACATTCAAATAGTAAAAAATATTTATGTTAGAACCACAGAGTTAGGAACACCAAATTAGGAGAGGACTGTATAGCCACACACCTTATTTGGAAATGAAACTGTGCAGTCAGGGATCAGCAGAGATTAAAAAATAGCAAATGCAGCATGATACTGTGTTAAAGGTAAACTATTAACAAAACTGAAGGGAAAGTTAAAAAAAAAAAATTGACAAGGTAAGGAAACTCTTTTTAAATGAGTGTTAGTTTCATTTAAATTAAGATGGTTAGAAGCAGCATTTTTCTACTGTACAGTGAATTTTCAAAGCTGCATTAATTCAATGTTGAATTGTAAACTTTTGAAAGAACAGCCATGCTGTTTTGTTCAGAGTTAGTTAAAACATTCATTACCAAGGTATTTGTAATTCTGAGGTTCTGCTGTGTAAGCATCTGATCAAGATACTAACAAACTGGCTAAGCCCAGGCTTGCTTAGACCAGGGGTCTCAAACTCAAATCACCATGAAGGCTGCATGAGGACTATTAGAGGGCCGCATGAGAATTAGTACAATAGCCCGAGGGCCACACCACTGAAACCTTTCCATACTGTGGTATTGCAAATATCGGTAATGATCGTGTCATTGCAGGCCTCAGGACATAGCTCTGGGGACCACATGTTTAAGACCCCTGGCTTAGACCAATATTGTTTGGGAATAGCGTGGTCATTACTACAGCTCTTTATTTTATTAGGTACTTTGGAAACAAACACTCTTAGTAAAGTAAGACTACTCATAATCGTCACAGCCTACTTTGACTTGCTGTTTGGGACCTTCTTTACAACATGCTTATAGAGCCTTAATCGAACTTAGGTTAACTTTAATTCTTTAATTTCATACTTACCTCACACACCATAAACACACAAACTGACAAAAAAAATTCCATTGTTAATGATCGAAATATTCAGGTAGACAAAGTAAGAAGTATACTGCTTGAGAACTTGTTAGAGTCAGACTCAGGCTTATATTTATGATCTGTTTCAGTGGTTTTAATTTTAATTTTTTTAATTTCAGTGTCCACTGTCATACTTCCCTGCAACTGTGAAAGTAAAAATAGAAACAAGGCTTCAGTAGACATTGATATTATCTATCAGAATTATAAAAATAAAATTGAGTTCTGCCAAACTTAACTATTTTACATTTCATTGCCAGCAATGCTATGTAAACAACATGGAGCTCTACCAGAATCAGTCATATTCTAATATTTCTCTCCTTCAGTGTTACACTTGTTCAGTGGTCAAGGTATCTGTGAATATGGTCATTTTAATCTGCTATAACTCTGTGACTTACCTAAAAGTATCTAGGTATTTAAGTGTGGCACACTCAATTTTAGATAAGTTAGCCATGTTCAGGAACCTTTCTAAAGTCCATGGCTGAACTTCAAAAGTGCACAAGTCCTGTAATATATGTAACCGCATTTTATGGGAAAAAGATGCTTAGAATCAGTGGCAGAACTTGGGACTTTTTCCCCCCTAATCCTGTGCTTAGTCTGCAGATGGACCACACTGCCATCCTTAAAAGATATCCTGTATATAGTTAAAGTTGAGGTGATTGTTTCCTCAACTTTGCAGCCTTTAAAAATAGTATCTTTTCTGTGGGGATGAAAAAACAAATGCCACATTTTAAAACTGCTTGTATATGATGCTTCAAGATTTAGGCTCCAATTTTAGTCTATGACTGGAAACATTACAACACTTAAAATAGAAGTTGACTAAGTCAAGATTTTTCTTCTTCCTGTTGGGAAAATAGTAGAAGATACTGAATATTGTAGAGGAGAAGAGGAATGAATGGAGTCAATGGTGATTTGGAAGAGGGAGATGTGACTAGTGAATAGGGTCAGCTGTTGTGTGTTCAGGAGGGGAATGGGTGAAAATGAGTGATAAGAAGGGCATTGTTTGCTAAAATCTAAATACCTGGAAGGTGAACCTGACTGTATAACAGTACAGCTTATGTTTCATTCTTCATAATGCTGTATTTGATAGGTGGTTTCTCATTCTAAAATAAGTAAATTTAGCAATCATCAGTGCAAATTTCTGATGCCACATGACATGAAAAAAACTCAATCATATTAACTGATAACTATTGTAGAGTAAAATATAAATGTCAGTAGTTTAAGTAGCAATGTGAAAGGATTCGTGATCCTCTCAAAAAGCACAGAAAATTGGCTCCTTTGGATTAATCAGGATCACAAAACGTGTGATTAAATGTGTCTGTTGAAGGTATAAGAGCTGATCTTTAAGTCTGATACATTTTCAGAGCCGTTGTTTCTGAAACGTGATAATTTTAACTCTGTGTGCCAGGTCTTCTAGCAGCTCTTCAATATTGATTTGGTTTCTGAGCAGTCTATTTTAGACACTTAAATAAAGGACAAAGATCAGTTGGTTACCTGTATAAGCAACAAAAAGGTGAAAATTGGACTTGATAAAGTTGCTACATTCCTTTATGCTAACTTGTCTTCATTATAGCACAGTATCAGAAAGATATGACTGAGGAACTTTATCCTAGAAATAATTCTCCAGGCATATTTAAATTCTCATCCTCTTCTAGGTGCTGCAACTGAAAAAATAGAGGAAAAAAATTAAAGGAATTTGCATTATTGTAAGATGGTTAGCTTATTTTGATAATGGCTATAAGGATCCATTCAGAGAAAAATGATATTGGTTTTGCAGCTGAGAAGAACATTGTCCAAGTTGTTGGAGATGCCATCTGGGAATGCAGAGAAAAGTATGGCTCTTTGCCACTTGTTCAGTCATGAAAATAAACAGGATGAGAAAATGTCAGGTATTATCCTATACTACTTAAGTATATTTGTTAAATCATATTATTTAAACATTTCAGAAGAAGAAGTAATATCTGTTTAATGGGCATTTTTGAAATGTGAAAAAAAAAAAAATCTTCTGTGACTATAGTCACCTTTATGGTTGCCAGTCTGAAAAAGATGGTCCAAATGACATTTGATGGAGGAACTTGCAAATACACTCTGGATTGCCAATTTCAGTTTCCTCACATGACATAATCTTTAATTCCTTGAGACTCCAGGACAACCATCATCTTTACATTAATATTTAATTTCTATAAACATTTTGAAATTAGCCCAGAGATAACTAGGACTTTTATTCAAACATAGCACATATTGTACCAAAAAGCAGTGTGGGGCTCTTAACTTAAAAAAAAGGCAAGCAAAGGTTTCCAAGCAACTGGACAGATAAGAAATTACTTTTATAGCCTTAGCAGAAATCTCATTCAATCAAATGAATAACAATAAAAGTGGAACAGTTTTTTTTTTTTTTATATAAAGTAAGATGCTATGGAAATACCATAGATGATGCCAAATAAAGGTCATATGCTGATTCCATAACAAGATAAAAAGGCTGATACATAGCTAATGAAGCAGAAGCCTGAGATTTGTTTTAAGCTATTCATACGTGAAGACAAGCCTTTTAAAAATCAACAAATTTCTGAGTTCAGCTGTTCTGTCTTCTGCAATTTTTCATCATTTTGACAAAAGGAACTTTAACCCCTTTTTTGCACAGACATTGAGGTGTTTGGTCCTTTTTTCTTCTGGTATTTAAAACCAGTGAGGCATGTTTTTGGCACATTTGGATTAAGTGGTGATAAAGTAAATAAGGCCCTGATCTACTTCTCACATCTCTACATGTGGTCCCTTGCGTGAGCATGAAGCCCCAGTGATGATCAGTGGTGTTCCACACAAGCATGAGCATCCATCCCACAGATCTGACTTTAGGACTGTGACTAAATTGGTAGAAGTTTATTAGTATCTTGGCAGATAGTAACGAGAGTGGCTTAACTAAGTAGTTGAGAAAATAGTGTTTTTCTTGTGGTGCACTTCCACAATCGTAAGAGCTTCAGTTTGGTTAGTCTATGCCAGGCATGTCAAACATGCGGCCCGCAGGCCAGATGCAGCCTGTGAACCTCTTCCAACCTGCTCAGGACTGCGCTCTGCAGAACCACGCTCTCTCCCTAACAGAGAGAAAGCGTGGTCCTGCATGCCCAGCACTTTGCAAAGCTGCAAGAGCATCAGATCTTGTGAGATCATGGAACTCTGCACATGCAAAGCTCCTCTGTGGTACCACATTCTCTCCCTAACAGAGAGTAGTAGTGCAGGATGCAGTTTTGCATACACGGCATTCCGTGATGCTACGAGAGTGCTGTGGTATTTTGATTTATAGTATATATAGCCCACTTGAAGTGCATTTAAGTCAAATCTGGCTCACCATAGCAAGTGAGTTTGACACCCCAGGCTATGCCTTTTTATGTTTGAGGAATAATTGTTCTTACAGAGTGAATCATGAAATGTGTAATCTGTGTTTCAGTTAATAAAACCATTTTTTTCCCCAGTGGGTTGTCTCAGGTTGGGGAAGATTGCAACACCTCTGTTTTAATTTTGTGCAGTATTTTGATTTATGAAATTAGTATCAAAAGTTGAAGGAAACCTTTGTTACATACTTCCAGACTATACCCCCTGTGCAAATGTAAAACTGACGTGCATTCTAAGGATATTGGTAGGACAGGTTAAATAGTAGAGTCTTATCAAAGACCTTTTCCAGTCTCAGTTTTTCATGTCAAATTGTTTTTTGTTAATGTCAGTTAGCTGCTTCAGTGTTACAATAGGCATACTTCTTGACTGTGTATAGTACAGAAAAGTGTGTTTTTTCCATTAGCATGTCTGAATCTTGCTGAGTTTTGTAATTTGTTGGTGTTTAGTCTGAGACATCATCAGAGCTGGTTTAAAAACATAGACCTACCTTGCCTTATTTAAAAGATCATCTTATTTTCTCCCAACAGTGTTGGCAGAATAGGTCCATAGTTTGTGTTTAATGTGTGTATCACTGTATAGTTCTTCTTCAAGCAGTGTCCCCAACTGCTCCAGTTCAGGTGTGTGTGGGCACACCCTGCACCTGGATCGGAGATTTTGCAGCGGTATCCCTGTTGGGGGGGAGGCACACGTGCCGGGAGCGAAGCAGTGTCACTTTTGCACCAAGTGTGACGCGTGTGCCTTCCCCCTCCCGTCCCTCAGTTCACCTGTTACTGCTCTGACCGAAGGATGGAGATTGCGGCAGCTCTACAGCTGTCTACTATCAAACTACAATTACCCCTTACAATTACAGTTTTAACAACCAAATGGAAGAAATGAAAGAAGAAAAACCTCAAATCATTAAATAAACCTATCAAAATTAAACACTGAAATGGGATGCTGAGCCCCTCGATTCAAGAGATGCTCCTCTTGTCATGAGGCTATGCTAGCATCTGAGGAACACGAACAATGCCTTAAGTGCCTGGGCAAGACCCACATAATGCACAAATGCCAACATTGTAGGAATCTCACCTCCAGAACATGAAAAGAGAGGGAGAGGAAACTCAAACTTTTACTCATGGAAGGCTCTCTTAGACTGGCATCTGACCCCGGTCCATCTCCTAAGTCATCGGACGGAGTGCAGAAAAGACACTCCTCTGCACTGTCCCCAGTGCCCCCTAAATGAACCAGTAGCACAATGAAGAGCAATGATATCCTAGAGGCAAAAGGTTCCTTAGGTATGGATACCTCCAAGAGTGGGGAATGCCCAAAAACCTCTTCCAGAGAGGGCAAGCATAAAAATAGAACAGCAGACTGCACAGCGGCGCCGTCAAATACGCCAACAGCTGGCTCGGTTTTGTCAGTGGCTCCCTCCACGCTGTCAATGGTGACTTAGGCACTGTTACTGAACAGCGTGCAGTGTCCAGCACCGTTACCCGTGCCGACACCGGTGCCTGCCTTCCTCCATCTGGCACTGATCCTGATGCCTCAGGCTCCGCAGCCCTTGCAGGCATTGAAAGATGTTCTGGTGCTGATACAAACGGTGCAGGAAACCGGCTTCTATGAGGCCACTCCAAGAAAGCATCAAAGATAGTCCTATCATTCTGACATAAGGGAGGATTTACCAATTGATTCCTCCCTAGTTTCTCTGCTCTTTTGGCACAGATACTTCTCCAGATTGCCTTTCACCTCTTTCATTCTCTTCTAATCAGAGCCCCTGCTGACCAAAGGCTGTCATTGCAACAGCCTCAAGCTGTGCCACAGAATCCTAATGTAGGCTATCCATGGCCATACCCTCAGTGGGCTATGAACTCTCCCCCACTCTCTGTTGCTGCTTCCCTGCCATCTCTTACCACGCTGCTGCTTCTCTGCTCTCCCCAACCATGCCACACTTCTGCCTCCCACCTCATCCCGGCACCTACCATGCCCCCGCTTCCCTGCCAATATTTCTGCCAGTAAACTTGTTCACTAAAATACTCATGGACAGTGAAGACAAAAGGTGTCTGAGGACTCAGACACAATTAATTTTAAAATGAGAGTAATAGTAAGGGAAAATACTGCTCTCATCTTAATCCTGTGAAGAGATGCACACAGGGACACCTTTTCAACTGTTCAGAATCAGAACAGATCAATAAGATTTTATGGGGACAGAAAGTGCAAGATCAGAGCCTGTTTCAGTGAGTGCTTTGGAGTCCATGCACAGAAGATACTATGGAAAAAATCTCATTGAGTAGTCAGTTTGGGGTCAGGCCCTGTATAAATTCTAAATGTCAATATTTGGTTTTTATAATACAAAGTAAAATCTTTATTGGTGAGTGATTTTTTTTTTCAGAAAGTTTACAACGCAATTTTCCGTCCTCGGTCCTTCACAACAGTTACTCTTGTCTAATGGGCTCAGATACCCATAGAGTCATTCATGAAGACTGCACTGAAATATAAATAGTTTTGGACTATACAACAAAAAAGAATTAATACATGTTGAATGCTATTTAATGAGTAGAAGTATAGTGTTGCTATTGAACTTTGCAGCGAATGTAAATTATCTTGGTAATTGACTTAGTTATATTAATTAAAATTTTCTTATAAAATAAATGTACTAGCGGTTCCTTCTGCAAACAGATGACATACTGATGTCTCAGGCACACTTGTTCAGTGGACTTAAGGAATTTTTTTTCTAAAGCCAGTTTTCAGTAGTGGTGGTCTGTCTTAAGTCTAAATCATGTTGCATGCTGAAAATGAACCATGATCCATAAGTACTTGTAACATTCTTTAAATAGAGGGTTTTTTTTAATAACCTTTTGACAGTAGTCATTGGTTTTGGATGTAACACTTGCGTCAATTTTCAGTCATTTCTGATGATTCTTATTTAATTTTCAAAATAGAAATACAAGAGAGATTATTTTGCATTATATTACAAAATGCCAGGTGATTTTTAAAAAAGAAAATTAATTTACAATTGCTTTTCAGGTTTAAATTGCTAATTATCATCACTTATCTGTAGTTCATTGTAGACTTGTTCTTGATCAGTTTATGTTGCCAGTTTTAAAAATATTTACCCAGGAAGCAATATAAAAAAAGTATTTAAAAAATCATGCTCTGATGTAATTAAAGACTGTATCATTATGCACACAGGCAAGGAGGGTAGAATTAATATTGTGGGGGTAAACTGTAGAATCTGGCAGGTACTTGCTCTGAGTGCTTCTCTTTCCCTGTCCGGTGAGGCTCTCACAGCGCTGCCCCTTCCCTGCTCTGACCAGGCTGCTTTTTCCCTGACTGCTCTCACAGGGCTGCCCCTCCCCCGGCTCTGACCAGGCTGCTATTGCCTGCAGCTTTGACAACGCAGCTCCTCCGCTTACATTCACCGGCTCTCACCCTGCCGCCGCTTCTCTGCTGGCCCCGACGATTGCCAATTTCTTGGCCCTGGCTTCCGCCATGCCTCCCTTCCCTCCTGCGCTCTCCCAGGAGCTGCAATTTTTCTTGAAAGAGCTGCATACTGCTCGCGAGCCGCAGTTTGGCCACGTCTGGCCTATACATTATCAGGAACTAACTCACCCAACACCATTCGAGCCCAGTCCACCAGATCACTAGCCACATCCACAGCTTTCCTCAGCGCTGTCCCACTCTTAGATATTTGCCAAGCTGCCACATGGTCCTCAGCGGACACTTTTGTAAAACATCATGCCATAGAGCAACTTTCCAAAGTAGATACTGCTGTAGGCCCAGCAGTCTTGGGAACGTCGCACACCTAACACTCCGAAGTTCCCACCTCCTCTACAGGAAACTGCTAAATACTCACCTGAAGTGGAGCAGTTGGGGACACTGCTCGAAGAAGAATTGGAGGTTATTCACCTTGGTGCAGTAGCTGGAGTTCTTCAAGATGCGTGTCCCCGCCATGCACCGCTACCATCCCTCCTGCTCTCTACTTTGGAGCATACCTTCTACGTTGTGGTCACCACGGTAGACAGGGAACTGAGGGATGGGAGGAGAGAGGTGTATGTGTCACACTTGGCGTGAAAATGACACTGCTTCTCTCCCGGCGCATGCGCCTCCCCCCCCCCCAGCAGGGGTACTGCTGTGAAATCTCCAATCCAGGTGCGACATGTGCCCACACACACCTGAAGTAGAGCATGTTGGGGACATTCATCTTGAAGAACTCCAGCTACTGCACCAAGATGAGTAACTTCCATTTCCTTTTTCAGTCTCTTTGAATGCCTCTGTCCTTTTTAATCAATTAACTAGTAAAAAGATGGCATAGTTGAGAGTTTGGGTCTTTTAATTATCTACCCCAGTAAATTTGCCCTAGGTTCTGAAAATGAAATGAGATTTCTCTCCTATACTAATAAAAAATAGCAGCCTGACATTTGAATTTAGCCAACAGTGGTTATGAGGGCCAGAATGTAAACAATTTCTGAAAGTTGTCCTAGCTCACCAGGACTCTTAGAAATAAAACAAATAAAGTAAATTTGATTCTTAAGTACACATAGATAGCCAGTATTTTTGCATGTGCATGTGCCCCCCCCCAATCTTTAAAAACTAAAAGTTTGTTAAATTTATAATTAGGTGCAATTATAATGTGCAAAGGCTGGTTATGCATCTGTCTCCTGTAATATCCAAGCCATCACAAACTTGTAATAAAAGTCTCCGAATAACATTAGCCATAACCAGTAAAGTAGGAAGATTTAAACAATGAGAGTTTTTTAGGCTCTATAAAACTCTATTGCATCATTTTTGAAACTTTCATTTTTTGAAAAGTAACTTTGTGCATGTGCATGTGCCTGTGTGTGTTTTAAATATTCATACATGTTGAATGTGCTAACTTGGAATTTAACATTTCTGATCCTAACAATAGACAGTATTTTTCAAAACGAAGAAACCGTTATAAAGGATTCAACTGCTTTGATAATTACACTTTACAAGGAAAAGATACTACCTGCAGTTTGTTTATTAAATTCACAAAGATTACAAATAAAGCTACAAAAAAGTCTGCTTTATCAAGTCTTTTTGTTGGATGTATATTGTAGACAATTCACCTCTTTCCTGTTTCCAGATCATTATATTAATTTTCACAACTAGTATTAAGTAGATTTAAAGTGAATAAAAATTTATTGCCCAAGTACATTGACCAATTTAACTCTTCTTTGAGAAGAAGGAAAAAGACTTTACTTAGTTTCATGTATCCTGCTCCTGCTCTCCTCCCAAGGATGAGAGGGGCTGCCCTGACCTAGCAAAATACTGAGCACCTTCAGTTTCAGCTGATTCCCATGGGAGCTCAGTGTCTCACTGGATTGGCTTGATGTTGTCATGTCAATCAAATTGTTTTAGTCAGCAGTAAGCTCCTTTCTATCTCTTTTAATTATAAACATTGATTTGCAAATACATGTTTTTGTTTTTAGAGAGCAAGCGAATTTAATATTCATTTGCTAATTGAAATATCTGTTTTTCTCATAAGAAAAATAACTTTGTAAATGAGCATGGAAATACTATTATCCAGTAGATACAGTGGGGAAGCCCAATCTTACTCAGGATAAAAGATAACTGGAACATATTAATGGTTGTCTTGTTTTGTGAGATAAAACTACAAGCCTCAAAGTAGAGAGTATATTAGACAAATAACCATGAAGCACAGAGGGTTAGGTACTGATACTAAATTTAAATTGAAATAATAGGGGGGAAAAAAAGAATTTCCATACTTCATCAGGTAGTGGTCCATCCAGTCCAGTATCTTCTGGTGTCCTGCATAAGCAATTTTAGAGACTCATAAAAAGAAACTTCCCTCAGTTTATTTGTGTGATGGTTGATTTATGCCACAAAGCATGAGGGATTATAACTATCTTATTTTTTGAAACTTTATTTCATGCAGCTGTGGATGTTTTCATTATCCATATAAATGTCTACATTCTTCTTGAATCTTCAGAGCTATGATGTTACTGTGTTGTGTTGATGAATCCATGCATAAATGAGTGCGTTCAACCCCATGATCAGTTTTGTTTCTTTTTTTCAGAACACCATTTACATTGTTGACACCTTTCTTTTGGTAATGTGATGGCCAGAACTAAACAAAATATCACAGGTATGTTTGCATGATAATTTTTTAGAGGGTGCTTTGGCTCTTTGCTCTGTAACATTATGACTCTGTAGACCAAAACTCTGTTGGCCTTTTTTTGTTGTTAGAGTACATTATTCTTATTAGTTTTTACTGTGTAATCTAGGATCCCTACTCAGCATGGACCAGGATCCTGTTGTGTTTGCCGAGCAAAGACTATTCCTGCTTCGAAGAGCAGTCATAAGTTTAAGTCAAGAGATGATAAAATAGAAGGAAACAATGAGAATTTTTGGCAGCATGAGAGGCAGTGGTGTCAGTTCATCAGTGGCTTAACTCTTGTCAAGTTTTGTGTAAGCATCACAGAAAAAGAGGGGAAAATTTGCAGATGTGTATAGGGCAGTGGTTCCCAAGCAGTGTGCTGGGGCACACTGGTGTGCCGGGGAAACACCTGAAGTGCACTGTGAGCATCCCCGAGAGCTGGAGTTAAAGTTCCTTCCCTGCTCAGCCCAGCCACCTGGACTGTGCAGGGCTGGGAAAAGGCAGGGGTTAAAGTAAGGGGGAAGGCACCGGAACACAGTTCTGGGGCCCCTATTTTTAGGCAGGCAGCCTTCTGGTCCTCCTAAAAATAGAGGAAGGCACTGGAACACCAAGTTCCAGGGGTCCCCCTAAAAATAGCAGGAACAGCCAAAATGCACCATTCAGATGGCTCCACCTTAAACCTGGCTCCATCTTATGCTCAGCCAAGCAGAGAGCTGGGGGAGGCTGGGAATGTGTGAATCTCCCCCTGCAGGGCAGAGCAGCTCCTGTCAGCCTGCCTGCAAACAGGCCAGGTAAGGGCTTTGGGAGGGGCCGCTGCTGGGTGTTGTGTAGGGCAGGTGTGTGTGTGTGTGTGTGTGTGTGTGTAGCAGAGGATGTGTGGCTGGGGTTGTGGGGTGGCTGGTTGATTGTGGGTGTGTGTATGTGGGGGGTGGGGTGGCTGTGTGTGGGGGGGTGTAGCTAAGGGCTGCAGGGCCCATCACAGGCAGAAGGGGGTTGGGGGAGGGGAGGATGGGACCCACTGAGGTGGGAGGGAGCATCAGTGGGGTGAGGATTTGCCCTGGGTGGCAGGGATCCACTGTGGAGAAGGGGGAAGTGGGTGCTGCACCATGCTCCCCTGCCCTACCTTCCCACTCCCCAGGTTCCCCCCTGTCTCCCCATAAAGCCACTCTTGTTCTCCCTTCCTCTCTCCTCTCTTGCCACCCTTGTGCTGTTCCCCACATGGCTGCCCTTGTCCTCTTTTGCCACTCCTGCCCTGCTCTGCTCTCCAGACTCTCTTGCCACTGCATATGACTTCTGACCTCTGCTGTTTTGCCACCGCTGCTCTGCTACCCATACTACCACACAGCAGCATTTCTGAAACACTGTGCCATGGTTCATGAATATTCATATATAATTTAAGCTAATTTGAATATTCATGAGTTTTTTTTAAATTTTGGTGTGGCTCAAAAAATTTGAAGGTCTCAAGGTGTGCCACAGCAGAGAAAAGGTTGGGAACCACTAGTATAGGGAGCTCTTCCTATGTGTGATGGTCACCATGAAGAAAAAGCCTAAAAGGGCTTGTTTGAAAATTTAGCAAGTTGGGTAGAGTCTGGCATCCTGGGCTTGTCTGAGGTAGGAGTTGACATCTTCATACTAAATGAGAGACGATAGGTAGGATGGGATTTGGCTGTGGAGGCCTTGAAAGAGAATATTAATAGCTTGTATTTGATGTCATAGAGAAGGGTGAGCCAGCAGAGTGATGTAAAGAAAAACAATCCAGTCTGAAGAGTTGTCCTGCGCCAGGTTTTTGAATGTGCTGTTCTTTGCTCTTGCTTTGACAAATGCAATTATCAAAATGTGAGATGATGTGTTTTGGGCAAGAGTTTTAGCTATGTGCATGGATAGGAAAGGCAGTATTTCTGACCTGGCCTACACTAAAACTTAGGTCAGCCTCGCTATGTCACTCAGGGGTGAATATTTGAGAAATGCAGCTAAGCTGACCTAAGCCATGATTTGGAGACTACTGGGGTGTAGGGACTGCTAGCTCGTTTGAAGAATTTTCCGATTGACCTAGTTACTGCCTTTCAGTGGGTGAATTTACAACAGTAAAGGTAAGAACTCTTCTGTCACTGTAACGAGTCCATGTTGCAGCACTACAGCTTTGTAGCTCTGTTTTAGTCATATTGGGCTTGGGTTGACTATTCCTTGGAGAATTCTGCACCACTGCTTCATGTAGAATTCATGTTCCCTGAAGTTTTTTTGGTTCTTTACAGAATAACGTATTCTGAATGGGAAGTTAATGTGGGCCACAAGACGGGTCATGTGCCCTTCTCCAGTAGTGGTTCTGGGAGATCACATTGGTTTGGGCCCTGGGAGCAACTAGGAGAAACAAAAATAACTGCCTGGGGTGGGGGTGGGGCGATGGTGTAGGAGATTGAGACTCTGTCCCTTTTGTTTGCTGTTGCAGTGCATCTGGCACAAATGGATGGGCCCTAGTTTGTTTCTGGTGCAGTGGTCCTTGCATGGTGGTGGGCTGAGTGCAGCTTTGCTGCCAAATCTGCATCCTGCAGGAAAGGGGGACAGCTGCAGGATGAGCCCTCACTTCTATGCAGCCAGTGGCCTGTGCTTCCCACTGGGAGGCATCCCCAATGTATGTCACTTGCCCCCATGACTGCACATTCCCTGCAGAGGTGTGGGGCTGACACAAGCAGCTGTGGGGAAACCATGGGTGGCATTAGCCAGAAGTGGCATGGGGGGGGGGGGCACACCTGGTAACCTCGTCCCCCAACTTTCGCATTACAGGTGTGCTTAGGGCACACATGTCAGTGCCAGGCAGAGCTCTTCTCTGCAGTGCTGCACAAGTATGTGCCTCCTAGAAAAGTGCTGTGGCTCTGTTACCTTTGCTATACTATGGTCTGTGGAGGTAGGACAGAAAAGAAATTGGTCAGTCAGGTTGGCAGGGTGAGCACAGGTGTTGGTGGGATCATAGGATACCCTGTCGTGGTGGTGGGGCGGAGGAATACAGTCATGGTAATGGGGGTGACAGAAGCAGAGGGTTCACAGTGGTGGTGATGGGAGGGAAGGGAGATTAGAGGGAGCACACAGCCCCCAGTGATGATGGGGTTTTCCAGAATTCCCCCACGAATAGTTGGCTAGATGTCAGAGGCATGTCAGCTAGGCTGAGATTTTAGTTACAGCACATGCAGGCTGCTCTGGAGTAGTGGAAAAAAAAGCAAAGAGTCGTGAAGTGGGATTTTCTCCCACAAAAGCTCATGCGATAAATAAATCTGTTAGTCTTTTAAGTGCCACAAGACTCCTTGCCTTTTTTGCTTTACTAGACTAACACGGCTGCCCCTTTGGAACTCTGGAGTAGTGAAGTAGATTTCTGAGTTGTCACCACGTAGATTATAATTGAACTTGTATTTTCAAATGAGATTATACCGAGACAAGATGTAGAGGGAAAAGAAAGGGGGACCAAGGACAGAGCCTCATACGGATCTTCACAAAAAATTAGAGGACTGTCCTCCACAGGATTCAGTCAAGGAGTGATAAGATATGTAGGAGTAGCACCACAAGATTGCAAACTCATGCAATTTACTGTTTTCTTTTCTCCTTTCAGTTTTATTTATTTTTGCTGTTCAATTTCTTTTCACTGTGTTTAGTGGCTGTGAAGGTCACCTGCAGCTTCAAAATGTAAATTGTGTCTGACTGTCTTTTGATTTTAGGACTAAAAATGTCAACTAGTCAATTCGAGTTTTTTCCAAGTTCAGTTCTCCTACTATCAATCTTCAGCCCATTTTAAAAATGAATGTTGGGAGATATGTTTTATACACTGTAAACAGAAGAAGGCAAATCCTGGCCTTGTTGAGGACAGTGTGAGTTTTGCCATTGATATTAGTCAAAGTACGCTCTCATCTAAGGAATTTTTGACAAAACCTTAGGATTTAAAGATTGACTTGCTGAGATTAATGCCCATCTTCAGAAATTGCATGTACACTTTTTTATCCAGTACTTTTATTTATTGATTTTTCTTTTTCTGTAACTAAGGCAACAACAGCTTAAATTTCATACCTGTGCAGCCCTAAAAAGGTAATTTTGGGCAGTGTTTCTCTGTAATTCTGAGAGATGTAGAAGGGAAAACTGCTCTCTGTTTGAACATCCTTAATAAAAAGGAATTCATTGTCTTGAAACATGCATGAATCCTGTTTTTGGACTGCCTGAAATCAAAAGCAGTTTGGGTAAATCAAAGTCTTTAACAATACTTTCATTCATTTCAAAGCCTAGATTGTTCACATATGTGGTGGAACTAGAGTTATTCATAACTAACATTTTGAAAATAATAGATTAACAAACGTGAGGAAAAATCAGGAAAAATAGCAGATGATGAGCTGTCAATGAGTGCTTACCTTAATATTTCTTTCTTTTTAGTGCAACAATATGTTTTTGACAGCAGTGATGGGGAACTGGAGGACTGATTATTTCATGTATTAAAATGGATTGTTTAGCAGTAGAGGTAAGAACAAAGATTTTTCTTCTGCTAATAGTTTATTGATTCTCTTTTGTCACCAATCATCCATGCAATTCCTTGTATAGCCAGTGAGAATTAAAGGTCTAAATAAAAGCATGATTCTGGCCTTTAGTATAGAATGGAATGATTATAATTTACATCTTAATTACTGTTTGTGGTCTGCTGTAAGGATTTCCATTGTTAGTGTTTGAATTTCAAAATGTCCTTCAGTTTTTCCCTATGTTAAAAGAACTAGAGACAAGACTTTGTATCAGTGACCAAGGGCAACTAAAACATTGCATTAGTCCTAGCTTTTGCATTAGGATATGTTTCACTTTCATTATATAGTCTGCTATAATGTATATGACTTTTACATAACTGCATTGACTACTGTTGTATCCAGTGTAGTTATATCTGTGTTGCACCTGTGACATTAGAGATGGTCATTGAGTAAAGTAATATATCTTTTATTGGAGAAACTTCTGCTGGTCAGAGAGACAAGCTTTTGGGACATACAGGTTTGAAGGCGAGCTCTATGACTTTGACACTTGAAAGCGTATCTCCCTCACCAGCTATAAGTTATAGTGTAAGATCTATAGGTATAAATATAGATAGATATTACCTTGCTCACTTTGTCTCTTGATTTCTATTGCTCATCATGCCTAGCCAGTTTTCCACAAAGCAGTCCACTGTTGCTTAGGCAGCTAGGAGGTATATTTTGAGTTAAAGAAACACCTCTTTCTGGATGTTAATCACTTGTCTTAAGACACAATATGGACTAGCCTTATTTGATTATTTTCATAATACATGCTGAATTTTGTTAATTAAGGGGTAAATTTTTACTGCTGTTGAAGTCAGTGGAAATTTAGCTATTGATTTCAGTGGTTGTCAAATTTTGACCACAAACACACACACACACCTGTAAGCTTCTGGTTGGGATTCCCCCCCCCCCCCACACACACACTTTTGCGTTTTTTTGGTGTTTTTTTTTTTTTTTGTCAATTTCCAAAGGGATAGCCGTGTTAGAATCTAGTCCAGCAAAAGGTGCTGTCATACATAACAAATAAATCATAGATACAAACAGACATTGTTGAAGGAGAAACTATCTGCACAATGCATAACTGATTTGTGTCTTTTAGAACTGTATAGTAGGAAGAATGTTGAAATTCAAGACGCTGTTCTTGCTTGCACTGACATGATTTAAACTGAGGTGGAACATAATGATTCAGTCAATTTTTAAACTGGTAACCATCACAGAAAGTGAATTAAACAAAGGAATGTCAAGAAAGTGTTCTGTGTGGTTAGGATTAAATGGGGTCCCAGCAGCAGTTTTCATTTTATTTCTGTGGCTGAAAAGGGATGTGAAGACTTCTTTTATGATAAATATAAAATCATTTTTTAAAAGGGCTAGATAGTGGTTTTGCCACAAGCCCCATATATGGTATGGCATGATGGTGTGTTGATCAAAGAGCAGTGCAAGGAAAGCATTATTGTTCTTTAGGGAGGCAAGACTTCTTCTCCCACATTGCTTTGGGCTTAGTATTTTGCTACTAGCCAACACCTGTATTTTAGTTGCTAACCCCCATCTCACATGCTGGCTCAGCTGCCCTAGTGTGGTATGTTTTGGAGTGGGAGGTGGAGCTGAATCAAGGAGTGGCAATAGGAACTGCTGGCATGTACCGTCTGTTTATCCCTGATGCACCCAGATTGAAATTACAGAGGGTGGAAGCTTATGCACACCCCATGCCATGTACTGGTTCGGGGGGAATTGTGTCTCTTTGCCTTTGATTTAAAAAAAAAAAATGTTTCTGTTTGTTTCCAGTAACTAAGGTGCTGACAACAATTTAAGCTTATGCATCTACATAAAAATGAGCGAAATACAAGCTATGGTAGAATTCTCCGTGGAGCTCCACAAATTCTACAATGTGGATTTGTTTCAAAGAGGGTAGGTACTAAATTCTTTCAAAATGAAAGAAAATTGTACTGTACAAAATTGCTATTACTGGTAAACTTTAATATTTAAGCTCTGTCAGTGTATTCATTCTTTTAAGGCAGGGCTTGACAAAATCTGGGCACCAGGTCGCCATGGCTCAGGGTTTGTAGCCTGGCTTCTAGCTCTGCTGTAAAAATACAGTGGATGAGCAAACTCTGGCAACCAAAATAAAACTGCTGGCACCTAGTTGGGAGCCCGTTTTGTCAAGTCCTGTTTTAAGGTATGTGAACATACTGGCATTATAAATCAAATACTACACATAGGCCTATTTTTGCCATAGTGATAATTCACACTTTATTATTAGTTCTGTACAGTGACTTGAAAATTAAGTGTTTACTGCTCATTTGAAAGGTAGCCAGGAAGGGCAGCTATTTTCTAGGAGTTTACATGAAGGTCAAAAATTTTAGGCATAGAATTTTAGCTATTATCAAATATTTATAATCTGATTGGAGAGAGGTGAAAAAACTATAGATTCTGAATGTGGATTATGGTCTCATTCAGGCCCTTGCCCTCTTTTGTTTTAGCTGCTGTAGTCTCACTGGTTTTAACTAATTCAGCCATGTCTCCTCAAGCCTGTTTAAAATGCCAAAATCATCTTCCTTGCTTTTCATTACAATTTCACATCCTATGTGAGTCCCTCTGCTAACTTTCTTGTTTTATTTGGTCTTTCTTGTAGTTGTATTGTGCCTTAACACTGAGATGTTTCTCTAACCTGCTCATCCATTTCTCCCAATAGCACCTATCTGGGTTCCTTCATTCCATCCCTTAAGCATCAGGCTCTGAGAAAAACTACAGATTTACTTAAAGAGAAAAAAAAGTACCATGGGTAAATGGTTGAATGTCATGGGCTATGCATAACCACCATGTCCTTTCCCTTCCCAACCCCTGAACTGCAGTGAGAAGGTATTTGCAGGTATCCTGCACTTCTGCCTGTCTCTAAGGCTGCAGCTGCTCATTGGGAGTTAGTGGGCCAGTCATACCCAGAACGAATGGGGAGGTTTCTCATCCCATCGTGCTAGCTGGTTCAACCCAACCAAATTTAAGGTGGGATTAAGGCCTAGTTCACTCTGAGCACAGCTCTGGCCCAGATCACTGCTTCCTTGGCAGCCAGTATGGAGGAGAGGACAGTGCCAATTACACTGTGACTAGGAGTTCCAGCCCAGCCTGCCCAAAGCAAACCCCTAAGATATGGGGGGAGAAATCACAGTGCTGGCTTGGGAACTGGGATCCATCACCACCCTGATTGTTGTATGAGTTTAAGCTTCGTGAGTGCTGCCTCTTTAAAAAGTCACGTGAGTTTGCATGTGTAGAAAATATAACTTTTTTTTTAATATAATGAAATGTTCCTGTAGGAATACTTATGAAATATCCAGTTCTTTGAATAGTGTCCCTGTGGGTGCTCTACTTCAAGTGTGCACATACCCTGTGCCTTTGATCACTGATTTTTGGTAGAGGTGCCTGTTTGGGCCAGGCATCTGACTCTCACATCGTGGCAATCCGCTCTGAGGCTATTTGGAGCTGTATGGGTGAACTTCCCTCATTTCCTTCTGCCTTTGGTCCAAGCTGGAACATCAAACACGTGCCTGTTCTCCATTTAGCATTTAGAGAGTTTACTTACCTTTTAGTGTTTCCTTTGGTTCTCACCTCCCTCTTTAATAAAATCCTTTTATTCTTAGAAGGCAATTTAGAATGTCAACTTCTTAGGATTAGAGCATATGTTGTTTTTCCTCAGGAATGCTGGGTTCCTCAATGTGCAAAAGGTGCCTCTCCTGTTGTGAAGCTATTACAATCAGTGACAGATATTTCTGATGCCTCTGCTGTTTGTTTGATACCCCATATTCCTAGTAAGTGCAAGATGTGCACATCCTTCAAGGCAGGGCTCAACAAACCCCAGACATGAGCTTGACATGGGACCCAGGGTTTGTATCATGGTGCCTAGCTCTGCCATGGAATTACAGTGGTGGAGTGCCCTTTGGTGCCTAAAAATAGAGTTGCTGCCACCTGCAGTAGGGCACAGGGGATTTGATAGCAATGGACAGTGGCAGTTGCAGTTTTTCAGTGGCCTGGGCATCTCAGCTAGGTGCCTCAGTTTGAATCAGGATGCCTAACTGGATGGTAGTTTAAGCCCTGCTTCAGGGGTAGATCTGGAAAAAATAGGGAGATCAAGTTGAAATATCTAATGATGAAACAAGCCTTGTGTCCAGTTTCAGATCCAGGGGATGGGGAATATCCTCCCAGGGATCCATGTCCTTCTGGCAAGGATTTTGATGGCTTTGTTGAGTGTCTCCAAGCATCTAGTCACTGGAACTTGCAACATTCTACCTTCCTTCATCCTTTTGGATGTTACTTCTCCGATTTTCAGGCAGCATAGGAGCACATAACATTGGACAAATGAGTTTTGGAAATCATAACCTCTGGTTATACTCTGACCATTTCAAAACTCTCCTACCTATCTCTGTCCCTCTTCAGAGACACTCATGGCCAGTTACTAGAAAGAAGGAGGTTCTACTAAAAATACTTCCTCATACCCAAAAAGCATGGGGAGTAGAGACCAGTTTTAGTTCTCAGATTGATAAATCACTACATCTGTAGAAAATATTAAAAATTCAGGATAACGATCGTGGCAGCAATAATTCCATTGTTACAGTTAGAAGATTGGTTCACAAGTCTTGACCTACAAAACATTTTATTTTCATTTAGCTATTCATCCATCACACAGGAGCGTTCTTTGTTTCCAAATCAGCAATGAACGCTACCAATATAGGGTGCTTCCTTTTGTACTATCTTCAGCACCAAGTATATGCCCAAAGATTTTGGCAGTAATTGCTGCTGTGTGGGGTGCATGCATGAGTCAAATGGGCACTGCTACCAAAAATCACTGATCAAAGGTTGAAAGCACCTAAAGTGGAGAACCCGCCAAGGGGACACATTTAAAGAACTCCAGTTTATTGCACGTGGTGAGTAACCTGTCCATTTTTTCTCTAAGAAGAATGTTTAATCATGTATAGTTCTTGTGATTTATTTTCAAGCTATAGTAGAACGTTGAAGATCCGAATCTGTCAGGTTGTTTGTACCTCTGACGTGTTCATAACTCTGAACAAAACATTATGCATAGTGCCTATCTGTCCATGTCTTCCAGGTGAGGCTAGGAGAGATCTGCAAAGGTTGCACCTGGCAGCACTCTCTGGTTAGCAAGCAGCTCCCTGCCTTATTCCTGTTTCTTGTCTTTGGGCTGAACTGGGAAGCTTGCCCTGCACCCTTGGCTCTATAAGTCCCAGCCCTCAGCCACTTCTTCCCAGAGCTTGCTCTACTCAGTGCACTGCCCACTGATCTCCAGAGGCTGCATATGGCAAGGGCCTGCCAGCACTCCTCCCTCCCCTGCCCATTGCTCTCCCAGAGGTTCTGGCAGGACCTAGGAGCACAACCACAGGCAGTGCTTGGGCAGCATAGGTGCACAGGGTGTGGCCCGTTAATACTCCAAAGCTCAGCATGCAGGCAGCAGCTAAATTCTGACTCCTGCTCCAGGCCAAGATTTGGCTGCAACAGCAGCAGCTATGCCTTCTGTCTGTAAGTGGCTACCCCTCAAATGGCAAGTGGTGTCAGGGACAGGAAACAGCCAAGTTTGCTGACCTTTAAGATGCCATACAGGCAAAGCATAGTATTTGCTCTCCCCCCCCTTGCTACCTGATTGCTTACTTCCGGTTCAGTGGGATGTTCAGTAGACTGGTGAGTTCATAACTCTGGTGTTCATGTATTTGAGGTTGTACTTTAACTATGTAGCTGATATCCTGCTATTGTGATATAGTGTTCCTTTGTACATTTGCCAGCAAACCAAGGACACTCAGAAAAATTAATCTGAATTAACTAAAAGTGTTAATTTGTTAATTAGATAAACTGCATTAATTCCCCATGCATACATTCCCGTTCTGGATTAAAGTGGCTTTAATTCTGTTCTGCTACTTCTGCAGGACTCCCTCAACTCTATCCTAGACAGAGGGTCGTAATTTTTATGTGGTGCTAGCTGTTGTAAACTGTTCAGAAATAATCAACAAGCACTATTCTTCCAGAACAGTGCTTTTCACAGCCATTTTCCAGTTCTGTAGACACTGTTTTTGTTCATAATGAAGTCCACGGATCCATGACACTGGGTCTCTGCTCAGCTTTGCCATTCAGTGGCAGGAGAGGTATGATTCTCTCTCTCAGAGAGCTTCAGTTTTTCATCTGCTTCCGCAGCTGGAGACAGGCAGATCAGCTCTTTCCTGCTTCAGAAATAATTTAAAAAATATCTTCAACTGGCTCAAAATTTCTGGGCTCTCAGGCCTGTCTGCTGGTAGAAAGGGTTCCTTTTCTCTCCATGCTTACCGTAAGCTCCCCCATGCAGAGTACAGCAGCAAAGAAAAGGCTAAGAAGGCAGGTAGAAATAGAAACTCTGTCTCCTGTAACTCCTTGCATGTTGCGTTCCCACATGAAGACCAGTGCTGTTCTGTAGTGACCCAGATCCCTCTCAATTGCTTATGTCTTCTGTATCCTCCTGAAGTGCACCAAGTTTCTTTATGGGATTGTCATGAGGTAAGCCCACCCTGTCATCCTCCCAGTGGGAAAAGTCCAAAGGGGTGCAAGGGCAGCGACATGACCATGGCTTCAGTTGGTTCCCTGTGCTTCTCCCAAGTCACAATAGCTTTAAGACTACTCAGTCAACTGTCTGTAATCTCAAAGTAGTGCAGTCTAGTGGTCAGAATCAATCAACCAACAGCCCTGGGGTCAGGGCAGTGCACCGTACCGTCCCGAGTCTCTAACAAGCACGGAATCTCTAGCAAGCCCTGGGGTCACAGCAATGTAACCTAATGGCTAGAATCAATACACAGGATGTGAACCAAGGGGATATGGCTCCCCTGGTGGGGGGACTCAAGCCCTCCCGCTCCAATGAGCCCAAGGCCAGGACCCTGTTGATACCAGGGGTATGGCACCGAGTCAGCAGGGATCCAGACTGAAACAAACGGGTTTGGTTCCTGTAGCACCTCTGCTTCCCCCAGGCTACTTCCTACCCAGGTCATTATAGCAGTCCTTTCATGAGTCTCCTGATTCTCCACTCTCCCCAGTTTTAGCACCCTCTGTCTGCTGCTTCTGGGGGTCCTAGAACTTGCTGGTAACAGTGGTCTCTAAGGCATTCATCTCCATGTGGTCCTCTGGGAGTGCCTGCCCCTTGACAAGACCTCTGGGGTTGCTCCTGCTCTCCAGGAAGGACTGATTCATCTTCTGGTTAGAAGCCTTCAGTGCGCATCCTTCCTCCTTGCTGGCCTGCCCCGACTGAGCTGGGCAGCTCCCTTTTTTTCCAGGGCAGCAGTTTGAGCATGCCTAGCAGGGCTTTAGGGGCGGGACTTATGCCACCCATAGGGGTATCAAGTGCTCTTCAGCGTGGGATAAGCCTACCCTGTCACAGGGATCTTAACTCTTCTTAACCTGATGGTCCATGCCATTCCAGGCCCATCACTAGAACTACT
Source organism: Podocnemis expansa (assembly GCA_007922195.1). Classification (NCBI taxonomy): domain Eukaryota; kingdom Metazoa; phylum Chordata; order Testudines; family Podocnemididae; genus Podocnemis; species Podocnemis expansa. The sequence continues at coordinate 24,223,018 of ML681979.1, forward strand.
AATAAAGGTGTCTCATTACTTTCTAACCATTAAAGTAGTCTTCTTGCAATCTGAGGTGAAGACTGTCAAACTGTCTGAGTGAAGACCTCTTTCCCTAGAACCTCAGTACTTTACCTTCCATAATGATGATGTAATTTTCAGAACTGAATCCTGCTTTCATACCAAAGACTAGCTCCTGGCCCATATAGTGCAGGAAATCATCTTTTCATCCTTCTGCCCAGCTTCAGTGCACCCAAAAGAAAAATTGTGGCATACTTTGGATGTCCACAGAGTTTCCAAAGTGTATATATATAGTCACTTTCTAGCTTGGTTTGTGTTTGACTTGGAAGGGAAAGAAAGCCTCAAAATCCGTCATTTCAAAAGTTCAGAGAGATTGTATTGCATCTCAAAGACAAGCAAGCCAAAAACTCCCCATAGTACTATATGGTAGAGCTTTGACAACTTCATGGATGGAAAGATCACATCCTTCATATGAGGACATATACAAAGCAGTAGGTGCTTAACTATTCATACCTTTTTCAGATTTTACCAGTTGGATATTCAGTTATCTTGTGATCCATTCCACAGAGAGATACTTTATGCTTGTAACCATCATGAAATGGGATATTGTCTTTTACATTTATTTCATAAATGTATACATCCCATCCTGTCCAATCTGGGGGATGTCATGGATCTGTAAACCTGGTTATATGAGAATAGGAGAAATTACCTGTGCCTTACCTGGAAATTTCATTTCTTTTTAGTGTAAATGAGGACCATACATCCAGTGCATCCTGAATGAACTGTTAATTGAGGGAAAATGGCAGGTACTGCCAGTTGGTCATTCATTGAATTGTTTATTCAGCAGTAGATTGTATTTAGTGTTTATGCTTAATACTCCTCATTAACAACGTTCCCTCCAAGGGGCCAGTGCAGCTGAGCAACATGTTGCTCACTGTGCGCCTTCCCCCCTGTGGGCCCGATCCTGCCCCCCCCAGCTCTGCTGGCTGCCCAGCCTCCCAGCAGTGGAGGCGGAGCAGTCAGCCCAGCCTACCCCCAGCCAGCCATGCCTCCGGGGGAGGGGACCGGTGCTGAGCTCCAGGGTGTGGGGTTGGGGCCCTGGAGTGGCCCACCCAGCTCCCAAAGAGTTTGGGCTGCTTCATCCCCCCCAGCCTGAATGGGCCTGCTCCATGGCCGGGGGTGGGGGGGCAGGGGCAGGGGTGAAGTGGCCCAAACTCTTTGGAAGTGGGACGGGCCGGCCCAGGGCCCTGACCCCCTCTGCCCTCCTGGGGAGGCACGGCCAGCTGTAGGTAGGCTGGCTGGCTGCTCCCTTCTGCTGCAGTGAGGCCGGGCGGGCAGGTGGGCGGAGCAGCCTCTGGCGCTGACGGTCCCACAGCCGGAGTTGGAAGGGGGGGCAGTCTGGCCTCCTCACCTGGCCTGGAGCAGCGCGGCCTTCAGCCGCTCCTCCGGCCGGAGGAGCTCTCACTGAGCCTGCACAGAGAGTCTGCACAGGCTCAATGAGAGCTGACACTGAGCGGGAGTTTTAAAAACTGCCCACTTAGAGTCGCTCTCGGCAGGGACTGTAGCTCCTGGCCGTGCACTGCCGGCAGCCTTCCCTGCACCAGGCCGCACCAGGGGCCGCACAGCTTAGAGGGAAGATTGCGCATTAGTATAGAGTGGTTAGATGAAATTACCTAGGCTCTGCAAGTGTCCCATCTGCTGATTTCAGAGAAGTGGAGAGAGTTCTCTCCTGCCACTTTTTGGCGGTTCAGTTCTGCCTGTGACGTTGCGTGGAGCAGAAAAGTAATGTTATGATCTATGGACCTCATTCTTCCTAGAAAGGAAATTTTCACATAAGGCCTGGATAAATTTCCCTATTGTGTCTAGTGTGTGTCAAAATACCACTTTCCTATTTAGTCTATAGAACTAGCATCATTTGTATTGCAACACTGTTAGGTTTGGATGTCAACCATATGTCAGAATGTAGGGCTGTAACAATGATTATCTGTATTTGTGATAGCATTCAGAATATGCAGGTTGCTGTATAAACACAAAAACACTGTCCTTGCATTAAAAAAACAGTCTAAGTAGACAAGACAGAAAAATAATAGACAAACGACAGACAACCCAGATGTTTGAGGTGATGTTTGGAATATGTCTAATTGTCTTTTTCCTGTTTTTCTTGTCTTGACTATCCTGTTGTCATGTGACAATGGTGAAGTATCATGGAAAGAGTTGTTTTCTTCTAGGATTGGATGAAGAAAATAGTATCATCCCTCAAGATGCCTTCTCAGTGCACTGGGATAGCTTCCACAGCTCACTCCTAACTGGCTTTGTGCTAAAGATGTTTTAATGATCAAATCCCAAAGGTACACACACTTATTCAATAGGTGTAGGTTTCATCTCAGCAGGATCATCTTCCTTCGTTTAGGCTGTTGTGTGAATACCTTGCCATTAGAGTCATAGAGCAGCTTAGCTTTTTAACCAGGTGAAGATGGCTTCATTTTTTTTTCTGTGCTTAATATCTTGATCTGCCTCAGTCACACATGCAGTCACTCGGGTCAGTGATTATGTCTAGCAGCTTTGTCATGCCCTGTGTTTCTTTGTCCAGAAGGATGGACTTTCCTGGTTTCACCTTGGGTAAGCTTTATGATCTGTTCTGTTCAGCTAAGGAAGATTTAGTGTCTCATTTCATTCTGGTATTTTTAAGCAGGGAAGCTAAATGTAGGCATACTTTTGAAATGTGCAGCATTCTGTTGTCCACCACTAACTGGACTTTCCCCAGTAACTGACATGGTTGCTCTAAGAACTGAGAAGAGTTAATGTGGGGTCATGATTTGTCTGAGCTGGTGTAAACATTACAAGCCCTCATATAGGTTGATATGCATAATGAACGGAGAGGATCTCTTGCTTGTCTATGAATAGTTTTTTTCATCATACATGTTGCTGAATTTTACTTGAGGTATTTGTTGTCCATTTTTAAAGACACTTTCATAAATAAACCAGCTACAAAAAAGTTAAGCTGCCCCAGATCACAAACATTTTAAATTGTCACAGGCTGTGAAAGATCTAGAATAGTGTTCCTCAACCAGTGTTTTCTGGAACACTGGTGCTCCTCAAACATAGTGCAGGTGTTGTGTGACCCACCTCAACCCTTCCCCAGTGGCGGGGAGGAGGCTTGAGTGGTGAGAGGAAAGGAACAATTTAATGCCCCAGTTGCAGCAAAACTTTGAGGTGCATGGTGACAGATGTCGATGCACACCTCGAAGCATTGTTGCAATTGTGGATTTTAAAACTGCCACTGCTACCAACTTTTTCGAAAATTGTTTTCATCAGGTGTTCTGTCTAAAGTAATTTATACCTTTAGGTGTTCCCTGGTCCACAAGCAGTTAAGAAGCGCTGATCTAGACTTTTGGGCTTAAGCTGAAGCCTGGGCTCTGAGATTTTACAACAAGAAAAACTCCAAGCAGAGCCTGAGTATCTACACTAGAGTTTTTAGCCCAAGCCCCAAGTCGGGGATAGTTTGTTGCTGTGTGGACTTATCTTGTGAATGCCCATCTGTCAGCACATCTGTCCATCCCATTTTAAAACATTTAGCCCAGTAGTTGGGGCTCTTTCGGGGCATGTGAGAGTCCCAGGTTTGATCTTCACTTCAGAGCAACTCAGATCTTTACCCACTCCAAATCAGTGCCCTAATCATCAGGTTATCCTGTTATTGGAGTTGGTTACTCTCAATTTTTCCTGTTAAGCTGTTCCATTTTGTACACATACTTGAGATTCATTGGGCCCGAGAGAGAGGGAACAGCTGTATAGCCTGATGATTAAGGCAGTCACCTGGGAAGTATGAGATGTGGATTCATATCTTAGTCTGTATTCAACTCTGATTTCAGCCTTGCTGTATTAATGGTACCAACCAACTGGTAACTAAAGCCATTGATTCCTTTTTGCCACTGATAACAGGAGCTTTCTTGGGTTGCTCCTTTCAGTAGCCATAGCCAGTTAACTTTCTGGTTGGATTTCTTTCTTATGCCAAGGGTATTCTTCAAGTTTTTAAATAAATACAGTTTACTATTAATTGCTTTCTTCTGGCAGCTTTAATAAGTTGGAAATAATTTAGATTTGTTAGGAGAAGCTTTTGTTGTCTCTCTCAGCTTTGTAGTCTATCCCCTACTGTTTTATTTGAATATCTCTTTTTCTTTTACTCTGTGAGATGGTACTGATTTCCTCCTTACAGTACCATGAAGAGATGGGAGGGGATTCTTTCTTCATGCACATAAAGGATGCCCTTGTATTCCTTACCACCAGAGTCTCTGGTAGAAAGATTCCTGGCAAAGCGCAGACAAGTCAACATCTGTTTTTCCTAGTACATCCATACTAGCCAAGATAAATATGGTTCTCAACTCTGGCCTGATCTTCACTAGAAGTGCTTCATGCATAACTGCAGTTATGCTGCTGTAGTGCCAGGGGTTAAAGTAAGTTGGAAACATTTCGGGGTCCAGGTTCCAGAATCAAGAAAAATTGGGCCTGCACATGCATGAGAGGGGCCTGGACAATACAGAAAGGGGGCCCAGCAATTAGGAAGGTTCTGGGGCCCCTCAAATTATACTTTAACCACCGCAGTAGTACATCTGGTTAAGAAACTCTAGCACCAGAGACCATCCTCATGTATGCCAACAGACTACGAACAATTCATATGACAAAAATCTCTGTGCACTGGTATTGACAAAATCTGTAGAATTTAATGCTGAAATGAAGAATACATGGCCCTCCAAAGTACCCATGCACCTCCTATCATATTCTAGTAACATTTTTGCCAATGGGCTCCAACACCATGCCTGTAATCTTAGTCTCATTTTAACTCAGAGTTGCTCTCGAAGTCCTCACATCCAGACCGTGTCTAAATCTTGTTGATTCTTTCTGAGCAATAACTTTAAAATAGGACGTTTTCTGTCCATCGATACAACTAAAACTCTTGTCCAAACTGTCATCGCTTCATGTCCCTATTCTGTAGCATCCTTTTTGCTGGCCTTAAAAAATGCAGCCTTTCCCCCTCATATTTATTCAGAATGCTGCTACAAAGATCATTTCCCAGTATTGCCATTCTCTCTTTTTTTTTTTCCCCTCTACTACTGACTTTTCCTTCTCAATGGCATTGGACAAACAGAACGGTCACTCAGTAAGAGACCAAATGAGCACAGAGCTGATATCAGAAATCAAAGAACAGAGAAACCAGTTGCTGAGCACTTCCATCTTTCTAATCACTCGATGATGGATTTGTTAACGACTGTCATTAGAGCTGTACCTGGGACATCAAGACTTCAAAGAGAGACAGCTGAACTCGAATTAATATGCAAGCTAAATTCTGTGAAAGCAGGACTGACTCGAGACTATGGATTCTTTTCCCATTACAAAGGGTAATTTGACTTCAGGCTTCCCATGGTTTGAGCCTGTAAACTGCTCTGATTTGCTGTTACTTTATGACCTGATCCTATGTTTTACACCCCCTTGCATTTAGTTTCATTCCTTTCTGTAAGTTCACCCATCTTCGAAGCATCTGAGGAAGTGGGATCTTCTCCCACGAAAGCTCATGCAAAAAATAAATGTTAGTCTTAAAGTGCCACACAACTCCTTGTTGTTTTTTCATGAAACATAAAGTAATTTATCTTCACCAGGTGTAGGCAATCCCCAGCACGCGTGCTGACAGTAGCACCCGACCCCACTCAGAGTCGGACGTGGAAGCCTCTGCAGTACCACAGAAATTGCCCCTCCTGCCATCGAAGGCCACTCTGGGTGGCTTCCTTTAGGTGCAGCTGGGACACAGAGGGTCCGCCCATGCCTATGCCTCCATGTGACATACAAAAAAGCCACCTGGAGTGGCTCCTCTCTGTAGTGTGATGCTCCCCAAAGGAGACAATCTGGGCAGCTTCTTTCTGCATCATGCCTGGGAACCCCTGAAAGGAGCTGCTTCTTTTCGTGGCATGCCTGAGGACTGTCGTCCCAAGGCACACCACCAAGATGAGTCACTCTGCGTGACTTCTTTCCATGGCATGCCAGGGATGTGCTTCCTCTCCAGCTGTGACCGCTGCTGAATTTTCAGGCAGCGCCACATTTTTTCAGAAGAGGGGGCCTCCAGAACCAGCTGAGGGGCAGGGAAGAAGGACCAGCATGCCAGCCCCTGGTCTTCACTTTGAAGGCTATTCTCAGCCTATCCCAACCCTACCTCTCTCTCATGCACAGTCAAGGTGTTGACTTTTGCCTATGATGGGCCTTCTGTCACCTGCTTGTTAATTTCCAATCACCTTTGTGCTTTTTCTCTTGTTGCCCCTAGGACATGGAGGGGGATCCTTGTAAACATCTGCAGAATCAGCTCATTTTTTCTCTTTCAAAACTCTCCTTTTCCATGATGCCTAAAAAATTTACTAAGGCTAGGCTGTTGATATGCTGAGATGGTCGGTCTGACCACTGTTTTTCATTGTTTTTTTGTATTCCTTATGTATTTGTATCCATCTGTTGTCTCTTATCTTGTACCTAGATGTAAACTAAATGGGGGCACCATTATTTGTCATTGTTCCCTGTTTGTATAGAGCCTAGCAGAGTGGGGTCCTTTGTCCGCTACTACTAGAGTCCCTGGCACTACAGGAATGCATCTTATTAATGTAATAACTGATCCCTCCACCATTTAGTACAACTGTGCCTCGTATAATAGACAGTTGGTGTGTACCCAGATATTGAAATTCAAATCTTTGAAACACAATACACAAATAAAATAGCACATTCTCTTAGAATTTCCTCATGTTTTCTTATAGCCTTTTGTGATGGGATACACAAATACTACACAGGGCTGGAAAGGATTAAAGGATAGTACTGGGCTCAGATAGCCTAACCCTTCTAGGCCTGCAAAGCATGCTGCAGCTGGAGACAGGGTTGAAAAGGGAGCAGCCCCTCTTAGAAGAAGGCCAGAGAGGGGAACAGGCCTTCCCTTGAGACCCCTGGCAAAGGGGCCAGAGAAGCATCCCTGTAGAAATAAGGGTATGTGCGGAGCTGAATTGTGGATGATATTTTTGTTTTTTTTTTCTTTCTCTTTATCTGGGACCAGAAGTGGAGGGAGGAAGGGGTGCAGCTGAGGCTCCCAGCTCTACCACTGCCAATGCACCTGTGCCACTTAAGAGTGCTTCAAGCTGCGCTCCTAGGCCTAAGTTTCTGGGTACACAGCCTCAGTCTACACTGGTGGCTACCTTGATTTTGGTACAAAGTACGCATATGTCAGTGGACGCCTCCTTGACTAGTCATAAGTGTATGGAACTGATTACCTCATCTTCAGTACTGAATGCACCTTCAGATATGCGCAAACACTTTTGAAGTCAGAGAATTTGATACCAACAAACCTGCCACTCCCTAATATCTTAACAGGGCCCATCTTCATTACTAATTTTCTACTAGACAGATTCATGTTATTCAAGGCAGTGGTTCTCAACCTGTGGTCCGCAAAAGAGTTGGACTGAAAAATAATTAAATAGAATTAAATATATCCATAATACAATAGACTTCCAAAGGGATCTGCACCTCCATTTGAAGTTTTTTAGGGGTCCACAAATAAAAAAAGGTTTGAGAACCAATAATCTAGGGACCCTCTGATTTCTGATGACTGAATCCACTCTAGCCATGGATATGAGATCGTTTCAGTAAGGGGCTCTTGTTTGTCCCTGGTACCAGTACCTTCACTAGTACCATCTATGGCAAGAGTTATGCCTTTGGTCATACCACAGTCTGCTGCCTCTCCCTTTGAGTGTGAGGGTGGGAGCTACTCAGATTCTCTTCAGGGCTCACCTGCATACCTTTCTTGGACGACTTCTGAGTTTTCCTCAGAGAAAGTCTGTAAGACCAAAACACAAAAGGGCCACCCAACAAACTCTGTGGCTTGAGTCAGCATTGTGGCTCCACCCTTTTCTATGATCCTCTGCAGTGACCCTTGAGCTACATATAGGGAAAATTTCTTATGTACAAGCACAACTGGATAAGGAGAATCAGAGGAGAAAACTACCTTACCTCAGGATCCTTCCCATCAGTTTCCTTGAAGTACGGAGTCATTTTGGGAGCAAGAAAGCACAAGAGAAGAGGAAGCAATACCAACTAATATGTCTTCCTCTTTGCTTGATGGTGTAGTGATACTGCTTCTGCTGCCTCTTTCCTCTACAGATGACTTTAAGCAGTTTTAGAATCTCATGAAGAGGATATTAAACTTATTGCACATTCAGTTGGTGGAAGTAAAGGAGGATAAAGCCATTTAACATTCTCCATTCCACTGGTAGATGAAGCCTTTCTTGTAGTAGCTAAAACAGTACTGCAAACCCCAGTGTCAGTACTTCTAATGTGTAAAAAGGTAGGCAAGAAGTATCATGTTCCTGCAAAAGGGGTAGAACATTTATTTATTTAATTAATTAATTAATTTATTTATATGGAATTAATTTTGTAATAGACACTCATAACAAGTACCATAGTTACATTCCAAGGCCACACCACATGACTGAGACCTGAAATGTCTAAACTTAGTTGTCTGAAAGAATTATTCCTTGGCCTCATTGCAATTTAGAGTGGTAAATTATCAAGCTTTTATTGCTCAAAACAATGACATCCATTATAATTAAATTCACACTACTTACTAAAAATCTGCTTCTTGAACAAAAGGGAACAGTACCATATGATTATTACAGAGGATCAGCTTATTGCTAAGCCATCACTGCAGGCTTTTTTGAATGCAGACAGTAATGCACCCCCTGAAAGGTAACAGAAATCAAATGCACCCTGGATGCAACATTCTGGAATCCCCAAAAGAATTCCTGAATGCTGTCAAATCTCCTGTTTGATGGAACAAAGTGATACCACAGATGAATCTTTTTGTTCTTTAGAACAGGAGTGGGCAATAATATTCACAAGTAGGCCAATGGTGGCTGGGGAAGACTGGCCAGGGTGGGTGGAGATTGGTGGGGGAAGCTGGCCCTAGGCAGCACAGCCAGCTGAGGGAAGCAAAAAGGGGTGGAGGAGAGCCAGTTGGGGGGGGGGGTGCCAGAAGACAGTGGCATAGCAAGAGTTTCTGATGCTGGGGGCCAAGACCACATTTGTGCCCCCCAGTGCCGCTTGCATTGCAGCCCTACCCCAGAGTGGGGTAGGAGGGGTCCCAGCGTAACAGAGCAGGAAGGGGATTGGAGATATGCTTCTGTTATCTCTCTTCCCTGTGAGGCAATAGTGACCATTCCCGCTACATGCCCTGCCTCTGCAAGACAGCTGAGTTAGGGAGGGAGGGTGTTGGGGCCCCCAGCCCTGCCCTTTTTTCCTGACTTCTTAAGGTCTGGAGTCAGGTTCTTCAGCATCACTGACTCAGCATCTGTATCTGCGGCAGGAGCCTTGGGGTCAAGAACCTCCACCCCAGCAGCTTCCATTCAACCCTTAGCCTGTGCCCTCTAAACCCGAGGAATTCTCTTAGGTGCCTCCACACTCTCCCTCACTCACTCAGTGCAATGCTGAGGGAATAGGAATCCCCAGTCTGCAGCTGTGTTGAATCCTGTTGTCCAGCCGGGTGAGTCAGGGAACCTGGAAGCCCTGGCTGCTGTCCCCTATGTTCAGCTCTAGTAGGTGGCCAGAGGAGGGATTCACAGACCTCCAGCCTTGCCATCTCACCACTCTTTCAGGGCTGGAGACAGTTTTCAGCCTAAGTGCAGCCACAGCAGGAGGGCTGGGGGCAGACACCCCCCCCCCCCATATACTCCTACGTAGCCCATTGGTAGGAATTCAGGCTGGCCATTATTCCACACCTTTCCACAGCTCCAAGAATCCCTCATCTCCTTTTTTTAATATATTGCTGCTCAGAGAATCCCTCACCACTCATTCGCCTCTCCTGCCACCTAAGTTGACTCTGGCCATTAGGCTACCCAGCCCCAAAGGCTCTATTGACTTTTGGCAAGTAGGCCACACTGTCCTGAAGGCAGGTACTGACATATTGATTCCGACTGGCCACAAAACACCAAAGTCTGAGGACAACCCGGCAAGGTCAGAGCACTACCACCCTGCTGTAAGGACTGGCACAGTGGTACAGAAAGTGAGTAGCAATTGGTCCCTGTTTAAAAGGCCCAGGATGGTGGAGGTCGTTGGTAAGGTGACCCATCTTCATCCATTTATCAGTTGCTGCATCTGAGTTAGAGACAGACAGGATCTTGAAGTGGCTGCTGGAGAGCCAACAACAGGCTGCTCAGCAGACACAGCTATTACAACAAATTACAGCCCAACAGCAACGAATGAGGATGAGAGAATTGGTTGTGCAACACCAAACACATAAAGGGCAGTTTTTTTCAATAAGTAGTTCTTCTGATGCAACCGACTGACATGCCCAGCCCAATCAGACCAGGTAGCCTGGCCCTTCCTGCTCCCCTTCCTGTACAGTTGTCAAAGATGGGACCCAGCCGTGACCCTTTAGCAGTTAGCCAGCATTGCCTGCTGGCCACTGGAACAGTGGACCGCCATTTTTGCTCCCTATCTTACAGGGACTGCTCAGGTGGCGTGCTAGAGGCTGAATCTACAAGACACTCCGGAGTATAGGGAAAATGAAGGCTGCCATCCTGGATCAGATGGGCTTTCATCCTGACACCACTGGCACTTTCACAAGGAGAAATATCTTCCAGAAGCTAGCCCAAAGGTGGTAACAGTATTTTCAAAACTGTACCTGGTGGTGGCTGGAGCCTGAGAGATAGTCAGGAGCTCAGATGGTAGAGACCATGGTCATCAGTCAGCTGCAGTGATGGAAGTCATTGAATTGATGGAAGATTACTTGGCAGTAACAGGTCAGAATCTCAACACTGGAGGCCTGGAAGCTCAGGCAAGGGGAATTAACTGGCTGGGGGATCCACTCCTGAATAGAGACAGGGGGACCCACAATGTTTGCTCCAACCAATGGCCACCCCCCACAAACACTGAGCAAAGGAGCCTTTCTGCTAGACATGGACCAGAAAGGAAAGGGACTTGCCTGAAGAACATGACCCAGGCACTGCAGAGAGGGGTCTGGAACTGCTGTGCGGAGTGTGGCCAAGAAGAACATTTCTAGTTGGAATGCCTTTAAATGGAACACAGTTCTGGCCAAGTCTGGATAGCTAGCTCCTGGGTCTGGAAGAGCGACACACAGAAACTCCTGGTCCTTTTATGGATAAACAGGATTCTCATGATGATCTTAGTTGATTCAGGCTCCAACCATATGCTTATGCAGGAAGGACTAGTTCCCAACTTCAAATTGTCAGGGAAGGAGATATATTTCCTTTGTATTTATGGGGACATATGGCCCTATCTGACCACCTGGACAGGGTTCGGAGTCTGCTACCATGAGGCCATCCTCCAGATCAGTGTATCCCCCACATTGATCTTCCTTGTGGTCCTGGGACGGGGCTGGCCAAAGTTTCAGGAAATCCTGCACTACTGTGTCTGATGAACCTTAGGAGGGGAGAAGAGTGTCCAGCGAGGAGGGAACTCCTTGCTGCCCCCTCCCCACCCGGCTTCCCAGAGCCTGACCCAGGAGAAGCATCATTTCAGTCCCTAGAGAAGACCCCAGTCTATGCCTGGGTGCAGAACACCCTGTGATAGATGACCAGACACACCTGAAGTGCAATGGAGACTTTGCCAGAAGGAAAGGCAGGACCTGTCCTTGAGTAAAGCCTAGGAATACTCCACAACCTCCATCCTAGAATCAGGACATTTCCCAGACACCACAGAGGCCATGCTTTGAGATTCAGAGAGACCATCTCTATCAAGTTGTGCAGAACCCTTATACACATGAAGATATCTGGCAATTGTTGGTCTCCCCAGAGGCCATGCCAGAGTCTTCTGCATTTAGCTTACAGGAGAGGCATCTGGATAGGGGAAAGAACTCTCCAGAGGTAGCCCAACACTTCTTCTGGCTATGTACATATCAGAAGGTGTGGGACTACGATGTCTTCTGCTCCAAATGTCAGCTTTCTGGACCCAAAGGAGTACCATTTATTCTCTTTGTACTGTGTTCCTTCTTGTGGTTGGCATGCTATTTGAGCACATTGGCATGGACCTCACGGGACAGTTAGGGTGGCACGGTACAGGGAACCACTTAATTCTAGTAATTGTCAGCTGTGCAACATGGTGTCCTGAAGCTATTCCATTGCACACAGCTCTGGCATGCAACATTGCCATAGAGCTGATGAAGCCTGTCTTGCCAGATACTCAGGGAAATCTTAATTGATCAAAGCACCAATGTGTCTTCCTGGTTGATGGCTACATTGTCTGATGCCTGAACATTTGAGCCTTCAGGACTTTGATGCACCATCCCCAAATCAATGGACTGGTCAAGCAATTCAATGGAACTTCAATGGCAATGTTGTGGCAAATTGTAGATGACGACCCTCCACACTGAGACATGTTGCTGCCTGACCTACTGTTTGCCATACAGGAGGTTCACCAAGTCTCGATTGGGTTCTTGCCCTTCAGGCTCTTTCATGGGGGCAACCTTGCGTCATTCTCCATTTCCTTAGGGAGAACTGGAAGTAGGGAGAAACACATGTTCAGGGGACTGCTCACTATCAGTAACAACTACTCAAACGATTCCAGAACCTAGAGGCTTTCGCTCAGAAGAATCTGTAACAAGCTCATCAGACGCAGAAGTGGCAGTACAACAAAGGAACCAACATATACTCCTTTGAGCCAGGGAATTGGTTTCTGCTGTTGTTGCCCTCCATGGAATCCAAACTTTTAGTCAAGTAGTAATAGTAAGGCCTCTTCAAGGAGGACTGTGTTACGGATGGCAATATAAGGTCCTCACATACCATGTGAACTTACTGAAGACTTGGGAGACCTTACTTGTCAGGACTTACCCCCTGGAACTGGAGTTGGGACTGTTGGCAGGGAATCCTTAGAATTGGAGCCTGTTGTAGTGGGAGAGGGCCTCAGCTCCTCACAGCAAGGAACAGGCGCAGTGACTTATGGAAGATTTCCTAGACATGTTGTCCACCCTGGGTATGTTGACAGCTATACTAAACCACCTTATAGCTGTGACCCTAGGACAAGAAGGAGTGGGACGATCATGATTCTTTCCCCAAAAGTGGGTCACTATCTGTCAGGAGTTAGAGATAATGCTTGAAATGGGAGTTTTGAAGGGATTGTGGAGCAAGTGGCAAAGTCCAATCATTCTGGACCCAGAATTGGATGGGGCCATAAGATTTTTGCATTGACTTTTGAAAGATTAATGTCATCTCCTGGTTCAATGTGTATGTGATGTCCTGGGTTGAAGTACTTCAAGGGTGTCTAGGTGGAGCCAAATTCCTACTGGTCTAGGATCTAAAGAAAGGGCATTGGCAAATTCCCCTGACACCCAACTCCCTGATGAAAACAGCCTTCCCTATGCCATACAGCCTGTTCCAGTTCATGGCCGTGCCATTTGGACAGCATGGAGTGGCCTCGACATTGCAGTAGTTGAACAGAGTACTTCAGCCCCACAATCAGGGTGTCATGGCCTATCTATGTGATATCTGTATTGTGATTTATAACAGCAGTTGGGAAGACCACTTTCAACACCTCTCTAATGTAGTCTGGGCCCTTCCAGCACCACCTGATAGCCAACCCCACAAAATTCCACCTCCAACAGGGAAAGATGATCTACCTCTGGTATGTAGTGAGAGAGGACAAATCGTGATCTCTGATTAGTAAGTTGCAGGCCTCTTGGACACACTGGCACCGATGACAAAAAAAAAAAAAAAGGCGAGAGAGAGAGAGTTGTGGCAGTTTCTGAAATTAGCTGGATATCCTCATTCATGACAGTTCCATCCCCCCATTCGGACCTGACTAAGAGCTCCCAGCCATGATGGGTGTGGTGGTCCTATGAATGTCAAGCAGACTTCCAGGTCCTTAAGAAATCACTGTATCAGGAGCCAGTCCTTAAGCACCTGGACTCCATCATACTTCAAACCAGTGTCTTGGAGGTTGGATTCAATGTCATCCTGTCCCAGAAGGTCGACATGGAAGAAATCCTATCTTTCATCTTAGCCACAAATTGTTTCTCAGAGAAACATGCTATTTGACCATTGAGGAGGCATTGTCCACAAAATGGTACATCAATGCCTTATGCCAGTGGTTTTCAAACTTAGGGTTGGGACCCAGTACTGCTGCCACTGCCAAAAGACTGGAATGCTTGCTCAAAGATGTAATTGTTGGGTCACAGGCATAAATGATTTTTTTCAACTGCGTCCTGAGGAAGAAGGTTTGAAAGCCACTGCCTTATACTGTTGTCTGCTTGAGACAACTGATTACTGATCATGCAACATTCAGGTAATTAAACAGCATGAAAGATATCAACCCCAGGATCGTTCACTGCTCAATCTGCCTCCAACCATACCATTTCCGTGTATTTCATCGATCCTTAAGGACCATGGCAATATGGACTTTTTCTTCCCTTTGCAGGGGAAGGAGGCAAGGATGGCCATCCTTTGGAGTCTCTCTGTAAAGTGGGAGGGTGTGTGACAGTGTATACTTACCCCTCATTGGTCAAAACGGAGTTAATCCTACACTATAGGGAGGGGAAGTTCTGCCCCTCCAAGAAGGCTGGGCATGCTCTACCTGCTACTTCAGTATGAAAGGGAGTATTCTAGGTCACTCATTCTAGATTGGATGTCAAGGTGGAAGGATGTGTAATGGAGACTCCTGCTCAGCGGCTGTCCCTGCATCCCCAGACCAGGGATACTTGAAATTCCAGGAACCAGGCAGGAGCTGTTGCTTCCAAGGTCACCCAAGCAGAGTCAGAGCCACAGGGAACCACGCTCGCTGAGAAACCCAGAGAGCCAGATGACGCACAAATCAATGTTTCGGTGGGGTCATAGAGCCCATGGGAGTAATTCATTTGTTGTGACAGAATCCCCACTGACTCAGTGGCACTCCCGTGTCAGTGACAAGGCCGTGGTGGAGCAGGGGAGATCGAGGCTTCCCTAATCTAGCCATCACTTTCCTCTGGATGACAGCCATGTTGACTGGCCGATAGGCTGTACAGCCCTGAACCTGCCATTAGGCTGCTCAGGCCCAAAGCAGTTGCTGCCCCATCAGCTCAAGTCTTACGCCATGCTGCCCCAAAGGCAGGGGCTGCTCTATTAACTCTAACCATTAGACCACGTTGCCCTGAAAGCAATGGCTATTGTACTGATTGGTTGCTATAATACACAACTCCGAGGTCTGGTGCAGCCTGTCAAGCTCAACCATGAAGTCAGAGCACCCCAAGGGTTGGAAGGGTATAAGTGCTTCATGACCTGTTCCTAGGGAGTTCACAAAAGAATTATCAGTAGTCACAAGCTATGTAAGGCAGTTGGTACTGGTGGTATTTCCTTATCTAAATGACTGGCTCTTGAAAAACTGGTCTTCTGATGATGCTCTGTTAGCACTCAATAGAGCCATAACCATCATGTTGATATAATAGGCTTCTGCAAGGCATTCGACTTGTTTATACACAACATCTTTGATTTAAAAGTCAGACCTGAAAAAAAGCAGTGTCTAGCTTGAAAGTTGTCTCTTGTACCAAAAGAAATTGGTCAAACAAAAGATCTTACCTCATCTACTTTGTTTCATAAATTCAACATAGTGCATGGATTAAAGATTGACCGACACATCTTAAAAGGTGGTCATAAAGGAGAAATTATCATCAACCTCCTGTTTTTATGTTTGGACAAGGTCCCACAGGAATCAGTCCAGGCAGACTTTACAGGTGACACACCAGGTTGAAGGAGTGGTAAAATATGATAAGGACAGATCACTGGTACAGAGTAATCTGAATTGTTCAGCATTCTGGGTGCAAGCAAACTATGAATTTCAGTATGGCCAAATATAAGGTCATACATCTAGGAACAAAGAATGTAGGCCGCACTTGCTCATATGGTAATTGGCTCTTCAGAATATCAGAGAAAGTAATTTTCATGACCCAGTAACTGGAAATTGAACCTAGACAAATTCAGACTAGAAAAGCAGTGCAGATTTTTGTTAGTGAGGGTAACTGATCACTGGAACAGATTACTAAGGGTAGTAGTGGATTCCCCATCACTGTAATTGTTTTAATATAGATTGGATGTTTTTCTAAAATATATGCCCCAGTTAAATCAAAACAATTAGACTTAGAAGCAGGAAATAAATCAAGGAAATCCTACACCTTGTGTTATGTGTAAGATAGACCAGATGAACGCAAGTCCTTTTTGGCCTTTTAGCCTATGAATCTGAGAGGAAAATGGTGACTTGCTTCATAGTAACTGTGATTTTTCAGGGTGTTGTCAGTGTGAAACCAAAACCCATCCTCTGTCCCCTCTTTTCAGAGTCCTCAACTTCCATGGACTTTGAATTGTGAAGGAACTCAATGAGGGTCATGGCTGGCCTGCCATATTTTCCCAAGCATGGGGTGTATGAGAGCCACAGCTGTTTCAAACAAACCAAAAATCTGATTTCGTGCACATGAAGTGGATACACACTGACATCATCTCGGCCACAGTTACCACAAGGTAGAGTAATTGTTCTAAGCTGCATTCATCTTTCTTTTTTAAAAAGTAAGTAGCTTTCCCTTGATTATATTATATCGTATTATCAAAAATGGTTTCTGATTTTCATGTAAACCTTAAAAATGTGACTGTCTTCCACAGCATAGAATACAGTTAGGCAAAAGACAGTAAATACAGGGAAAATACAGGCAAAAGTCACAACCTCTGACATAATAGGTTTCTGGGGCTACTTTTAGGAGCCTGTCTTTTTCAAAAAATATATATCTATTAGGTTCATCGTTAGTTATCTATACTATTTTAGACCCTAAAGGTAACCTCTGAAGTTTTATCACTATATTTTTTTTTTATTTTTTTTTTTGCTGTTGAAGATGTTTTTATATCTTATGGTGGATAGGTGATAAATACTTGCTCATGCTTGTATCTAATTTATAAAGCAGTGTAAGGGTACCTAGTATAGCTGGTGAACAGTGCCAGACAAGTTTTTGTCTCAAAATATTGTTTATTGTCCTTGCCTCACAATATTGTAGTCTAGAGGTACGGGCAGGTGCAATACAGTGAAGTACTTAAATAGAACATCACAATTGACATATGGCTTGGAATGAGGTAGTGTTAGAAATTCTTTTGAAAATAGACATAGAAGGAACCTAATATAAATTAGGTGAGCCAAGCATATAAGGAGAAGGCTTAAGGTCAGGAAGGAGTCAGTGGTGTGGGTGAAAGATGCAGTCAGTGATGTTTGGGTGGAGCAAAGAGAGTGGGTATGAGAAAGAAAGGTAATAAAATTCTTTGTAAATTAGGAGGATCTATATCGATAGTATAGCAAATAATGTAGCATTCTTTTTAGAGTTTATAGCTCATGCATATATTTCAGTGAATGGAACAACTTGTCACCCTGTAGCTCTTTGCGGCTAGATCCTTAATACTCACAATACTGCACAGTATTTGCAAATCACTAAGGTAATATACTGGTGCAATTTAGGTAAATTATGTGTGCATATAGTTAAGTTGTACTTACTTGAAAAATCAGGGGACACAATTTTAATTTAATGTTTAAATATTTTGTCCTGAGCTCAACCCCTACAAGATTTTGATGTTAGGATTAAAAAGAGAAATTTTTTTTATGTATTAATAACTGCTTAAAATATAAATCTGCATTGAGTATCATAAAAGCCACCTGTCTTCAAAACAAACAAAGAACCTCCTCCTCTCTTTAGCAAACCCAATTTGAACTGCACAGTGTGGGGGGGTTTCCTGAACGGATGGTGAGTACTAAGAGGAAAAGGAAAGATAATGAAATATTTTTTCAGTCCATGATTTAAACCTTAAAGGTAGGCATCAGCATCATTACTAGGATTTGAATTTAAAAACTAATACATGTCATTTTACAAGTGTTATATTTCTGAAATACACGTCATCCTTCATAATCTCTGGATACATTTGTCATAAAATACAGTTAGATCTTGGATTATAAACATTATTGTTGTTACTTAGTATCATTAAGGAGAATTAACTTTTTTGCATTAAATAATTTTTTAAGATTTCAGAAATATCTTCCCTTATAAAATGTACTTTTTCTAAACCCTGTTTATTTTCTGTACTTTTTGTTTTTAGCTTGCCTCTCACTAAAAAGGCAAATTAAGGTTCCAGTTCAGCAAATGTTCCGTCTTCAGCAGAGTTCTTAAAGTCAAGTATGAGATTAAGTGCTTTGCTGAACTGTGGCCTGTGGTCGTGAACCTGCATTGAAAACTGCACATCTGCACATGATTCTCAGTGTGTGATTGGGAACTAATTTTTCAGGGAGAAGTCCAAATGGTATGCATCCTGAATAAGGTGTTTGACATCTTTCCAAACCTTAGAGACTAAATATTTAATCTATAGCAGTGGTTCTCAGCATGTGGCTTTGGGGCCAGATGTAGCCCGCAGGGGCTTTCAGAGTGTCCTGCAGATAGGCTTCTGCTGGCTGTGGAAGAGAGCTGCTAAGGACCCAGATGGAGTGTCTCACCATGGGTCTGAAAGACTGGTGCTGGCTCCGTGCTGCAGCCTAAGGGGAAGGAAAACAGTGCTCCCCTCCCTCTGTCTGTAGCAGGGAGAATGTCAAAAGTTCTCTGCCTAGGTCCATGGGCACTGGTGTTCCCATTAAAGCTGGAGGAGGGGAGCACTGATCTTGCATCTCCCTGGCTGCAGAAGGAAGCCATTCCTTAGAGACCTAGGTGAAGCACACAGGGCTACAGAACAGTGTGCAGTTTCCCTGCTGCAGCCAATGAGATGGGAGATCAGAAAGAGAGCTGCCTCTTCACTGAACTCCTTCTGTCTGGCTACCAGGGGTGGGGGCAGGGGGGCTGCTGCTGTCAGAGACTGATGGCTCTTCAGGTATCATTGTTAAAATGATGCCTGTGGCCCTCAAGCCTAAAAGGTTGGGAACCATTAATCTATAGAGTCCCTAGGTTTTTGTGTGTAAAATCTACTTTCAGAACTTGAGTTTCTTAAACAGAAGTGCAATGTTGAGCTGGAAAATTTGTGATGAACCACTAGCAAGAGTTTTTTGGAAGTTGTATTGAAGCGTAGTTTGAGAACAGCTGCTGTGGAATTAAATAAATTAATAAATAGTAGATTTATACAAATACTGAAAAGGGCGCCTGTCCATATACTGTAGGAGCCTTTGACATAATTGATAAATTTATCACAAATAATTATCTTCAGCGCAGCAGTACAATTCTCTATGATGTGCCAAAGATGTGACTGGTAGCTTAGAAGTTCGTATCAGTGTCTCCTCCAACAATTTTTAATTGCCCTCGACTTTTAAATACTCAGGGTAAGGGGATGAGCTTTGTGACATGCCCTTCAGAGTTCAAGTTATTTTGGACCAAAGGGTGGAGCAAATTCCAAAGTCATATTCAGAATAACATGGCAAGAGCTAGGTGGCTGTTAGAAAAATGTTATATTTGGATACAGAAATTACTACACAAATTTGACTGTATTGTAAGTTTAAGATAATTGCCTTTGTCATAGTGTTTCTGTAGTATGCAGCCTCATCTTGGTTTTACTGAAATCATTATTACCTGTGAGATGATGCAAAATCACAGCTGATCCAAAGATGAGAAGCAGGTTCTTATATGTTATTGGATTTCTGTTGTGAAGAGATCTCTTTTAAATTATTTCCTCAGCTCTTTACAGTAGCAAAATGAGATGTTAGATATCCAACTTAAACATTTTATATGTATTGAATGGAAAATTATTATTCTTAACTTATGCTTGACAGGTGATGTCATTTCTTTTATCATTTTATTTTGAAAGTTATTTGAAAGTTATGTACAGTTTAATTCATTGTAAATGTCTGAAAAATTGCTAAGCTTGTCTTTATGTAATATGGATGCTGTTTTATCACACTTTAAGTGGTAATATTCTAAATTGTGTAAAGTTTTCAGGGTAGTGATGGTCTTCCTTTTTATCTGTTTCATGAGCATTGAGCACTTCAGAATTTAATTATTAACAATGTCTTCCAGTATCTTGCTATTTATCACACAATTTTCACCAAACTGAAGTTTTCTTTTAACTTAATTTTGTGTAAGTGTTCATATTTGGAATTGATTTAGTTACCTGGTTCTTTCTTATGTTACTTATGTTGGCTCCCAAACACTCTAACTGTAATCCTGAAACCCTGTTCTTTTTAGTTTTGATCACACTATTTCAAAAGAAGTACTAGAAATAGAGGGAGATGGATGAATAAAATGAGTTATGGGATATTGACATCATAGTGACTGCTTCACTGAGAGAAATAGTAGTTTGTTCTCTCCACTCAGTTTTCCCTATATGGTCTTCACTGTTTACCAATACTTAATATAAAATGAAATCACTTCTTGTTGGTTCAGTGACTATTTGGTGAAAAAAAATGTTAAACCTGCCCTCCTGTCTAGCCTTTTCATGATGATGAAAATTGGAACACAGAAAGGAACATGTCATGGTGATGAGGTCAGCAGAAGTTCTTTAGATTAAAGACAGGATTGAAGATAGGTTTTTTTGAGATTTTTATGGACTAAATACTGAATCAGGAACTGGAGGGGAGTGGGGATATTAGTAAAATAGAACTGAAAGATTAAAGAAAGATGGAAATGAATTGTATAACTAGGTTACAGAGTGTATTTGAGTTTTCTATCTGTCCTGTACATCTGACAAAATGGATTGGAGCTCACGAAAGCCTATACTTGAAAAAATCTGTTAGTCATAGAATCATAGGGTCGGAAGGGAACTCATCAGGTCATCTAGTCCATCCCACTGCTAAAAGCAGCACCATTGTCACTAAATCATCCCAGCCAGGGTATTGTCTAACCAGACCTTAAATATTTCCAAAGACAGAGATTCCACAGCCTTGGTAGGCAACATGTTCCAATGATAAGTCTTTAAGGTTCCATAGGGTTCTCTATCCAAATACTCAGGGAGAGTTACAGGACTCTGTCTGTCCTAGTTAATGATAGGTAATTGTGTGGCTAGCAAAAGAAAATTACAATTGTAAACTCAATTTTAAGTTTTAAAATTCATTCTCTCTCCTATTCTCTTTTGAAAGCATGAAACTTAGTCGTGAAAGGAAATATTTATTCTGTATTAGACTTTTTGTGTCTATATATGTATATTGATAAATATATGTGAAAGTGACTGCTTGTTGCACATGACATTTTTGTCTCTTTCTCTTAGTTTTTACCAGATTCGTGCATCTATGAAAATTCCTCCAAGAGTTCCACACAGATTAGAAGCTAGCTTGTTACGGGTGACAGGTGAGTACAGGAATTTTTATAGTGAACATAGTCAAGTTTAACTACATCAATTAAAAAGAGACCTCCAGAATTTTTAGGTGGGGAATCTGACTGACTTGAAATTATTTTTAGCTAAACATCAGAAATGCTTTATATTCCACATTTCTTAATTTTTAGTAATAATAAATGAAAATGAAAAATCTGGTTTTTGGGATTCCCTTTTTTTTTTTTTTGCTGACCTATATGAACTATCTGCCTCATTCTGGAAATGATACAGGAGAAGCAAATAAGAGCTTGGCTTTTAGACTTCCTGTAAAGTTTTCAGGGTTGTCAAGTAGAATCGTGATTGTAAAGTGAGCAAAATTTAAAGTGCACTCACTGACAGACCTCCATCACCATGACTTTATTAAAAGTAACTAAGTAAATTTAAATGGAAACACTTGGAAGAGAAAATGTTGTGATATCCTTATGGGATTAGAATTTTAGTTCATTGTTTGAATAATTGACATTGTCTTTATGTAACTGTGTGTGTGTGTGTGTGTGTGTGTGTGTGTGTGTGTGTGTGTGTGTGTGAGAGAGAGAGAGAGAGAGAGAGAAATTGTTTTGATGAAAGGAAATTATTGTTCCTGAGGTATGTATATCTCGAAAATCAAGGATACAGCATAACTCTGAACAGGAAATGTGGGACCAAGGTAGCCCTACTGATGATGCTTTTAACTGTATTATCTAAATAATAGTTCCTAAAGTCTTCATACTTCCTGAAGTCTTCCTCCTCACACCCAATCTCTTTTTCAAGTCAGTCTGTTTCTGCCTGCTCCCATTCCTCATCCAGTGTGTGTTCCCTAGTTTTCCAGCCACTGGGCCTTGCAGCTGTGGGCAGAGCTGAGGTGCCGGCACCTCTGCCTCACTTACAGCGGTGGCTGCTTGCTGGCCCTGCAGCTGTGGCAGTGAAGTTCATGCCACTGCCACCCCAGGTGCTGTGCCTCCCACACCTGGGAACAGCTTCCTGTCACGTGACTAGAAGCTGGCCTTGGCTGCCCCCTTCTCCCCGCACTTTCATGGGCCTAGCCAGAAAATGGGGGCTGACTATGCAGCTGTCTTGCAGACTTTCTGTTTTCTCTTAATAACCTGTTTGAAATGCTTGCCCATCCTGCTCGGTCTGCAACTCTCTTTCCTATGATTTTTTTTCCACATGCTTGGGATACAGAATTCAGATAGCTTCAAGCCTTATCCAGATTCAGATGCTTGAGTTCTTCAGAACAGTTCACTTTCCTGACTAGTTGTTAGTATTTTAAAGTTTGTCTGTTTGACATCAAATGCCTTAGTTGTGGATTAAGTTTTTTAATCTTTCCGTTTATTTTAAATTGAATTAGCTCATGATCACTTGAACCAAGTTTGTCCTCTCCAATCGTTTTTTTCTGTGTGGTCTTCACTGTATACTTCATATAAAATGAAATCACTTCTGGTTGGTTCAGTGACTATTTGGTGGAAAAAAATCTCTCAGCTGTAACATCCAGGAATATCTGGGCACTGCCTTTTTAGTAGCACTTTGTCCTTTAATTTGTAACTAGTAAATTAAAGCCTCCCATAATCACACAATTTCCAGTAGTATTTATTTCAGTAAAATATGAAAGCAATGTCTATACATAACCAAATGAGATCCACTGCCTGAGCCATTTGTTGATCATCATAATCTTGTTTCGTCTTTGCTTTCCTACTCTAGGGACAGGTCTCACTGAAGATTACCTGAGCCTCCATTTCTTTAAGCATTCTTCTCCAGCCTTGCATAGACTCTCTTGATGCATACCAGTGAAAATCTAGGTTTATCATTTGTTTCCATATTGTAGCTTCCATTGGGATTCTCTTCAGCATTGGGTCCACATCCCATGTCTTAGATTCCTGCAGGCAGCACACTCTTCTGTTCTCTGAATCTGCTCTGGTGACAGGGGTGTCCATTTAGGATGATTTGCCTGTGGGCTGGGGAGCCTGGGGCTGAGACAGGAATGAGATTACAAGATGAGCCCCAGCTGAGTGGAATCAGGATTCCAATAGAAAAGGTAGCAGGAAGGTGCAAGGGAGTGTGGTTGAGAGAGTAACTGAAACTGCCAGAGGCTGGAAACCTGACAGTAAGCTGGGGAAATTCAGGAGAAAGCTCTCCAGGCAGGGAAGGTCAGGAGAGATCCTGCCTAATAAGCAGGGCAGACACCGCAAAGGCCTATTTGAAAAGGCCCCTAGAGAGGGCCAAACTCCAGTCAGGATGTAATGGGAAGCAGACAGACTTTCAGAGAGGGGGGATGCTGAGCCCAACTGAAAAATGAAAACTGCAGTGTGTGAGTTTTGTTCAAAAAGACTATGGGTTGGATTAATGGAGTGAGGAGGCTAAACTAGATTTGGGGTGGGGGGCTAGTGTGCACAGAATTGCTAAATAAATGGGACTGTTTGTGCTCCCCCACAACCACTTCAGATCTGAGGATAATTTATACCTCCAAGTCAGTGGCACTGCTGTGGGCACCCACATGGCTCCACAATATGCCAACATCTTTATGTGCAACTTAAAACAACGTTTCCTCAAGTCTCATTCCAAAACACCTCTTCTTTACATACACTACACTGATGACATCTTCATCATCTGGACACATGGCAAGGATGCTTCTGAAGATTTTCACAGAGATTTCAACAATTTCCACTCCACAGTCAAATTGAGCCTGGAACACCCCACACAGGAGATCCACTTTCTGGACACAACAGTACAAATCAGGGATAGACGCATCAACACCACCTTGTACCAAAAACCTACTGACTGGTATAGTTACCTACATCCCTCGAGGTTCCATCCTAAACACACCACATGATCCATTGTCTACAGCCAAGCCCTAAGATACAACCATATCTGCTCTGATCCCTCAGACAGAGGCAGACATCTTGAGGATCTCTATCAAGCATTCTTGAAACCACAGTACCCACCTGGGGAAGTAAGAAAACAAATTGATAGAGTTAGGCGGGTTCGCCGAAGTCATCTACTACAGGAGAGGCCCAAGAAAGAAAACAACAGAACACCACTAGTCACCATATACAACCCTCAAGTCAGACCTCTGCAACACATCATTAAGGACCTACAGCTTATTCTAAAAGATGATCCCTCACTCTCTCAAGCCTTGGGAGACAGACCTCTCCTTGCCTACAGACAGTCACCCAATCTTAAACAAATACTCACCAGCAACTACAGATCTAACAACAGAAACATTGAAGCAGGCACACATCCCTGCAACAAACCATGCTGCCAAGTCTGCCCACATATTTGCACAACAGATATCATCATAGGCCCTAATCAAGCCTGCTACTCCATCAAAGGCTCATTTATTTGCTCATCTACTAATGTGATCTATGCCATCATGTGCCAGAAATGCCCCAGTACCTTATACATTGGACGAAGAGGATGATCCCTGCGCAAAAGAATAAATGAACATAGAGCTGATACCAGAAATCACAGAACAAAAAAACCAGTTGCTGATCACTTCCATCTTTCTAATCACTTGATAAATGATTTGTTAACGGCCGTCGTCAGAGGTGTGACTGGGACATCAAGACTTCAAAGAGAAACAACTGAACTCGAATTAATATGCAAATTAAATTCTGTGAAAGCAGGATTGAATCGGGACTATGGGTTCTTTTCCCATTACAAAGGGTAATTTGACTTCAGGCTTCCCACGGTTTGAACCTAACAACTGCTCTGATTTGCTGTTACTGTGTGACCTGGTCCTATGTTTTACACCCCCTTGCATTTATTTTCATTCCATTCTGTAAGTCCCGCCATCTTCGAAGCATCTGTCGAAGTGGGATTTTCTCACACAAAAGCTCATGCGAAAAATAAATCTGTTAGTCTTTAAGTGCCCCACGACTCCTTGGTTTTTTTGCTGGACTAGACTAACATGGCTATCCCTTTGGATTTTGTGGGGATTGTTTGAGTTACTGTGAGTTCTTTAAAAGGAGTCATGAAAAGGTGGGTCAACCACAGAGGTAGGGTGCTGGGAAGCAACCTCAGGCTACAAAGACATGCTCAAGAGGCAGTAGATGGCCATGAGACCACATTATATGTCAGTGTGTGGACTTTAAAATTGCTTCTTTGCTGGTCAGCCTTGAAATAATTTATTCTCTCTGACTACCAAACTCATGTAAACTCTGCATCTTCAGTATCATTCTCCTGTATTCTGGATTGGTGCACTCTATAAAAGCCCCAAGACTTGGGCAGGTGTGTAATGCTGAAAATGTTAT
The DNA here is from genome assembly GCA_007922195.1 of Podocnemis expansa. NCBI lineage: Eukaryota > Metazoa > Chordata > Testudines > Podocnemididae > Podocnemis > Podocnemis expansa. Next base: position 24,248,543 of record ML681979.1, read on the forward strand.
TGTGAAGTCATTGCCAAAAACATCTATCCCTTGCGACAGATAGGCTGCAGCTTTTATAGTTGTTCGCACCAAGAGGCTTGCAGGGCAGGAGGCAAAGAGCTGTATTTAAACTCAGAACTCATATTAATCACAAATTTAACTTGAATATGTAGATGTAAACATTCCAATTACCTAATGCTTGCATTTGTTTCTGCTTCCTGATGGATTGCAAAAGACAAAACCAAAATGTTTTGAAGCTTATAGAAGGTTATTTTCTGCCAAAATCACAGACTGTAGAAGTGGAAAACATCTCAGATGTTGCCCTATCTGCCAACTGAGAATTATTTGTTATTGCACAGTAATGCACTTACTCTTATTTTGTCTAGTCTAGTTTTAAGTGTTTTCCCTTGGTAGTCGTTCCATAGGCTAGGGCATTTCACTGTCAATAATGTTTGTTTGCTTTTTAAATTCTATCTCATTTAGTCATAGTTGAATACTTTCTGTTGTGCTGGTTGAATCATTCTATATTCTCACACTTCAGATATTTGTAAATTTTGTCATTACTTACTCAACATTTTAAATCTTTCCTTGCAAATCAGTCTTTCCTCTTCTCTAACACTACTTGCCACTATTCAGTGTGTCATGTGCTTAAAGCAAATGTGCTCTATTAAACAAATACAAGGATTGGATGATTTATTTGGAGGCAAGGTAAGGTGGTCAGTAATGCTGAGTGGACTGTGAGCCAAGAACACATGTTCTCATTGTGGATCATCCACTGTTTCACTTTGTGGCTTTGGTCATGTCAATTAATCTCTCTCAGTTTAGCCAACTCTAAAATGTGGGTAATTTATAACTGTTTAGCAAGATATTGAGAGAAATGATTATGTAATGTTTGTTAAGCAGTTTGGAGATAAAAACTATTATTGCTTTAAAGATTTGGGGGAATCTCTGTGTGTTTCTCATTATTACACTTCACTGCTTTATTTGGTTTATTAATTAGGTCAAAATACTTTAGTCAATCCATCACATTCTTTATCAGTAATACATGTTTGTATATGAATGAAGTATTTAATTGTAGTGTTTGTCTGTGATCTCCAATTTAAAAAAAAAAAAAAAAAAGCCTGATACTCATATGGGAACAGAAAGGATGTAATATATGACAATTTTAAACAAACGTTTAACTCTGTCTTCTCATTTTAAATCCCTCCTGAAGAATCACTTTTAAGCTAGTGTCCCCAAGAAGTGAGTTCATAAATATACTTGAATGTTATGTTTTTTATATATACATATATTTATATTTTTTATTTATTCTGTGAGAGAGAGAGAGAGAGAGAGAGTGTGTGTGTGTGTGTGTGTGTGTGTGTGTGTACCCATACAAAATATTTTTAAGACTGACTACACTGCGTTACACCTTTGCTCAGTAGATCTGTGATTTTGTATCTATCACCCCAGATCTTTCTCCATTGTTCCCTCTCCAGGGGTTTTTATTGGTCCACTTCATTTCATCTCCTCTGAATTTAGGTAGAAAGAACATTGGCTGCTGTGAGGCACCTAGCACACATTTGGAGGGTGTAAAATAACAATAGGATTCAAAGTAGAACAAAAGCATGTTTTCATTATTTGCACTGAATTCTGCTAAAACTTCTTCACCTCTTTAATTTTTCAGGTGCTGATCTTGCCTTTCCAGCTTCAGTCCATGATAATACAATTTGTAGTAAAACATTTCAGATTCTTTATAAAAATGAAGAGGTTTCTGTGAATGATGTTATGATCTTCAAAATTAAAATGCTTTTAGATGAACGGAAGGTAATTTGCCATTCAAGTATATTTAACTATTCAGATACCTTAGAACCTTCAGCATAGTTTGCAAAGTACCAAAAGCAATTCTATAACTCCTTTTCAGATCGAAGAATCCCTTAATGAAATGAATTTTCTACTGTCCTTAGATCTACACTTCACTGACACAGATTATTCGTAAGCTTAAAGTTAATACGTTTTATTATATCACTGAAGTGGCTGTTAATTGTTTCTTTAAAATTGAGAGATTAAAACTATAACATTGTACATACAAAATATTGCTGAACCATTTTTAAAATCTAGCATGTTTAATTTATTTTAAATACACTGTTTATACCATAGAAGTTTATTTGTGTGGGCAAAAAAAGATGGCTGTTTTCTTGAAAGAGCTCGGATTTAGGAAAGGTTCCTTAGTGTTACCCGTTTGTCTTGTTGTTCTCTTTTGCAGATGTAATTATAGTTACACGCGATACAGTATAAAGCAATACTATGTTTAATATATTAACATTAGTTAAGATCAATATGACTAACAACTGTACAGTAGAATGGCCTTGTGTTGTTTAAAAAATGGTTTGCTGTTTCATGTATTTGGGATTTTATTACTGAACTACTTAAAACATTGTTCCAGTAATTACACTGTTTTTTCTTTTTTCTTTCTTTTTCTTTTTTTTTTTTTTTTTAAGGCCAGATGACCTGAGCACACTGCAACTGATTAGTAGCCGAACTTTAAAGTTGCACTTTAGCTTACAGCATGGCCTTCATCACTACGTCAATGTTATGTTCGATTACTTCCACCTCTCCGTCATATCTGTTACAGTCCATGCTTCCTTGGTTGCTTTACACCAGCCATTAATAAGGTATTATTTCATCAGTAAGATGCAATTAATGTCTCGAGTTCTTAGTTACTGTAACTTATTTGAAATTTTTGTTACAGTAAAGATTGTGTATGATGTATTGTGTTTTACAAGGTTTTGGATTAAAAGCTATTTTCATGAATTTTTGTTTGTGTTTTCTCCAAAAAAATATTGTAAGAATAGAAGGAGGGCAACTGGTAATTCACAAATTACTGCAACATTAAGAGAAGATAATTAGAGTGCAAGCAATATCAGCTCCTCCACGTGTTTATACAATCTGTAGTTAGGGAGGTGATCTCAGTTCATTTTATTTCTTTAGTTTATTCATGGCTTGAATTGAGCCAACTCTGTGTCATGTTGAGATAGTACTCTTTTCTGATGGGTATCCTTTGTACACCAGAATCTTTCTTTTTTTATTACATCTCTATCCTTCATACATGTGAAGAAAATCCATATATTATGAACAAGGTGTAACTAGTGTGGTAGTAATTTTTTTTGAGTGTACAAGCAACCTGGGAAAGTACCTGAGGAGTGAACTGCCATTCGTGATTAAAATGGATTGTTGACTCTGAAGCATAGTGGTGACACCATCTACATCAGCTTCAATTATTACACAGATTATAAACAGACATGCAACAAAAGAGGGATAACTGTTTTGAGGCTGTGTGGAGAAACTTGCTTTGTGGACACAACCTGGGAGAGTACCAGAACTTTTTTCTCCCCACAGTGTTATGTTGTGGTTACTATGGTACAGCTAGTCCTCACTTAGTGACCTACTCGTTTAGTGACCCCTCAGAGTTATGACCGGCTCTCTGATGAGTTGGTATTATGGCAATGTACGAGAACTCGCATCAACTCTCTCAGATTACCTATATTTACAGTACACTATGCAAACTAAGTTCAGTACATTAGAGCTTAAAACATTTAAAATATATATTAAAAATGTTATAAATGATGCAAAGGTGACATTAAAACTATCTACCGATGGTTGAAAAACCCACTACCAGTAAAGTACATTATGCCTGAAATACCGGTAAGGGCTGCTCCTCGTTTAGTGACCAATTCGTTTATCAACCGGGTTTCAGGAACGGAACCCGGTCACTAAGTGAGGACTACCTGTATAGGAAAAAACTATGAGATAATGAGTATAGACAGTGAGGCACTGCTTATGTGAATGGACTAAAGGCACACCAGAACCCATATCAGATGTATGCTTCATGATGTTCTGCACTACGAAGCAGTGCCTCTCCTGTGTACACTGCTCTTTACAACCATGTGAGAGGTGGTAAATAGCAGTGTAATATCTTTCTGCTTCCCCATTTTTGGGGTCTCTCCCTGCCACAGGGAACTATGGGAGCCTTTCCCTACCACAGAGAGAGACTCCCTGCTGTCAAGCGTTTTCCTGCTACTTCCCCACTGCCAGAAACCTTCACTGATTCATGTAGCTAAAGCCACTGTGTGGAAGCAGTTTGCTTTTCACTCTGGTGTGTAGCTACAGATACCCTACCCTCTGTGGTGCACAGAGTAGACATATGCTTAGTGACCAATCCAAACTCTGACAGGAAGGCTGTAACAGAGCGTGGGAACTGAACTCAGATTACCAAATCTCAGACCAGCACTGTAACCACAAAGTCTTTCACTTTTTACTCATCTCCTTTTTAGAATCTTCATTCTGTCTGTGAAACTAATGACGTCTCCTTTCTTAGTTTTACAATACAAGTCAGCATGGTGCTGAGTGTGGGACTAACTCAGAATCCTTGAAGCTCATTTTTATGCAGTTCTTTAAGTAGATATATTCTGTGAATGACTTTGACCTGAGTAGAGACTTATATGCTTTCTCTTGCAATGTGGCAGTTTATGCCACAGACTAGAACAGGGATTAGCAACCTTTGCTAGCCCCATGCCAACCCTGACCCCACAGCTCTCAGCAGGTGCTGGGGGTGGGTCAACTGGGGATGAGATGGGGTGGGGCAGCAGGGAAAAGGAGCCTCTCTCCTGCTGGCCCTGCCACCCAGCTGGAGATCGGGGCCAGCAGGGGATGGGAGCCACGCACATGGGCTCCTTTTCCCTGCTGGTCCCGCATCCCCTCTGGCGAATGGGGCCAACTGGAGACAAGTGCACAGCTCCCTTTCCCTGCTGGCCCTGTACCCCTGCTGGGGAGTGGAGCCTGGAGGGGACAGGGGCCACACACCCGGGCTCTTCCCTTCTGGCCCCGTCTTTCTGCTGAGGATCAGGGCCAGCAGGGGGCATAGCTCTTACAGCCCCAGGTCCCACTGAGGGCACGGTCAGCAGGGAAGGAGGAGCCCTGCAAGCTTCTGTAAATTGGTGCGTGTGCCAGCTTTGGCATGTGTGCTGGGGCTTGCTGGCCACTGGCCTAGGACAAGAAAGTGATTCATCTACTAGTGGTGGATTACTGGAAATATATTTGATTCAAAAGTGGAAGCCAAAAGGATTAGCTAATGATAGGGTGCCTGCAACAGCTGCTGTTGGTGCAGTTGCTGCCATTGCTGTCCTTGATCCTGTCCAGGGGTGGCCAAACTTATGGAACTCAAGAACCACACAAGTTGATTATTAAAGCTTCAAGAGCCGCACTGAGGCGTATAGCTATTTTACCTACTCCAAAATTGCCAAGTTTAAAATTCATTGCACACTTCAATTTTGTTGTAGAAAGAGGGTAAATATTGATCCTACTAATGTCAAATTCAAATAATTACTTAAGGTTACCATGAAAACTAGGCCCCACCCTCTGACCATGCCGCTGCTTCTCCCTGCTGTCCTGACTCCCTTCCTAACCCCCCAGGCCCTGATGTTGGCTTCCCTGAGCCAACTCCCCACTCCCCAGAGGTCACTTACCTGGGTGCTCTGGCAGCTAGGCACAGGCTGGGGCTCACTCTCCTTGCTTAAGCCCTGCCTGAGCTAAGCATCCAATATGGCCGCCACGGCAGCTTGGCACAGGCCGGGGCTCTCCCTTGAGCATGAGATTTAAAACTCCTGGGCTGGGGCTGTTTGCTTCTGTGTTTTTTCCTCGAGCCACACTTTTTCATTCAAGAGCCGCATGTGGCTCCTGAGCTGCAGTTTGGCCAAACCTGCTCTTGTCCCTGTCCTTTTTCTTTGTGGTTTTTGCCACCACCACAATGGTATTAACATCTTCCCTGCCTTTTTATTGGTCATCCTTTGCCTAGTCTCCTAAGTTTGTAGATGGTTGTTATTAGACTGTGTCTTCAAACACCTCTCCTGAGCCCTCTTAATCTGTGATGGGATGCTAAATGCATTGAGTTCTGGGTTCTGAGTTACTACAGAGAATTGTCTCTGGTTGTCTGGCCAATGAGTCTTGTCCATATGTTCAGGGTTTAGCTGATGGACATATTTAGAGTTGGAAAGGAATTTTTCCCTGTCCAGAGGGGCAGGGGCCATGGAGGTTTTATGCCTTTCTCTGCAGCATGGGCCTGGGTCATGTGCTGGTGGATTATCTGTACCTTGAAGTCTTTTAATCATTATTTGAGGACTTCAGTAACTCAGTCATAGGTAGAGGTCTGTTATAGGAGTGGGTGAGTCGAGTTTTATGGCCAGCATTGTGCAGGAAGTCAGACTAGATGATCATAACAGTCCCTTCTGACCCTATAGCCTATAAGTCTGTTTCTTATATATGTGGGTGGGCGGGGGGATGGGACGGTGGGCGGGAGGAATCACTCATTTATATTTACAGAACATATCCAAAATAAATGAGGTGGGTGGAAAAACAAACAGCACTACCTTAGTACTGTTGATTTTGTTACATAACCACAGATTTCTCTTTAAAGTATCTTCCTTTGCTTTCCTCCTGAGTCTTCAAACACTCCATGCCTCTTCCTCCTTTTCCATTGAGCTCTTCCATGAATATCAGAGCACAAAATGTATATGTAAATGTCAGTCCTCAGAACAGTGTCACAGGAAGTGAAAGTTATCATTGGAGCTGTAGCATCCCCTTAGCTATGGTGCAGGACTGCATGGTTGCCAGCAAAATCTGTTCTTGCTTGTATGTAAGATATTTATAGAGAATAAGGTTGGTATTTTTCTGTGGCACATTCACAGAAAACTGACTAAATATTTGAATTTGCTGGTGTGCTGTATGTGCAGACTTTCCTTGCACTTTTGGCTCTCACAGTGGTGAGTGAAATAGAGCAATTTAACTTTATATCACAACTCAGCATAACGGGAAAGTAGTAGTTTTCATGCTAGTTTTCATGTTGTTTCAGTCATCATTAGACTGTTATCAGTTCATTCAGAAATATTTTAAAATACTTTTAAGAATCTGGTTACTCAAGGTGTGTCCTTTTAAATGTTTTTCAAGAGATTTTAAACAAACAAAGTTTTGCAATTGTTTTTAAAAAAGTTACTCAGAAGTAGGATGTTGCTATGTTCTAGTAATTCTGAGCTTTTGAGATGTCTTGAGTCCCTGTTGCTTCCATTTAGAGTACAAATGTTTTGTATTAGATTTTTTGCTACTATGAAGATAATTGTCACACCACTCTTTATTGCATGTGTCAATTCATTTTGTATTGTAATCAAGTGGACATTTTTCTCTATTTTTAAATGGGTCTGACAGCTTTCCTCGTCCAGTGAAGAATACTTGGTTAAACAGAAACACACCAGCACAGAACAGGGACACTGTGATTCCTACTCTTGAAAGTGTGGTCTTCGGCAATAACTACACAAAACAGTTATCAGCAGACGTAAGACTATAATTGATTGCTATTTTGTTTATAATATTTTTGATGGGTAAAGGTGAATATTTTTATTGGGGGGTAATTTTTTTTGAATAAACGGTAATGAAGGCCAGAATTCATAAAAGGCACTGTACTATGCCTAATGAGATGATACAAAGGGAATAATTTTAGCAAAACACTGTGATGTATGTTTTATGTTCACCTTTATGGAAAAGTTTAGGTATATACTGCATTCATCTTTTTTGTGAGATTGCACTCTAGTGGAAATTGCAGGCACACGTTAGTTTGTTTCAAATGAGTTTGGGGTGGAGGATCTATAAATGAGTTATTTTCATACTACTATTTTACTATAAGTCATTAATATGTATATGAATCCTTTTTTAGGGTTGCAGTTTTGTGATTGCGGAGTCCTTCCTGAATCATGCCTACAATCTCCACTATACACTTTGTGCCAGTTTACTACTTGCATTCAAAGGGTTGCACAGCTATTTCATCATGATAGCAAAGGAGCTCCCCTCCTCTCAGCGAATAGAACTGGGTATGATGAACATTAAATGAATCTCTTTTATTTTCTCTCGCAAAAATATTTTCTGTCTTCTTGCTATGCTCCTTAGAAAGGCCTATTTTCTCTCCCCTCTTCTAGCTTGAAATATAATTCATCTTATACCTTGTACCTACTGTACATCTGCTGTTTTCCTGCTGGAACTGGAATCAGACTTTTGGTAATGATCAAAGAAATAATGAAGAACATTGCCATCAAGTTAATAAGATTAACAAATTGGCTTTGTGTTATCTTAAATTATTTTTCTTGTAGCTTTTTCAAATCAATATAGTGGTGCTAAAACTGTTTGAAGCAAAACAACCGACCCCCCAAATCCAACCACCCTTTACCAAATTATACCTAATACATGCTATAAGGAGACATGACTGTGTACAAGTTTAAAATTTGATTCTAAAAATACCTTCTAAATCTTCTGAACATCTGTAAGGTTTGATGTGCAAAAAACACCATGGAGAAAACTTGAAATTGCACCTACAAGAAGAAATTAACTTCTAAATAAATATTTGTGGTTTTTAAAGTCTTGATGCTCTTACATAATTTTAATTATCTGGGATTTCTGAAAACAAAACATACTGTGGACTAAATTTATATAATTGAACAGTCAGTAAGTAAAATTAAGCTTAATTTTGAGAGTAGGCACCTTTTCATTGTGACTTAAGTTGAACAATTAACAGATTTCTATGATGAGACAGAATGTAAGAGGACTTGAGATAAATTCTCTTCTCTTTGAAGAGACTCTAACTGGAGTTTGAATCAGCCACCTTTAGCAGAATGAGCTATGGAAATGTTGCTTTAAAATATAATGCTAATAAAAGGTCTGTTCTACAATAGTTAACTTTAGTATAGCTGTGACTCTCAGGGGTGTGAAAAAACCAGGACCCCTGAGAGATACAGCTATACTGACCTAACTTCTGGAGTAGACAGCGCTAAGTCCCTGTTGAGGAGATAGTTTAATCCAGTGGTTCCCAGCCTTTTGTGGTTTGACACACACTTGGTGGCATATTGTGACTCTACAGGACACACCAGCCCACCCTATCCAGGCCGAATTTGGCCATCTCCTGGCTCTTCGTGATGTACTTACCATGGTGGGGTGATACAGTAATGTGTCCTGATATAGTGGTTGAGAACGTCTTGTTTAATCTATGCTGATGGGATCCAGTGTAGGCAATATCTATACTGTAGCATTTTAAGAGTAGACATATTGGTTTATGCCTACACTTGCAAATTAGTCCAGATTAAGGAAGCTTAGTCTGGACTAATTTAGTCCCTGGCCACACTAGGCTTTCCGAAGTCTGAAATTTTTTAGTTTGGACTCAAGAAAGCTTAGTTCAAACTAGGTAGTACCGGGCTTAGTCTGGAGTAACTGCCTTAGTTCAAACTTCAGTTCGAACTAAGCACGGACAAGACCTGGACTAAAGCTTAGTTTGAACGAACTGAGCATTAGTTCGAACTAGAACACGCAGTTAGTTCAAACTAAAAATTTCCTGGTTAGTTTGAACTAACCTCGAAATTCTTTAGTTCAAACTAGGAAGCCTGAACTAAAATTGCAGATGTAGGCATAGCCACTCTAATATGCAAGGTTGGTACTAAACTGTTTTGAGTTGTGGAATTGAAAAGGTGTATAATTTTAAAGGGACAGTACATACACATTCTCAAGGACCACTAGAATTTACACTAAGCATGTTTGTACTGAACATCAAAATTATTTTGGCTTTAAAAAGAGGCAGGGGAGGGAATTTTGGAATCCATGAGTGTTGCCTGATAGGGTTTTTCCACTACTGTTAATTAGCCTTTCCTTTTAACATTATAGGATGAGTAATTGCATGAATTTATTATATAAGACTTTAAAATTGTTGGCAAAAAATAAAATAACTTAGTAATGTGAGATATACCACTTAGGTCAGTGGTTTCCAACATTTTCTCTGCTGTGGCACACCTTGGCACCTTTAATTAATTTGAGGCACACCACCATATAGTTTCCAAATGAACTCATGAATATTCATGAGGCAGTGAGCCAATCCAGAGCTCTGTAAGTAGTTTTTCAAAGAATTTTGTGGCACACCTGCTGAGACCAGATGGCACACCGGTGTGCTGTGGCACACTGGTTGGGAAACACTGCCATAGGTAGTCTCTCTGATTCTGATACAGTCTCTTTTTTTCTAGATAAAAATTTATGCTCACTGAAGTACTAATTACACCAGAAACTAAGGTTTCTATTTATCCAGGACATATGTAGTGCTTAAAGACATTGCAGCAGGGATATGAACAGGAATTTATATATGAACACTTTGGAGGGGCACATTAAACACATATGAATGAAAGGTTCTTGTGAACCCTTCCCCTCTGACCCCAGATTTCAAAGTGCACCCAGCAGTGAGGGGGAGCAGTTCCCCTGGCAGTGACACTGTCTGTGTCACTGCAGCCCCGGGGAGAGACAGAAGGAGAAGCTTTGCAGGCTACCCACCAACTGAGGTAACTGTATGGAGGCAGAGGCAGCACATGCATGGAGCATCAGCAATAGGAAAAGGAGGTGATGCTCAGCCACCTGCCCTCCTGCTTCGTCGCCCCAGGGTTGCAGGGACACTTAGAGACTTTTATGAGGGGATTGTGACATGTACCTGTATTCCCCTTCGTGCTCCCAGGTACTTCCCAGCAGACCAAAGAGCACAGTATGTTGTGTGCCAGTTGACTTTAATTCTCATGGGGCAGGGAATACCCTTTCTCTGTGAATGACTCAGCTTTTAGCAAGGAAACACCTTTTGTGCCAGACAGTATCTGTTGGTTTTATCCTGACTGTAAAGATTTGATTAAAATTCCAAAGTTTCCTAATTGAACACTCCAGATTAAACTCCTGACTTCCATTTGCTTTTTCTTCAACACATTTTATAAAATAAGATAAATATATTGTATATAACATATATGCAATGACATCTATGTTATATATACAATAATATAAAATGTTACAAAATAGAAAAAATATTTGAATAATACAGCTGTAGAGTGTCATTCAAAGCCCACTTAATTCAATGGATGAATTTCTGTAATCTTAAGTGTGTTGGGTTTATACATGCTTTCAAAATCTTAATTGACCTTAAGATAATGCCAGCTTGAACAGAAATAATCAAAAATAATATACGTAGTGCTTTTAAAATTGTCTGATCTTCTGTACATAACTATACATTTATTTCTGAGATTTTCTGTATTTTAATTTTTTTTAAACCTTTGCAATTTCTTGCCTGTGAATTTTTTTTAAGTTATTTCTGTTAAGTTATTGCCTATTCTTTGATCTGGACTGTTTTTAATGACAACAGTGACTAAAGCTGCTTATAAAGGTACTAACAATGCTGATGTTGTTCATTTTGTGCTTCTGGAAAATAACCAATGCTGATAGCTAACAACAAAGACTTTTTGTTTTGCTTTGTTTTGCTTTTTTTTTAAATCAGCCGTAATCGAAGAAAATTGTATTTCTGTAAATATTAAAAAACATACTAGATTTGCACATTCTATAATACCTTTCATTTTTATCATTTGTTATTACTATTTATCTTGAATTTTTGCATAGTGAAGTATGTTTTACATCTGAGATTCAAATGGGCTTTTTGGGGAAAAAAATCCCAAATCCTTTTTAAATCTCAGGAAAAGCATTTTTATCCTTCTTTTTAAATAGAATGGCTTTATCTTGCTTTAATTTTGTTTCTTCTGTTCACTTAATTCTATGATGTACATTTTTATTCCTTTAAAAATGTTGACCTTCTGTATATTTCTTAAGAAATAAAATGAATTTACAACAGCACACGCAAAATACTGTTGGACTTCATAAATAACCTTAATTGTTAGCAGTTGAATAATGTTCATTTTCAAAAAACAAAACAGACATTAGAAAATTTCAAAAACAGCCTTAATGTACATCATGAGTAACACCTACTCTAGACTCTTTGCTAAAACTATATGCTTTAATGTTCTCTTTTAATTGCACTAATTGCTAGGCTAGTAATAAACTTGCTTACTAACTTTAAGGCAAATAAGCACAGATTGAAAAAAAGGAGTGTAGTAACTAGTCATGTGTGTGCAATCCTTATAACTAGCCAAGGCCAGCATGCAGGTGCTTTATGAACGCCTTCTCAGAAGAAAATATCCACGAACCCAGGGAGACGTCTACCTAGGTATGTTTATAAAGCAGAGTGATATAACCCCTTAGATTTTTATTATTAGTACAGAGTATTTTTGTTTCAGGTGTAAGAAGGGTTAAAAAAAATAAAAAAGACAACCTAATGATCATATTCAGCCCTGATGCATATATGTCAGACTCCAAAAAAAAAACCAGTGATTGAGCCAAATTTTAGCACTATATCTCAACCGAATGAACTACCATTATTGATGCTCAGTTTAGTTTCTTTGTTTTACTACAGAGAAGCAATTGAATAGTTAAATGACATCTGCTGATTTGAAATCAAATAACTGGACAAAACAAGAATTTAACTTAGTTCCATTAATTGGTAAATATTTTGATTTCTTATTGATAAAGATGAATATATTCTATTCCTGAGGAATCTTTTATGTCTGCTGGAGCCTCCCGATTTATTTTCTCTACCTCTAAAGCAACCAGTTCTCCAGGCTTTAACTGCAGCTGTCCATATCTAAATGGACAGTTCTCTCTTTGGAGGTTGTCAGCACTGGACTTTAATTGGTCAAAGGAGGATGATATTGTAGCACACTCCAGCTCAGAGGTGGGGAGAGAGAAACTGGTCCACAAAGCAGTCGCAGGTCTCTTGCATAGCATTTCAGCAACTTTTGGTAGACAGAGTATGACTGTTTTGTCTGGAATTTTTTTTTAAACTGTTTTTTAACTGAAGATCCAGGAAAATCACATCAACTTGTTGCTGGATGAAGTTTACTGATAGAAAATATTTTACTTTATAAGCTGATACGATTAAAGCATAGTTATATTCAGTTAATTATCATAGTAAAACTGAAGTTGCAGCCTTTCCATTATAAACCTTATTCAAAGTATTCTAACTGTGTATAAAATCATTTTGGGGTTGCAACCAATGTCAGTGGTAAACCTTCAGCACAGTGATGATTAACTAAGCCATGTAATTTTTTTTTGCATGTAACTGAATATGCAAAATCCCCCATACAACTGAAAATGTATCTCAGGTGAAAAATTTTAATTTATGGTGGGGGGGGGATATCTTTGTCAACTATTTAGATTATATAAGTGTATGTAATTGTTTTTAATTGCCGAATTTTTTAAAGAATAATTTCTGACAATTTTATGCATTAAACTTGGAAGCATGGCTTCTCAAAAAGAAATAGGTTTTTTGTTATGTGGATTAAGTCATGTGGTATTACTTTCAAGCTTTTTTGAAAATAGGTTATGATTGTTAAATATAATGAAATACATTTTTACCAAATACATTGTAAGAAGTACGTTAATATGAATAAATGCATGTGTTATTCTGTAAGGGTGTAAATCAGGGGTCTCAAATTCAGATCACCATGAGGTCCACAAGAGGACTAGTAGGGGGCCGCATGAGGATCAGCATGGTAGCCCAAGGGCCACATCACTAAAACCTTTCCATACAATGATATTGCAAATATTGGTAATGATCGTGTCGCTGCAGGCAAGAGCTTTAGGGGCTGCATGCAGCGTGTGGGCCAGGTGTTTGAGACCCCTGGTGTAAATATTAAGTATATCCTAAAATTCTTATTACAGGAGACTGTGTTGACTCACAGTGTTTCCATTACAGAATGTATTTCCTCGCTTGTCCTTCATTTTTAAAATGTTGTAGAGTTTCAAAGAATAAAATTTACTATACAAATTAATTTAGGGCTTTATTCTGCCACTGATACACTCATGGCTTGAGGTGAATAAGATGCCAGAATGTTCCCTAAGTTAATGTTTCTATACAGATTTGACAAAAGGGGTTGTTTAGTATTCCATTTTTTTAAAATGCCTATAATATCATGAAAATCAAGGGCAACTGAAGAAATCAATTCCCTCCTGGCAATACAAGTCAGTGAGACTACTGAGATTCCATGATGTGAAGCTCATGTATAAATCTTTGTGGAATCTGAGCTTTTCTCTGCAATCCTGTTAATTTCAACACTGAATTTATTCTTACTAATCAGTGTGATTAAAGGTGGCAAATTATGGTACATGAGAATTTCCAAAAATAGAAGTGTGTTTATAAATAAGTCATACACAATTTGTGATCTAATTTCAAGATGTCATCATGTGGGATTTCATAAGATTGCAGCTTGAAATGATCTTTAAAGAAAGAGTAGTTCTTTATGAACAAATTTGTATTCCCTGAATAATTTGAATTAAGGTAACAAAATCGGTAACTTTGGTAGCCTTTCCAGTTTATTTAACAAGGTATTTTATCTCAGAGAATTCTTTTTTTGAAAATAGAGCCTTTTTGAATAGGTGAGAGATCTGCAATTGTTCCGTAGGTTCTTTTGGCATTCAATTGCTACTACCATCTTTTTCACATAAATAGGTTGTGTCTCATTCTCAGTTCTGGACATGATCAGATGTTACAACTGTTCTCTAAACTTTTTAAAATAAAAATACTGCAATTCAGTAGGTATGGACAAAATAATATTTCAGAAGTAGAATATTTTTGAAAATTTTAGTTTGGCAGACAGTTAAGAGTAGATTAAAAGAATACAAATTTTAAAAGTGCACAAGCCCCTTTTCCAGTTAGATTTAGGTTTCTGAGACATTAAGATGTTTTGGAGAATATTATGAAATATATTTATTTTTAGATTATCTCAAAATATTTAAATACATATGCAAAATATATGTATGTTAGAGGTACCGCAAAATATATGTATGTTAGAGGTACCACAAAATGCAAATACTTTTCTACATGCAAAACTCTGTTTACACAGACTTCTCAAAAGAATAAATTAATCTATTGATATAAAAGCATTTTAGTCCAGAAGTTGTCTTTAATTGAGAAAAATGAACAATTCATACAATTCTGAAAATAACTATGGAACATGGAAGCAGTCCCACTGACTTCAATAGGACTACTGGTGTGTTTAGTTTTTATTATTGGATCAAGCTCTATGCCTTACCTGAAGTATGAAATGTAAGCGTATAATCAGCCTTTAGGCCGTGATCCTGCAATCTGATCCATGAGGATGAGCCCTGTTGAAGTGAGTAAGACTGTGCAGGGCTCAGCCACACTGATATGATTGCATAATCATGCAGTCCCAATCACTGAGACACAAATGTCAATTTCATTTTATTCTGCTTTCCTTTAAAGGGGTATCATCAATTTTAAAAAATCGCACTTGTGTATGAAAATTTTTTTTATCAAAAGTTGTTACAGATAACCCCGAAGGATACTAAGATTAAAAGAATTTTTTCTTTGTCCTTGTCAGTAATTTTTTTTTTTGTTATTTATATTTGTCAGCAAACCCATCTGTTGCTGTCCTCTGTGTTGTCAGTTATTCATCTCCCATTGTTTTTATGTCTTCCAAACAGCAACAAGAGAGCTTTTTTTAAATAAGTCAGTGTAATTATAAAATAAAATTAATAATGGTATAGAGACTCGGTCTTAGAAATTTATTCAGATCTCTTAGCTCTCATTTTTGAAATTCATAAGATTTCAAGTTGGTGGTATCCCTTTAAATGACATCAAGCTTTCTTTGAGTCTTTTTTTGTTAAATTGCTTTTTGAGGGAAATTGATTTGCTCTGCAAGTTGGAAAATATGGCACTGAATTCGGTAAAAATATAACTTCATGCATATGTACCTGATCTTTCCAGAAAACATAGATGTAGAAGCTCGCCTTACAGAACTATGTGAAGAAGTAAAGGTACTTTTTGTGTTTTATTCATAATAATGTAAACTAACTTAAAAGTAAAGTGTTCTATATTAGCATTTCACATACTGCTGCTGAGAGAAGTTACTGATTTTGGTGATTATTTTCTGTGTTGTTCATTGCTAATGGTTTTCCTTGAGTGTTCCTCATTGGAAGAGATATTGTATCCCATTTATGCATTGTGGCAGATTGATTGACAAGTGTGGTTGCTAGAGGTGTTTTGATTCAGTAACCTTTTGTACTTCAGTCTTAATTCTGATCATATTTTTTCGCCCAAAGGAACTCTTCATTGTTAACTTTGCCAGCTCTTCTTTACAGTCTACTTTCTTCTAAATTATCTTCTCTTCTTAATCTTTCTTGGCCTGGAATCTGACTTTATTTTCTTTTTTTTAAGTTCCTTTAGGCACACTTCTTTTCTTCTATTTTACTTCCTCTCCAGGCTCTGATTTCTTTCTTCTACTACCACCCAACCTATTCTTATTTACTGCATTCTCCCTCACTAATTCTCTCATCCACTCAACTTTTTTATTTTACTGACACACTGCAATTTCAAGTAAGCCATTTTATTCCCTGTCCTGAAAGATTTCCTTTTATCCTACCTGCCTCTCTACCTGCTATCTTTGTCCTCTTCCTCCAGTTTATCTCCAAAACACTTGGAAATACTGTCTCCCTAGTCTGCTTAAATTTTTTTCACAGATCTCTTGTTTATATTATCCAGTTAGTTTTCTGCTGTCATCACTCCATCAAAATTGACCTGACCTAGCTGACTGACTATCTGTTTGGCAAAGCTTAAAGCAGAAGTTTACAAATATTTCCATAGTGTAGTCCATTTCTAGTGCTGGTCAGGAATATGCAGTCCACTTTCCCTTTCATTCTAAATAGCATAATATTGCTGAGGCAATTACATAAAACAGTGCAACTTATATAGAAAGGAAATACTAACTAAAAATAAACCTTGTCCTGTATTTAATATAATATGGACGTTTACTATAATGTAAAAGTAGTGATATCATTCTACATGTATTAAGATACCTTAGGTACTTGTTCAGCTCTACTTGGCCTTAGCTGGAGTATTGTGTCCAGTTTTCTGGGTGTCACAGTTTGGAAGGCGTTTAGAAAAAAAGCAGCAAAATTATTAATTTTTTGAAGGGAAAAAACAAAATTCTTAGGAAGTGTTTAAAAAAAAAATAGTGAGGCATATTCAGTCCTGAGGAAAGAAAAATAACAGAGGACCTGAAAAGTCCCCAAATATGTTCAGGGCTGTTATAAAGAGGACTGTGAAGAGATGTTCTCTATGTCCACTGAATGGATGACAAAAAGTAATGGGCTTAATCTGCAGCAAGAGGGATTCAGGTAAAAGACTAGGAAAAGCTTTCTAACAAAAAGAGTCATTTAGCACTGGAATAGGTTTCCAAGGGAGATAGTGGAATCCCTGTCATTGGAAGTTTTTAGAATAGGTTAGACCAGTGGTATCAAACTCATTTGTTATAGCAGGTCAGAGTTGAGTTAAATGTACTTACTATGGCACTCTTGCTGAGCTGCGGAGTGTTGTGTATGCGAGACTGCACTCTGTTAGGGAGAGAGTGTAATCTGATGGAACACAGTCTTGCATACCCAGAACTTCATGATGTTGTGAGACATGACGCTCTAGCAGCATTGCAGAGTGCTGAGTACACAAGACCACACTCTCTCTCTTCCTGTTATGGAGAGAGTGTGGTCCCACGGAGTGCCATCATGGGCTGAATGGAACAGGTTCCTGTGGGCCGCACGTTTGACACTCCTGCATTAGACAAATAATTGTCAAGAATAGTCTAAATTTACTTGGTCCTCCTTCAGCTCAGGGATTAGAATTGATGACCTACCATGGTCCCTTTCAGCCTTTCAATTCTGTGCTGCTAAATGGTTTACAGAGGTCAGAAAAAGCTTCCTGGGTACGGGCAGCATATAGAGCCAGTAGATGCAGCCCTCTACTGCGTACCTCACAGCCTGCAGTGTCAATGTGTGACAGGAGCCGGGGCAAGAAAGTTACTAGTTAGAGCTCACTGCTTTGGCAGTTCTGTCCAGTTCCATAACACGTAATTGCATTTCACTCTAATGAAACCATGCTACAAGAGAAGTCATAGGGCTGCAATAAACTGTGAAGAAGATAAGCTTCATTTCCCATGTTAATGAGTTCCAAAGGGGTAGCCATGTTAGTCTAGTTCAGCAAAACAAACAAAGAGTCCGTTGGCAATTTTAAAGACCAGCAAATTTATTTATCACATTAGCTTTCATGAGAGAGATCCCATTTTGTCAGATGCTTGAAAATGGAAAAAAGTAGAGGAAGGAAGGATAATTGCAGTAAAGTAAATGTAATCAAAAGATCAGATCAGATTGACTGAAGTAATCTGACTTGATCCTGTGGTTACATTTACTTCACTGCATTTGTCCTTCCTCCCTCTACTTTTTACATTTTCAAGCATCTGACAAAGTGGAATCTCTCCTATGAAAGCTCATATAATAAATTGCTTAGTCTTGACAGTTTCACAAGACTCCTTGTTTGTTTCATTTCCCACGTATCCTTCTTTTGTGAGGACCTGGTTTTAGGAGGCCTTTTACACCTCGTGAGAATGCATCCTGGGGCAGCACACTGACATTTTAAAGCTATACACAGTCATAATCAGTGGGATCGGCTCTAAAACGATGATCTTGTTTTAAACTAGTTGTAAAATAGCATCAGTATCTCAGTTGTATCCCATCATTGGTCATGACACCATTCATATTAATATGTCATGTTTCTCATTCCTGGTTTCCAGAGTTTGCACTTCACACTGAAGATTAAAACCCTACCAAAGACCAGGGTCACAAACTTGACCTTCATTTTAAAATTACAGCTGACTTGTGTCAAGTTCTCTTTGTAATTTAAGATGATGTGACCTGATTCTAAAAGACTTTTCAGGATGCTATCTAAAACCACACACACTCAGAAATGTTTAGTTGGTAATGTACCTTTAAGTGAAGGCAACTGTTTTTGATGTTTGGACAAAAAAGCTTTAATTTTTCAAAAAAATTTTGAAAATTTATTTTGTAAAATTGTTGTGAGGGTAAATATTTTACCATACAAAACGGAGGTTTTTTCCATCCATTCTGTGTACAAGTTAAAGCATCATCAATAAACAAGCATTATAAATGTAGTAAGAATATATTTTTTCCTAATTTCAGAAAATGGAAAATCCTGATGAACTGGCAGAACTTATAAATATGAATCTTGCACAGCTTTGTTCACTTCTGATGGCTCTGTGGGGACAATTTCTAGAGATTGTTACCTTGCAGGAGGAAGTCACAGCGTTACTAGCACAAGAACATCACACTTTGAGGGTAAGTACTGAACCTGACAGTTGAGCATTACATAGAAGAAATTCATATCTTTTTAAGCTTTCTGTTATATTGTAAACTGACAAAATTTCATTGATGACAAATGTCTTTTTTCTACTCTAATTGTGAAAAACAGAAGAATAGAATTCAGAGAATAGTCTTCATTCTGTATTTATAAATTGTGGATAAAGTTAATTATTAATGCTAATTGGTGAAATGTGATTTTAAAAATAATTAAAAGATACTTATGTTTACTGCATAGCAGCAATTAATTGCATTTCTGAAAAAGACTCCTCGCTTAGAAAATAAATTTCAGGCTTTGGAGAGGTAGTATTTGTGCAGAATGATATACAGTGGGGACCCATTAACACGCGACCAGTTAGCGCGCGGATCCACTTAACACGTGCTCTGGTCATGTTCCCCAAAGGCAGCAAGTTAACACGCGGGACTCAGTAATGCGTGCTGCCTACAAGCGGAAGTTGGCCAGGGCAGGAAACATGCTAAGCGAGCCTTACCAGTGCCTTTCTTTTTTCAGGTGCCTTGGACAGAGTCTTCAGGCTGGCAGGGAGCAGCGGGGATCTGGATGCATCCCCAGCTGCTTCTGGATGAGCTGGGAAGCTTCTGTCGCGGGGGCCATCCGGATCCGTCCGCCATCCACATCCCCCCCCCCCCCCCCAGCAGATTGCCAGTGTGGTGGAAGCTCCTCCGCTTGTCTGGCGGCAGATGGGGACAAATCCGGATCACTGCAGCCTGCCAGTGGTGGCAGAAGCTTTGCGCCATCACCAGCATGCCAGGGGAATCTGGATCCATCCCCAGCTGCCGGGACAAGTGGAGGAGCTTTCGCCGCACTGGCAAGCCGCAGGAGGAAGAGGGGGAGATCTAGATGGCCCTCGCGATGGCAGCTTCCCAGCTCGTGTAGAAGCAGCTGGGGAGGCATCCGGATCCCCACTGCTCCCTGCCAGCCCGAAGACTGTGTCTTCAGGCTGCCTAGGGTCCCTTGGTGCTGGCTTTGTGCTGCCAGCGCTGATAAGTGCAGGAGGAGTGGTGTCTGCTGCGCGCATGCACAGAACTTGGGGGAGCCTTGGTCCCTTTTACCCACGGTCCGCTTAACGCGCGGTCACCAGGGCTTGTCCCCCGACGCCCAATTGTTAACAGGTCCCCACTGTACTTTTCTTTAGGAGTCCTAGCTAGTTATCTGTGTGTTGTAGTTCCCTGTTACATATAGGTATTACTTGTTATGCTTGAATTGAAATGTGCAGCCTGCAGACTCATAACTTAAGGGATGACAGGATTCATAACTTCTTGAAGAGAAAAGCTTATAATGGGGAACGTTAAAATAAAGTCACAAATCAGAAACCAGCTGGGACATGCATCAGTATCTTTTGCCCTTGGCCTGTTTTACGGAAAACAGAGATAATGCTGGTTGGTAAAGTATGATCAAGAATAAACACTGTGACTACACCCTCAAATGAAGGTATTTTCTCCCTCCTTTCTTTAGTTATCGAGGTTATGTGCAAATGTGGAGTGTAGACTCACAGATAGCAGGAGTAGCTAGAAATCTCTTCTGTTTTTAACTGATCAGGAAACAGTGTCTGTCCTTACTGATGGAGATATATGGCTTTGTCGTATCCAAGGTAAACCATTGTAATGCATAGCTAAGACAAAAACCAGTTGGGGACCATTCCAATCTCCCTGCTCTCTCCAGTGATTATTTAAATTTGTTAGTCTTTAAGTTCCACAGAACTCATTGTGTGTTTTATTAGTAGTTGTGCTTAAACAAATGGATTACAAATCAAAGCTTCAAAGAGAAACTGCAAAATTGGAATTCATATGCAGATTTGACACCATTGCCTTAGGGTTAAGTAGGGATCTGGGGGGGGGGGGTATTACAACAGATGATTTGACCTCACCTCCCTCTATATGCTGTTTTCCCCTGTTTGAATCTAAACAACTGCTTTGATTTTCTGTAAGAGTCTGACCTGATCCTATGATTTACACTTCCCTACATTTATTTTCCTCCCATTCTGTTATGTTCCCCATCTTCAGGTGTCTGATGAAGTGGGATATTCTCCCACGAAGGCTCATGTGATAAATAAATCTGTTAGTCTGTAAGTGGCACAAGACTCCTTGCTTTTATTTTTTAAACGGTGACTTCTGTGCACTGTAAGATCAACAAGAGTTTTTCGTCAAATTTGCAGCCAACTTATATGGGGCCAATTAAGTGGAAATGGACTTTTGCTTATTTTTCATTATAAGGCATGGCTTTCCACAGGGTTCAGAGAGTAGCTTTTTATCTTTTGGCATATGAAACTTAAAAATTATGTTGACAAACCAGTGCTCTATAAATTTTCAGAAAATCAATTTAACTGCCCCCTATAAATTGGCTCGAGGAGGGTTACCTCATTGATGATACATCACCCAATTACTGTCCAATTGTGGCCAAAGAGTAGGTTTAAAAGAAAATACAAGTTTAATATTACTTATATATCACATATTCCTTTCATCTTTTGATGTAAGAATACAGCACATACTGTACAGGAACCTTAACATTTCATTTTAAAAATACATGCAGGCCACTTTCTAAAAGAGATAATATTAATTTAGTTCTTTTTGGCTATAAAAAGAATCCCCTTCAATACAAAGCTGTCTCTTCAGAAATGTGGCAGAGTGTTTATCTCCACTGGACCCTAAATTGTGGCTACCGTGTCAATAATCCATCCTAATTTAGGGCTGTGAATCTGGATTTATAGCTGTGGGAAGTATACTCCTGTAGCTATGTTTGAAGATTTAAAGGTTTGGTTTTTGACCAGAAAAGTAAATTTGAGCAAAGTTTAGGCTTAAAAATTATTCTGAGGTCAAAAGTAGCTTGAAAGGAGCCATTCGTCAGCATCAAAAGAGAAAACCCAAAGCAGGCCCAGGTAGCAGCAAATGACTTTACTAGTACACTGTATAAGTTTCTTTTAAACACATCATATCTCAAAATGGGAATAAAAATCTAGTATACTAATTTGCTATGTCTGTGCATGCATGATGTGAAGTGTACCATGTGATAGGCCATTCTGATGTCAGATGCGACTCAACCAATTGCTCCTGTCATCTCTGACATCACAATGGCCTAGGCGTCTTGACATGGCACAGATATATACCTTATTGTAGCTACATACCTCATTGTAATTCATAAAGGCAAAATAACTGAGGATTTAAAAATCGGACAGTACCAGCCAGTGAAACCCAGGGATGGTTCACTCTGGGGACATGGCTACCCCTTTGGAACTTGTCAAAATTATAAAACTCTCATCTATGCTTTCAGCTTTTTCAAATATTTCATGCTGACTCTTCAGACAATTGTATGTGGCACTCCCTCGGGGAAGAAACCATGAAAATATGAGCATTTACATGAAACTACCAAGGAAAAGTTTTAGCTGACCATAGAACTTTTGCCAAAAATGTTGTAATTAAAGATCTGTTAATTGATTAAAATAAATATTTCATAAATTTCTTTGATTTTTCCCCTGTCAATTTTGATGGGTTACAGTTAGTAATATAATGATTTAAAAAAGCTGCTATAAAACTATGACACTTTTAAATAATATGGAGGGGACCTCTCTAAACTCTGTGTGACACTACAGTGGAGTGAAAGCTGGGAGTGATGGGGATCATGAGAAAAAATTTGGTTTTTGTTGATGTGCATATCAGAACTTGCTTAGTGGAGCATTCAGCATATACTGATGAAGCTCACTGAAACTACCGAAAATAACTGCACTGAAATTTACTTTTCTAAGATAACAGAGCTAGAAAGATTAATTTTACTATCAGAGACTATGTAAAAACAAGTGTAAGATATTGCACATACAAATCATTACCTCAAGTATTTTATTTTATCAACATCAGAGATAGAAAAATATTTACACTTTTGTATTCAAATTATACAGTCTGTAAACGTCAAAACACTACTTGGGCTCTCATACAGCTATTTATAAGCAAGAGTATCTTCCCGTTTATATCCACCTTTAGAAATAAGTTGGAGAATTATCAGTACTGCTACTGATTTTACATGGAAGGTGTTCAGATACTAGGTTATGGATAGCAGTGTAAGCCTAGGATAGATATATAGTTTGGTGGCTCCATCCGACTACTAATAAAATATCCTCCCTAAAGAATGAGCTTTAAATCATTTTTGAAGAATCCTATCCCCAACACAGTGGTTGAGAACCACTGATCTAAGATAACCAAAAGATCACCTGGAAGCTGCAGCTGGCAAAATACTTTGCAGCTGACTAACTCACAGCTTTGGCCCATTATACCAGTACTGCATACATCACAGTAGCTACCTATCTATCAAAATGTCCCTGTCAAGATTCTAGTTCTCTACAAAGCACCAACTGGCCTGCAACCCAGCTGTCTCATAAACCTTCCTCTTTGGGTTCCAAAGTGAGGGTCCCGTGATTATCAAGGACACTTTGATGGAGTCCCAGGGCATAACTAGTAAGAGTTGGATACTCTGCCTTCTTAGTGAAAGACTAATGGCTGTGCTGCTAGCTTTTCCAGGGCAGACTGACTGTCCAGCCACATAGTATAAGTGTATCCTGGTGAGAGGCTGGATTCAGTCTTGGGGAGAGAATGGGTGGGTGGTGTCCTGTAGAGCAGTGATTTTCAAACTTTTTTCCTCAGGACCCAGTTGAAAAAATCATTCATGCCCATGACCCAACAATTACATCTTTCAGCAATGCATTCCAGTCTTTTGGTGGTGGTAGCAGTGGGTGCCACAACCCAGTGCCTGAAGGTCTGTGACCCAGTGTGTGAGTCCTGATCCATAGTTTGAAAACCACTGCTGTAGAGTAGCAACATATCACCAAGCATGTTGCAACCCACAGAAGGTTGAGAATCACTATTCTAGATATAAATAAGGAGTCCTGTGACACTTTTAAAGACTAACGTTTATTTATCACATGAGTTTTCAAGGGAGAAAAATCCCACTTTGTCAGACACCTGAAGATGGGGAACATAACAGAATGGGAGGAAAATAAATCATAGGATCAGGTTAGACTCTTACAGAAAATCAAAGCAGTTGTTTAGATTCAAACAGGGGAAACCTAATTCTGGAGTGCACAGTGTGGCACTTTGTTTTGTGCTTTAAATACTAATATGAATCTTTATGCTCCAGGGATTCATGAGATTTCCTTGTAGGACTTGCAGTGAAAAGGGGTCTCACTTAAGATATAATCTGTTCGTATCCAGTGGCATAGCCTTTTTGGTTTGCTGCTAATAGATTTAGTTATGATATGTGAGATAATGTTTATTGTCCTCTCTGGAGAGGTTATTTTTTTCCATTCCACACAAGGTCTTCTGCACCTTTCCTGCAAACAAAAACAAAAACAAAAAAAATAGATAAAATGTGTGCTCTTACATGTTTCATCTTTGCTAATTTTACCATTCTTCTATTTATAAACCACGCCTTCTGCAGTGAATTCATAGAATCATAGGGTTGGAAGGGACCTCATGAGGTTATCTAGTCCAACCCCCTGCCAAAAAATGCAGGACCACTCCCACTAAATTATTCCAGCTAGAGTTTTATCCAGCCGGGCCTTAAACATCTCCAAAGACAGAGATTCCACCACCTCCCTAGATATCCCATTCCAACGCTTTACCACCCTCCTAGTAAAAAAGTTTTTCCTAATATCCAACCTCGACCTCCCCAGCTGCAACTTGAAACCATTGCTCCTTGTTCTATCCCCTGTTACTACTGAGAACAGCTGAGCTCCATCCTCCTTGGAGCATCCCTTGAGGTAGTTGAAGGTTCCTATCACATCCCCCCTCAGTCTTCTCTTCTGCAGGCTAAATAAACCTAGTTCCGTCAGTCTTTCTTCATAGGGCTTGTGCTCCAGCCCCTTGATCATTTTTGTTGCCCTCCGCTGGACTCTTTCTAATTTGTCCACATCCTTCTTGTAGTGGGGAGCCCGAAACTGGACACAGTATTCCAAATGCAGCCTCACCAGTGCCAATAGAGGGGAATGATCACATCCTTCGATCTGCTGGCAATGCTTCTTCTAATGCAGCCCAGTATGCCATTGGCCTTTTTGGAAGCAAGAGCACACTGCTGACTCATATACAGCTTCCCATCCACCAGGACCCTCCAGGTCCCTTTCTGCGGTGCTGCTACTTAGCTGATCACTCCCCAGCCTGTAGCAGTGCATGGGGTTTTTCTGTCCCAAGTGCAGGACTTTGCACTTGTCCTTGTTGAACCTCATGAGATTTATATTGGCCCACTGCTCCAATTTGTCAAGGACTTGTGGACATCCAGTTTCTTTAGGTAGTCCCTAACCTGACCTGTCACCAAGGGCCTCTCTTCTTCTCTCCAATCTGCCATGCCTAGTGTAGTGGGCTGGGACATGGCCCTGCCTGTGAAAACTGAATTAAAAAAAACATTGAGCACTTCAGCTTTTTCCTCTTCCTTCATCACGAGGATACCTGCGCTATTCAGTAAGGGACCTACGCCAGCCCTGATCCTCTTCTTGTTATTGACATACTTGTAGAACCCCCTCATGTTATCCTTCACATCCCTTGCTAGCTGCAACTCCAATTGTCCTTTGGCCTTTCTGATTTTATCCCTGCAGTCCCGAGCAGTATCTTTATATGCCTCCTTAGCCATCTGTCCAAGCTTCCACTTCCTGTAAACTTCCTTTTTATGCTTTAGCTCAGTGCAGAGTTCTCTGTTAAGCCACACTGGGTGCCTTCCATATTTGGTGTTCTTTCTGCTCCTTGGTATGGTATTTTCTTGTGCCCTTAGCAGGGTTTCTTTAAAATGCAACCAGGTCTCTTGGACACCTTTCCACTTCAGATCAGCCTCCCAAGGGATCCTGCCCATCAGTTCTCTGAGGGAGTCAAAATCTTCTTTTTCTGAAGTCCAGGTTCTGCGTTTTGCTTCTTTCCTTTTTTCCGTTAATCAGCATCTTGAACTCTACCATCTCATGGTCATTGCTGCCCAGGTTGCCATTCACTTCTATGTCCCCAGTCAATTCTTCTCTGTTTGTGAGCAGCAGGTCAAGAGGTGGAAGGCCCCTAGTTGGTTCCTCCAGCATTTGTACGAGGAAGTTGTCCTCAACACTCTCCAAAAACTTCCTGGATTGCCTGTGCACTGCTGTATTGGCCTCCCAGCAGATGTCAGGGTAATTGAAGTCCCCCATGAGAACCAGGGCCTGTGATCTGGAGTCTTCTGCCAGTTGTCCATAGAATGCCTCATCCACCTCCTCCTTCTGGTCTGGAGGTCTATAGTAGACACCCACCACAACATCCCCCTTGTTGCTCTCTCCTCTAAGGTTAACCCACAGATTTGCAAGTGGCTCAGTTCCACTTCCATAATGGAGCTCTGAACAGTCATAGAGGTCTTTTACATATAGAATCATAGAATCATAGGGTTGGAAGGGACCCCACGAGGTCATCTAGTCCAACCCCCTGCCAAAAAAAGCAGGACCACTCCCATTAGATCATCCCAGTCAGTGTTTTGTCCAGCTGGGACTTGAACACCTCCAGAGATGGAGATTCCACCACCTCCCTAGGCAACTTATTCCACTGCTTCACCACTCGCCTAGTAAGGAAGTTTTTCCTAATATCCAGCCTGGACCGCCCCAGCTGTAACTTGAAACCATTGCTTCTCGTTCTGCCCTCTGTTACTACCGAGAACAGTCGAGCTCCCTCCTCCTTGGAGCAACCCTTCAAGTAGTTGAAGGTTGCTATCAAATCCCCCCTCAGTCTTCTCTTCTGCAGGCTAAATAAGCCTAGTTCCTTCAGTCTTTCTTCATAGGGCTTGTGCTCCAGCCCTTTGATCATTTTGGTTGCCCTCCTCTGGACTCTCTCTAATTTGTCCATGTCCTTTTTGTAGTGGGGAGCCCAAAACTGGACACAGTATTCCAGATGTGGCCTCACTAGTGCAGAATAGAGGGGAATGATCACATCCCTCGATCTGCTGGTAACACTTCTTCTGATGCAGCCCAGTATGCCATTGGCCTTTTTGGCAGCAAGCGCACACTGCTGACTCATATCCAGCTTCCCATCCACCATGACTCCCAGGTCCTTTTCTCCAGTGCTGCTATTTAGCTGATCACTCCCCAGCCTGTAGCAGTACATGGGGTTTTTTCGTCCCAAGTGCAGGATTTTACACTTATCCTTGTTGAACTCCTACTGTGCTACTCCTCCCCCTCTTCTTTTCTGCCTGTCCTTCCTTAGCAACTTATACCCATTAATGGCAGAGCTCCAGTCATGCAAGCTATCCCACCATGTCTCTGTTATTCCAGTTATATCACAGTTCCTTGTCTGTGCGAGTACTACCAATTCTTCCTGCTTGTTTCCCAGGCTCCTTGCATTTGTATACAGGCACCTAAGATACCAGACTGATTGCCCTACTTTCCCAAGTCGATTTTTAGTTCTATTGCATCTACCTCCTTGTATTTTCTCCTGGGATTGTCTTCCTGCACCTGCCTCAGGTATTAAAGCTTCATTAGAACGTGTAACATAATTATTCGATTACCCCCCCCCCATGCTCCAACTACCTTCTCTTTTATCCCTGGTGTTACAGTCCCCGTTCCCCCCACGTTCCATCCCTTCCCCAAGGTCTCCCACATTGTCACTTACCTGTGGGCTTTGGTCTCCTTCCCCCTTCAAACCTAGTTTAAAGCCCTCCTCACTGGGTCAGTCAGTCGATGTCCAAATACACTCTTCCCCTTCCTCGACAGATGGAGTTCATCTCTGCCTGGCAGTCCTTCCTCCTGGAACAGCATTCCATGGTCAAGGAAGCCAAAGCCCTCCTGCCAACACCATCTTCGCAGCCAGGTGTTCACCTCTAGGATGCATCTGTCTCTACGCAGGCCCTTGCCCTTGACCAGAAGGATCGAGGAGAACACCACCTGTGCTCTGAACTCCTTCACCCATGTACCCAGAGCCCTGTAGTCACCTTTGATCTGCCGAGGATCACCTCTTGCAGTATCATTGGTTTCCACATGGATGAGAAGCATGGGGTAGTAGTCAGAGGGGTGGATGATTCTCGACAATCCCTCCGTAAAGTCTCGGATGTGGGCACCTGGCAGGCAGCATACCTCCCGCGAGGCTTTGTCACGGTGAAAGATGTGTGCCGCTGTCCCCCTCAGAAGTGAGTCCCCAACCACCTCAACCCTACGTTTCCTCTTAGCTGTGGTGGCTGTGATCCTCCCAGCCTCGGGGGTGCATGGCGTTTCCTGTTCCACCTCATCCATCGTCTCTAGTGCTGTGTAATGGTTCTTCACCATGGGATGGGAGCAGGGGTGGAGCACTGTCTGCTGCCGGAGGTAACCAGCTGCCAGTGTCCTCCCTGTGCCATAGGCATTCCCTCCTTCTCAAGTTGTGCAGCAGTAGTCTCTGGCACCTGGAGAGTGTGCTCCTCTTTGCATCTCTCATGGATGCTATTGAGGAACTTCTCCAGGTCATGGATACTCCTTAGGCTAGACAGCTCTTCCTGTAACTTTCCCACCTGCCTCCTGAGAGACTCCACCAGAAGACACCTGTCACATTGATTCGTCTCCCCAGCCTGATTGTCGGAGACAGGGAACTGCAGGCTGCAGTCCCTGCAAGTCCACACCAGCATCTGGGTAGAGATATCCATGATCAGGATGTTTGTCTGGCTACAGGCACAGGTGGAGGAGACAGAAGGGGCGCTGGCACAAGCAGTGCGACTCCTCTTCACCATTATGGCCTCAACAAACTCCTCCCCAGAGTCCCTCTCAAACTCCCCTGTTAGCAGTCCCACTGGTTGCGATCTCCTTCTGGTTGCTCAGCCACTGGCTTTTAAGGCCTTCTCTGCCTAGGTCAGCCCTTGCTCCTTGTTAAACACACACGGGAAAAGTGATCCCAAGGCTGATGAAAGCTGGTGAGCAGGGAACAATGACCCAAACAGCCCCCAGTAACACAAACACGCCCTCAGAGTCCCAGTTCCCACAGTAGCTAACAACTAACGGAAATCATCTGTAGGGAAAGACACAAACACAGTTAGTAATTCACTTACCCAAGCTTTGCTCTCTCCCTTGCTTCTTCAGCTAGGGGATTGCCTTCACCTCCTTCTCAGGGCTTCACCAACTCCTTCCCTCTCAAATTCCCCTGTTAGCAGTCCCCCTGTTCGCAATTACCTCTGCCTAAGATAGATTTGCATTTTGCTGACTGATTTTCCTTGTACTGAATTTTGTATAGTGTTTAGCAGAGATATTGAAGTCGGTTTGTTATCCACATTCCATGTCTTGATGCTGCCATATAAATATTTCTGAATCATTTATGTGCTGAATTTTTTTGTTGAAGACATTCAGCACATAGTACAAGTATTTTAAGTTTCAAAATTCTTGCAGATTCTCTTTAATAAGACATCTTCCCTTTAATTTAAAGATTGCAACAGATTTTGATTACTACATTTCAAAAATAACTACAGTGTTGTTGAGTGAGTTTATGCATAGTTACAGTGTACAGCTAATGAGGTTTATGATTAACTAAGGGTACATGAAAAAATGTTGTTTAAAATTAGACTTATTTTTATTATAAATTAATCAATTTAATATGTAAACATATTGTAATGATGATTTTTATTCTATAGTGACATCTTCTGGTAGGCCTAAACACATCATTCTGTAACTATTTTTTCCAGCCTGATTTCACTACTAAAAATACAACAAAACCAAAATATCTCTCATTGATTGCCTGCACATCTCAGGGCAACGATGTGTTCTCCACAGCAGTGTGATTTTTATTTATTAGAGGACCATAGTACAAGTGTAGGGAATTTAATCACAGAGATCTTATAATATTGTACAAAACTTACCACAATTAAGTCGTTGGTAGAAAGCTATCCCAAGTTCGTAATGATAGGTTATTGTCACCTGCTTGGCAGGTGTCATATACAAAATGAGTTGGTAATTTGTCCATTTCCTCTGTGCCTTCTGGCACTACTTGATACTTTTGTGTCAAGATCCCCACAGAGTAGGACACAGAAACTCAAAGCAACACCAGATCCTTGCCAGAACAGCAGAAGTATAACTGCAGCCGTACCCCACTGCATGGCTACAATTTTCAGTAACAACCCCCTCACCAACACTTTTCAATATATATAGGTCCTGCTTATCCCTTTCACAGCTGCTGGTGTATCTCATCTGTTGCACTGAGTGCCCCCAGCAACAGCTATGTGAGTGACATGAGACAGTGATTATGCTCTCAAAGGAAAAATTGTGAAAGACAAAAACTCCAAATTACCTGTGGGTGAACACTGTTCACAAAACGATCGCTCTGTACGTGAGTGCTGATTCCTCATCCTTAAGAGAAACCTGCTCAACACCTAGGAACTTAAATTTATACCTTTGCTAGACACTAAAAATCATGGCCTGAATAGAGACACTGGCTTTATGCCAAGTTCCAAAGGGGGTAGCCATGTTAGTCTATTTCAGTGAAACAAACAAGGAGTCCTGTGGCACTTAAAGACTAAGAAATTTGTTTATTGCATGAGCTTTTGTGGGATAAGTGGGATTTTCTCCCATGAAAGCTCATGCAATAAAATAAATTTGTTGGCCTTTAGGTGCCCAAGGCCTGGATTTATGGTTTATTACAATAACCTATAACCCACTAAAAGCGCTTCCTCTCCCCTACTTGATTAGAGGGATGTTAACTGGCCACTTTACCTTGAATGGTGTCTTGTGTTAACTACTAATGCTACAAAGTCTCTTCCACCTTCTGTTGGTTATCACTGAGGTCAGGCACCTTCAGCTCTCCTGTTCAGCAGTAAGGTTTGGACTGTATTCTTGGTGTGACATCACCATATCTTGTCACATTAATACCTTTTTCAGTAATTGGGAAGGATACTAGCATTTGTTTTTATATTTCTTATTAGCCGGTTGGTAAGGATCTTCTAGATCTTCATTTTAAGTTATTCATTTTAGCACTATATAGTAGCTAGTCCAACCATTACCATCAACTTCCTTAAAATCTATTTTTGCTGAGTGTTATCTGGGTCATTCACCTTCCTACTACACTAGCTATTAAACTGTCAGTTAAGAATAAGCGTTTTGGTTTTAAATAATAGTGAATGCCTTCATTTGCCAACCGGATGTTCTAATGGACACTTCTGATTAAAGTAGACATTTGGGAGGTGGACATTTGTTTTAAATGTTTTATTAAGGTAGACATATTTTAGTATTTTTATAATGTTTAAAAATGTAAATAATGTAGACATATTTAAATGTTTTAAAAAGGAGAAAGGCCTAGTTGCATCAAACAAGAGTGCCCTTGCAGACAGATCAGACGTCTGTTGCTAGGAAAAGGTCAACCATATGCTAATATTCCTAGCTGCTACCTGCTTAGAAAGGATGTTAATATTAGTTAGTTAATATTTATGTTCCCCTAAGTAAGTGGTCAATATTATTACTACTGTGCCTTTCTGTAGAGTGCCTTTCTCTGAAGAATGGCATAAAGCTAAAAGATCTGCATCTTTAACCCAGATCACAGTACTTAGTCCTCTATTTCCATTTCTAATCACTGGCTTAGCACAAATTATGCTTAGATTTTTGGCAATATCAGTTTTATTAATATGATGCACTGGTTTTCTTTCCTAAATTACAAGCTCTTCAGTGCAGGCATTGTGTTTTACTGTCTGCTTTAAAAGTGTCTAGCATAGTTTATGTGGATGCCACCATAATCCTAATAATTATAATCAACCTAGCACTTGTAGGTGGGTCTGACCTACCATATATACTCGCGTATAAGCCGAGATTTTTGTGTCTGAAAACTGTCCTTAAAATAGGCACTTGGTTTATATGTGGCTCAATACAGTAGACAGCCCCAGCCCAGGAGTTTCACAGTAAGTCTCTAGCCCTTTGCATGCTCTGGGCTGGAGCCCAGCGAGTGGCTGGAGCAGCCATGTTGAGGAGTCAGACCCTGGGCTGGGGTTAGAGAAGAAGGGGACCCTGGTGTTTGGAGCAGCCAGGTAAGGGAGTGGGGGTGGGGTCGGCCTGGGGGAGTCAGTGTCAGGACCCAGGGGTTGAGTGGTCTCCAGGAGTCTGGGGAAGGTGGCAGCAGGGGTTGGGGGGGGTGTCCGGGAAAGCAGCAGCAGTGGTGTTGGGGAAAAGGGGTGGCAGGGGCGTCGGTGGAAGTGGCAGCAGGGGTGGCGGGGGAAGCAGCAGTAGGGGTTGCGGGGGTCTCACGGCAAGCGGAGGTAGGGCGGCAGAGGCGTCGAGGACAGGGAGGGTGGCGGGGACTCCAGGGGAAGCGAGTGGTGCAGGCCGGGCGGTTAGTGTCTGAGGCAGAGGGTGGACCATGGCTTATATGCGGGTCACTTTTTTTTTTTTTTTTTTACTATTTTTGGGACTCGTGGGGGGTTGGCTTATGCATGGATCGGCTTATCCGCGAGTATATGCAGAAGTTTGTTCTGTTCTACAGGAGCTTGTCACACATATACTGTAGGTTGGTCCTTGTCTCATCCAAAAGGAGTAAACCCCATGGCAAAGAGGGAAAGTAAATTCCTAAGTAAAGGATTTTCCCTTGGTGTGGGATTGGACTGTCTCACTGAAGATTTTGTTCTTTTTTCTTTAATTTATGACTGTCACATTTAAACATACAGGTAGTCCTCACTTAGTGACCGGGTTCCGTTCCTGAAACCCGGTTGATAAACGAATTGGTCACTAAACAAGGAGCAGCCCTTACCGGTATTTCAGGCATAATGTACTTTACTGGTAGTGGGTTTTTCAACCATCGGTAGATAGTTTTAATGTCACCTTTGCATCATTTATAACATTTTTAATATATATTTTAAATGTTTTAAGCTCTAATGTACTGAACTTAGTTTGCATAGTGTACTGTAAATATAGGTAATCTGAGAGAGTTGATGCGAGTTCTCGTACATCGCCATAATACCAACTCATCAGAGAGCCGGTCATAACTCTGAGGGGTCACTAAACGAGTAGGTCACTAAGTGAGGACTAGCTGTATTTCAAGCTCTCTTTCAGACTTTTAGGGCAGGGATATTAAAATGACCTTTCCTCCATATTTCTCAGGCCATGCTAGCTTTTCTTTCTAAGAGTTGTCTCTAGGTTAAACTTCGCTTTAGCCATTTTTCCAGAACAATGGGACACAATCTCTTGTAGAAGTTCAGTGGAAAGTGTGGGTTTGTCTGATGATATAAAGACCAATTAGCCAAGTTGAACTTAAGCTGTTAGAGCAGCAAATTTAAGATCTAAGGAGACTGAAAGTCTGCTTTTACAAACAAAAACATTTATGTGTAATTTAAACATGCTTCCTTGTGATATGAAAAATAAATGAACTTTCTCTGCTGATAGAAGCTGTAAGAAGAGCCCAAATAAAGTTTGCAATGCAGTTTTCCATTTAACCTGCTATTTTCACTTCCCCATTACTTTTTAAAATCTTTCGCTTGTGGTTGAACCTTTTCGTGCTTAATGATTACCTAAAGGTGAATTTTGTGGTAAGCTCAAATCCCGGGCTCCCCCCCCACCCCTTCTGAATTATGAAACAGAGTAAATATTTTTTCCCATTGAAAAAAATTGCATGTGAATGATAAAAACATGAAAAAATCAGATTTTGACACACAGTTTGTTCTTCCTGTGCAATATTTATTGTGGACACTTATTGGCAGGGAAAGTAAGACTTAAATGGGATTTTACACATAAACTAAAAAGTAATTTAGGTGTTTCAGTTTAATTATTATCTGTGAGTATCTGTGAATTGCATAGTTCAGTAATCCCATGTGGCAGAACTCAGTAGTGCTTGACTAGATTTACCTTGTATTGTATGTAGTTGTTACTGGTTTATGTGGTTACCTGATACAAGAGCACCCAGAAGATTCAGTTGGGGTTTGGGCCCCTCTGAATTATAGAGATATGTAATGAGTCTGTTCCAGCCCTGATGAGTTTATAATCTAAGAGAAGAGGTCATGAGTGTATCAGGTACTCAGAGGGAATGGAGGAGGATGGGCAAGAGAAAGTAGTGAGAAAGCACTATTAAACAGACTAGTTACAAGTACGGTTAGATGGCTGAGTAATTTTGAAGATTTCTTAAAACTGTTGTATAACCCATTAAATAAAGCAGATGTTTGTGCTGAAAACAATAGACTATGGAGTTGCTTAAAGCTCTGTTATTCTACACCCCAATACCTTTCTCTGCATCTCTTTTTTTTAAACCAAACAAAGTAGATAAAACATGTTACAGTGCTATATTATGGTTGCATATTTAAATACAGTGATAAGGAGATGCAAAAGTCAAAGTTCTTCATTGAGTGGCATCGCTGTTGGAGTGCTCCACTCTAGGTGTTTGTCGCATCTTCATGCCAAGATTGGAGATTTTCACTGTAGTCCTCACTTGGGCTGTGTCCTCACAGCTTGGCTCATGAAGCATTGGCTCCTCGAGTTGCGCATACACTGCTAGGTTCCCTCAGTTCCTTCTCAGCTGTCAACAGCTTGATATAGAGTTTGCAACCACTCTCCTCAAATCTATTCACACTGAGGGAAAAAGTTAGCATAAAGTTAGTTTTAGTCAGTTTAGTATGTTTTTTAAGCCCTTTTCTTTCATACATAATTTTTTTTCTTTCTCCTTCCTCATAGTTAACTTAGTGGTAGGAAATGCCTGGTTCACCAGGATTTAAACAGTGCTCCCTTTGAAGGGACTCTATGTCCACCTCAGACAGGTACTCTCGATGTATCCGTTGTCTTGGTGAAGAGCACATTTCACAGAAGTGCCCTCACTGCAAGAACTTGAAGGAACTAAGAGCTGTGCCTCAAAATAACACACATGGAAAAATCCCTCAGGCCAGCCTCTGACCAGGGGCATGAGTCCTCCCCAAAAACAAGAGGGAGAAACAAGAGAAAGAGGTCTTCAACACCATCTAAGAGCCCTCTTAGCAAGAGGACCACAGTACCAAAACTAGCAGAATCATTCAAACCACTAGGTAGTGCAGCTGCAAAGACATTGGAAGACAAAAATTCCGATATGGAATCAGGATCGAAAACATCAATGACCTCCTCCTCAGTGCTGTCAAAACATGCGCCAGTGCTATTGCCTATGGTGCCAAGTGTAAGAATGGCACTGAACGTGAAAACAGCAACAAGACATAGGATGGCATCATCAAACAGTATGATGCTGCAACCATCGGCACTGACACATATGACAGCACCAAAAAACCCCTGTGGTGCCATCTGTGTCACAGACAGCACCAACCATGGCACCAGCCCCAGAACAGGAACCACAGGATGGCACCACTTGCATGGCTTCTACAGGCAAACACAAACAGGAAACCTAACACATTGACTCTGACAATTCGGAATCTCTGCCATCTCTCCATATGCACCTGTCATCTCTCCACAATTTTCACCTTTCTCAAACACCGATGACGATGATGAGGCACCAGACATCTCACCCCCAGCAGATGTCACCAAGGGCCCATTCCTCACCAACACGAAAACATGGACACAATAGGAAAAACGCAGCTAACCTGTGCTGTTCACCCCCATGGATGGCTCCACCAATGCCATTCACAATGAACAGGTATAACTGGGATGCATGGTCATCTTATATGAGATCTTACAGTAGATCTCCCAGTTCATGTAGGGATGCAGCATTGAAATCGTACTCATCCAAGTACCAACAGAACCATGTCCAGAGGCGCCGGATGATACAGAGTGTCAGAACAGGAAGAGGAAATAACATGTAATAACTCTTCCTCTCTGCCACCCCCACCAACAAGCATGGATGATTTCAAACAGTTCCAGAAGCTCTTTAAATGTGGAGATTCTGTTAGAGAAGGTTACACGAATGCATCACAAGCTCTTCAAGATCCTACACACATCATTATCATCTAAAATAGCACCGATTGATGATGCCATTATGGATCCTGCAAATCTCACATGGCAAACTCCAGCAACCATTGCCTCAATGTGCAAACAGGCAGACAAAAAGTATCATATAGTGTCAAGGAATAATGAATATTTGTTTGCAGACCTCTCCCCAAACTCACTTGTCATGGAGGCTGCAAAACAGCAAAACAAAAATTCATACAACAGATCCACTCCTAGAGGCAAGGAGTGTAAAAGAGGCTATTTATTTGACTGCAAGAGATACTCATCATCGACTCTACAGTTGAGTTGCAAATTACATGGTCATCCTATCCAGTTATGATCATAACATCTACTCTAAATTCGTGAGCTTTATAGATGTGATCCCTGAGAACGGATGAGATCAGTTTCACTCCCTTACAAATGAGGGTCAGCTCATTTCAGGACAGTTCTGCTGGCCATGCTGGAGACTGCTGACACAGCAACCGGCCCAGAGCAATTGCAATAATCAAAAGAGGTGCATCTTGGCTCCATTCTACAGCTCTTCCAAGAAGGCTTCAATCAGCCATCGAAGATCATTCATTCAATAAAGCCAAACTATTTGGGGAGAAAACTAAACTAAGTCATGCACATGACAAAGGACTCCTGAGCCACTCTGTGGACACTGGGGATATAAACTCCTTCCCTGAGAAGGAGGAAATGCAGATAGCCTTACCATAGTCCTTACCCACAATACCGACAACAGGACAGGACCAGACAAAGGCCTCAGCAAAAATGCCAAAACCACAACTATAACCAATCTACCTTCCAAAAAACATCATCTTCTAAACAACAATTTTGAGAATTTGGTTAAGGGTTTGAATGACTTCCCCGATTCAGTGTTCACAGCAGGTACAATCACCTTTGGCCATCATTTGAGACAGGAGTTTCTATCCTTTTTGACTGAAGGGCCACGGATGTTATTTTTGTAGCCCTGAAGATCCACCAGCAGCCTCTCCCAATCTCCGAACAGCAGTTTGCTTCCTCGCTCACTGATCTCTCATCTACCTGGTTGCAGTGGGGAAACTGCACACATCCTGTAGCTCTGTGCACCCTGTCTGGGTCCCTAGGCAGTGGTGCTCTTCTGCAGGCAGGAGGATGGAAGATCAGTGCTCCCCTCTCCTTTCTCTTGCTCCAGCAAGGACCCTAGCAACTATGGACCTAGGCAGAGTGCTTTGCTGTGCTCCCTGCTACAGCTAGGGGAATGAGAGCATTAATCTCCTACTGCATCCTTGTGGCTGCAGCAAGGACCCTGCATCGATCTTTTAACCCTGCAGAAATGCACTCCACCTGGCTCCTTAGTCAGTGACTCCATTCTGCAGCCAGAAGGAGGGGAGCCAAGGGCCACTTTGAAAGCCCTGGAGAGCCACTTTCGGCCCCTGGTACACAAGTGGGAAGTCACTAACACCATACAGAAACAACTGGAAGTCCATAATATTGGACAGGTGGGTCATACACATTCTCCACCAGGGGTACACTATGCTCTTTACTTCCATTCTTCCTACACATCCCCTCTCCTGCCACTTTGTAGGCACACATCTCGTGCAGCTCCTGATAAACCATCTGCTGACCAGAGGAGCAATAGAACTTGTACTTAATCAAGACCATAATAAGCAGCCTGCCATGGACAGTCCACACTTGTCTGCAGATATTAGGCCACATGTCAGCCACAACCATAGTCATACTCCACTCTTGTCTTTACATGCGTGCTCTGCAAACATGGCTTACTTCCATGTACATACTACACAGACACAGTCTATTCAAGATAATCTCAGTGCCATGCACAGTCAGTACAGTGGTGGATAGAACCACAGAAAATGTTAATGGGAGTAACCTTCAGTCCAGACCCACCAACCATCTTTATAACAACAGATGCATCCCTACTCAGATGAGGAGTGTACCTGCAGGGTTACACCATTCAAGGATGCTGGTCCATGAACAAAATGCGCTATCACTTCAATGTGCCAGAACTTCAAGCCGTATGAAATTCGTGCACTCACTTTCTATCAGTCATAAGAAACAACAATAAAAATAATGATGGCTAACATTGCATGCATGTTTTATAGAAACAAGCAAGGAGGTGCCCATTCACAATCACTGTGCCTGGAGGTCATCCAGTTATGGACCTGGTGTCTCAGATATGGTGTTAAAATACCAGCATTTTACTTACCTGGCTGTCAAAATACAATAGCAGATACAAGCAGCAGACACTTTACAACAAAGCAAGAGTGGGAACTGAACGACCATGTGCTCCATCACATGTTCCATGGCGCTTTTCAGCTGTAGATCTTTTTGCAGCACATTTTAAATGGAAATGCCCTGCCTTCTGTTTCAGAGTAGGCCTCAGAGCTAGTTCATTGTGAGAAGCTTTCTTCTTGAATTGGAAGGGACATCTACTGTATGCGTTCCCACCTATACCTTTAATACACAAGACAATACAGAAAATCAGATCAGATGGAGTAACAATAATCTTAATTGCTCCCACCTAGCCAGAACAAATCTGGTTCCCTTACCTACACCAGATGTCCATCGCCAGATTGAAAACCTTTTCCACCAAGATGGTGGTTGAACATTCCATCCTCACCTGGAGAAACTGCATCTCACAGCCTGGCTGCTCTGTCGCTGTAGTGTGACAAACTGTATTGCTCAGAACAAGTAAAGAACATCCTATTAAACAGTTGAAAACAAACCCATGCAAAATGTACTTTCACAAAATCATGCAAACACAGATAAATCTTACCTCTCTCCACTCCGACACCATCTGTCCAGGAATACATCCTCCACTTGAAGCACACAGGTCTCACAAACAGCTCACGGAGAGTACATCTCACAGCAATCTCAGCCTTTTACCTCAAAGTAGAAGACAAACCAATATTTTCACATTAACTGGTTAAACTATTCTCAAATGGCCTATAAAACATATACCCAGAAATACACCCTCCAGTGATACCTTGGGACTTCAACCTAATCATCTGTACCGCCGCTGGGAGACTGTTTGAACCCCTAGCAACCTGCACATTAAATTATTTATCTCTGAGGGTCATCTTCCTCATGGCCATAACATCAGCTAGATGAATAAGTGAAATAGGTATGCTCATAGTTGATCCACCATTCATGATTTTCCACTGTGAAAAAGTAGCCCTATGTCCACATTGAAAGTTTATCCCCAAAATCAACATTTCTTTCTATATCAATCAAGAAATTAACAGACCCATATTTCACTCCAAACACCATAATGACACATATTCCTCTCTTGTACATGCACTAGACATCGGGTGGACTCTGACATTTTACATAGATAGAACGAAGCATTTTGGAAAACACCAAGACTTTACTTGTCTATAGCCAAATGCTAGAGGGGTATGCCACTTTCCAGCCAAAGACTATCCAGGTGGATAAAAGACTACATATCTACACATTGCACAATGTAACACCCCTAGCATGAGTCAGGACCCATTCCACAAGGGGCATAGCCATGACTGTAGCTTTCCTCAAAAAATATCATTAAAAGACATCTGCCACACTGCTATGTTGAGTTACATGCTCACTTTCACTAGATGCTGTGCCATTGACCAAACATTAAGGGCAGATATGGTGCTGGGTACTTAAGGTACTCTAAACAATAGAGTACAAACTCCTTAACAACTCCCTTCCAACATAAGAGCTTTGCTTTGTAAGAGCCTAGAGTGGAGCAGCCCTACAGGTATACCACTTGCCAAAGAAAAGGAGGCTGCTCACCTGTACAGTCTGCTGTTCTTTGGGAACTGTGCCACTGTTGGGGTGCTCCACATCCCTCCTGCCTCCCCTTCACTACTGAGTTGTCTCTTATGCTTCACAATTGAGAAGGAATGGAGGGAGCCTGGCCATGCACGCGCAGCTCGAGGTGCCAACAGTGTAGTGAAGTAAGCCACACGGACATGGCCTGAGTGAGGACTGTGGCAAAAATCTTCAGTCTTGGTGCAAAGACGCAATGAACACCTGAAGTGGAGCACCCCGACACAGACACACATCTCAAAGAACACTGGTTACTGCACAGGTGAGCAACCTTGTTTTCTCAAAGCAGTGTTAATTTACCCAGATTACACTTGTGTAATACTTGAGATTGCTGGTTTGATTACTATAGGCATATCTTAATATATGGTGCATACAGTGTGGGAGATTGACATTGAAATAGGAACCTTAATATTTTATTTCCTGACATATGCTCACGTGTGGAATATCAGCATTGCACTATGGTAAATTTTTAAATATAATAGATTACAGTATATTCCACAGTTCCCATTTCTCCATTTTTAAATTAAAAACATGTATTTCATTTTTGTATTTTGATAGTAGATAAATATAAGCTTCTTTGTGTTGTAAAATAACTAAATATTGTATTTGCTTTATTTTATTTGTGAATTTTGCGAACTACATCTTAATGTGTAATCATTGCTGGCACAGTACTTTGGACATTGATTGTAAATTGCAGGAGTGTGTTAAAGACAATCTAATGAAAAATATTCTGTATTTTGTAATTGGACAGATGGACTATATTTAGTTCACTTTGAAATCTGGCAAAGAAAAAGGACAATGCACCCCTGCATAATTCTGGCTTGCTGCATTCTCAGGAATTGAAGATTATCCTCAACAGTGAAAATTCATCAAATAACCATCATATATTTTTGAACTTGCTCATAAGAGAGTAACTAAATTTCCTTTTATTTAAATTCATCTTAATTTTTTTGTTCATGTCCTTCTTATGTAGCCAGACAGGAAATGAAGACATGCTACCTTTCCCCTGTTTATTCAAGACTATGCTGCCCATTCAAAACTGTCTGCCCCATCCAACATCTGTTAGTGTTTAAAAAAAATTTAAACTGATATTCATGAAATTTGTTGACTGAACATTTCATGAAAGTGTTACTGTTTATTCATGTGAGTCATTGATATTGTGACAAAGTAGTGCTGATGATTTTTATTAATTGCTTTTTCTTTGTAAAAAGAATTC
Source organism: Podocnemis expansa (assembly GCA_007922195.1). NCBI lineage: Eukaryota > Metazoa > Chordata > Testudines > Podocnemididae > Podocnemis > Podocnemis expansa. The sequence goes on from ML681979.1 coordinate 24,289,496, forward strand.
TTATTTTGCTAGTTGTAATTATTGGAATCTTTCAGGTACGAAGGTTTTCTGAGGCATTCTTTTGTCTTGAGCATCCAAGACAAGCTGCTCTTGCATATCAAGAACTACAGTAAGTAACTTGAAATAGAGTATACTGAGGGTTTTCTTATTACTTTTCCTAATCTTGTTGCTAACTAAATACACAGAAACAGCTGTTTGTAGTGCACAGCGTATGGCACATCACAAGTATGTTATCTTTAATATGTTTTAGATTACAAAATTGCTTGTACATACTTTGGAAATAATTTAATAGGAGCTTAGATTTAATGCATTCTGACTAAGCATTAACAGTAAAAATTTACCTTTAGGTTTAATTCCTTCTTTTATTATAATTTTCTTAATGTAAGATAATATTTTTCAGTGCTCAGAGTCATCTGCAGATGTGTACAGCTATCAAAAACACCTCCTTCTGCAGTTCTCTTCCACCTCTTCCCATTGAATGCAGTGAACTAGACGGAGACTTGAATTCGTTACCTGTTATCTTTGAAGATCGGTATTTAGATTCCATTACTGAAGGTAAATACAAGCTTGTGTGTTTTTCCTCTGAAAAGTGAATTAAAAACTATAGAAAAAACAGATTATTTTTTCCATGTATTTTCAGGTTGTGGAGAAATGTTCCTTTTAAATTTTTATCTAGCTTATATTTTGAATATTTTAAAGTTTTTTTATATTTTGTAATGAATGTTGTATAGTTTTAGTAACTTGCATAATCTTGTTCTAAACTGTACTCTACTTTTCTTCTTTGATAAAAGATTTGGATGTACCCTGGTTGGGAGCTGAGAACCTTCAGAGGTCGGATTCTAATAAGCTGGACAAATCTGAGGCTGAAGAAGGTTCTGTAGCTGGTTTTTCAAGCCCAGAATTGAAAATCAGACCTGCAGGTGCATACAGCATTTGGCATTCAGAAAGTGAAAAGCAGATGATAAAGTCTTTGAAAGGAAAAAATGAAGATGCAAATAAATCCAAAGTTAAGGTTACTAAACTAATGAAAACAATGAAAACTGAAAACCCTAAAAAAATAGTAAAACAGACATCAAAGGACTCTGTGGTGTTGGTAGGCTACAAATGTTTGAAAAATACAGCACCAGAGGACATTTCTCCATGCTATGAAGGCAGGCCTTCAAATCATCAGAAAGGACTGGATCCACTTCTAGGTGGCTTTGCTAGTGACACAAAGACCTTCACCAGACAAATAAGTCAAAAAGAACTTAAGTATTTGCCATCTAGAACTGAACAAAAATCAGCCAAAACTGACCATGTTCAGCAAAGCCAGCATAGTCCTGTTATCTCGCATTGCACAAGTTCTGCCATGTTTGGCAGACATAATATTTCCCAGGGAGTTACTGCAGTTACACAAGTGCATAAAGTCCAGATGCCTAGCAATACAGTTGAAGGTGGTCATGGCTGTCAGCCAGCTTCACTAGGAGTGAGGACAATTGAGGTCAAACCAAGTAACAAGAATCCTTATGAAGGTGAGAAAGTGACTGTTCATATTGGGTCTTGGGCAGAACTTCTGCAAGATGGAGTGCATGAAGAGGATGTACAGGTGCCCAACTTTCAGACCGCAGAATCTGAAAGCAAAGCTAAATCAGGGGAACAGGTGCTGGTGCTTGAAAAGGAAGATGTGCAAGAAACAAACTCCCAGTATACTGGAGATGCCTTGACAAAAGTAAAGAGCAATCATTCTGCTATTCCTGCAAAAGAGATTCATGTTACTGTAAGTGGAGACACAATTAAGTTACCGGATGTTAGTGTCACTTACGCCTCATCTAGGTTTTCAGATTCAGGTGTAGAAAGTGAACCAAGTTCTTTTGCAGCACATTCCAACCCTGATCTGTTTTTTGAAACTGTTCAAGGGCAAAGTGCTTACAACAGTGAAAGACTGTTTCCTCAGCTTTTACTAAAACCAGATTACAGTATAAAAAATGCAATAGAAAGCCATTGTACTGAGAGTACCAGTGCGCTGAGTGAAATACAATCATCCCTGACATCCATAAACTCTTTGCCATCAGATGATGATGATGATGAGCTTTCACCTGATGAAATTTCAAAGATATCTGTTATACCTGAATGCCAGCTAAGAGACAGCAAAACTGTATTAGATCTGGGAATAATTGATTTACCACAATGTGATGACAGTAAAAACTCAAATATCGTTTTACAGCAACAATGTGTTGTGTTTTCAGCACGTACAGACAATGAAACTGTCTCTCTCCATTCCTCACTTTCAAACATAAAAGATCCTTTACAGTTAGTTACTTCAGATGAAGATATATCTACTGAGATGAAAAGTTACAGCCCATATGCAAACTTTAACACAGTTTTTAAAGATTCTCTAAGCCTTGATAGGCATCAGAACACTACAGAAGGAGCAACTGAATTACATTCAGAAGTTATTTATTTGGGAGAGCCATGTGTTGTTTCAGGTTCAGTATCTAGTAATGCTGAATGTGGTGTAGAGAAAATGAATGAGGGAAAACTTAACAGATCTTTAGAACTAAAGCAAATAGTTGAGGAATTGCCAGCAGTTGAAAGTGAAACACATTCAGATGCAAATAATCTCTCATCAACCAGCAGTACTGATATGGTGAAGCAAGGTCTTGTAGAAAATTACTTTGGCTCTCGAAGTAGTACAGATATTTCTGATATTTGCCCTACTGACAACAGCAACCCTGTTAGTCCTCAAAAGGAAATGTCTGGAAAACAAGCTATTGGCTTTTCACAACAGGAAGATGATGATGAAGAGGAAGAGGAGCAGGATCAAGAAATGGTTGAAAATGGGTATTATGAGGAAACGGATGATAGTTATATTTTAGATGGAGATACAAATGCTGACTCTGAGCAGCATCATGGTTTAGTGGAAGAGAAAGCTTTGAGATCTGAATGGAGCGACAGTGGATATTCAAGGGAAGGAATGCATGTGACTCCTGTTTGTACTCCTGGTTGTTTGTCTTTTCCTTCTGCCTTGAGAGACTCTCCTTGCAGCATTATATGTTCTTCAAAAAGCAAATCTGATGCAATTACAAAACAGCCAGGCAGCATATCCTGCAGCTCAACTTCCTCTGTTTCCTGGTATGAAAGCTCCCCCAAACCTCAAATGCTAGCGTAAGTGATTATTTTATAAACAAAGTCTCTTTAAATTTTGAAAAACTTAAAATATGGCATTCAGGGGGAAAAGAAACATGGTCTTTGATCAAGATGCCTCTCAGGTTGCTGAAATACAGATTTATTTCCTCCTGCATACATAATTAACTTTTCAGGTTTTAGAGGCTTTTTAGAAAATGTATTTTAACACAGAGTTCCAGTATCACCACTATACATTTCACGTTGTTTGGCAAGCTAAAAACAAAATTTGACATTTGACGTTTATGTATTGAATAAATTTGTATTAAAACTTTTTAAAGTGAGGAATTACATAATAGTAATATTTCAGATTCTCAGAGAAAAGAAAAATGGCATTTTATAGAATGCAAACTTTAATATAGTAAAGGAAAGAGCACATCATAAATTACAAAATTGTTGGAAACAACATAGTTAGCTGCCTATCGTAACTAGCCAAGCAAAGTGAGGTGTAATGGCCAACTCAATGGCAATTTTCTTCCAATCTGTGTGTTGGTAACATAGTAACTGTGGAATGCTACATGCCCCAATTGCGAAATTACAGGAAATGTTCCAGACATCCATGAGTACAAACCTATTAACTTCCGCTGCAAATTGGAATATCAAAGAAGACAGACTCAAAGGAAGATCAGGGCTTCCAGATTACCTGGTGCTGCAGGCAAAGGAAGCTCTCTGCCCCTAGCCCCTTGCTGCTTTCATATATCAGAGATAGTGGCTTAACTTGCCATTTGGGGAAATTGTCCATAGCTTGAACTGTAACAGAAATAAGGAAGCTTCACAGTGAGAGTTTGCACAGAGGAAGTAGGAATGGGGTGAAGGGGAGGTTGGGATTCAGTGGAGGAAGCAGGAGGGACCAGAAGGCTAGGGAATGGTGGGACCTGGCATGATCTGTGGCTTGGCTGGCAGTGACGATGGAATCAAAGGTGGAGAAAAATAGGAGAGGGTGGATGGAAGAGAGCTGGAGGCAGAGGGTTAAAGCCCAGGTTAGAAGCAAGTAGATAGGTAACAAAGCAGGGGCTTTCAGGAGACTGTGGATGAAGATGAGGGAGGGGTGGTAGTGAGGAAAGTAGGGATCCAGAACAGGGGATTGCGTGGGTCTAGAATCAGACGCAAGGTTAGGGAGTAGAGCTGGGGAAGGGCAAGCAAGAACTGGGGAGGTGAGATGGTGAGGGAGATACAAGGAGCTCTGGGAAGAGTGGAGCATGCGCTCTTGGGGGGGGCGGGTGGATGGGATGGGAGAATGAAGAGAAACACTATGACTCTGCTATTGAAGAGGAGAGAAAAATAGGAGTTAGTGATATGGGGGAGGAAACATTGGAGGGAAATATAATCCCAGGTAGAGAAGTCAGGTGATGGGGGTAGCCAAGAGTCCCTGAAGTGGATGAGCATGGGAAAGTGTCACTCAAGGAACTCATGAGGAAGGGAGGGAGAGGGGGAATGGAGGGATTCAAGAAGTCCCAAGTGAGTGCAGTGGACTCGACTGCAGAAGCTATGATGTGTGCTATCCCCTAGCGGTAAAGGTTGAGAGCCTTAAAAATGCTCTCACCACTTACATTTATCAGAGCTACAGATGTACGGTAATTCATAAAGTTTGGATCTATACGGATGACTACATATACAATAATTAAATATAAATACACATAGACGAGGGTACTTTTTTTTTTCTTTTTTTGGGTGAAATGATTTTAATGTCATGTTTTCCTAGCTCTCTCACTCTTGAGACTTCACTTGATTATTTTTTTTCTCTACTGACGAGGACTGTACGTTGTTCCTTTTGGAGCAAATCAGTGCCAGTTTTTCCACTTGTTCAAAATGGCTGCTGGTAGGCAGGTCCAAGCATTTTTTCCCATCCTCTGGTGATGTAGGACAGCAGTTCTCAGCCATCATGTTGGGATACACTACTGTGTCACCTCACAGCAGTAAGTGTGTTGCAGAAAGTCAGGGAGATGGCTGGATTCGGCCTGGGTTGGGGCTGCGTTGGTGAGTCCTGCAAGGTCATGACATGCCACTAAGCATATCACGACCCACAAAGGTTGGAAACCACTCATATAGGGAATGAGGCCTGGATATACAAAAGGAGGTAGGCCTTCCTACCATTCCCTATCCTTCAGGTCCATGCAGCTAAGTCCCAGTTTTATGCTCCAGTGAGATGCACAAAATTTCCACTCAGCTGTCTCCTATCCCTGTAGGTGCCAAACTAAACAACCAAGTTTTTGCAGTAAAAGTTCCTCAGGTACTTATTTTTCTGTTTCTAAGAATATATCTGGCTGCCTTCTTGTAGGCACCTGGATTTTTCTCTTGGCTAAGACCCAGAACAATTTGCAAAGAGCAGGAGGGTACTGAGCTTTTGGCCTTTTTAGTTGAATATGGGGGCTGATCTGGTGTTCTCAGAGGCTGCATACTACATTGGGGCTCCCCAGGTGAGCATACACAAAATAGCAAAGGTCAAGGGAGGATAAGGAGCTCCCTCATAACTTTTAGCATGCTAGTTATGTTTCTCACCCAGAAGGTAGGGAGGCAGCCACTTCAAACCTCAGTTTGATCCTGGGTCTCCCACATCCTGGGTGAGTCCTCTAACCACCAGATTATAGAGTCATTCTTATGCTTGTGTGCTCTCATAGCAATCTGTAATCCACTAAAACTCCTCACCTAGCTGTCCCCTTCCATCCATGACTGTACAGATGTTAACTGCCACTTCACATTGGATAGTTCCTTGAAATAAGTGTTAACTGCTTATGCTAAACAATCTGTTTCACCTTGTGTTTAGTAGTGACACTCTAAATATGTTTCCCAGTCCTATACAGCCCTCTGTAAACTTGAAAATTTGCCTCTTTCACCAACAGAAGTTGATCGAGCAAATGATAGTTCTTCACCCACCTTGTCTCTTTTTGACATGGGCCATAGAAGGCAAGGAAAACAATCATGGAAATGACTCTGTAGTCTGGTGGTTAGGGCAGTCATACAGGATACAGTCTGTCTGCTCCAGTGACTGTCATTTGTTGTTTTATCCACAATGCAACAGCCTCAAGAAAAGAGATGGAGTGAGTCCCACCTCTGAATATCCCACTGCCTAGTGGCTGAGCACTTGAAAGGTGGCAGATTCCTTTCGAAGTCCTTTTATCCCTTGGATGGAAGGGAGAATTGAATCTGATGTCTCCCATGTCCCAGTGGACTTCCCTAACCCTTGGGTAGAAGTTGAGGGAGATTCTCCTCCTCATAACTTCATCCCCATCTTGCTGTTTCTTGCTGAAGCAGCAGAGATGCCTCATGCTGAAAAGGATTCCCAGTTGTGACTTGCTAGCAGATTAGCACCTTCCTGCAGCCTAGATTTAGTTACATCCACAGTATGGCACTTAGAGCGGTGCAGCTGCACTGGTGCAGTTATGCTGCTGTAGCACTTGTGATGGAGGCACTTGAAGCTGATGAGAGACAGCTCTCCACTTGGGTAAATTACTCCTCCTCCATGGGAGTCTGTACAGGCACTTGGCCTGGTATAACTGCATCACTTGAGTGTGAGAGAGTTGGGGCTTAGCTCAGTCCCTCTCATCAGCATCCATCACTGGCTAGTTTAGGTGGCTTTCTGCCTCGCATGCTGGCTTTTATGAATGTCAGTCCTGGATATTTACCTCCCCCCATTCACTGTTTAGGAGCTTAGACAGGCTTTGTCAATCACAATGATTTTTCTAGGAGCCTAAAAGATAGGAACTCTAATGCTCAGCACTGCAACAATGAACTCATTTTGTGTATCCAGGCTTTACCGGTAAGTGCCTTCCCAATCCATACTCAGGTAAAGTTAATCGGAATCCATGCTTTCTTTAACTTCAGTGGCTTCACATCAGGCTTTAAGACCCAGTTTTATTCACATGAACATTTCATTTAGATAAATGCTGTTTGCTGCTTTGGGCAGGAATAAATGCAAAATCTTGTGTTGATCATTATATGCCTTAAAGCCCACCAGTCTGAATGGGTGTTTGGATACTTATCTCTGTGGTAGGGACTTTAGTAGGAGAGAATAGGATTTCATAGGAGCCGAGGTGGAAAATTTGAATTTTGGGGACTGACTGCTTTTGTCATTTTGGCACTTGCTTATATTTATCTCATGTTGCACTTTTAATAATTAGGTGTGGATGCCTGAGACTGTGATAAATGTTTTTATGCTTTATACAAACTAAATAAATGAAATATTTAAGTGTAAAAAGCAGTGGAAAATTATGTTCTTGGAGATTTTACATTTGTTGGATTTTAATAAGTAATATAACAGAATTGTTACAGTAAACATTATGTTCCAGTTTTCTTCAGGCTAAAGAAGAATTAAAGCAACTTAAACTCCCTGGATTTATGTATAGTGATGTTCTCAGGCTGGCTTCATCGGTACCATATTTCAGCACAGAAGAGGATGACGGTTCAGAAGATGGAATACATCTTGTAGTCTGTGTTCATGGCCTAGATGGTATGCTGTAGTGGTTGTTACTGAATTACAGATCAGTTGAGATTGTATATCAAATTTTGTTTTAGTTTTGAACCCCAAATTATACTAGGTTGAAGGAAAGAGATCAGTTAAAGTGACTTGAGAATCTGATGTTTTCTTCAAGCAGTGTCCCTGAGTGCTCCACTTCAGGTTCATGTGCACCTTTTAAACTCTTGACTGGAGATTTTTCTATTAGCCTTGCCTGTTTGGCCTTGCGTATGTCCTGTGCCTCCTTGTCCCAGACACTAGGCTATATAGTGATGTGCGTGCAGAGAGACCACTCCTCTGCTTGGAGTTTTAGCATGCCTGCCTTGAGAGTCCCTCAGCTACTTCATATTCTGTTGTGCCTAGAGTTGTTTTTTAGAATGTAATCAGTTAGCATTTAGTGCAAGGATCATTTTCCTCCTCTCTTTTCCCCCTGAGAAGCCTTGCCATCCTTGCAGATATGCTTTCCTTGCCAGGTTTCAAATGCTGCCTGTCCTGTCAAGAGGCTGTACCTGTGAGCAACAGCGACCCTAAGTGTGTTGGTTGCTTGGGGGAGTTCCATGTGTCTGAGCTCAATTTCTGTCTTTAACGTTTGGGACAAAGAATAACAGGGAGATTAAACTCAGATTTCTAATGATGGAACATTCCCTATGTCCAGTTTCTGAGTCAAGTCAGAAGATTCCTTTCTCTCATGTACCCTCCCCACAGTACTTGTCTCCAAACAGGTCCTGCACCCCTACTGACTTGATGCAGACTTCCCCTAAAAAGGTGAAGTCATTGGAGGCTTCAGAGAGCACTTCCAAACAGAAGAGCATGGATTCTTATCTTAAGGAGCCTACTCTGAAAAAGCCCAGGCTTCCTGTGAAATCTATGATTTCCGAAGCCTTGAACTCTCAGCTCAGTATCACTGAGTTGAAGAATTCCTCCTACAGTATTATCAAAGCTAGAAATCATTGAAGCTTGTGGGAGAGATGTGACTCTGACAGGGCTTCAGTATCCTCTACCACCGATAAGGAAGGCCAGCATTAGCACCATGGTCTGGTACCATTGGGCTCGGTTCTACCTCTGTACTATCTGTTTGGCACCCGTGGGTTCAGTGGGCACCTACATTGGTACACCCAACATTGACAGTATCATCAGCTTCAGCTACCATGCCTTTGACTTCTGTGTTGATACCAGTTCCCTGCTCAGTACTACAGGAATTCAGATGCACAAGAGACCTATCTAACAGGTGATCCAGAATCCCTGCTCCTCATGGGTACCAAACATCTCTCAGTACCGAGACCTTGATCTCCAGACTACTACAGTGCAGAACTCTCCACCTTTTCATTGGGTGTGTCTCCATTGGACACTATTGAGGAAGATGAAGGGGCTTCCCAGTCAGTCTCTTATATTTTAGTTCAGTATGCCCTAACATATCCTATCAGGAACCTGTTCTTTGTCAGTCACAGGAAGTGTTGCGATCATCATCTAGGGTGATGGACTCAACCCTTCATGCCACCGCCACTCCCATATAGGCCCACGTAATGGTCATATTGGGACCCCTGACCTAGTTATTGGCAGCAATTTGCCAGACTCTGAGTACCCTGTCATGGGGAGGCTAGAGTTGTACGGTCCTCTCCTCCCCAAACAGCCACAGAGGAGAAATGTTTGAGGAGCAGGAGGCCAGTAGAGATAAAGAGGCCACCCTTCAAATACGTGTTTCATCCTCTTTTCCAGACAAGCTGCCTTCCACCATCTCTAATGGTTGATGATTTTCAGTAATTTCAAGACCTAATGAAGAGGATAGCTGACACATTTCAGCATCAACTCAATGAGATCAGGGATTCACAACCCAAAACAGCCTACAACATCTTCCAGTATGGCATTACCCATGTGTATCCAGCTAAGACTGTGGCAAACACCTGTTACAATTCTGCCAACATGTAAATGGACAGATGCTCTTCCTAAGGACTCTGATTTTGTATTTGCTTCCTGTTCAGAATCTATGCTGGTGAGCAACCCACACAATAGTTGTCTTAAGTGCACAGGAGGACTAAATGTGAAACACTGGTGCCAGATTTACCAAGAATTCAGACCTAAGGTGAGAGAGGAGGAGGCTAAACTGAAGCTCCTGATGATGGAAGCAGCAATCAGACCACCCTTCAAGCTGTCCTGGTCCAATTCAGTGTCAAGTACTTAGCTTCAGTTAAAAGAACACCAAGTTATTCTTTGAGCAGTGCTCCTGACTGCTCCACTTAAGGTGTTTGCGTGCTGCTACACCCTGGATCGGAGATTTTTGTAGCTAGCAGTGGCTCAGGCATTTCCCACCAATAATGACGTCAGCCGCTCACTGTCCCTGCTGTGGTTCCCTCCTCAGTTCCTTTCTACTGCCCTAGACTCCGGACGGAGTCCGCGGTGGCTCTTCCTCAGGGGAACTCTCGCTAATTTAATCAGCCAAAAACTTCATAAACCAACATAAATAAAAACAGTAAGAGGGAACATTGGAGTTTTAATTAACCACTATGCCAAACTCATCCGGATTCAAGCACTGGGGCTCCTGTAACGAGGCGATGCCTGCCTCGGATGGCCACGACTCCTGCATAAAGTGCTTGGAAGAGGGACACCTCTCACATAAGTGCCAGCACTGCAGGAATTTAACTAGCAGGACCAGGAAGGCGCGGGAGCGCAAGCTAAAGCTCCTATTATTAGAAGGCTCCCTCCGTCCTTCATCGGACCCTGGTGCCTCTCCTCACATTGCTGAGGGAGCACACAAGCGCCGGTCGGCTGCCTCTTCACCAGTCCCTAACAAAAGATCTAAGGGTACTGAGCCTCAAGCACAGCCTCAACAACATTCCCCGTCAGCTGGTAACCCGGTGGTGGCTCCTCATATAAAGCTGCATAAAAATATGTGCACCTCAGTACCGGCACCAGCACAGCTTCAAGCAGCGCCGCCGTTTGCGGCCGCGCCAAACTCCACACCACTGCTTACCGTGCCTTTCCTCTCAGCACTGCCAGTGCCAGCGGGCTTGCCAGTGCCGCTTCCCGCACCGCTGACGGTACCGGCACCCCCACGGAACTCAGCGCCAGTCTTTCAGCCACAAACACCCTCCATCTGCCCTACTCCACAGGGCGCAGTTACACTGGCAGCAGCCCCAGCACCACAAATAGGTATGATAGGAGATCCCTCCCCATGCCCATCATCTGGGAAACATACAAAAAAGACAAGACACATGAGAGTGACAGAGGATCTCACAGTTCATTCCTCACCCATGTCAGCCCTCTTCCAGACAGATTCTTCAGATACCTGCTCACCACCTTCATGACCATTGAGGGGCTCTGACTCATCGGGCACTTCAAGCCCTATACTAAGCCAGGCACCACAGCAACAAATGGCTCAGGCAGTAGCCTATAATCCAAATTTCACCCTGCCCTGGCCATACCCCCTGTGGATGATGTGCCCTCAGCAGGGCATGAACTACATACCATGGCAACCTTACAACTTGCCCCTCTAACACAACACTGTTTCACCTGGGGTGTCAGCGGTACAGCCCGCTCCTCCACCAGTGACAGTTACCATTTCAACTACCACAACCACAAAAATGGATGACTCTGTGAAGGATGATCTTCTCCACGACAAGAATGATGACAATAAACAATTCCGCGAGTTGTTTAGGAGGGCAGCTGAAGCTATGGAAATCTCTTTACAAGAGACTCAGCCATCACAACACAAATTATATAGAATTCTACACACAGCAGGCTCCAATAAGTTAGCCCTTCCCATGGATGAGGGCATCATGGAGCCTGCAAATGAAATATGGCAGATGCCATCATCAGCACCTCCTTCTAACAAAAAGGCTGACAAGAAGTATTTTATAGCTCCTAAGGGAATGATTTCTTATTTTCACATCCCCAGCCCAACTCTCTAGTAGTGGAGGCTGCAAATCAGAGGAACAAACAAGCATATTCCAAATCCAACTTAACCACTTGAGAGGACAAAAAACTAGATTCCCTTGGAAAGAAGGTGTATACATCAGCGGCCGTACAGTTGAGAATTGTGAATTATACAGCTCTGCTCGCTATTTACAATCACGAAATATACACCAAGCTGAATGACTGCCTTAATTTTATTGCATAGGATAAACAAGAACAATTTACTTTTCTTATTAAGGAGGGCTTATTAGCTGCCAGGGTAACCCTTCAAGCCTCCCTGGATACAGCTAACGTGGCCGCCAGGACTCTAGGAACAGCTGTAATAATGCGACGTTCCTCATGGCTGCTGGTGGCAGATCTCCCCAAGCAGATGCAACGGACCATTGAAGACCTTCCATTTGATAAAGATAACCTATTTGAGAAAACAATGAATAAGGTTATGCGTGCTCTGAAGGATTCAAGAGCTACTTTGAGAACACTGGGCATCTATACCCTGCAAGCTAGACGCAGATTTTACAACAACCAGCCTGCTAATTACAGATACTCACAGAGCCAGTCCAATCGTAGAGTGGATTCCTACAGGAATAAGCCTAGACAATCACAAAGGGATAGACAAGGAATCCAGCCCCATCAAACCTCACAACCAGGCAACACGAAACAACAGTTTTGATGGTCATGTCGAGGAGACAACCAGTCAGAGATCTTTCCATCACATACAGTCCCCATCTTACAGCCGAACTTTCCAAGACAGGCTACAACCATTCATACAATCTTGGTAACAAATAACATCGGACAAATGGGTCATCGAGATCGTTCAGCATGGCTATTCCATCCCATTCATCTCTAAACCAAAAACCCAACCCCCCTACCCGTCCCTCTTCGGGGACCCCAATCACGTACAACATCTTCAAGCAGAGGTCCGACATCTGCTCCATATAGGAGCCATCGAAGAGGTCCCAGATGCTCAAAGGGAAGGGGATTTTACTCCCCATACTTTCTAACCGAGAAAAAGACAGGGGGTTGGAGACTGATACTCGATCTCAGACGACTCAACAGACATGTCCAAGTAAAAAAAATTCAAGATGGTGGCCTTAAACAATATACTCCCCGCCCTTCAACAATTCGACTGGCTGGCCTCCCTCGACCTAAAAGACGTACTTCCATGTGTCCATCTGTCCGCCCCACAGGAAATTTCTTCGATTCCAGTTCCTTCACTATCACTACCAATATACAGGCTTCCCATTTGGACTATGTACAGCACCCAGAGTCTTTTCCAAACTTGTGGCTCTGGTGGTGGCATTCCTATGCAGAAGGCACATAGAGATATTTCTGTACCTGGACGACTTCTTAATCAAAGCTTCTACGCAACAACTTGCCATCCAGGCAGTTCAAACAACAGTCAAACTCTTCCTGTCGCTGGGTCTAAACATAAATTATGACAAATCTACCCTGTCTCCATCACAAGAAATTCACTTTATTGGAGCACGAATCTACTCACCAGCGGCAAGGGCCTTCTTACCTCTCGACAGACTCTACAACCTACAACAGTTAGCAGCCAATATTCAGAGCTCAACCACGATCTCAGCTCACACTGCAATGTGCATGCTAGGCCATATGGCAGCAACAACCTACCTCATGAACAATGCAAGACTCTGCATGCGTCCCTTACAGCTCTGGTTCCTCTCATGTTTCAGGCATCACGCACACCTGGCCAAAACTCTTCTAGCTATCCCGCGTATTATCAGGGATTCCCTATCCTGGTGGATGGATCAGGCCAACCTGCTGCAAGGGGTCCCTTTTCTGCCCCCACAACCACAGGTCACGATAACTACAGACGCCTCTATCCTCGGATGGGGAGCACACTGTCATGACCGAACCACCCAAGGCAAGTGGTCCTTGCCAGAGAGGGTTTTGCACATCAATCTCCTGGAGCTAAGAGCAGTCTCAAAAGCGTGTCATCATTTTCTCCCCAAAATTGCAGGGAGCATGGTAGCAATCCATACCGACAACAGACTGTGCATGTTCTACATAAATCAACAAGGGGGCACCAGGTCACAACTGCTTTGCCTAGAGGCGATGAGTCTGTGGGACTGGTGCATCTACCACGGAATTTCTCTCCGTGCAGAATATCTCCCAGGCAAGGAGAACATTATAGCAGACTCCTTGAGTCACTCGTTCCTGGACAACCACGAATGGGAAATTCAAGACGACATTATTCAGGGCATCTTTGCCAGATGGGACTTTCCCACAATGGACCTATTTGCCACGTCAGACAACAAGAAATGCATTCAGTATTGCTCTCGAGCGGGAAGGGGCCCAAACTCCAGTGAAGATGTGTTCCTTCTCCATTGGGGAGGCACACTTCTTTATGCATTTCCACCCATACCAATGATTTTACATACTCTTCAGAAAATTCAGCAGGACAGAGCAACCGTAATCATGATAGTCCCAGTTTGGCCATGTCAAATATGGTACTCACTACTCATAACGATGTCCAGAACATCACCAGTCACCTTACTTCTGGTACATGACCTCCTGTCGCAGAAATATGGAACTTGCAGACACACTTACAAGGACAGATTTCACCTAACTGCATGGAACCTCGATGGTTCAAGGACACAGAGCTCCAGTGCTCTGATAAAGTACAGAACATCTTGCTAAAATCATCTACAAGGGTTACTTACCTCCAGAAATGGACTCGTTTTTCATAGTGGTGCACTCAACGAGCCTTAAGTCCTGTGGAAGCTCCTGTCCCGGTGATCCTGGAGTACCTTCTTCACCTAGAAGAGACAAACATTGCAGTTAGCACGATTCAAGTACACCTGGCAGCTATGTCAACTTTCCATGATCAGGTGCATGGCACCTCAGTATTTGCCCACCGAATCCTTAAAAGATTTTTCCTTGGGCTACACAATTTATTCCCGCAAGTCCAACCACTGGCAACGCCCTGGGACCTTACACTAGTACTAAAAGCGCTAATGAGGCTGCTGTTTGAACCACTGGCCACTGCCTCAATGTTACATCTGCCAGTGAAAGTGGCGTTTCTTGTAGCAATCACATCAGCTAGACGAGTTAGTGAGATGGCGGTGCTAATGGCTCACCCGCCATGTACCATTTTCTATAAAGACAAGGTGTCGCTACGACTACATCCCAAATTCGTTCCTAAAACAGCATCCTCCTTTCATCTCAATCAAGTGACACACTTACCAGTCTTCTATCCTAAACCGCATACCACGCCACAACAAAAGACGCTTCATACCTTAGATGTTAGAAGGGCACTTGCATGTTACCTGGAACGAACCAAGCCCTTTAGAAAGACAGCACAGCTGTTTGTATCTACCACTGAATGCTCCCGTGGACAGCTGATCTCCAAAGAGAGGGTATCCAGGTGGATCTCATCTTGTATCCGCACAGCGTACTCTATACATCAAACAACTCCACCTGATACAATCCGTTCCCACTCCACCAGATCCATGGTGTCGTCGATGGCGTTTCTTACTAAGGTTCCACTGCATGTAATATGCTAAGCTGCCCCTTGAGCTTCAAACGACACCTTTGCCAGACACCATGCGTTAGAACGAATCTCAGCGATAGATACTGCTCTGGGACAGGCAGTACTCCATACAATTGACAGTATGCAGGCTGAAGTCCCCACCGCCTAAAATCACTGACTGCTATGAAATCACCTTAAGTGGAGCAGTCGGGAGCACTGCTCGAAGAAAAAATGGAGGTTACTCACCTTCGTGCAGTAGCTGAAGTTCTTCGAGATGCGTGCTCCCGACATGCTCCACTACCCACCCTCCTCCCCTCTACTTCAGAGTTTTATTCTCTCTTTGCAGGACATCTCCAAGGTAGAAAGGAATTGAGGAGGGAACCACAGCGGGGACAGTGAGCGGCTGACGTCATTATTGGCGGGAAATGCCGGACGCCGCAGTCATCTCCCCGCTGCCTGAGCCACTGCTAGCTACAAAAATCTCCAAACCAGGGTGTCGCAGCGTGCAAACATCTTAAGTGGAGCATGTCAGGAGCACGCATCTTGAAGAACTTTGGCTACTGCACAAAGGTGAGTAACCTCCATTTCAGGTTTAACTCTGTCTGAGCAACTGGCTTGTCAAAGGCCAGTCCAGATTATGGGTCAGCACATCTCTGATCCAGTTAACATTCACTTCTTTTGAGACTGCTAGTCAATGCAGAAAAGTCTCTCCTTTTCCAAATTTAGAGGATAAAGTTTATGGGGGCTATGCTAGACTCGAGAGAAGCCAGAACTTTTCTTGTGAAACCAAAGTTTCAGGCAATTGATCTCAAATAGTTCTCAAAGGTCACCCAGTCATAACTGTATGAAACTGAGATTTCTGTGGACATATGTGGACTGTGCCTCACAATTCTTCAGAGTTGGCTGGTCTCAGTTTACTCGCCAAGCTGTCTCAATGTGGCCTTAGTGATGAGGGTGCCCACTCATGTCCCCCACTTTCTAAATTGACTGACCTTGTCCACCAGTGTATGTGTGGGTGTTCCCTTTGCTCATCTGCAACCAGTGTTCACGTGAGTGTAAGATGCATCTGTTCTTGGGCTGAGGGCCCATCTAGATTCTCTGCAGACTCAGGGTCAGTTTCGTGTGCCAAGTTTTCTTGACACATCAAGGGAAACTGCCTGTTAATCCTCACAGATAGCACATCAGCAATGCATTCCTCCACTTTGTTGAGCCATCCCTTCTTTTGGGGGTACTGCATTATCTTGATAGATGTAGAAGCTTCTTATCTACTGGGAGTTCAAAATAATCTGGCAGATCACCTCCACAAATAGTTTGAGTCACCAAGAGTTATGTCTTTGTCTAGATATTTCCAAATACATCTTTCTCTGGTGAGGTTATCTCCAGATACTCTTATTTGCACTATGATCAACAGGTCATCGGTTCTGTTCTGTACAAGGTCACAGCTTTGGATCCCTGACAAACATTCTTAGTACCATGATCAGGGAAGCTTCTCCACATTTTCCAGCCAGTTCAGCTCATTCACAGGATATTACTAAAGACAAGACAGAACCAGGCCAGAATCATTTTCAGGCTCTAGCATGTGCCCATCAACACTGGTGCTCCTGGCACAATGAGTAAAATTTCCTGTCTCATTTCTACTATACTTAAACCTAATCTCCCAAAATCATGGTTGCCCACTCAACCTAAGCCTGCAATCTCATTAATTGTAGGGATGCTCACTGGCTAAACATTAGAAAGTGGTCTTGCTCAAAAGAGGTTAAAGAGATTCAGCTAAATAGTAGAAAGCTTTTTACTAGGACTACATATCTCCCTGAGTAGAGAAGGTTTTCCATCAGTTCTCAACATTACAGTGCATCACCTTCCCAATCTACTATTTAACACACACTTGATTACTTACTGGGCCTTAAGTTGCCAAGGTTTGACTATTAGTTTTATCAAGGGACAGCGGTCAGCTAACCACTCTAAAAGAGATAATTGATCTGTTTCTTTCTCTAATGACATGTCCATGTGGTTTTTGAAAGGCCTCGTCAAATTTCATCATCAGGTGCCATGAGCCTGTTCTCCCATAGGATCTGAATTTAGCGTTGACAAGACTTATGAGTCTTCAGTTTGAGCTACTTGCTGTCCGTTATATCTATCAATGAAGGTGACGTTTTTGGTTGCCATCATGTACTCCAGAAGGATGAAAGCTCTTCATCCCTTAATGTCTGGACCTCTCTATGAAATCTTCTGTAAGGACATCTAAGGTTTGTCCCGAAGGTGGCATTCTTATTCCCTGTCAACCAGCCAGTTTACTTACCTGCATTCTGCTCACAGCCGCATTAAGGCAGGTAAGAAAAATGTTTGCGCGCTCCGGACGTCATAATGCTCTGGCATTCTTCCTGTAAATTTCCGAAGGGGTAGCTGTGTTAATCTAGTCCAGCAAAAAAACCCACAAGGAGTCGTGTGGCACTTAAAGACTAACAGATTTATTTTTCGCTTGAGCTTTTGTGGGAGAAGATCCCACTTCCTCAGATGGCATGGACGTGTGCAACACATCTCAGAGAACAGTTACTGAACAGGTCAATAACCTCATTTTCTATAATCCAGTTTGCCTTTCATCTAAGAAATTCCTATGTAGTGCTACTTCTAACTGGTTCCTTCTGCCTCACGTCCGTCCCTCAAATTCTCCAATCCTGCTCCACCAGTCTGAGTTCACATCACTAAATTTTACCAAAATTAGTTAGAATTTTGTGGGCATTTCTGTCTTAATGTCCAGTGAATGTACAGTATTGTGTACACAGCCACCAAACTTAGCTATGTCGATCTTCATTTTTCCAAAATGGCTGTGAGTTTCACATCATTTCTGTAGATTGTGATTGTATCATTGTTTGATTTTTCTCCTATAGATCCCAGGTATTAATTAATTCCAATTTTGAAATAATCAAATACAAAATGGTCTTTAATTTGTTGGGCAGTGACCATGCTGCAGTTACCTCTCTATCCATATTGTCAGTCTTCTTTCTAGATTAGCATGTTGACCTTGTTATTATAGAAAGATAACTTTTGCCATATCTAACATTTGAACATCTTTGTTTTGTTTTAAGGTAATAGTGCAGATCTAAGATTAGTGAAGACTTACATTGAGCTTGGACTACCTGGAGGACGAATAGATTTTCTTATGTCTGAGAGGAACCAGGTATTTTTAAACAACCAAAGAGTTTTCATACAAATTAAACTGTGTGCAATTTTTTAAAAATGATGTGTACTTGATTAACATTATTATTGATGTGTAATGAATTCAGACTCTAATCCTGCTGATGTGTCTATAAATACAGACTGCTGAACCCATTCAGATTCTTGTTGCATTTAAAGAAACTGGTCATAAAATGGTCCATTCAGGTGGACCCCTGTAGTTTAATTTTAGAATATTCTAAAGCCATTGTACCAACTGACGTGATCTTGAAATGTAATATAATATAATATTTATTTTATCTTTTAATGCTCTTCAGAGTCTTATTCACACAAACACACATGCAACCATACCAAGTGTTCCCAGCATAATAGCCATTTCAGACCAAGACATCTCTAATTTTAATCCATTCCACTTGCCAGGGGTGAAGCCTAGGGTGAGGAAAAAAAAGGAGATGATGTGCCACGTAACAGAGCCTGAGAACCACAAAATAATGTCTTTTGCCATTCTATTGAAATAATGGCATTATGATGACAAATCAGTAACAATTACCAATCTTAAATTTCAGTGGGTTTTTTTAGAATAACTTTCAAATTACTTTAGCTTAAAAAAGTATAGCTGACATCTTTATACGATTTTTATTCTCTTACAAAATATATTGTAGACAGTCAGTCATTAACGGATACAAGGTGAAACAATTCATTTGATCTCAGTCTACAGCCACTGTAACTTCTTGCTATTAATTAGTAGAGATGAGTAGAGAACCAGCACTACGTTGAAATAAGAGCTGTCTTTTCACATTTTGAAACACAAGAGAAGTATACAATAAATTCTGCTGCTGCATATAGTAAATTGCCTCATATTATCATTTCCGATACAGTGTTTCTTAGTCTGGGATATGTGGCTTGTATTTTCCCTGTCCAGTTGATGAGACCATGCATGTGTGATAGAGGTAAAACCAGTGGTTCCCAACCTGTGTCCCTGGGGCCAAAAGTGGCCTGCAGGGGCTTTTATATTGGCCTGCCAATTCACTCCTGTGCGGGCTGCAGAAGGGAGCTGCTGCCTAAGGCAGTGGTTCTCAACCTTTTGGACTTGGTGGCATATCACAACTCTGCAGGACGCACCAGCCCACCCCATCCCCCCAACCTCCACAGCCCAATGCAGCCATCTCCCCAGATCTCCATGACACACTTACACTGTGTGGTGACATAGTAATGTGTCCCAACACAGTGGTTGAGAACCACTGGCCTAATGCCCCAGACAGAGCATGTTGCTGCGGGCTACAAGACTGGTGCAGGCCACTTGCTGCAGCCAAGAGGATGGGTAATCAGTAGAACCCTGTAGGTCCACTGGTGTTTGCTTCAGATCCGTGGGTATCCAGAGACCCATTGTTGTGGATTGGAGGGCAGATGCAGATTCTACTTTTATTTGTCCAGAGTGTGTTTGATTGCTGTGGCTGCTGCTGTGATCCAGGTTAGCAGCACTCCAAGGAACAAAGGAAGCACTCCAGCCAATCCTGGCTCAGCTCTGGTTGTGGTCTGCCAGCCAATCAGTCTCTCTAAAATTGAGAGTCAGTCAGCGTGCTGTTCTTTGGTTGGGGTCCCTCAGTCAGCATTCATTGGCCAAGGAAATCTCTGTTTATCAGCACAGCTCACGAACCACTAACAAGAAAAGGAAAAAGTGGGTGGAGCCCTTGTGGGGAATGAGCTAATCAAAAGCCAGCATGCTGACTGAGTGAGCTCAAGCCTAGATGCAGATGTGGATACATACAAAACCTGGCATGCAGATTGGATAGGCAATGACGCTGAGTGGATGCAGATCAAATCCAGATCCACGTATCTGTGCTGGGCTCTAGTAATCAGCACTCTTCTCCTTGAGATGTGGCAGGGAGCACAGCAAAGTGCTTCACCTCAGTCCCTAGCCAATGGGGTTCCTGCTGGAGTCAGAGGGAGAAGAGCATTGATCTCTTGGCTGCAGAAGGGAGCTGATGCCTAGTGACCCAGGTGGAACACACTGTACTACAGGACATGTGATTCCCCTGCTGCAGCTAGGGGGATGGGAAGATCAATGAGGAGGAAGGCAGCCTCTTCACTGAACCTCTTCCATCTGGCAGCCATGCGGGGGAGGAGGAGCTGCCGGCAGAGATTGATGGCCCCTCAGGACTGTAAAAACGATATCTGTAGCCATCAAGCTAAAAATGTTGGGAACCACTGGATTAAACAAATGGTATATTATACTATTAATACTTGTTTTGGTGTTTTTTAGAGCAAAGCACTTATCATAAAATGATGTACAAACAGTAGTTTATTTCCTGTTCCCAAAAAGCCCCGCCCAATGCAGTGTTGCATTGTTGTATTCTGATATCAAAGTTACAAGTGGGTTTAGTTACTACATATTTAATGAATAAGAATTTATATTGAATGTAAAATAATTGACCATATTTGGAGTGTTAATAATTTTTTTGCCTTTCTACAGAATGATACCTTTGCTGATTTTGATTCCATGACTGATCGCCTTTTAGATGAAATAATACAATATATTCAAATTTACAACCTAACTATTTCAAAAATCAGGTAATACCTGTGTTGGATATTACTTTATTTCTATGAAGTATACAGTTCCCACTAGAATATACATGGTTAGTACTGTCCTAGACTGTCATGCAGGTACTTGATGTTCAGGTGCAAAAAAGAGCAGATTGGGGGAAAATACATCA
Source organism: Podocnemis expansa (assembly GCA_007922195.1). Lineage (NCBI taxonomy): Eukaryota > Metazoa > Chordata > Testudines > Podocnemididae > Podocnemis > Podocnemis expansa. The sequence goes on from ML681979.1 coordinate 24,310,401, forward strand.
GAATAAAAGTTAGAGAAACTGAGATGATATAGGCTTCTAAATGAAAAACAAACAAATAGTTTTAATACACAATATTAGAGCTATAAATAGTTCTGTGGTTGCAGGTAACTGTTTGCTGTTTAAAAATGTAACAGCTCTAATATCTTAAACAGAAAATTACTTTATCAGTAACTGAAGTTCTCAGAATATACTATATTAACTGTTAGATCTACACTGTGAGAATTAGTGTGGTGGTCTCTGCAGTCCTGGAACATTAAGGTCCTTTGGTAGGGATTTAGGCAGCGCAACAGTCTGTTGGCATCATGGGCTGATTGTAATGTGTTCTGGGCCCTCCTGGATTATTGTCTTCAGTGTATTACCTGAGAAGTCAAAAAGGAGGTCAGTCATGAGGTTTATCTTATTTACTATATGGACCATACCATATCATAAATCCTTGTTAATTAGCAGTAGTCATGAAGGCACCAGTTGCCAGCTCTATATTTAAGGTAGTGGTGTGGTTTGCCCTTGAAGAAAGAATTCATGTGTTTTATTGTGAGTATGCAGTTCAGACCTCAGAACTATTGTTTTAGACTCTTTGCAAACTCCGAATGACATTGCTGCATTGGTTGCACTTAGGTCATGTTCTGAAGTTTTCCTTCTTCACAATAACCACTGGAGGCTAATATTTTTAATTCAAGTTAAGAGGCAGCAACTTAGTCCATTCACATCACATACTTAGGGAAATTCTGTCCTCTCCATTTTCAAAGGTCCAGTAATTTAAAAGGTTACCTTTTGGAGAGCAATATTATGTTAAAAGTTATAGAACCAGCAAGTCAGAATATATCATACACACAAAACTCTTTAACAGAAATAACATTTGGGTAGGGCAGTATGACTGGAAGTGATGTATATAAGAACACCAAAACTCTTTTGTCCAAGTTACTCAAATTTATTGTTAAATTTAGTCTTCTATAATTTTTACTACTTGTGAAAAATTCTGCATAGGCATCCCTGAGGACAGTCCCTTATTCATATGGAGAGCTAATGAGTCATGGGAAGTTTAAAAAAAAAAAAAAAAAAAAAAAAAAACCAGGGATGATCTAGGATTACAGTACTTGGTCTTGTCACAGTGTTGGGAGCTGGACTTGATGACTTCTGAAGGTCTTTCCACTCTACATTTCTGAGACGCTTAAGATCAGTACCTGGTACAATGGGCCTTGGTCTCGTTTGACTCTGGAAGCACTTACTATAATTATAAATTTAGTGGCAAAAACTATGTTAGCTTAGTGGCATGTCATCATCCCCTTGTAGAACATTGAGTGGAGCAAAACTCAAACTTCTGAAAACCAGGAAATGCATCATTAAGGTTGCCTATGCCACCTTAACTCTGTCTTTCTCTCAGCAAAGTCCCAATAGGAACTGTTAACACTTATACCTTTACTCAGTCAACTCCACAGATGCTGAAATGTACAAGGTCTTCAATCCTTTTATAACCCATTGGCTCTGACCTGCAGAATTCCATCTAACACTATTAAAGGACAGAGAGAAAAGGGAATGGGGGACCTGCCCACACCATCATCCCTCTGGTCCCCTGGAGCTGGGAGGTCTTAAGGTCCAGAGGGGATCCTCAGGTCCTCGTAAGAGGGATAGATCACTTGATGATTACCTGTCCTGTTCATTCCCTCTGAAGCACCTAATATTGATCACTGTTGGAAGACAGGATACTGGTCTAGATATGGACTGCTGGTCTGATCCAGTATGGCAGTTCTTATGTGCTTCTTCCCAGGAATACTTCTAGAATCTGTATCAGACTGGTTTTCTTGGTAACTGATCAGCATCCATCCTACTAACCTCCACAGTCATTAAATATCAAAATGATGACTTATTCAGTCAGGCATATCATATTTAAAATGTTTTCTCAGCAGTTGGTATTAAGAGTAAATGGTTCAGAAGCAGTAAACTTGGGAAAAAAATTGGTGGGAGCTGTAATTGAAATAGGCTTTTTGTGTATTTAACTGTTCTGAGGCACTCACAAAAGACTTCTCTCTAAGCAAACTGAGGAGTTTGGAAAATATTTGGAATATATTATAAATATTGAACTGAAAATATTGAACTTTTTATAGTTTGTTTTTGTTTAGTTTTCATTAATCTGTAAAACTTTTATAAAGGCATCAGTTTTCACTTGAGGAAAACCAAAATAAAAGGAATTTCCCCAAGGTTTCATGTTACACTGTTTTTTTATAGCTTTATTGGACATTCGCTGGGCAATTTAATAATCCGTTCAGTGCTCACAAGACCTCGGTTTAAATATTACCTCAATAAACTTCACACCTTCCTGTCTTTATCTGGACCACATCTTGGTACCCTCTACAACAGCAGTGCTCTTGTTAATACAGGTAAAAGCTTCAATGTTATTTTGAGTGGTATGAATTTAGGATAAATTTGTTTTAGGAGAAAATGAGTAGACAGTTCTTGCCTTTGAAATGTTAATAAAAGACACTTCTAGGGCCCACAGTTTTGTGTATTCATTGGATTGAGGAGAATCAGGTGCATTCTCATACTCTGCTTTTATGAACAAAGGAAGAAAGAGGCAACTTTAAAACCTTCACTGGAAAAAAAGACATTTAGTAGAGCATACTAGTGTGTTTGGACCAGTTTTTATGTTAAAATATTTTTCAAAAGTGTAACCTAAGATTTGTAAATTGGTAAATAGTTAAACATGATATAATTCAACAAATGTTAAAGAAAACAAATACTATAAAGTTATACCTATCCAGTCAATGTACAAAACCAGCTTGTGATCCTTGTATCCTTAAAAACTAGCTACCACAATTCAAAATCTTGAATGTGAAGTGTGCTCAACAAATTGCTTGTGGACAATGATGTCTCCACACCTTGAATAGTGCATGCAGTTCTGATCATCCCAATTCAAAAAGATGTATGAGAATTGGAAAAGTGTGAAGGGTAACAAGAATTATTATGGCAACAGAATAGCTTCCACATAAGGAGAGATTAAAAAGGCTAAGACTGTTTAGCTTAGAATTGAGATGAATAAGGGGGAATATGACAAGTATATAAAATTATTAATATGACAGAAGGGTATAAAATCATTAATGTTGTAGAGAAAGTGAATAAGGAAGTGTTATTTATCCATTCACAAAACACAATAATCAGGCAATAAAATTAATTGGCAGGAGGTGTAAAACAAAAAAGGAAGTACTTCTTCCCAGAATACACATTCAGGCTGTGGAGTTTATCATCAGGGGATGTTGTGAAAGCCAAAAGTAGAAGTAGGTTCAAAAAAGACTTAGATAATCATGGAGGATAGGTCCATCAATGGCTTTTATCCAAGAGGCTCAGGGATGCAGCTCCATTCTCTGGATGTCCCTCACCTCTGACTGCCTCTGACCACTAGGACTGGACGGGATGAATCACTGGATAATTGCCCAGTTCTATTCATTCCCTTTGAACCATCTGCCACTGGACACTGTTGAAAGGCAGGCCACTCAGCTAGCTGTTGAATGGGTCTGATCTCATGTAGTATTCTTAACAATCTAAAGACCAAATAAACAATTAAAAATGTAAGATCTGTGCATGTATATTTTGTGACTAGGAAAAAGATGAAAATTGCCATGAATGATTTGCCTAGACATAATTTGCTGGAATTGAGGATATCTGTGAAATTGAGAGGGCTTTTTAAACTAGGCAAGTATAATATGTTGCCCCCAATGCAGCACATTATTTGCTTTCTGAAAGTTCAGTATTCCAGATGATCACAGATGTGGGTATTTGAGTATCTTCATAGTCAGCAGTGTGACTAGTTGCCTTTAGTCATCTTAGTAATAAGGTTAGACTGTTCAAGGTATCCAACAAAAAACTGTGTTTCCTAAAGAGTTGGCTCTCTTGTGGTTGAACACTACTCAAGATATGATTTCCTCACAATAACCCTCCTTGCTTTTTCATCTGTTTAATGGATTATAAACTTTTAAGTTAATATTCAAGAAAACTCAGATAAATGCATATACCATTTGAGGATGCAGACAATAAAAACTTTATGCAAGTTGTGATTCAAACGCTAGCAGCTCTTATTGGTCTGCATAGGCTTGAGCACATTTGGCATTAAAACACTGAGTACTAGTTACACATTTAATGTGACCATTTGAGGATACCTGGTCATCTGTTTTCTTCTGCTTTGTACCAATAACAAGGGTTGTAAGGATTTCTGAAAAGTCATTTAGTCAGATGGTTTTACTTAGCACAACATCTAGAAGGGTGTCATATGGAGGTCGTACTTTCGATTCTTCTCCCTAGTCCAGAGAATGCCTTGCCTTTCTGTTCTGTCTGCCGTCCACAATTCTTGACCTATGTGATTCTCAATTATAGTTCTTTTGGTGACGTACACTTGAGCTCTTACCTTTTGGACAGGTTATAGATTTCAGTTATCAAAACACTGGAAACATTGTCTTAAAATGCTAAGGGTGTGTTACCTTGTGATTAATATTTTGAACTTTATGGTGAGAGAATATTTTTCTTCATCATCAAGAATATTAACTTTGTTTTAATCAAAGACAGTATTCATTCTTTCTTAAACCCATATTAGATAAGAAATGATGGCTGAGAGAATTATAGAATGTACATGGGCTTGATAATGCTGACATTCTGAATAATATAGAATGTGGGAAATACAATGTACGGACAGTGACTTCACACATTTAATTGTTGTTTAGCGATTCTTATTTTACTGCTGAAAGATGTTTACAAACTCTCTATGTAATCGTACAGGTCTCTGGTTTATGCAGAAGTGGAAAAAGTCAGGTTCTTTATTACAATTGACGTGTCGAGATCATTCAGACCCACGGCAAACCTTCTTGTACAAACTTAGTAAAAAAGCAGGTAAGCTTTGTTCATGTTGTTCATCTTATAGACAAATATGTACAAGATGTCATTAAAAAAAATAGAAGATATTTTTCTTAGAGAAATAATTGCATGCTCTACCATCCTGTCAGCTCTGCAGTTCATTATTTGTTTATAATAAATATTACTTCAGAAATAAATCAGATGCTTGGTTAAACTGTGGTAAGAAAGCTGTTGTGGAACTTTTATTCTGATTAATGAACAAGGAAGCCAAGTTGCATTTGGACCTACCTTACAATTCAGTGGCTTCAGTGATCACAAGAGTGAATGTATTTTCCAGTCAAGCATGATTTTAACTTGTACATGGTGCGGGAAGCGTCTTCTGATGACAGCGTAACAGCACTTAAATATTGGAGATGTGAAACCCAGTCATTACCTATCATGCTGAGTATGGCTTTACAAGCACTTGCACTGCCAGTAACGTAAGTGTGTGTGGAAAGATCATGTACTTTGTTCAAAAAAGTTCAAGACAAACATTGCATGCTCCTCTCTGAAGAAGCTTAATGAACCTATCGCAGCTGTGGATTCTTTTTCTTTAAAAAGTCAAATGCAACTTCATGTCATTCATTACATAGCTAACCACTTCACAGTAAAACCAGATAAGCAAGTAGCCATTGTTGTAAGAGGCAGCCTGACCAAACTACTTACACTTTGTCTTGTAGGTACAGAATTAGGACAAACTAAAATGATTTTGTGTTTAATCTTAGTTCAGGGTTATCAGGTCAAAACTGGTATTGGTTTTGAATACACACTAGTGCACACATTTTTTGGTTAGAAAAGCAGATTGAAAGAAGGAAGCAAGAAATTAAACACTCTTGTTTTATGACAGCATTATTGATTTGTTAAATTGAGCTTTTAAAGCAGGGGTCTCAAACTCAAATCATCACAAGAGCCACATGAGGACTAGTACATTAGCCCGAAGGCCACACCACTGAAACCTTTTCATACTATGATATTGCAAGTGTTGGTAACAATAGTATCGTTGCGGGCTGCAGGAAATAGTTTCAGGGGCCATGTGTTTGAGACCCCTGTTTTAAAGTAATTCATGAGAACCATCTTATTCAGAAAGCTTTATAATTTGTTAGGATTCTCCATCTTGATAGTCTTTCTTAAATATTTTTTCCCTTCAGTTACAAGCTTATTCTGGGTTTGAGCTCTTGAAATTTAGTAACCTTTTACAATCTTCAGGTGATGGAAAAGAGACAATAGGGAAAAGAGTCCAAGGTTACACTTGTTAGCTTTTGCATTTTCAGTTATTATGGGGAAAGTCAATATATGTTGGAGAGCTTTAAACCATTATTCATCCAATAATTTTTTCCAGTTATCTGAATTGTTACAAGGTCATTGTATACAGGATGATCAGTTTTATAATGTTGCTGTCCTCTTGATGCTGATTTTTAAGATGATTCTGTTACCTTTGGGAATAATATCTTTGAAATCTGCCTATCCTGTATGTAGCAGCAAAATTTTATTAATTTCAGGGATCTTAGACATGCCTATTTCATCCTGTGATAAGAAATGATAGCAGTTTGTCAGCTACCTTGACATGCAAACTGTTCAGTGTATCAAAATCTTTGCCACAAAAACAAAAACTACATGAAAATTTAAATCTGTGTTCCATGTACACTGAATCATATAAGTTGTAACATTACCTTTCCAACATAAAAAAAAAAGTAATGTCACTTACTTTTTCAGAATAAAGGCCAAAAATTTTTTTTTATAATTATTCGCTTACCTATAATTGTAAATCTACCTTGGAAATTCAAACAGCTGGAAAGTATAGTGGGTTTCATCACTTTTAATTAAAATAGTCATATTTAGGTAGTAGGAAAAAAAGCAGATTTTATCTAATTAAACACTTGGTATTTACTAGCAAATTAAAAATAGATTGCATTTTTTTATGGAAATTAATCCTCAAAATACTCCTGAGAAGTAGGTAAGTGTTATCTGCAGTTGTGGAAATATAGAGGGGTTGAATGAGTTCCCCATTACATATTAATTAAGGTTCCTAATTACTCAAAGTTAACGAAAGCACTTACTGAAAACAAGTAAATTCAATTTAAAAAATCATGATTAATTGCACTTTCAATCACACTGTTAAACAGTAATAGAAAACAAATTTAAATGCTAAATATTTTTGTATTTTCTACGTTCTCAAATATATTGATTTCAGTTGCAACAGAGTACATGTATAGCGCTCACTTTATATTTTTTGTTACAAATATTTGCACTGTATAAAAGATAAATGGAAAAAATAGTATTTTCCAATTAACCTCATAGAAGTACGGTAGTGTAATCTCTCTTTATTGTGAAAGTACAATTTACAAACATGGAAATTTTTTGTTATGTAACAGTATTCAAAAACAAAAAAATGTAAAATTTTAGAGCCTATAGGTCTGCTCATTTCCACTTCTTCCAATTACTGAGACAAACAAGTTTATTTACATTTATAGGAGATAATGGTGCTCACCTCTTATTTACGTCTCCTGGAAATGAAAACAGGCATTCACATGGCATCATTGTAGCTAGCTTATAAGGTATTTATTTGACATATTCCTTCACATAGCCCTTCATGCTTCCGCCTCCCTTCCAGAGTGTTGGATAATGACCCAGCAAATGGAAGAGATTTCACCTTTGGTGTAACTGGCAAGAAGTTCTTGTGTTAAGAACATGATGTATTCATTCATATTTTTGAACCACCCTAGACTAATTGTTGGAATTTAAAAGACTAGGTCATATTTTGAATTCCATCAGGGTTCACTTGGCAGTTTATCACAGCCTTTCTTTTTTGTTCACTCTATAACATCAAGAGTCCTCAGACAACTGATGAATCTTTTCCCACAGATTAGGGATCTACCCTGAGATGGGACTTGAACTTCATCATTAATCACCTTATGAACCTCCTCTCATTAGCTACTTCTTTGTTGCTTCAACTGCCCCTGAAAATAGCTTTCTTCATGTCCATTACTTCTGCCCAAAAGTTCGGACAATGTGGGTATTTAATGACAGAGCCATTCCTTTACAATACTTTTTAAGGAAAAGGTCTTCTTATGACCATATCCTATATCACTACATAAAGTGTCTTCTCAATTTCATATTAATCAGACCATTTATCTTCCAGTTGATTTCTGAAACCGCATCACACTGCCTTCTATACCTTGGATATTGGAAGGATGCTAGCCTTCTATTTTGAGAGAACCAACCTGTTTAGAAAGTTTCCTGGACCAGTGGTTTCAAACCCTTTTTTCTTGGAACCTACCGTATATACTCGGGTATAAGACGATCCAGGCATAAGCCGACCCCCCCCCCCCAATTCTGAGCCCAAAGAAGAAGCTAAAATTGGTGACCCAGGTATAAGCCGAGGTCCTCTTTTGGCCTTTGCCCCTATCCCTCCACCCACTGCTGCTGGCTTCCTCTGGAGTTTCTGACAGCTTCCCTACCCCAAAATCTCTGCTGCTGCTTTTCCCTTGCCCCCCTGCTGTCCATTCCTCATTCCTGCCCTCCTGCTCTGCCCCTTCTTCACTTCCGTCACTCCTGCTGCCCCCTGCTCTGCCCTTTCCTCACTGCTACACCCCTGCTCACTTCTCAGTTTCCTGCTGCTGCCCCGTGCGCCGCCCTTCCTTCACTGTTGCCCCCCTGCTCCCACCTGCTCTGCCCTTTCCTCACTGCTGTCACCCCTGCTGCCCCCTGCTCACTTTTCATTTACCTCACTATTGCCCCTTGCTCCGCCCTTTCCTCACTGTTGCCCCCTTGCTCCCACCTGCTCTGCCCTTTCCTCGCTTCCGTCACCCCTGCTACCTCCCTGCTCACTTCTCAGTTTCCTGCTGCTGCCCCCTGCTCCTCCTGCTGCCCCCTGCTCTGACCTTCCCTCACTGCTGCCCCCTGCTCTGCCCCTTTCTCACTGCTGCTCTCTGCTCCTCCTACTGCCCCCTCCTCACTGCCACCCCCTACTCCACCCTTCCCTCACTGCTGCCTGCTGCTGCCCCCTGCTCTGCCTCTTCCCTCACTGCTGCCCCCCCGGCTCTTCACTGCTGCCCCCCTGCTCCTCTTGCTGCCCCCTGGCTCTTCACTGATGCCCCCCTACTCCCTTCTCAGTGCCCTGCTGTTGCTCCCCTGCTTCCCAACACGCTTTCCACCCCTTTCCCCGTCACCATCCAACCCCTGCTGCCTCTCTTCCCAGCCTGCCAGCCCCCCCCCCCCCAAATCCCCAGTCCCTGTCGCTGCTTCCCTGGGCTCCCCCAAAACCCTGGGTCCTCCTGCCGCTTTCCCCAGACTCCCCAACCGCCCCCCCCCA
>ML681979.1:24319687-24439346 GCA_007922195.1 Podocnemis expansa
CCTCCCCTGGTCTCCCTGACACCCCCCCCCCAACCTCCCGGCCGTCCAATCACTTTCCCGAACTCCCAGACCCCCTCCCCAACCCCCAGTCCCTGCCACCGCTTCCGTGGCAACACTGGGGCTCCAGCCTGCCGAATGGTCAGGGAAATTGCTGGCTGGGGCTGTCTACCGTATTCTCTCGAGTATAAGCCGAGAGCCTGTTTTGAAGCCAATTTTCAGGCACAAAATTCTCGGCTTATACACAATGATATATGGTACTTGAAAAGAAATTATTTATTCCCACAATCCAACATTTATACCTTTGAGCAATGCATTTCAATCTTTCAGCGGTGGCAGCAGGGGGCATCACAACCCAGTACCTGAGGATCTGCAACACAGTACTGGATCCCGACCCATGGTTTGAAAACCACTGCCCTAGACTGTTTCAACTGCAGAGAGATCCAAAAGATCCATAGTCTACACCCACAAACTCTTGAGTCTGCCAGAATTCACATACTAGTGCACGAGACTAGTGATTTTCAAACTATGGGTCAGAATTCAATACTGGGTTCGCAGACCCTCAGGTGCTGGGCTGCAGAGTCCCCTGCTGCCACTGCCGAAAGGCTGGAATGCACTGGTGAAAGATAAAATTGCTGGATAACAGGCATAAGTGATTTTTATTTTTTAAACTGGGTCCTAAGGAAAAAAGTTTGAAAACCACTGTTAGACCATTCTACAAGGTCTGCATTCATTCTTGAGTAATACCTCAGAAATATTCCATTTGCCAAAATCTGGAAAGCAGTAGTCTTGACTTTAAATATGTGCTTTCTCTAAGCACTATACTTTGGTTCATGCCTATAGACCAGATGCTGAAGTTGGCAGTGCAGTTTATTCATCTGTGTTAAACTCTGCTCCAAACTCTTCCTCCTCCCTTGGTTGGTTGGTGGTCACTGAAGTGGAGCACTGCTCAGTGGAGGCAAGTTACTCCTCTTGTGTAGTAACTGGAGTTCTTCAGCCTGCTGTAACCAAGGTGTCATGTATTCTGCAGCAAGCTTTATAATTCTAGGATTTTCTGCCTCTGGATATATCCCCTCCCCTTTTTGAGCATTTTGGCATATTTTTCTGGAGTACCTCAGTGCTCTTTTGACTACTACTATATTCTCTTGAACATGTCTGTGCTTGCTTTTGATGGATTTGATCACAAGCATTATGTGCTTCAATTTGGGACTATGATGCATTTTGATCAACAGACACTTGTTCAGTGCTATGGCACTTCATTCTTTTTTTGAAGAAGGTATTGGTTTCCCTGACCATTGTGAAGGAAAAAAAGACGCTCAGTAGTTTCAAATTATGTCAGTGCTGGTCTATTTTAATCATGCTTTCTGCATTTGTACCTTTTATTCATTTTTCTAAAGAGAGACTGATTCTTACTAGTTGGTTAAAGCAGGTTATTTGCAAGGAAATATAGCTTTTACCATAAATTTGGTAATTCTTTTTGCTAACCAGGAGGGTACCCTATGCGATTCTCTTTCAGCATAAGAACATTGGCCATACTGCTTCATCTATCCCAGTATCCTATTGTCTGACAGCGGCTAATGCCAGGTGCCTCAGAGGTAGTGGTTCAAGTGATCTATTCCATTGGTCATTTCCAGCCCCTGAAACAACAATCCTTGTCTATCTTAACTAATAGCCATTGATGGCTCTATTCTCCATGAACTTACCTAGGTCGTCTTTGAACCCTGTTCAAGTCTTGGCCTTCATGACATTCTCTACCAAGCAGTGGTATTCTCTCCTAAGGGGGATGGAGTTATCCGTCTGCCCTCTGAACCTGGAATACTGAGAAGTATGCTGCTTGTCTGGAGCTAGAATACGGGATGTGATGGAGAATCTGCTGTGACTCATCAAGCCCTCGGACTACTACCCCTTTCTGCTGAGCCATATGAGCACTAATGATACAGCCAAGAATGATCTTGAGCATATCACTGCAGCCTATGTGGTCCTGGGAAGGAGGATAAAGGAGTTTGAGGTGCAGGTGATGCTCCTGTCCATCCTTCCTCTTGACAGAAAAGGCCCAAGCAGAAACCTATGCACTATGGAAATAAACGCATGGCTACACTGGTGGTGTCAAAGAAAGGGCTTTGGCTTCTTTGACCATGGTGTGTTGTTCCAGGAAGGAGAACTGTAGGAAGGGATGGGATTCATCTAACAAAGAGACAGAAAGCATCTTTGCAGGCTGGCTGGCTAATCTAAGCAGGAAGGCTTTAAACTAGGTTTGCTATGGTATAGCAGGGGTCTCAAACTTAAATCACAAGGAGGGCCACATGAGGACTAGTACGTTAGCCCGAGGGCCACACCGCTGAAACCTTTGCTTACAATGATATTGCATATATCAGTAACAATAGTGTCGTTGCAGGTGGCAGGAAATAGCTTTAGGAGCCACATGTGGCCCAGGGGCTGCGTGTTTGAGACCCCTGGGATAGAGTCCTAATCCCCGAGATTAGTAAGGAAGGAGGATGCCAGGAGAAACGCAAGGGGGAAGGTGCAAGAGGGGAGGCAAACAGCAGGAGAAAGTAGGGCAATGGGCCCAGTATCTTAGGGGCCTGTACACAAATGCAAAGAGCCTGGGAAACAGAGCAGGAAGAGGTTGGGAAACAAAGCAGGAAGAATTAGAAATCCTGGCACAGTCAAGGAATTATGATGTAATTGGAATACCAGAGACGTGGTGAGACAGCTTGCATAACTGAAGCACTGCCATGGATGTGTATAAATTGTTTAGGAAGGACAGACGGGAGAAGAGATGGAGGAGTAACACTTTATGTAAAAGAGCTGTATGACTGCTCAGAACTCCACTATGAAACTGGAGGCAAGTCAGTTGAAAGTCTCTGAGTTAAGTTTAGAGGAGAGTGCAACAAGGGTGATGTCATGGTGGGTATCTGCTATAGACATCCAGACCAGGAGGAGAAGGTGGATGAGAATTTCTATGGACAACTAGCAGAATTCCCAGATCACAGGCATTGGTTCTTACAGGGGACTACAGTTACCCTGACATCTGCTGGGAGGGCAATACAGAAGTGCACGGGCAATCCAGGAAGATTTTGGAGAGCACTGAGGACAACTTCCTGGTACAAATGCTGAAGGATCCAACTAGGGGTCTTGCTCTTCTTGACCTGCTGCTCACCAGCAGAGAAGAATTGGTAAGGGAAATAGAAGTAAATGGCAAACTGGGCAGCAGTGACCAGCAATGGCATCACTGGCGGTGGGCACATAAGGCTTGTGCCCCAAGGCCCACTGCCAGTGCCTGCGGTCAGGTAGAGACTCGGGGCCCGGCTGCTGCTGGCCCAGTGTGGCTCCCTGCCGGGCAGAGCTGGCCTGGGTGGGTGTGCGGCCCCAGGCCGAATGGCCTGTGTGGACCCTGCCCCCACAACCCCACCTGGGGTGCGGGGAGGGAGTCGGCCAGTCAAGGGGCTAGGCTCCACCCCCTCTGAGCTGTCCCTCCCCACCCCTGGGGCGGAACAGCCAGCCCAGGGAGGGGTGATAGAGTGGAGCCCGGCCTCTGGGCTGGCCCACTCTGCTCCTGGGGCGGGTGTTCCCTGTCCTGCGGGCGGGGAAGAATGGCCTAGAGAGGAAGCATGGGGGGGGGCAGCATGGTCTTGAGTGTCCACGGGGCCCTGGGTGATTGTCCCCTCAATCAATCACCACCAACGGCCCTGCCACCAGAGATCCAGGGCCTGGCCACTGGTCTGATGTGGCTCTCACTGGAGGTCCAGGTCTGGGCTGCAGGCTGGCGTGGCAAGAGCCCCATCTGACCTTGGGCGGAGACCCCAGGGATGGATTGGGCCTCTCCCCATGGATCGGGCCCAGGCCTCGAACCTATTTTAGGAGCAGCGACACCCCTGGCCACGAAATGATAAGAGTTCAGGATCCTGATTGAAGGAATAAAGAAAAGAAGCAGAACACACACCCTGGACTTCAGAAAACCAGACTTTGGCTCCCTCAGGGAACTGATGAGCAGGATCTCCTGGGAGGATAATCTGAAGGGGAAAGGACTCCAGGAGAGCGGGCCATATTTAAAAGAAACCCTGTTAAGGGCAACGGAAGATACCATTCTGATGTGGGGAAAGAATAGCAAATATGAAAGGTGTCCAGTGTGGCTTAGAGAACCCTCCAGTGAGCTGAAACACAAAAGGGAAGCTTACAAGAAATGGAAGCTTGGACAGATGACTGGGAATGGAGTATGATGATATTGCTTTGGCTTGCAGGGATAAAATGAGAAAGGCCAAAGGGCTATTGGAGTTGCAGCTAGCAAGGGGTGTGAAGGGTGACAGGAAGGGGTTCTACAAGTATGTCAGTAACAAGAGGATCAGGGATGGTGTAGGTCGCTTAATGAATGGGGCAGGGAAGCTAGTGGTGGATGACGCAGAAAAGGCTAAAGTACTCACTGCTTTTTTTACCTCAGTCTTCAGAGGCAGGGTCAGCTCCCAGGCTACTGTACTGGGCAACACAAAATGGGGAGATGGAGAGCAGCCCACGGTGATGGAAGGTCAGGTTAGGGACTACTTAGAGAAGTCAGATATACAGAAGTCTATGGGCCTGGATGAACTACATCCGAAGGTGCTAAGGGAACTGGCCGATGTGACTGCAGAGCCACTGGCAATTATCTTTGAAAACTCGTGATGATTGGGGGTGGCTTTGGATGATTGGAAAAAGGCAAATACAGTACCTATCTTCAAGAAGGGGAAAAACGAGGATCCAGAAAACTACAGGCCAATCAGCCTCACCTCAATCTCTGGAAAAATCATGGAGCAGGTCCTCAAAGAATCAATTCTGAAACATTTGGAGGAAAACAAGATGATCAGGAACAGTCAGCATAGACTCACTAAGGGCAAATTGTGCCTGACCAATCTAATTGCCTTCTATGATGAGATGACTGGCATTGTGAATGTGGGGATAGCCATTGATGTGATATACTTTGACTTTAGCAGAGCTTTTTACATGGTTTTTCACAGCATTCTTGTCAGCAAGTTAAGATGGTATGGTTTGGATTAATGGACTGTAAAGTGGATAGTAAGCTGGCTAGATCATCAGGCTCAGCAGCTAGTGATCAATGGTTCAATGTCTAGTTGGCAACCAATAATAAGTGGAGTGTCCCAAGGGTCAGTCCTTCAGCTGATTTTGTTCAACATCTTCTTTAATGATCTGGATGATGGGATAGATTGCATGCTCTGTAAGTTTGCGGATGACAATAAGCTGGGGGGGGGAATGGTAGATATGCTTGAGGGTAGGGATAGGAGTCAAGGAGACCTAGACAAATTGCAGCATTGGGCTAAACAAAATCTCATGAGGTTCAGCAAGGACAGGTGCAGAGTCCTGCACTTATGACAGAAAAATCCCATGTAGTGCTTCAGGGTTAGGACTGATCAGCTAAGTAGCAGCTCTGTAGAAAAAGACTTGGGGGTTATGTTGGACGGGAAGCTGGATATGAGTCAACAGTGTGCCGTTGTTGCCAGAAGGGTCAATGGTGTATTGGGCTGTATGAGTACGAGCATTGCCAGGTGATCAAGGGATATGATTGTTCCTCTCTATTCAGCACTGATGAGGCCTCATCTGAAATACTGTGTCCATTTTTGGGCTCCCCACTACAGAAAGGATGTGAATGAATTGGAAAGAGTCTAGCGGAGGGTAGTGAAAATGATTACAGGGCTGGGGCACATGACTTACAAGGAGAGACTGGAGGAACTTGGCTTGTTTAGTCTGCAGAAGAGAAGTCTGAGGGGGGATTTGATAACTATTTTCAACTACTGGAAGGGGTGCTCCAAAGAGGAGAGTGCTAGACTATTCTCAGTGTCGTAGGACAGAACAAGGAGCAGTGGTTTCAGGCTGCAGCTGGGGAAGTCTAGGTTCGATATTAGGAAAAACTTTCTCACTAGGAGAGTTGTGGAACACTGGAAGGGGTTGCCTAGGGAGGTGGTGGAATGTTCATCTTTGGAAACTTTTAAGACCCAGTTGGATAAAATCCTGACTGGGATGATTTAGTGGAACCAGGCCTTCTTTTAGCAGGCAGTTGGACTAGATGACCTCATGAGGTCCCTTCCAGCTCTAATATTCTCTGATTCCACAGGTTAACTTGTGCATTGTGTGAAGAAATACTTCCTTTGGTTTGTTTAAAACTGGCTGTCTGTTATTTTTCTTTGGTCACCCCTAGCTGTATAAGCAGTTGTATTAGCTTACCTCAGTGGTTTTCAAACCATGGGTCTGTAACCAGTACTGGGTCGTGATACCCTCTGCTGCTGCCATATCAAGACTGGAATGCACTCCTTAAAGATGCAGTTGTTTTGTCACAGGCATAAAGAGTTTGAAAACCACTGGCTTGCCTTACATTTATTTAGAGTCCTACTTTTCACATCTTTTATGTTAGAAAATAGTGAAGAATGCATTTCTTATTTATCAGAAGCTTTTTTTAACTTTGTGTCAAGTTTTATTTTCATGGAAATTTAAATTCAGTTAAAATACTTAAAAACAGCATTTCAATTTTTTTAACAAATTAAACTACTTCAAGGTCCTGAATATAGAAGAACAAAAAATTTACTAGAGTTTACCAAAATATGTTTTTTTCATTGAAATCTAAATGATTTATTAGGCAAATACTATGAACTGATTTGTTTCTGACCACCACGACGTTCAGGAATTCAGAACTAGCATCTATAGATCATTCCCTCTCATATCTAATTTTATACATTGACTGGAAAAGGAAAACAAACTTTTCTGCTTCTTCAGCTCCCAGTTGTTTTTTTTGTTGTTTTTTTTTTTAATTTGAATGAACTAATCATTGAACTGAAGCAGTTGAATAACTGAAACAAAGAATGTATTCTCTCTCCAGCTACAGAAGAGGCTACTGCTGTCAAAAGTTTGTTCAGCACGTCAACAGTGTCTGCTTCTAGGATGGTGCCTTGCCAGTGACTTCCATTTCAGTGGTTTCATTTTCTTTAAAATTGGGCAGCAAATGTATTGCTTAATATTACTTTTTGTATTTAGTTTATTTTAATAGCTTGCCATAAGTTTAGGACTTTGCACAGGTTGTTAATTTCATGTTTAATTTTAAATGTTTGTTTTGAAACCTAAACTTGTATTTAAATTCAGATTTTTAAAAATAACTTTTTTTAAACAACCATTTTTTATCCACTCTGATCCATTCAAAGAAAGATGACTGCAGACATGGTTGCTACATACGAGTTGAATATGTGATGTAGGGTGTCATATGTATCTGGTGATGTTACCCATGCTATCTGATATTGTGAAGTACATCAAATCCTACCCAAAGGCACCCTTGAAAGAGTCTGGTAAATCCTCTCAAAATCAGATACAGAATATTTGAAAGGAAAATCTTCAAAGCAAAAATTTAGATCGAGGTTTTGCACAGAGCACTGGACTCGGTTTGAAGCAAACCCAGCTGCCCACAGGGGAACTTCAGGGGGGAAGAAAATTAATTTTCGGTGGATCTACAGTTTCTACACAATTGAAACTTCTGATTGGCCCAACTATTTGAAAAACTGTTCATGAACGTGCAGACTTGTTTTGATATTGGTCTTTTGATGTGCGTGATCAGTGGAGGAAGTCTCTGCTTCGGTGATGTATGCTTATAGAGCCATTTGGCTATAAGTCTCTGAATTCCATCAGAAACTACAGAAAAACTGAGACCATTTTTGGAAGTTAGGTATAGAGGGCATCTTTCCAGAAATCAAAGAAGGCAAAAGTTGATGTGTGTTCTCTCGGGTCTGTGGGCCTCAATAATCTCATATTGCTTGGGTAGGAAAAGTCTAGTCTTTCAAAAGTCAAATTTCACTTTGGTTGCTTTCTTTCAAGAAGTTTCTTATTTCAGTTATTTGAAAGGTGTTTGGATTGTGGACTATAACGTCTGGTTATTGGAAAAAGTTCACCGCTTTTGAAGGGTTTAAATGTAACTTCATTGGACGTTATTTTTTTATCCTTAAATAAATGTCTTGTCTTTACAAGATGTAATAATAAAACAATATCAAGTTTCTATTTAAATAGTGATCTTGCAGCAATTTTTTAATGATTCGTATTTCTGACATTTATCATTTATTTTCCTTCCTACAGGTTTACATTACTTCAAAAACATAGTATTAGTTGGATCGCTGCAGGATCGGTATGTTCCTTATCACTCTGCCCGCATAGAGATGTGTAAAACAGCTCTGAAAGACAAACAATCAGGTAATACATGAATAGCCTGTGAAGTATGTGTGTTTTAGACCAGGGGTTCCCAACCTTTTCAAGTTTGTGGACCCCTTTTTAACATTAAAACATTTTGCAGACCCCCCCCCCAGATGGGGAGAGGTACCTCTGCTGCTGCAGTCCGGCCACTGGTGGGAAGAGGTGGCACCACCACCAGCATCCAGCCCCTGCCAGGTTCTGGCCCCAGCTGGGAAACAGTGCTGCTGCCATGATCCAGCCCTGGCTGGGGAGCAGCCCTCTGCCCTCACTGTTGGGCCCTCCTTGACCCCAACTCCCACCCCAGGTCTCCCATGGGTCCCCACCAGCCTTCCATCCCCCTACTGGGGCTCCCACCAGCCGCACACCCAAATGCCTCTTACCTCCCCTCCCCCAGGCTGAAGCAGCAGAGACGAACTGCTTCTCCAGCAGGCCTTATGCAGCCCACATGCTTGGGCTGCGGGTCCACAGGACTCCCTGTAATACCTCTGTGGCCTCCCGGGGTCCACAGACCACAGGTTGGAAACCACTGGTTTAGACAATGGATGGCTTCAGAACAAAGGTCAAGAAAAACCATTACTTCAAAATAATTAATTTTTTCAATGTAAGATACTTCAGGTTTTTGGTAAAGGGATTAGAAAGCTGATTGTTCATTTTTTTTAAAAACTTACGAGTGATGTCATAGAGCCTGGATCATATTCTAATTGAAGTCCAACAGAAATTTGCCGTTGACTTTGGGAGCATAATAGCATCTGTAATTAAAAAAAAAAAAAAAAGTGGCAGATTTTATTTAGTGGAGGCCTAGTTCTGTATTAGCAGTAAAAGGGAAGTTAGTTCTTCCAACTTAAGAATGAGCTATTATTGTGTGTCCCTGAATATGAGAGTATAAACACATTCTAGAAAATAGAAGCCTGTTCTGTATTTTCAGTGAGGTGGCCGGGTTAGGAAAATAAACACTGAGCCTTGTGGCTCTTTTAAAGACTAACAAATTTATTTATCGCATGAACTTTTGTGGGAGAGATCCCACTTCATCAGATGCTTGCAAACAGAAAAAAGTATAGGAGAGAGCAGAGCTGTAACTACAGCTTCTGGTGCCCGGGACAGGAAGCCGGAAGGGCGCTCCTCCCCCAGCCCTGATCAGGCCCGGGGCCTGTCCCGATGTGGGGGGGAGTACCTCCCCCACTGCTGGGTGAGAGCAGCCAGAGACCCAGGGGGTTGTGCTTCCCCAGCTGCTGGGCAAGAGCAGCCGGAGACCTGGCGCGGGGATGCCTTGCCAGCCGTCGGGTGAGAGCAGCCAGGGACATTTGGGGCAGGGGGGAGAAACTCCCCTAGCCTCTGCGTGGCTCCAGGACACATGTGCCTAAGGCATATTCCTCTTCTGGCCCAGGCAGGGTCTGGTGGCCACACTTCAAAATTCCCTGCCTGGGTCTTTGACCCACTCGCCCTCCCCTAGTTATGGCTCTGGGAGAGAGGAATAAATGCAGTGAAGTGAGGAAGTGGGATCTCTCCTATGAAAGCTTGTGTGTTAAATACATTTCTTAGTCTTAAAAGTGCCACAAGACTCCTTGTTTGTTCTATTTTACATTGTCTCCCTATTAAGAGAAAATCTGGAACCTCACTCATTTCCATGGACTTACTTTAAAAGATAGTTTTATAACCCATCAATTTTACTCTTTGCATTTCGCAGTGAAATTGTGTTTCTCAGTACTAATGAATGCGATGCTCAAATATTTTGCCTATTTGCTTGTCAGAAAGATGATGCTAGTGCCAGAGTATCTCACCAAGATTATAATGATCCTTCTGGATGGTGTATGTAATTCAAGATTATTTGTTTGTTTATTTATTTATTTATTTATTTATTTATATGTTTATAGGACCAATTTATGCAGAAATGATCCAGAACCTGCTTCTGCCAGTTCTTCAAAACAAGGAGTGTAACTTGGTTCGTTACAATGTCATCAATGCATTGCCCAATACAGCTGATTCTCTTATAGGGAGGGCAGCACATATTGCTGTCCTGGATTCAGAAATATTTTTAGAAAAATTCTTTCTGGTTGCTGGCCTAAAATATTTCCAGTAGAAGAAGAGCGTTGTAAAAGACTTAACTATTACCTCATTAACAGATGAATCAGATAATGTGTGGTATTAAAGTATAGCTGCAGCTGTATTTTAAGAAATATTTATACTTTTGTATGGAAGATAATTTATATCATCCATGTTTAGAGCTTTTTTAACATCAACTTTCCTTTCTAGGTAATGTGGCTGTGCAATATTTTTTATTTGATTCTTTTTACTTTTCTATTACTTTTTCTTAATTTTTGGGATACCTAACTGAGCAGAGATTAAATTACAGTATGTACATTTGGTTGGTTCATTATTGGCTCTTAGACTACAAAAGTCAATGTTGCGTGGCTACATTTTAACAGAAGATTTGGATGCCAAAATAAATTGGAATTTGAACATTCTACTAAAGTATTATGCATCTTATTTTTATGTTTTAGCATTGTAGAAAGTTTAACTGGAAAAACAATTAGCTGCTAAAATATCATACATTGAAAACAGCTATTTCTGAAAACTTGGTAAAGACAATTGTTTTAATGAGCAAACTGAGTTGCCTGTTCAGCTATCACTACATCCTAATATTTTTTTTTTTAAACAAAATCATCATCATTATTAAACATGTTATGCCTGTGGAAATACATTTTGTACTGATGATCTCAAAAACATGTTGGTTTACATATTCACTTCTATTACTGGAACTGTAGTGTTCAGAAGTAAGCAGCAATTAGGGATGTTTGAATGTTTAAATGACAGCAGCCTTCTAATAATTGGGTTTTGCAAATTTAATAAAATAGCTCTTACTATGAGTTCAGTTCTTCAAATGAACCTTTTACATAAACTTTCTTGTATGTACGTAAAATAAGTAAATGTAATAAATTTCTGCAATACTTTTATGAATTCAGATAATTTTTAAATATTCTTAAAATGTTTTATTAATTACAAAGTATTGTAAATATAAATCAAGGTATCTTGAAATGGAACAAAATTATAAACTTTACATGTTTAGTGATGCAGATAAAATGTTTTTGATACACAGGAATGTTGAAGGTATGTTGAGTTTTTACTGGTGCTGAATAGCATTGAGTTCAAGTCCTCCTCCTTACCCTTTACCTGTTTAAAACAGTAATGCACTAAATATGGAAAGGAGGTAATATGTGCATTCACTAATTGTAATGAACAGAATTTTTTGGAATTATAAATTAGTTGTATAATTAATGCATGTTTATTTTTAGCATTGTGTTATTGCATCTGGTGTTAATAAAATGAACAAATGACTCTAATAGAAGCAATTAAAGAAACTGAAATCTTTTACTGGTTTCCAAATGTTGGGAGGCTGTATATTTTTTGTATTATTTCACAAAGCTGCTACCAATAACAGTTTATAATTAAGAAATCTTGCATTTGATAGGGTTTTGTTTTTGTAATATTTGTAAAATTATTTTTCTTTGTAGTTCACAAGCTACTGCTGAGCACCTAAGACTACGTAACAATGCAGGCATTTGATCAATTCAAAGAATGCATTATTGAGTTGCTTGAGGCAAGTTCT
Organism: Podocnemis expansa; assembly: GCA_007922195.1. Taxonomy (NCBI): domain Eukaryota; kingdom Metazoa; phylum Chordata; order Testudines; family Podocnemididae; genus Podocnemis; species Podocnemis expansa. The sequence continues at coordinate 24,331,500 of ML681979.1, forward strand.
TATGAGGCTGATAATAAGAATGCAGTAATTTATACATTCAGCTATAAAATGGCTATTTTTGTTAGTTGTAAATTGTATATTGCACTCGCATTCTAAAAATTTATTTTATACTCTAGTAATGTTGGATTTGTGTTCAGATGTATTTTGTCAACAAAAAAACCCCAAATATTTTGCCCATTAGTAGCGTAATATTAATTTAGTGACTTACTCTAGAAAATATTTTGCCTGATTCATGTTTATCAAATTACACCATTAAAAAAAAAAACTATTAATAGATGCTTCTTAGAAGAAAGGGTCCTCCATGAGAGGCTTTGCATGGAAAGCTAAAAGTGTAGCACAGTGGTTCCCAACCTGTGGTCTATGAACCACAGGTGGTCTGTGGGGAGGGAGAAAGGATAATTATTGCAGGTTAATGTACCATGATGAGCACAGTTTGCTTGTGAGTGGGTATAATAAATTAGTACAAATAGCTGTGTTTCTAATACACCTTGATATACAACTTTGCCTCCCATCAGCCATAGGCTATGTTAAAAAGAATGGTTAAATTGGCTTGCTTATGTGGTGGTCCGCAAAAGCTTTCAGTGAAGATGTCCACATAAAAGAAAAGGTTGGGAACCGCTGGTGGAGTGCATTCCTGTGGTGTTAGTTCAGCAAAAGACAGTGCAGCCAAATGTCAGATCTACCACTGCACAGGAAGTGAGTAAGTTTAAGCAGAGTTGGACTAGTAACTAGTTTATATTTCATGACAGGGAAAACTGATGTTGCAGCTAGTAAGACAGTATTGATAATTCTGCAGGCCCTATTCCTTTGAGACATTACTGAACCAGTGTTCCTACGTGGTTTAAAATAAATGTAGGGAAGTGTAAGTCACAGGAACAGGTCACACTGTAACAGCAAATCAAAACACTTGTAAAGATCAAACACTGGGGAACAGCACACAGAGGGAGATGAGGTCAAATCACCTGTTGTAAGGGAAAAATTAGGTAGGTATAAATTATCCTCAAATCTGAAATGGTTGTGGGTGAGCACAAAGTTCAGCCACAAGCTGTGCTGTGGCATCATCTAGGATGGTTCTTCTAATGGCTTGTAATCCTTCCTTATGTGGGATGTTGGTGTAAAGAGCTTCTATGTCCATAGTGGCCAGGATGGTGTTTTCTGGAAGTTCACCAATGGATTCCTGCCTTATATATTGGACAAACAGGACAGTCTCTGCACAAAAGAATAAATCTCAACACTCTGAAACCAGTGGGTCAGCATTTCAGTTTTCGTGATCACTCCATTAATGATTTGTTAATTGCTGTGCTCACACAGATGAATACTAAATCAAGGATTCAAAGAGACACTATTGACATTGAGTTCATTTGTAAATTTGGTTACATTGCTTCAGGACTTAATTGGGATATTGGATTTTTCTCTCATTACAACAGGTGATTTGACCTCATCTCCCTCCATTTGCTGTTCCCCAGTGTTTGAATCTTCACAAGTGTTTTGATTTGCTGTTACAGTGTGACCTGTTCCTAAGACTTATACCTTCCTGCATTTATTTCCTACCATTCTGTAAATGCCCCCATCTTCAAAGCATCTGACGAAGTGGAATTTTCTCCCACAGATGCTCATGTGATAAGTTTGTTAATCTTTAAAAATGCCACAGGGCTCTTTGTTTGGTTTGCTCAATGAGACTAACACTTTAAAACTGTTAGTGGATGTGCTTCCCCAATGTTTATAGCCAACACAATCAAACCAAATTCAGCTGCAAATATTAGATTTTGCAGCAAAAGCTCCTAGACAATGATCCTTTCAAGGTAGGGAAACAGAATACATATGTTAGATGCATAGCTGCAGCAAAATGGCAAATCCTACAGCAAAATTGAATTATGTGACTTGGGAAAATGTCAAAAAATTTGCTTGTGGACTTGAGTTAACAGGGCCCTGATTAGGATGATTTGGGGCCCTTCATTCAGAACAATTTTTCACTTAAAAATAGTTGAGGCTTAAAGCGGGTTTGTGTATTCTGCAAACACCAATTTACTTCCTGAGCCTGTGGTGTGGATACAGTCCTGAAAACATGATTAGACAGATGCCATGATACCTTCATGTTGCCAAGTTCGAAAAGGGGGTAGCTGTGTTTAGTCTAGTTCTACTAAACAAGCAAGGAGTCCTGTGACACTTGAAGACTAACAAACATCTGATAAATAAATTTATCTTTTAAGTACCACAGGACTCCTTGTTTGATATCTTCATGAGGCTGCAAAGTCTGAAACAATAGTTACATCGTGCTATTTTATCCTTATGGGATAGAATACTTGTAAAAGTGAGGACATTAGCATCAATTGTTAGTGTTTTTTAATACCTGTGACATGCTTTTGTTTCTTCTCTTGCTCACAGTATCTTAGGCTTTATCTACCCACAAAAGTTTAGTTTATAATTGCTCTGTTATAGTTAAACCACTTAATTCTCTGATGGCACTTTCTCAGATTGATTTTAGCATGCTTTAGTGTGGTTTCACTTAACTCTGGTCAGGCAGGGCTGGCCCTAGGGTGATGCGGCTCCCCGGGCAAGTCACCCTCTGCAGGGCCCCCCCACACACACCAGCATGGGGGGGGGGCAGGCCCCCGCTCCAGCCATATCGTGCTGGAAAGCGGATGAGCTGGCAAAAAGCGGTGGCCCAGTTCAGTGCTGGCAGTCTGCCCTCCAGCCACACATGCTACTTTTGGCTCTGTGCTGGAGCAGAGGGGAGGGGGTGAGAGTCAGCATGGCCGGGGGGAGGGGGGGTAGCAGCATGGGCCCCACACTGCCTCCTGCTCCCTCCCCACTACTCCAGCACAGAGTTGAAAGTAGCCCACGTAGGGAGGGAGTGGACTGGCAACACTGAACCAGGCCACCACTTTTGGCTGGCTCACCCAGTCCCTGGCATGTGGGAGGCAGCGGTGGGGGCAGTATTCCCTCTAATTTTTTATGGGCTGTGTGTGCAAAAAATTTCTTCTGTGCAAATGTTTGGAACCAGCATCCAAATTTGTACGCACTCCAGTGAGTGTGGTCAAACTTGAGTGCAATGAAGTAAGTGTGTATGATGCAAATAATGTCTAATTTTATTTTGATATGGTGATGTAAATGATTTTATAAGTTACAAAACCTTATTTGAAACATGCTACTTGAAATTGCCTTCTTAAAAGTAGTGTTAAGAGAAAAGCTCGTTCTCTGCTCTGGTCAATGATGGAGCCGGACAACAGGAGGAAGAATCACCAGTTTATTGACAGTCAGAGCTACTGAGTGTGGCCGGCCCCGAAGGACCGGTGCTAAAAGGGTTTTATACCCAGGTACAACAACTTAATTCAAGGAAATCTAAAAATGGTTAATATATTCAATGTAAACAAAATTAATACATTTATTAGTACCATATAGGGATAGTTTTCATACATATTCATATAAGATAGGAGAATTAGTAAAGAAGGTCAGGCTGGCTCCTTGGAGCCTGGGAATGTAATAAACAAGAGAAATTGTTGATTAATAGGTGACCTCGAGACTGGTGCAGTTTCCCTAATCTCCTGCTTATAGACTGTTCAAGGATGTGAGGGGCTCTATACTTTTGTTAGTTAGGCTAGAGGTTGAAATAATATTAAGGGAACAGTGCTAAGATGGAGTCACTTATGCTCACAAGTTTGTGGTCTCATACAAATCTCGTAACAGTAGCATAAAAATATTAGCACTGTTGAATTTTTTTGTGCATGCTTTTGTTGTGTGTGCAGGTTTCACAACCTGTGTGTGCGTGCACATGGACACAGCTTAGAGGGAACATTAAGTGTGGAGTCCCTGGAAGTGCAGGGGGGCCGGGGTAGCTGCCCTGCTTGCCCTACCCTAGGGACAGCTGTGATTCAGGAACTGAATTAAACTAAATGAATCCCATGTAAGTGTCCACAAAAGAGCCCTGCAGACTTAGTGAAGATTGGTATGTTTTGTTTGTAGGCAAGGGAAAAGCCTTGAGCTTCAGCTGCTTGGTTGTGCTTTGCATGTTCCTCTAGCTCAGTTTTGGACTTTTCCCTAAAGCATGCAGGCTGCAGCCCTCTTTCTCTGGGACTGATGGCACCTGGACTCCTCCTCACTCTTCATGCTCCTGGCAGCCCGATCCTGCCCAGGATCGGTTATTCTGTTTCCACAACGGCCTTCTCGGTGCTAGGGCAGCTCCCTGGCAAACAGCGCCGTGACAGGCGCGGCTGAGGCACTGGGGACGTCAAAGGACTGAGGGCCACTCCAGCACTATGCCCATAGCGGACCTGCAGCCTGCCTCCTGCTGCTGCGGCCAGAGGAATGAGCCGCCCGGCGGTGCGCCCCGCCCTCTCCCTGCCTCGCAGGGCTCTCGGGGACGCCGCCCTCCCCCAGCGCGGGGGCCGAGAAAGGCGCGAGACGCGCCCGCGCCGCGCGGGGCGCTGCCGCCCACTTCCCTCCCGGGGGGGGCGGGGCAGGTTACGGCGCAGGCGCGGCCTGTGGCCTTCCGCGCTGCCGGCGGCTCCACAGGCTGCGCGCGCAGCATGGCTCTGCGGCTGCTGCTGGGCCGAGCGGCGAGTAAGTGGCTGCCTGGCAACCGTGTCCCCGGCTGGGCCTGTGGCTCGGGCCTGCTGCCGGGGCGCTGGCTGACTCCGCCTGCGCGGGGGGGAAGTGGCCGCCGCTCCCCGCCCGTGGGGTCGCGTCCCTGTCGGGCACCGGCCAGCGGGGCCGGAGTCCGGCTGAAGCCCCGGCCGGCCTGCAGCCCCTCGCTCCCCCAGGCCGCCCTCGCCGTGTCCTTCCGCCGCCGGGCGGCTGGCGCGTGGGGCTTGGCTCTGGCCGGGCCCGTGTGTGGAGTCAGGGCAGAGGGGGTGAAACCGGCCTGGCCCCGGATTTCTCCTGGCTCCGCAACTCCGGCCTTGGTCTCTTTTACCTTCGGCGTCTGACGCATTTTTTGTTTCTTTTCGGTTTTAAATCCCTCCCCTTGCTGCTTTCTGACAGCGGGGCTGTTCTTCCGCCCCCACAGCCATCGCCAAACCTACCGAGGGCGGGCATCGACTGGCGATTTTAAACCACAGCGCAGGCCCCCTGCAAAATTTCTGCCTTCCAGAGAGGGGTTGAGCGCCTTGTTCACTTGACTGGCTGGTGATTAATTGTGAAGAGGGAATTGAGTTTTTAAATGTTGGTTGGGCCTTTCGAGAAAACAAGTTCATCAGTCTGTTTTCACAGTATATGTCGATTGTGTAATTCAGCTTGAATTCAGAGCTCATGCTTGTCTCTGATTCGTGACTGAAGGCTTTCGTTGCATTTGCTTCTCTGCTATAGCTAGGGGGATGCATGTTATGTCCCAATGCTTGCAACTGAGCTTATATCTTCACTGACCGTGACAAAATTGCCACTGTCACCTTGGCGTCCCAGGAGCAGTTCACAGCGAGTCTGAACTCGCTGTGCCACTTCCAGAAGTCTTGGAGGCCAGGGGGGCATACGGAAAAGCCAACTGCAAGGAATTTGCGGTTTGGCTTTTCACTGATGTTTGCAGGTGACTAAGAAAGTTGGCTCCGGTTACACAAGGAACTTTATGGTCCTTGGATGCTTTTTGGCGGCAGTTCACCACCAATTACTCAAGTATAGACGAGGGCCAAAGTTATGTCTACTGACAGCAGCAAATTCACCATCATCAGTGCGCTCTTCTGGGTTTGATTGAGCAGTCAGTCGAGACACAATTGATCTGCAGCCTTGTAACTGGAATAACATTGTCAATCGAACAGCCTTTCCAGGAAGATAAGTAGAAGTTAGTAATGCAACGGGAGATATACATGGTATTTTGCTTACCTTGCATATCTCCCATTGACTGCCACTGAAAAGCGAGGCGGGTGTAAACTAGGGCTTTGACTGACTGGCTACAACCTGAGCTGCCTATGCCTCTTAGCTAAAATCAGCAGCCTGCCAAAAGACTTTTGAGCTCACTCCTGGGGGAAAGCATGCATTGGTACATGCCAGCATGTCAAGACACTGAAGTACAGAATAAAATATTTCAGAAGGTTTGTAATCTTATGAAGTTGGAGAGCCAAGACACACTAGACACATTCTTTTGGTATCTGCTTTTAGGGTCTAAAACTAAGAGTGTGCACTGACTTATTAGGACTCTGCAGGCTTAATATTAATACATTTTTTTATTTCGATTGTTCCTGCTGAGAATGAACGCTTCATTCTCCGGTATGTGGAGTGTGAAAGTTTCTGTGAGGATTTTTAAATGCCAGTTGATGCAGTTATTCAGCATAAAACTGCCACTTATATGTGATAAACTTAAAAATTAATAACATGCATTTGTTTGATAGGGCCAGTTCTTCTGTGCAGCTCTTTGAGGAGAACTAGTTCTAACTTGGAAGGAAAGTCTGAACCTATAGAGAAATCCCCTAAGAAATCAAAAGTACCAGTAGGTCGTCTTGATGACCCGGAGGAGTCCAATAGCGAGAGAGAGCCACTGGAAAGTAAGTCATGGTTTTAAAAAAATGGGAGCGAGGAGGAAGTAGTATTAAGGGTCTGATCCTGAGAGATGCTGAAAGCCTGCAGTTTTATGTGACCTGTAGGTGCTCAGCACCTCTTGAGAGCAGGCTTGATGTAGAACTCTGAAACATTGTGCATGTGGTCATAGTTGGCATAAAATACCATTTCAGTCTGTTTTATAAAGCATTGGGAGGTGGGGAGTGGATTATCTGGCTATTCCTTCTGGTCTGGCTGTGAGCTGAATGTAGTGGTAGTGAGGTAAAAGCATCAGGCCATTATCTCCTTTTAATATGCAGACTGCTGCTTTAGGCACTGGTCCTGTAAAGCCCATTGCACTTCAGTGGGGTTCCACATGGAAGTCCATTCAGGACTGGGACGCTAGTGTTACTACTCCTGTAATCCACAAAAAATGCAGAACAAGAAGTGTGTGTATTCCAAACTTTCTAAGAGCCATTCCTCTTGGCCTAAGACTGGTAGGTAGTTGAAATTCATACATCATGTTTCATCCTAGCCACATTCACCCATTTCATGGTGATCAGGTGCCATTTGTTTTCAGTTTTTTAATGTAATTATAAGGTGCAAATTCAGTCTAAATTAATTTTCAGATGCATAGTGCATGTTTTTGTGTTTGTAAACACCATAAACATCTATACAGCTAGTCCTCACTTAGTGACCTACTCGTTTAGTGACCCCTCAGAGTTATGACCGGCTCTCTGATGAGTTGGTATTATGGCAATGTACGAGAACTCGCATCAACTCTCTCAGATTACCTATATTTACAGTACACTATGCAAACTAAGTTCAGTACATTAGAGCTTAAAACATTTAAAATATATATTAAAAATGTTATAAATGATGCAAAGGTGACATTAAAACTATCTACCGATGGTTGAAAAACCCACTACCAGTAAAGTACATTATGCCTGAAATACCGGTAAGGGCTGCTCCTCGTTTAGTGACCAATTCGTTTATCAACCAGGTTTCAGGAACGGAACCCGGTCACTAAGTGAGGACTACCTGTAGTGCTATGTTTAAAATAAGACAGGAGTGCCTCCACAGAGGCTCTGAGCAGTAGTGGACTGCAGTTAGCATCTGAATTAACTCAGATTCGGAGAGATTGTGTAAACAGAGAGAGAAATGTTTAAATCTGATTTTTTTTAAGGCCCCCCCCCCCCAAAAAAAGAAGGCTACTGCTGATACTAATTTAACAAATCCATAGTTATTTTATTTTGTTCCTGTTCAGGGGTTCTATATCTAGGTCAAAGCCAGAAAAAAATCTGGCGTATTAATTTTCTGTGTGTGTTACCAGATTTGCCCATCACTTTGGGGTGTGCTTATTTATTAGAGTTACATTCCTGGGGTCTTTGTAATACTATGTGCTGCTTGTTTCACTTGTGTTTCTACAGACCTCTATCTCTCCCTTGTACAAATCCCGATCCCCACTGTGGAGCCATCCTGCAGGGCTTAGTTTCAACAGGGCTGAGTTCCTTCAGTCCCAGAATCAGTCAAGCATACGCTGATTAGCAGGGCACATCTGAGCAGGTGTCGTTAATCAGCACTTACAGGCCGAAATTGTGATATACCATGGACTTAGCATTCCCCTTGCCCCACAAATCTCATTTTGCAATTCATAGAATCATAGGGTTGGAAGGGACCTCATGGGTCATCTAGTCCAACCCCCTGTCAGAGGCAGGACCACTCCCACTAAACCATCCCAGTCATGGTTTTGTCCAGCCGGGCCTTAAACACCTCCAAAGATGGAGATTTCACCACCTCCCTCAGCAGCTCGTTCCAAGGCTTCACCACTCTCCTAGTAAAAAAAGCTTTTTCTAATATCCAGCCTTGACCTCCCTAACCGCAACTTGAGACCATTGCTCCTCGTTCTGTCCTCTGTTATTACCGAGAACAGTCGAGCTCCATCTTCCTTAGAGCATCCCTTCAAGTAGTTGAAGGTTGCTATCAAATCCCCCCTCAATCTTCTCTTCTGCAAACTAAATAAGCCTAATGCCTTCAGTCTTTCCTCATAGGGCTTGTGCACCAGCCCTTTAATCATTTTGGTTGCCCTCCTCTGAACTCTTTCTAGCATGTCCCTGTCCTTTGTGTAGTGGGGAGCCCAAAACTGAACACAGTATTCTAGATGTGGCCTCACCAGTGCAGAATAGAGGGGAATGATCACATCCCTTGATCTGCTGGTAATACTTCTGTTGATGCAGCCCAGTATGCCATTGGCCTTTTTGGCAGCAAGAGCATACTGCTGACTCATATCCAGCTTCCCATCCACCATGACCCCCAAGTCCTTTTCTACACTGCTGCTACTTAGCTGAATGTTTCCCAGCCTGTAGCGGTACATGGGGTTTTTTCGTCCCACGTGCAGGATTTTACACTTGTCCTTATTGAAGCTCATAAGACTTCTATTGGCCCACTGTTCCAATTTATCTAGGTCTCCCTGGTCCCCCCCAACTTGATGTCATCCGCAAACTTACTGAGAATGCAGTCTATTCCATCATCCAGATCATTGATGAAAATGTTGAACAGAACTGGCCCCAGGACCCGACCCCTGGGGCACACCACACGTGACTGGCTGCCAGCTAGACATGGAACCATTGATTCCTACACACTGAAACCGTTGATCTAGCCAGTTTTCTATCCACCTATCCAACCCATACTTCCTTAATTTGCCAATGAGAATGCTGTGGAAAACTATCAAAAGCCTTGCTAAAATCAAGGTATATGACATCAACGGTTCTTCCTGCATCCATAAAACCAGTCATCTGATCATAGAAGGAGATGAGATTGGTCAGGCATGATTTACCCTTGGTAAATCCATGCTGACTGTTTCTGATCACTTTATTTTCCTCTGAGTGTTTGAGGATGGATTCTTTGAGAATCTGCTCCATAATTTTTTCAGGGATTGAGGTGAGGCTGACTGGTCTATAATTCCCCGGATTCTCCTTTTTCCCTTTCTTGAAAATAGGCACTACATTTGCTTTTTTCCAGTCCTCTGGCGCCTCCCCTGTTCTCCATGAGTTTTGAAAGATAATGGCCAGCGATGCTGCTATTTCATCGGCCAGTTTCCTTAGCACTCTTGGATGCAGTTCGTCCAGCCCCATGGACTTGTGCACATCCAGCTTCTTTAAGCAGTCCCTAACCTGACCTTCCGTCACCAAGGGCCTGTCGTCTTCTCTCCCATCTGCCACACCCATGGTAGTGGGCCGGGAGCTGGCCCTGCCTGTGAAAACTGAAGCAAAAAATGCATTGAGCACTTCAGCTTTTTCCTCATCCTCTGTCACAAGGATGCCTGCCCCATTCAGCAAGGGGCCTACACCATCCCTGATCCTCTTCTTGTTATTAACATACTTGTAGAACCCCTTCGTGTTATCCTTTATATCCCTCGCTAGCCGCAACTCCATTTGTCCTTTGGCCTTTCTGATTTTATCCCTGCAGTCCCGAGCAATATCTTTATATGCCTGCTTGGTCATCTGACCAAGCTTCCACTTCCTGTAAGCTTCCTTTTTATGTTAAAGCTCAGAGCAGAGTTCCCTGCTAAGCCATTCTGGCTGCCTCCCATGTTTGTTCTTTCTCCTAATTGGAATGGCAACTTCCTGTGCCCTTAGCAGGGTTTCTTTAAAATATAACCAACTTTCTTGGACTGCTTTCCCCTTCAGATTAGCTTCCCAAGGGATCCTGCCCATCAGTTCCCTGAGGGAGCCAAAATCTGCTTTTTTGACATCCAGGGTTTGTGTTTTGCTTCTTTCCTTCCTTCCTTTAATCAGGATCCTGAACTCAACCATGTCATGGTCACTACTGCCTAGCTTGCCATTTACCTCTACGTCCTTGATCAATTCTTCCCTGTTTGTGAGATTGTCCTAGTAGTATTTCTTAATGAGCAAAACTCATAGGGATTTTGGACTTTACAGGGCTCTTTGGCTTAGCTAAGAGGTGCATTGCTGTAGAGGAGATGGGGAAACTGAGACTCAAACAAATAAATGAAGTTAGGGAGGGAGTATGGTAACCAGCTTGACCATACCAGTTATTTTATTGCCAGGTATATGAAACATGATAATACTACTAGTGGGAGACAAACCAGCAAAATCAGTTACAGTATTACCCAGTTGCAATTGGGTTTTGGGGAAATCTAGCTTGTTTGATCAACAAAAGTCAGGTTTAGGAAGCTACGACTGGAGAGTATTTTAATTAAGTCTGAGGTTTAAAAAGTGGGCTTAACTGAAGAGAGAGAGGTGGTTGTTTCACCAGTCAGTGAAACTTGAACTGAACAAGGATCCCAGGTATGTGTTGGAGCATGTAGACAAGCTGTTCAACTTAGGATCAAGACCACTTGAGAATAGGCAGAGACCCCAACACAATAAGTGAAGATATTCCAATCCCAAAAACGTGACATTCCAGTGGAATGGGTGCAACTTCTGGATCCAAACATCAGAACAGAAACTTGAGCTTGGTTAATGGGTTTTGAAGGGAAACAACGATTCAAACACTAGATTTGTTTATTGGTAAATGATGGTTCAGTGAAGTATACCAGGCTATGTCCACATGTACATGGTTAAATTGATTTTAGTTATCAGTTTAATAAAATCAGTATAAAAATCATTGATTTAACAGGTCCACACCAGAAAAACCCCAAATTAAAATAGCATGTCCAGACACAAACTTGCTATTTTGATTCAGGAGAGGGGCACCATGCGAGGTGTGGCAGCATGGCCCCCTCACTGGGCCATGCCCCCACTCAATATATAGAAAAAGGAAAGCACTTGGGAAGGAGAAGGGCAAAAAGTGTTAAATCGATTTAACAGTTAAATCAAAATAACATGTCCGCACTGTTATTTCAGAATAACAATTTCGATTTAACCATCCTATCAATATAATACTAGGTTTTATTATATCAATACAACTTTCCTTATATGTGAATGAGGGAGCTCCTCATTTTGAAATAAGGAAATATCGTGTGGATCTATCTTTTTTTAAATCAAGATGACCAGCGTTTTTTCCATTTAAACTGTGTGTGTGGGCATACCCCCAGAGTTATTTTGTTTAGGCTAGACAACAAACTGATCTTTCCTATCTGTGAGTGATGTTATTTTGAGGGAGCTCACAGTGCAATCAGGCAGATATGGTGTTTTGGTTACCCAATCATCACCAGAATTTGTCTGGTAAATGCTGAGTTGGGTGTATGCAGGCATGAGTTGATTAGTATCTGGAACAGATTCCCCCATCATGCGATGCTCCCCTGCTTTTCTGGTTCCAGAGTTTAGAACGCTCCGTGCCTTGAAATCTCTCCTTTGTGAGTCAGACTGGCTGGGTACTGTGCCAGGGTTCCGCAGGAACGCAGGCTTGACAGGTAGCACTGATCCTGGATTTATTGCTGATGATACTGTAACAAAAATCAGTTGGAAGCCCTATACTCAGTTGTTTATACTAGCTGTTAACCAGGTAGCAATTGAGAACTTACACTGACCATTCAGTATCCACTACTGTTCTGGTACTGGTACTGAGGAGTGTCTTAAGATGCTGCGGCTGCTGCTTAGATAATTTGGTAAGTTTTATAGCTTCATTTTAAATAGAAATGAAGCATTTGTGCTCCTGCTACAAGTGCCAAGAATCAAATGCAAATACTGATGTTTAAAAATCCATGTAGATGCTGAAAAAGGCACAAGATGGTGCACATTTGAATATATCTTGATGAAACAAAAAAGTAAGAAATGCATCTTTGTCTGTTTTAGGATTTTATGCTTCTGCCCATTGTTGTTGTATCTGTTGTCTTCCTCACCAATATGACAGCAATGTATGTACAATTTCTGGTAGAAATTATCACTTCAGTGAAAGCTCAGGTTTTTTGTATAAATTCACCTGTCTCTATACCCCAACCCAAAAGTAAGTAAATAAATAAAAAGAGCTATAAGGCAATGAATCCTGGGCAAAATTTCAGATTTGGGTGCTTAAAATTAGAGACCTAAGTGAAAAGGAAGAGTAGTCTGATTTTTTTTCAGAGGTGCTGAGCACATACAGCTTGGTTTTAATGAAGTAAATTCTCACACTGAATTCAGTGGTAGTTGTGGATGCTCAGGATGTTTGAATGTCAGGTCACTTTTATTTAGGTGTTTGATTATGCAGTTAGTTTCCTGACTGTAGCTGTGTTTGGTAATTGTGGCCAAGATTTTTAACTCAGAGCTCCCTGAAATTGATGTTGTGCTAACCTAAATATTTTTCAAATCAAGATCTGTTTTTTGTTATAGAATCATAGGGTTGGAAGGGACCTCATAGGTCATCTAGTCCAACCACCTGCCAGAGGCAGGACCACTCCCACTAAACCATCCCAGTCATGGTTTTGCCCAGCTGGGCCTTAAACACCTCCAAAGATGGAGATTTCACCACCTCCCTCGGCAGCTCATTCCAAAGCTTCACCACTCTCCTAGTAAAAGAGTTTTTTTCTAATATCCAGCCTCGACTCCCTAACCGTAACTTGAGACCATTGTTCCTCGTTCTGTCCTCTTATTACCGAGAACAGTCAAGCTCCATCTTCCTTATAAGTAGATATAAACATGTTACGCTGTGAAACTTTGCATTTGTACTAAGCTGCCAATTTCACTGGACTTTTAGTAATCGAATCATAGGTTTAGAAGGGGCTGCAAGGGTCATCTAATGACGAATCCCTTGCCAGGATGCAGGAATTGTTGTCTAAACTGTGTCTCTACACCAAGACAGATGGCAATCCAACCTCTTAAATTTCAATGTTGTTCTAGGATTTGTGGATGACATCAATCCTACTACAAAGGAAAAGGGTGGACCCAAAGGCCCTGAACCTACTCGTTATGGAGACTGGGAGAGAAAAGGACGTTGTATAGATTTTTAATGCACAAATGTATCTGTATTTCTAATGGTATGTTTGATAATTGTTTGAAGTAATTACAGTGGATAGAGAAATTTCACCTAATTGTTCCTTGTAATGCTTAAATGGAGCTCCTTTTTTCTAACATGTACCTGAGGAGTATCCTGAAGGATGTCTTCTGCAAATAAACGTTAGTAAATATTAACCTTTTTAGGCCTCTTTTTTTAATATACTAAATTCATTTACATATTAACTGTTCTCCCAGAATTGTTAAGATATTAGCCAAGAGTCTGAATTCTAATGCCCAGAGTTTTGGTTCTTAACCTAAGAGTGACCTGTATTCAGTAATTTCATATGATTGAGTACTGGGAATGTACATTTATTGTTGGTGCTGCCAAGTCTGTGGGAATCAAATGGCTGGCAGGGGGGAGGTCTCAAACAAATTTAAAAAAAAAGACTGCCATAATTATCTTCAGTGATTGATAAAGAGGTACTTGTTATTGGAAATGTTTTCTGTAATGGATAAAGTAAGGATTGTTTGAAAGACACTGTAATTCATCAATAACTGCTAGTTGTCACAGCTGTCAGTAGTAAGGACTGGCTTAGAAATCCCTTCAGTTTATCTATCATTTAATCTACAGGTACTGTAAATTTTTTAAGTAATTGGGTAAAATGAAAATGTCAGAAACAGAAAACATGGTGAACTTTATCTTGGGAAGGGAATTTTCTATCTATAATGAAGTTTCTTTGTCTCACATTCTTTTAAAAGGAAGTTGGAAAGTTAGTTTGGGAATGAACACTGCATTCTATCAGATACAGAGGAGGTCACCATGCAACCTGCTATTTACCATCTACAGGGGGTGATAAAGTATGTTTGTCTGTATTATGTATAGTGAAGTATTAATTTTTGATTAATTAGCTTTGATTAAATGATTTGTGTAAGCCATTTATTTGACAATCTCATTTAATTAAAACATGCCACAAAATTCCTGTAAGGTAACTTTCTGGACCAAGTAATTGCATCATATGTGCCGATCTTCAGCCATTGCTGGAGCACAAGGCAGCATATGATTGATATACAGGACAAAAGTCAAGGGGTAAGGGAAGTTTTAATCAAGTGGACCAGGCTAAACTGCTACACACGGAAAGTGCCATGTTTTTTTTTTTAATTGTCTGTGCAGAGCATACAGCCAGGGGTGTCACTGGCGCTGGGCACCTGGGGCATGGGCCCCGAATCCCAGCGCTGGTGCCCTGGGTCTGACGTGCCCCGCCCCCTGGTCTCTGGCCTAATTGGGCCGGAGATCCAGGGCCCAGCCTCCTGTGGCTGCAGCAGCCCCATCCCTGGCTGGGGATCTGGAGCTCGACCGCAGAGGCCGCTCCTGGCCCTGTCCGCAGCCAGGGATCCGGGGCTCAGCCACCCACAGCACCCCCATCCCCAGCCGGGGATCTAGGGCTCGGCCGCCTGCTTCAGCGGCGGCCGCTCCGTCCCCGTCCCCAGCCAGGGATGCAGGGCCCAGCTGCCTGCGGCCAATTCCAGCCCCATCTCCAGCCAGGGGGCGGGGCCTGCGGGCCATGCCCCAGATACCTCCCCGGGGCAGCGATGCCCCTGCATATACCAACTTAGTTTTTAATTTTATCTTAGAGATTGACACATTGATCAATTGAGTGTAATACAGTTTACTATCTCAGAGAATTGGAGGGTTGAGTTCACTTTCTTGGAACCAAAACTTATGCTTTCAAGCCATCTGGGAGTGCCAAACATGAGAAAAATCATGTTGTCTCCTATGGTTTACCGAATGACATGCAATTTTGGTTGGTTAAATGAAGCTGACTACCTAAGAACTGGTTAAATTCTGTCAGGTCACCCCGTCCTCCCATTGGTAAATTTTAAGGCCAGAAGGGACCATTACATATTTTTACTTGACCTTCAGTATGTCATAGCCTGTTAATTTTCACCCAGGTTTCCCTGTATTGAGCTATATAACTTGGATTTTAGTAAAACATAACTAGTTTGCTGAAAGTGTGTCTTCCAGAAAGGCATACTTTTTTTATGTAAAAATATCAAGAGTTGAAGAATTTATCACTTCCCATGATATTTTGTTCCAGTGGTTAATCATCTTCACTATTACAAATTTGGGCCTTTTTTTTTTTTAATTTCTAATTTGAATCTGTCTGTCCGCTGTCAGTCACTGATTCTTGTAATGCCTTTGTCAGCTAAATTAAAGAGCCCTTTAGTACCAATTATTCTCTCACTGTGAAGGTAGTTTGATACTTTAATCAAGTCACCTTTCAATTTATTTTTGCACTGTTTGTTACTTACTGGAAGGCATTTTCTCCAGACCTCAAATAATTTTGTGGCTCTTTTATGCACCCTCTGCAATTCTTTATCCTTTTTTAAAATATGGCCCTCCCTGCTTGTGCTCATTGACCTATTTATACCTAAAGATTGCACTAGTCCTGTTTGTCACAGCATCACTGTGAACTCGTGTTCAGTTGCTTGTCCACTCAGACTCCTACATCCTTTTCAGAGTTGCTGCTTTCTAGCATATGTATTCCATAGATGTCACCTTCATTCCTTGTTCCTAGATGTATACTTTTGCCTTTAGCTGTGTTAAAGCTCATTTGTTTTAATGGGTGCAGTTTATTGTGAAATTCAGGTGCCTGTGTCTGGATGCCCTGTCTTCCTCATTATTTACCACCCTAACAAAATATCATCTGCAAATTTTATCATCAGTCTTTTTATATTTATTTTCCAGATCATTGTGAAAATGTTAAATAGCAACAGGCCTTATGCCAGTCTCTGTGGAGTCCAGCTAGTAAAGTCCCCATTCAGTTATTTCTCGTTGACAACTACTTTTGTCTCTGTCAGGTAACCAGTTCTTAATTCATATAGCATGTGCATTGATACAGTATAGTGCTAATGTTTTATGAATATTGTGCAATGCAAAGTCATATGCCTTACAAAAGTCTGTGGAGATTAGATTTACGTTTATCCACTCAACCTGAAGTGTCATCAAATAATGAAATAAGGTTTGTTGGACAAAACCTATTTTCCATGAAACTATAATGAATGACATTAATTGTATTCTAATTGTCTAATTCTTCTTCACTTGAATCTCATATCAGCTTTCCCTGTTTTGTTTTTGTTCTCTTCTTATTGAGTGGTAGAAAAGTTATACTTTGTTTTACAGTAGGTTGTCTTTATTAATGCATCTGTTTCTACTTTCCTACTTTTTATCTTGTTTTTCATGATTTTTATGTCAGTATTTGGTGTTCAAAAGAATTAACCCACTTATATCCCAGTGTACCCCAATTAATTAGTCATAGATGTGTCATATGAAATATTGCAAAACTAATAACACACTGATCACTGTACTCACACCACACAGGAATATTAATGAACGCCTAAGGACCACACAAATATGAGGGAAATATTGAACTAAAATGTGTTAGTGTACACATCTGGGGCGTAGGTTAATGGATTTCTCTTGGAGAAAGGACAAACCAGTGCTCCAGCCAGGTGCCATCAGTGTCTTAATAAGCTAGGTAAATAGTGGGATTTCCCAAGGATCTGTACTGGGACCAGTTCTGCTCAACACAGGGGTCAGCAACCTTTGCCAGCCCCCATGCCAGCTCTGCCCACCACACCCTCAGGGGTCCTGGGGGCAGGCCTAGGCATCTGGTTCAGGGCCGGGGCCGGCACCTGCTGGCAGATGGCCTCCAGTTCCCTGACCGGGGCTGGCACCCACCCCCACCAGCAGGCAGCCTCCAGTTCCTGGGCCTGGGCCTGCTCCCGCTGGCAGCGGCAGCTCCAGGCAGGCTGACCCCTCTCCACTCCCCACTAGCCCTGCCCAGAAGGGGGTGAATAGGAAGCGCTGTGCACCACAGCTTCTTTGTCTCTGCTGGCCATGGTCCCGGAACTGCGGCAGATGGCTTTTGTCACGCCTGGCTGCACAGCGCTGGGGGAGCCTGAGTGGTGCCACATGCCTATCAGGCTCAGCCCACATGCCATTTTTGACGCATGTGCTGGAGGTTGCTGACCCCTGGTTCAGCATATTAATAAATGATCTGGGAAATGGGGTAAACAGTGAAGTGGCAAAATTTGCAGGCAATATAACATTGCTTAGTATAGTGGAGTGCAGAAGTGCCCCAAGGTGTCTCGCAGGATCTCACAAAATTGAGGAATGGGGCAACAAAATGACAAGATGAAATTCAGTTTTGGTAAGTGCAAAGTAACGCATGTAAGAAAAACATAATCCTAACTGCTGTATATGAAAAATGGTGGGGTCTGAATTAGCTGTTACTATTCAAGAAAGAGATCTTGGAGTCACTGTAGATAGTTCTCTGAAAACATCTGCTCAAGGTGCAGTGGTAGGCAAAAGAGCTAATAGAATATTGGGACCCTGGAGTGAAAGGGATAGGTTAAGACAGTAAATGCTGTTATACAAGTTCCTCTACCCTTATGTTAAATACCATTTGTGGTTCTAGTCATCCAATTTCAAAACAAAAAATAAAATATGAGAACTGGAAAAGGTATAGAGAAGGGCAACAACAATGAAGAGGGGAACAAACAGCTTCCATATAAAGAGATTGAAAAGAGGAATTTTTCAGCTTGGAAAAGGGATAACTAAAGGGAGCTATGACAGAAATCTATACAATCATGAATGATGTGGAGAACATGAATAAGGAAGTATCATTTACCCCTTTACCTAACATGAGAACCAGGGGTGTCGTGGTGAAATGAAAACAAACAATGCACTACCAACTTGTGACAGTCAGTGTCAGGGGATGATGTGAAGGCCAAAAGTATAAGATGGTGTAATAAAGACTTAGTTAAGCTCATAGTAAATAGATCCATTGATGGCTAAGATGGTCAGGGATGCAAGTTCGTGTGCTTGGTGTCCCTAAGCTGTTGACAGCCAGATTCCCCAGATGATGGGATGTATCATGCTAATTGCCCTATTCTGCACCTTCTGAGGCATCTGGCATTGAATACTGAAGATATACTAAACTAGATGGACCATTGGTCTGATCCAGTGTAGTCATTCTTAAATTCTTACACCACCTTATTAGTCAGACTGAGAGGAGTTAAAATAAGAATGTCTCAGGGACGGATTTCATGCTGGGGGGGGGAGGGGTTGGGCTGGCCCAGAGGCTGACCCCACACTCCTGCCACTCCCCTGAGCCAGGGGTGAAGAAGGCCTGTCTTGGGGGCTGGGCTCTGCTCTGCTGCCCTGACGCCCATTTCTCTCTGGAAACTTGTTTTCAAAGAATTTATTGTTCCAAGTCTGTTCTTGATTGGCAGGCTGTAGCTCTATTTTCCATTAGGGGTTTTACCCTTTTAGACAAGTGGACCACATTGAATTTATCCCAGAACTAATAGCATTATTGTCCACAGGTGAACAAAAAATCACCTTAACAGCCAAACGTTTTAAATTATGGAGTAACAAATTGACATCCCTTACAGAGTGGGCTTGCTTGCCTAACAGAAAATAAAGTCATTAGAGCAATAATATTTGTATAGAGATTCAGGACTGAAAATCCTGATGATGATTTTGCTAATTGACATATATGAATATTCATGAGACATGAATTTTAGGGAACCTCATTGCTATTAAGTTATATGAAAAAAAAATAAAATTGTGTGGGTATTAATGTTGGTTATCTGTATATTTGAATGGTAATTTTGGATGTGTATACACAACATAACATGCACACACAATGTAAAATACAAACAATTCCAAAATTTTCAACACAACTACACAAATATATCACACAAGTGTTATTTAGAAAGGTGAGCACTAAGCTCTTGGATAGGTGTGAGACAAATTGTGAAGAAAGTAGCAGTTTGGTATCCCATGCCCAGTGTCTTTTAAAGAACACTACAATAGAAATAGGTTGAGATGCTGTAAGAAACAACTTGACAGCCAAACCAGATGATTGGGAGGTGTAGTGTTCTAGTTATATGGCACTTCCGAGGCAAAGATGAAGGAATAAAACCTGACATACGCAAACATACATTTTCAAAAAGGAGCATCAGCAGGTAAGCAAGGTAAGATAGAAAAATAAGCTAGTGTTGATGAAATTATAACTAACGTTGGGAAAAGGTATACCTAAAAATTTTTAAAAGCAAAAGTAAATAAAATATTGAGATCGAGAGTTGAGCACGAGACTTAGTGGACACAAAGCCTAGTGGTCAGGAAGGATCCTAAAATAATAAAGTGAGGTATAAAATTGGGAGACTAAGAGGCAGTTGGGTAAAGGCCTGGGATAGGAACTTTATGTTGAGTCTTAGGGAGCAAGGAAGTGAAGATTGACTTAGGAAACATTACCTTTAATCTTAGGTCCCTAAGGAGAAAGAGTTAGGAACCCTTGCCAGCACCTTAAAAGGACTTAAGGGGAATTGGTTGTAAACCTTGAGGGAAAGAAACCCTAAGGAATTGTTAACAGGCTCAGAATTGTGAAGAGCTACAGCTTCACAGTAATAAGGCCGGTCATTTCCCGCTAAAGAAGGTGTCTAGCCCTGTTGTTGCTTTTAGCAAAATAGCAGCCAATCATCTTGCTGGAGAAAGTATGCAGTCCTGTCATTATTAGAATGCCAGAAAAACAAGCTACAAGGAAAAAGAGAGAGAATTAGCAAACAATTGAAGAATGTAGAAGCTGAAACTGATAGCTTAAGGACAATGAAGTTAATTCAATCTACCCAGTTAAGGAAGTTCCAAAAGGAAATAGAATAAAGAAAAGAGGAATTAGGGAAAATGAAAAATGGCCACAGACAATCAAGCTGCTCTGAGAGTGATGGTCTCAGATGCAGGGGAAAAAAGAAAAATAGATGGTGCAGCTTATTTGAAAGAAATAGATGCCTTGAAAAAATAATTGCAAATTAGTAAAGGTGTAATTTCAGCAGTAAATTTAATAGTCACCCTTGGGAGGATGAGGAAATAGAGGCAGAGGATGAGTAGGAAGATCTCCAGGAAATTTAAAGGATGAAATTGTGAAAGAAACTCCTTATAGCACACTATTAGGAGAATTAGAAAAACCTAAAACACCACCTCCCATAGCACCAGTAATTACTACTATATTTAAAACAACCCCAACTGGTAATAAAGGAGGAACTGAAGAACATGTAGAGGAGACACCTTATTCTCCTGAACAGATAAGAGCTGTACAAAAATATCTAGTTCCATTAAATAAGAATTCAGTTATCAAATGGCAAACTAGGGTAACATGCCTGGACTAACAGGAGGAAATGTCTGTTAATAAAAGGATGTATGGGTATAGAAGACTTTGCAGGACTTCCATATGATATATAAGATGGAGAAAGGGATAGACATATAGAGTATGAAGTATTCAATTTCTTCACTGTCTAAGATCTGGTTGTGTGGTTCCATAAGGAAAAACAACAAGGAGTTGTGTGGCACTTGAAGACTAACAGATTTATTTTTTACATGAGCTTTCGTGGGAGAAGATCCCACTTCCTCAGATGCTTCAAAGATGGGTGAACTTACAGAAAGGAATGAAACTAAATGCAAGGGGGTGTAAAACATAGGATCAGCTCATAAAGTAACAGCAAATCAGAGCAGTTTACAGGCTTAAACCATGGGAAGCCTGAAGTCAAATTACCCTTTGTAATGGGAAAAGAATCCATAGTCTCAAGTCAGTCCTGCTTTCACGGAATTTAGCTTGCATATTAATTCGAGTTCAGCTGTCTCTCTCTGAAGTCTTGATGTCCCAGGTACAGCTCTAATGACAGTCGTTAACAAATCCATCATCGAGTGATTAGGAAGATGGAAGTGCTCATCAACTGGTTTCTCTGTTCTTTGATTTCTGATCTCAGCTCTGTGCTCATTCGGTCTCTTACGGAGCGATCATTCTGTTTGTCCAATATGTAAGGTGTAGGGGCATTTCCATAAGGAAAATCACCCACCAGGAGAAAGACCGGAACCATATATCACTAGAAGGAAATTAGTATTTGAATATTCTGGACTTAAAAATGATCCAATAGTCTATAATGTTACTCCATTTAAAAAAACATTATTGCTTGGATTTAACTCTAAGATCTGGACAGCAATGGTGTCTTTAAGCCCAGAAAACATTCCTCTGGAACTGATAGAAGAAAGCATAAAAGCACTATATAAAATTCAAAGAGAAAACTTTCCCACTCCTTGGAAAAGATTTGATGAAGTTGGAACAGTGACTTTCTCAAATAATGGTCCATAAAAGCAGTGGAACCCAGTGGACAAACATTGATAGAGCTAAAAATGTAGAACCAGATAAGAATAAGAAGCAAAATGCTTATACTCATCAGAACGATCATCCCCCTCAGGAAGATTTGATCCAGTAAGGATGTGGGCTTAGGAAAAAAAAAATGAACTTAGGGAGATTGATGGATTGCCTATTGAAGAACTACTAAGAAGGTTAGCTAGACATGAAAGTCAGACTCCCACAGACCCACCTCTTCAACGGCTCCAAAATAGGGAGCCCAAGCATCCCCTATCTTCCCAGTGTCAGCTTGAGAACATGCTAACCCAGTGGCACATTTAGAACAGGTTAAATGGGGAAGGCCTACAGGGTATGTAGCTTTTAATAAAGGAGTGTTTGGACAAAATATGTTAGTTGACACAGGTGCCACTTTTTCCATAACCAGTATTAAGAAAAAGAATTTAGTTGGTCACCCAGTAGCAACAAGGAATTTGCAGGGATTTAATGAAGCTGAGAGCAGGGTGCCATTTAGCCCTTTTCTAAGTTTTTGGTTAGGAAATAGTTATGGAAAAAGGCAATTTGGTCTGATAAATTTGGATGGTAATGGGATATTAGGAATGGATATTTTAAGAAGTTTTCAAGGTTATAATAGATTTTGTAAACAAGGTCTTATGGAACACGTCTTTAAACAGAGTAAATATTTGTAAAGAACCAGTAGGGATAGAGCAGGATATATATTAGCTTCACTTAAAGCTGTTGAAGAAATAAAGTGGCCTGACTGGCCAAAAGAAATCTTAGAAATAGCCCAGAGACACAATGAAGTATGGGTAAAGAATAAAGCTGAATGGCAAAATAGACACTGAGGTTTTGATTACTGGACCTAATCCTGCAACTCAGAAACTATACAAGTGTTCTAAAGAAGCAGAAGATAGTTTAGCCAAGACTATTCAGGGTCTATTAGATCATGGAGTCATAGTAGAGCAGCAAAGTGTCAATAATGCAGTTCTTTGGCCAGTTCTGAAGGGAAATGGAAAAACATGGAGATTAACTGTTGATTTCAGACCTTTAAATAAAGTAATTTCAATGACTGCACTAGTAGTGGCCAAATATCCTGAAGTAATGGGTTCTATAATGAGAGGAACAAAGCGGTTTACAGTCCTAGATTTAGCAAACATTTTCTCTGTACCATTACACCCAGACTGCTGGTTTAAATTTGCATTTACCTTTCAAGGTAGACAGCTGCATTTCTGTTGATCCCTACAAGGGTTCCATATGTCACCCACTATGGCTGTATTCACACACAAATGGTTATTTCAAAACAAGTTGTGTCGAAACAACTTGTTTTGAAATAACGCCTTATTGTGAAATGACTTAATTCGAATTAGCAAAAAGTCATTTCGAAATAGGGAAAAAAGCAGGAAATGAAATAGCATGTTCACAGTGTGAACATGCTATTTCGTTACATGCTGCATCCCCCTGGGGGTTAGCCACTGCGCTCTCACCCTGCAGCCCCAGAAAGGGGGCTGCAGGCACTGGTGGGGGGTGAGCCACTGCGGGGCGGCTCAGTCCCCCACCAGAGCTGCCCCCCAACACTGCCGGTGGGTCGGGGGCACAGGGCTGAGCCCGCATCCCGGGCTGCTCCCCCCACACTGCTGGCGGGTCGGGGTGCGGGGCTGAGCCCCTTGTTTTGAAACAACTGTGCGTCGTGTGAACGTTTTTTTTTGTTTGTTTCGAAACAACCTCGTTTCGAAACAAAAGTGCTGTGTGAATACACCCTATATGCCATATGCATGTAATCAAAATATGGGATAATATGCCTAATAAAGACAGTATAATACCGTAAGTGGATGATATATTGATTAGTACAAAAACTAGGGAAGAACATCTGGAAATTTTGGATCAAGTACGGCAGAAAATAAAGGAAAACATGATTTAAAGTTAGTCCTGAGAAAGCTCAGATATGTTTGCAATTGGTGAATTATTTAGGAGTCACCTTAGGATAGGAAGGTGATTCACGAAATAAGCAGAGGGTGGAAATGCTGCAGAAATTACTAGCCCTAACAAATATTTCCATTCTATAGTAGTTTCTAGGAATGACAAATTTCTCCAGGGATTTTGGAGAATATGCTGCAGAAATAGCTTCTCCATTGTATAGGTTATTAAGAAAAGGTACCAAATGGGATGGGGGTGTAGAACAGCAAAAAACTTACTCAGTTGAAACAAGCATTAGCACAAGCCCCAGCTTTATCCTATACAAAAGTAGGACAACCTTTTGTGCTTCAATTAACTATCAGAAACACTAGAATGAGTAAAGTTCTGAGTCAAGACCATGGTACTGGATTAAGACCTGTAGCTTATGTCTCTAGGAATCTCAATGGAGTAGAGTAGGGTCTCAGTCCACGTCAAAAGGAAGTATTAGCATTAGTATGGTCTTTACAGGATTGGGAATATCTAGTGGGATTATCCCCGGGGTTATTAAAGACCTCACACTCCCCTATAAAGTATGTATTAACAGGAAAGATTAATGATGAACATGTATCCCATCCTAGGTTAGCTAAATGCACACTAGCTCTGCTAAATAGGAATATAAGTATGGAGAAAGTTTCAGTTTTGTCTCCAGTCCAGTATGGACTTTTAATAGAAGGAGAATAACATGAGTGTCCTGTACCAGAAATCCCTCCATATGGTCCTTTAGTGTTCCAAGGAAGAGCAATATTGCACTAAATAAGAGAAAAGGTAGATGAGATCTGCTTTGTAGACGGGTCAAGTTACCATAGTGGAGGACACTGTTACACTGGATATGCAGCAATCAGAATTTCTGATGAGGTAGTTTTGAAGGGTCAGTGTTTGCCACATTTAGCTCCAGCAGCTGAAATAGTAGCTCTAATTGTAGTACTAGGAAATGTCACAGAATGTAAGAAAATTACTATCTTCACAGATTCTGATTGGGTGTCAAGAGCCATAGTGGATTGGATGGCTCAATGGCAAAAGAGGGGAATAAAATCAGCAGATGATAAAGCTATAGCTCGTTCTGAAAAATTAATATATTTATGGACTTTAGCTCAAGGAAGATCTCAGTCAGTATTAATGTGGAAAGTGAAAGCACACAAGAAGAACACAGAAGAAGCTCAGTGGAATAATAAGGCAGATGAGTAGGCTAAATTAGGAGCCAAGGAGGGACTCTATGAGGAACAGTAGCATCACACGAAGTAACACCATTTAAGGCTATGGCTGGAAGGAACATGAGATTGCCAGAGCAGTGATGGATAGTTGGAAATCCTCCAGATGAGTTTCAACCTAAATTGTTAATCGACCAATGGTTGCAACAACTTTTAAAATCCATTTCTGAAACACACAAACAAGTAGCCATAGCATTAAAAGTAAAAATCCAACAGATGGATCAAAAATTAGGACCAATTTTACACCCACAAGAATGGCAGATAGGTGATAGAGTAATGTATAAGCAGTTTAAAGAAAAGGATCATGTTCTTTGTCCCATATGGGTAGGACCAGTAAAGATTGTTAATAAAGCCAGCCTTGCCGTATATCAGAAGTTCAACATGGAAAAAGGAAGGTAGCAAAACGGTTTCACTTCTCACAAATGAAGAGGTGGAAAGGAGATCCAATTTAAGAGAAATACTGAATACTAATATAGTAAAAAGTTAAGTAGTTAAATAGCTAAGAATAGTATAAGGTATTAAAGTAATTAGGAAATCTTTCCTCATATAGAGAGATGGCAGACTAGGGAAAGGAAGTCACATCCAGAGGGGATGATGAATTGCTACAGATAGGGCAAGGAGAAGGAGGAAATCGACAGATAAATATTGAGGAAGTTGTGGAGTTCCTTCAGGAACAAGAACAATTAGAAGCTCAACCAACATGGAAAATGAGTTTAATGGAAACCTCACTAGTAGAGTTTCAGTATGATATGTTAAGACAGAAGAAAAAGCTACTCAAAACTGCAGATCCACCAAAAGCTATGGCTATCACTCAGTACACTTTGTATACCATAACTCCATTACTGAGAGATCATGTAAATAAACTACTAGTGATGATACATATAAAATTGTATAATAAGGAAATTGGTTAAGTTTGCAGTGTAGATGCAGGATCAGTATATTCTGTTTCAAATAAGAAAATTTTGCCAGAAATTCTATACAAATCCCAAGAGAAAATCAGTCACTGGAATACCAGGAAAATTGAAAACAACAATTCCTCTGTCCATTAGGATAGGAAATAAAACTATTCTAAATGTAAAATTTGGTTTAATGAAAATAGAAGGCAATCCATATGGAACAATAGGGATAGAGATTCTCAAAGCATTGAATGTTCCATTGACTTTGAAAAGGGCCTTATATTTCAATTGATGTAAATATTACCTTTGTGTAACATGAGAGAGATGTAGGCTAAGAATTAAGATAGGGTAAGTTGTAAGAAATAGTTTAAAGAAGGAGTACAGCAAAAACTTTTATTCTGATAGGTAAAATGGGAAGTGACAGTGAAGATAGTGGATATGATAGTCCTGTAGAAAAAGGAGATATGTTGATAGAGTGAGAAATTGTTCAACTAGTAGAAGATAATGTTCATAGACTACTTATTCCAGCAGCAATTCTTGTCAGGGAAGAACAAGTGAGAATAATTTTCACCATTAATACAGGAGCTTCATTCTCCATCCTCAAGACCAATGGATTACACATTGGTGATCTTGCTGTAGGAGAAATGCAATGGGTACATTCAACAGCTGGATGAGGAATGACTTACATAAGTCAAACTATGAATGTACAGATAAGAGCAAAAAGAGTAAGTGGAAACTTTGGACTCATGTATCTAGGCCCAGGACAATATAGCGTCCTAGGAATCGATGCCTTCCAAGCTCCAAAATGCATAATGGACATAGTGGGCAAAGTACTCCTGGAATGTGTTGATGATTAAAGGATAAAATAGATACCATAGAAAATAAGAAAAAGATAGATTAATAAGATAAGCATGAAGAAGTTAAGAGATTCATTTAGTGTTATTCTTTTTGTTTAGTATACAATGGAGGAATGACAGTGCAGTAATAAATAAATGAATAGACTGGAATTTGAGAAATGCCACTGTGGAAGGATGTATTTGGCCATTTAGTAGTAGAAGGAACAATATACTTCAAATCATATAGATTTCCACAAACCTTCATAATAGACACTGGAGCCACAATGAGTGTCTTAAATGCAAAAGACAGACTGTGGATATATTCCCTGATATCCGTCCCAGATGGTGTATATATGATTTGATTTGATTTGAGATGAAAGAACATGAAGTATTCCTTACTATCCCAATCGACTTACCTAGGGGTGGATATTCTGAATTTGCTAGGATGTCATATTGACTTCAGCAGAATGTCTCTAATATTTTAAGTAATTTTATTGTTATTGTGAAATTTAAAAAGTACTGTATTGATTAGATTTATACAAAATTTAAGTGTAAAATAGTATTTTCATTTAAAGTTGTAGAAAGAATGACAGTGGCTTGAGCACTGAAGAAGGCCCTGTAGAAGAACTAACCAGAAACTTCAAGGAAGGCAGCATAATAGTACCTGCTATCATGCAATATTGGGAACAAGCTCAGTTTATGTATCTGTATTTAGCACCAAGCGTATCAATTTCAGTCATTAATAATTGGGGATGCAACCGTCCCCGACCAGAAACTGAAGAAATCATCCTATTTGAGCAGGTGATAGGATAAGCAATTCCAATAAACTTGAGCTGTCCTATACAGGTGCAAATAGGAAGGATGATCTTCTACCAATTTGGAATAACGAATTGTGGAAAGGAAGAGCCAGGATTCCTTGGAGAAGGTCTTCTTCAAAAATTAGCAACTTATAGATTTAGAGAAAATGGCAATAAGAGAGACAGTTATAAATTTAGATTAGACAATAGTTATAAGTTTTGAAATTGTTATTTAACAAGTTATTATAAAAAATTGTTGATGAGGAAGCAGGACAATGATATGTTGGATATATATATATATGTAAAATTGTAATAGTATTTAAGGTTTGTTATTTTTATTAAATTATAGATCAAAATGGCATATTCCCAAGACATAAGAGAAAGGTTGATGGTAGAAATAATCAAGAACGAGCTGAGATGTAACAAGGAAGGAGAAGTAATTAAAGAAGAAAGAGAACAATAAAATGTTATAATATTAGGATGGGATGAGGTGGAGAGGGGAAAGGACTGGGAGAGGGAAGCCTCCCCAGATGAAGGATTAGGAGAGGAGGATGATCATATAGTTCATTTAACCCATGATTATCATGATCAGTTATAGTCCCTATCTTTATTCATTATTTGGACCAAACCTTTATGCAATACTTCAATTTAATTCCCAGTTCTCCCATTTCTTTTAATAACACATATAATGTATATCTTCCCCCTCCCACCCTGAGACCACTCAAATGTCTGATTTTATAACAGCAAATGGCAAAGAGTATCCAATGAAGAATAGTCAACCACTACAGGTAGAATTATGAAGGAAGAAATTTGTACATAGGTTTAGACTAATTAACTTAAATGAAGTGAAACCAGGAGTTTTGGGAGAGGATATTTTGAGAAAAATTAATGGAATGATAATCGACTTGAGAAAGATGGTAATCAGGGAAGACATTTATAATTTAGATTAAAAAGATGGGAAATTGAATTTCAGCCTTTATTAGATTTTAATTTGTTATTGATAATATTATCAATAAAAGTTAGAAAAACTGTTAGATTATAGTGGTTAATTTTTATATGAAAATAATGGTATTAACTATTATAAGAATGTTGTAACAATTTAAAAAATTAAGTTAGGATAGATTGTTTTAATAAAGATTGCCGCAGTTAAAAGAAAGGAGGAAGGGACTTTGTGTTTATTTTGTTTCAGACTCCAGTTAATGAAAGATTAAGTGGTTTTCGTTTTGGCTTTGTTGGGCTTCTGTGTATATGGAATTCTGCTATGGTGGTGCAAACAAGACAGCCCCAATTGCAACTATCAAATGGGTCAATCAACATGATGATATCCTATCTGGAGGTGTAGGAGAATGCTTCTCCACACTTTCCCAGCTTATTAATACAGCAGTCATAATAATTATAGGACTAGTTACAATTATAGAATTTTTAGCAGAGTATAAAGATTATGTTATAATAGCAAATGGAGCACGTAAGTATAGTATTGTGTCTTATAATTTAGGAGAAGGTAGTGTAACTACTACAGGGCCAGGTGAAGCCTTACCACAGCCTTCAAGTTGTGAATGGAAAAATACTGAAAAGAAAGGAAAATTAGTAGGAAAAATAATTAGGGCAGGGCCATGACAATGTGCATTTATACACAATTTTACAATTATTGCCAGAACACATACTAAAATAGTTACTGAAAGAGTGCCAATGACTAGGCCAGATATAGGAGATATAACACAACCAAAGAAAAAGCAAGATACAGACACCACAATCCAGTGGGTTAAAACTAAAACAGCATGGATGGTTAATAATGTTCAAGGTTGTGAATTTACAATTCAGGAAAAGATCAGAAAGGAAGTAATGGCTAAAACCAGACTTCTTACTATTATAATGGGAATGTGGGAAGCAATTACACAAAGGGATAATATAAGAAGTATATCAGCACAGTTTTCACATAAATGTTCTAAAAAATTTGATTCCGAGGAACGAGGCAAATTGTTGACCCATTCTCAATATTATTTAGCCCCTAAACCCTTCACATGCTGTAGGGATAATGATTTTTTAGGGTAAAATATCTGATAGAATAGCAATGCCAGGTGATTGGCAATGTGCCATTATAGAAGGACCAAATGAATAGCCTAATCAAATCAAAGGTCTATTAGTCTTAAAGTGCCACACAACTCCTTGTTGTTTTTTTTCTATAGGAATAGGAAAAGAGTCTCAATGTGGTGCCTTTGTATGGAACATTCCATTGTGAAGTAAGGAAGATAAACAAAGAATACACAGACAATGGTATCACAATAGATATAGTAAAATAACATATAAACTCAGCCTTGAAGATCCAAAAGGAAGTGTTAGTACACAAATATTTACATGTGAAATGAAAATCACTATCATATGTAAAAGGTAATTAGCAGGGTTTGATCCATTTTTGGTATAGGTGTCTTGTTAATGAAAAAGAATGTGGCATAGGCTCTTCAGGACAGACATTATTCAACTACTACTGTGAAACAGACAACACCATGACAAGACAGCATGGCAGCAGAACATGGAAAATCTCCAGCAATGATTTTACTTTTACTTGGGTGTCAAAACCAAAAGTGACGGGTATTGGTCCATATGTAGTTAAAATATTAAAAAACAATTGGTAGTAGACTCTATATCACTGTTCCCTCTAAGCTGTGCACGTGTGTGTGCGCACACAGGTCAGGAACCCTGCACACACAACAAAATAAAGTGCACACAAAAAAATTCAATAATGCTAATACTGGTGCTCACAAAGAAATGTTTTTGCACACACAAAGAAATTGTTTGCGCACACAGTCTACAAGTAATTAGAGGGAACATCGCTCTACATCCTCGTTAAATTAGATAATACTAGATCTTACACCAATCTCTGTCCTCTGAAACCACAATGTCAGAACTACACAGAACCCTGAGACCAGTGATGGAAGAGATGAATATATACTCAGATATTCCCAGATGTAACAAAAAATGAAAAGAAGTGTAATTGATACTGCTTTAGGAGGAACAGGATTGGGGATCCTGAACAGTATAGATGTAGAAATATTGGCAAATAAATTGAGCATATTAGGCCAACAATTAGGAGATTTGGCAAAACCACTAAAAACTTCTTTAGCAAAAATGAGCTCATGCCAAAATGTAGTTGCAAATTTACTCCCGGAGTGGGAAAGCTCTCAGAAAACAGATCATTTCAAAATTTTAGAATTGTCGAACTATTACAAAATATCTTATTCTTAGCATTAGCCTTTATGCAAGCACAAGCATAGGCGAATGATGTGACAAAAGATGTTATCATTAATGATGTAAGTGGAATCTTATCCTTAGAGATAAAGAATGCAAGATGGAAATATGTTTCTGAGTTTGAAAAAGACTTAAGTGGATGGTGGAGAGTGATCAACTTCACCTATAATCCACAAAATAACTGAATTATTGTATATGTACTTATGATTTCAAAGCCTCAAGTGAAATAGATATCTCCAATAACCGCATTAGGAATTAATGTAAATTTGAGCATAATGCAACCAATTGTGTATAAATTGTAGGCAATAAGGCATAATAATACATGGAGAACCATAGAACTTGAGGCTTTAAATGAGGAACAAGGTGTTGGATGTGTTTGTAATAATAATGCTATCCAATCCTGTGATGTTTGTCTTAACAGAGATAAGGGAGAATGTTATTACTGGTTAGACCTGCGTTCCTCTAATTAATCAATGATTGTTTATGTTGGAAAAACTTGCGTATTATCAGAAGTTGATGTACATTGTTCAAAGTAAATTATGAATATGATGTTCACAGTCCTTAGGAAAACCAATGTTTATGTAATGTAGGTGTTAGCAACCCCTGGCACCCGTGCCAAAAATGGCAAGGGAGCCAAGCCTGACCAGCACATAGCACTGCTCAGGCTCCTTTGCTGGCCCCACTCCCACAGCACTCCGTAGCTCCCAGCCCCCTGCTGGCCCTGCCCTTGCTGGGCAGGGCTGGAGGGGAGCAGGGCAGGTCTGCCACCCCCTGCTTCTGGCTCCAACTGCAGGGCTGGAAGCCCCCAGCTGGCAGGGGTGAGAGGTGCTTCCGGCTGGACCCAGAGGCCCTGGGGGAAACAGGCAGCTCTTGTTGGGACCTGGAGGCTGCCAGCTGGCAAGGGTGGGAGCAGGCCCTGCCCCCCAAACCAGAGGCCTTGCCCCACCCCCTTTCATCCCCAGCGCCACCACCCACTGAGAGTGTAGTGGGTAGGCCTGGCACGGGGATCAGCAAAGTTTGCCAACCCCTGATATAATGTTACCTCTTTAGTAGGGTGTGGTGTTCAACACAGCTTACCCCTAATGGTTAATGAGGAAATTAGAGACCAATATCAAGTATATGAACAAATAAGTCCAATTCTGTTAGGATTAAATGTCAGTTTGATTAAGAAGTTAATTGAACATCCCGGTTTAAAAGAACAAGTAGAAAAAGCAAGCGAAACGGCACAGACTGTTTTAATTACTGTGTGTCATTCTGCGAAACAGATTGAGCAAATAATGGAGCGATTAAAGGAATCACTAAGCATATCTGGGGGAGAATATTTCTGGGATTATCCCCCACAGCTATAAGATATCTAAACATTCTGTTACACCTGGTTGTAATGTTATTAATAGCAGAAATTGCCTTGGCTATAACACTCATGGTGTTAATATTCTGAGTAAAAAAGAAAATCAACAAATTAAAGTTTGTTAATTTTCCAAAACAATAGACTACACTATAATTCCCCAATAGATGCAAATAAAAAAGGAGCCATATATGAGGACTTGTGCCAGTATGAAGACATGACAAATTGGTCTCCCTACAAGGACAGCCTTGAGCTCAAAGTGGAGAAGAAACTCAAGAAATGGACCACAAGTGAGGATTTGTGCCAGTACAAAGATGCAATGGTTCAGTCTCCTTCAATGGAGAGCTTTGTATCTGAACTGGACAAAAACCCTCTGAAATTAACATCAATTTAAAGAAGCTGGACTTGTAAACAAGTTTACAAACCCAGCAAGGAGGGGAATTGTAGCCAGGGATTTTTGCCCCAAAATTACTTGAAGTCATGGGTGAAAATAGCAGAAAGCGAACTGATAAGAAAAAACTTTTAAAAGCCTCAGGTTAATCCTTAGCTAGTAGCAATAAAAGTGTTATCTTAGTTACACATTAATTGTTATAATTAGGATATTTTAGGAAGTAATTAATAAGTGTAACGTATTTAGCTTTCAATGGGTGGATCAGTGATTTGCAGCCTGTCAGACTCTTTTAATGGGGACTCCTATATATACACTGTCCTAAGCCCTGTTATATCTTAGCATACCACCTTACACTCTAAGGTACTCTTTAGAACTCCCCTCCCATCACAGATGAGTCATCCCTCCTCCCATAACCATGTTAGAGGTTTCAATTCATTCCCCCCCCCCTTGCATGTAGCTGCATGTTATTCCTTGAGAAGAGACCTCTGCAGGAGCAGTTTGTATATCTTTGAGACAAAAGCCCTAGCAACACCTGACACTGAGAAGCCACAGAACTAACAGGATTGACACTGCAGCCAGCCCTGCACAGCCTGAGCACTAAGACCAGACCTGATCCTGACCAGACCCAACCTTGCACATCAGTAAGACACTGGTTTACTAAAGAATCTAAGACAAATTGGCTAACTGAGTCCCAAAATATATTGTCCAGAGTCTGAGGTGATCCTCTGCCTATGACAGAGCAGAATAGGACCCAAACTGATGATTCAGAGGGATGTGTAAGTTGCTGTAAGTAAAAGAGTGCTTGTGGCATGCATGTCAATAAAGCTGAATGAGTACAATGTGACTGAAGGGCTTATCTTCATCCATTCCACAAATGACTGATCATCATTTGTTGAATGCTATAGGTTTTAAGGATTTTTTTTATTTTTAGGGTATATGCTATAGAGTGTTAAGTTAATAGTAAAGTTTGTGATTTTAAATACTGTAATACAGAAGACAAGCATTCTTGCCAACTGTCGTCCTATGCTCTGTTTACGGTGACAAATGGTTATTGATTTTTAAAATAAATATTTTCAATTCTTAGATCTCATTATAAAATTGTAAACAAAAATAAATGTTAACACTTGTTTTCCAAGAATTTATTGTTCTAAGTCTGATCTTGATCAGCAGGCTATAGCTGTATTTTTCACTAGGGGTTTTATCCTTTTAGGCAAGTGGATCACACTGAATTTATCCCAGAACAAATAGCGTTATTGTCCACAGGTGAGAGAAAAACTGCCTTAACAGCTGAAGGGTTTAAATTCTGGGGTAACAACAGCACAGCCATGGGAGGGCAGCAGTGTGGACCCCATACTGCTCTGCTCACAGGAGGATAGTGCAGGGCCCATGGAACCATGGGGCCAGAGGTGATCACCACTCTAACCCCCCCACAGAGACGGCTGTGCTCCTGGGGAGCACCCTTGCCACCCCCTTTGGTGCCCTAACTAACCACCTAGGTTGCCTCTATGGTAGGACCAGCCCTGCTGAAGTGTTAATTCAAGTTACTCTATCTGTGCTATTTAGCCATTGATGGACCTTTTCTACCTCAAGTGAGAGCTGCCTTTCTGCACCCTCTCTGAGGGAGACTCAAACCATACTCGAGTTTAGGCCTCTGCACTTAGACTATGCCAAACCAACTAAGGTGCTACATTTTATGGGTGCAGGTCTTCCTTGATGTGATTAATTTGACATTAGGATCTCATTTCTCAGTGTGCATGACCAGAAATGTGAATGGAAGAATAAAGTGTGTCTTAAGGCATAACAAAAATTAGGCTGGAGGCTGTCTTGCTAAGGTAATCAGGAGCTAGATCCTGTTACTAGGGATAAGAAACAAGATGGGAATGTAGAGATCAGGTTACACATAAGCATGGATAAAGCATGCTGGACAGGGATGAGTTTTTAAGGCACGTGATTCAATGTGTAGGGAGGAATACCAGTATTAGTAGTGAAATGTGCAGTAGAACCTCAGAGCTACAAATACCAGGGATATGAACTCTCAGATGAACCACACACCTCATTTGAACCAGAAGTATGGACTCAAGGCAGTAACAGAGGAAAAAGAATACAGTACTATGTTAAACATAAATTACTTAAGAAAAGAAAGGGAAGTTTAAAAATAATTTGACATAGTAAGGAAACCGTTTCTGTGCTTGTTCTGTTTAAATTAAGATTGTTAAGAGCAGCAATTCTGCATGGTTAAGTTTCAAAGTGGTATTAGGTCCAAATTCAATTATAAACTGTTGAAAGAACAATCAGAGTTTCAGCATCACAATCAAGCTCCATTCCAGTGCTGTTTGTAACTCTGAGGTTCTACTGTACAAGAAAACACTTTGCTAAGTAACTTTGGATTTGTGATGCATCCTTCTTCGCCCTCCTGCC
Source organism: Podocnemis expansa (assembly GCA_007922195.1). Lineage (NCBI taxonomy): Eukaryota > Metazoa > Chordata > Testudines > Podocnemididae > Podocnemis > Podocnemis expansa. The sequence continues at coordinate 24,366,137 of ML681979.1, forward strand.
TTTGACTGTGGCCAGCTTGGATGTAGTGTTACTGTATGCCAGATAAAGGAACCTGAGTGATGAATTCTGGATTTGAACTATGTTTCTGGAAACTGGATGGAAAGGGTGTAGTAACCTTGGGGAGGAAGGGGTTAACACCCTGGTTGGTGAGTCCCAGGAGAGCCAACAGAAACAGAGTACAGGTTTTTGAATTAGAGCAGCAGCCCTGCCTGTTTTCTCTTTGGTGTCAGCACAGCTCCTGGAAAGATCAGGATGAGGCCAGGGAGAAAGGCCTGGAGGATCCAACAACAGCCATGCCCACGATAGGCTCAAATTTGTAACTTACCAGGCAAGTAGAACAGGGAATGTTTAGCTAGATGTGGTCATGTTATTTCTTTGTTTTGGTTTGTTTTTGGATTCCTTTATGCTGAGCACATGTACCCCCTCCCACTATCCTGTAATTATCTAAGTTAAATCCCAGAGAACTAACTATCTGTGTTTCTTAGCTGTTCTTTTTAATTAAAGAATTTACCCTTTTAAAATAAGCTCTGGGTCTGTGTCCTGAAAGGCAAGAGGTTTTGTGTGCATGCCTCAGACCACACAGCCAACTACCAAGGGGGCTTGTGATCCATTTTCAGCTGATAGCACAGCTGGGCTTCCATTGCTGTCCTGAGGGAGGAAGAAAAGTGATTGAGGGCACCTCACAGGAAGGAATTCTCAAGTGCACCTCCGTGGGTTTTCAAGGTGTTTTGCATTTGGGTGATGGCAGCAATACCACTCCAAGGCCAGGGAATTGGTAGCCTTGGTGAGTTTTCACAGAAGGCTTTAGGGCCAGTGGGGTTTAAGGCCTGTTGCAGGCCTCCACCTTCTGCACTCAGAGTGCCAGAGTGGGAAAACAGCCTTGACAGAGGGTCTCGAGGTGCAACACTGAGATGCAGTTATTAGTTCTTAGCACTGTAGTAGTGTGAGATGCCCTTTAAAAATGTTTCATGTGATATCGTGGAAAAAGTTACGTGTTCTCTCTGAGTACATTACTGGAATTGGTATTAGCCCAGCAGCTCATTATTTCACATGACTTCTGATTTTTTGTTCATAGCAAATACGCCAGTATGATGGCATGGCCACCCCTCAGTACTTATACCAATGTCAGGGCTGTAACTAGGGTGGCACCAATGGGGCTTTGCCCTGGGTGCACTGGAGCGGCTCAATAGAGCCACTCATTTAAAAGGCGCATTTCGCTTCACCGGCCCCAAGCATCACTAATGGCAAGGGGCACATTCCAATCGGAATGCGCCCTGGGCACCGGCTCACCACGTTACAGCTCTGCCCGATGTCATTAATGAAGTTGTCACTTCAGGAATAAGTGGCAGATACAGGGCATGAGACACAGTGGAGTGTGTGACTTCTTACCTTCCAAAGGTGACGTGGTGCTTTGCTAAGATTACACAGATGGCATGCAAACAAGATGGTGGAGTGGAGAGAGCTCATGGAGATTTTCATAGCTGTGAAATCCTCCTGAGCTGATCACTGTTTCTAGAGCAGGACTACAAGTGGTGGAACTTCATCATCCTGGAGACCTGGGATGACCTTGTATGAAGAAGGCCATATTCCTGGGCCTGTTTAAGGAATTTTCTCAGGCCCATCAGTGCCAGGATGTGCTGAATGCAATAGGCTGTAGCATTATAGAGGTGGTTGCTGTTTTGAAGCTGGCCACCTAAAGACTGCTATGGGGTCAGTGAGAGTGGTAATATGGTCTGGTGGGTAGAGCACCAAGCAATAAGGGGCACCAAGGGTGTTCCCCCAGGGCCATTCACAGGAGTGGTGAGATGAACTATCACCCCAGGCTCTGCAATTCTATGGGTCCTGTGCTGTCCTGCCATGAGTAGTGCAGCACAGGGCCCACACTGCTATCTCCCTACAACCACACTGTCCCCTTTCACCTCCCTGCTGCTTTTCACATGGAGCCAAAGGCAGTGGGGAATTGAGGGGAGCTGGAAGCACACATTGGGCCTTTTCACTGGGCAGGCTCACCCTGCCCCCAGGGCAGCATGCAGCTGGCCTGGGGGCAGAGCAGGCCAGCCCAGAGCTGGGTTCCAATCTTTTGCCCCTCCCGTGGGCTGGCTGTTCCACCCTGGGGGCAGGGCTGGCCAGCTTAGATGTGAGGCAGTAGAGCAGGGCCCAGCCTCCATACCAGGTGGCCCACACCCCCCTCTGGGGGAGTGCCAAAAAACCTTAAGCTAGTCCTGCTTTTGCTTGTAATCAGTCTGAGGAAGTGGATGTGCACTCTTCAGCTACTCAGGGGATGATCCTCTAGCAAGCACCCCCAGCCCCAGATGCCACATCAGGAACTTGTGTTCTGTAGGGATCAGGATCCTCCCTAGATGCTGCTGGCTCATTTACTCTAGTTCCTCAGTTTAACAAGGAAACTGATATGCAACCAGCTTCTGCCCTAAATTAGGGGCATTCACACATCCATTCTCTCTCTAGTAGCTGCACAGCTTTAGATAAAACAAACACTGGTTTATTGATTAAAACGTGATTTTAAGTGATTATATAGATAATAAATTCACAATTAATTAATCGGTCAGGAGTTCATCACTACCAAATAAAAATATAAGACACATTCTAAGCTAACATCACTACTGCAGTTATGTTCAGCTCACTACTCAAATTCAGCTTTAATGGTTTCCAGCCAGTCCCTGCCCCCTCGATGGGGAGGGCCCTGTCCTTATACAGATGTTTTTAGATGGAGATGTTTCAAGATGAAGTCTCTGGCCAAAAGTCCGAGGCAGTCCCAAGTGTCTCCTTGTTCAACCCGCGCCCCCCCCCCCCCCCCCCACCACCACACACACACACTTGGTCTCCTCTTTCCCAGGCTGAGGTCATTCTTCTCAGCTGAGCCGGGAGCTTAATTTCCATCATCTTTATCATGAACCTCTTTGGTGTACCTGGAGAGACTGCTCTGTTTCTCCATCCCTGCCCCATAAGGCATGTGAAATACGTGGAGACATGGTCCACAAAGGTACGCATGTGTGATGCTGCAAGGAGCATACTACCATAACAATAACATAGAGTATGTCGTGAGCATTTGGAAAAAAAAAAAGACCTTTTATGGCATATTTTGCATTAAACCATACAATTGCCTTGCAAAAGTGAACAGGAAAGTTACACCAAATGTAGTCAAGAGCAGTGGTTCCCAACTGGAGTGCCACAGCAACCCCTTTGATGTGGCACCAGCGGCAGCAAGACGTGGCCCCAACCATGGTCCGGGGGCTGCTGGCAGTGGCAGGATCCAGCCCTGGCTGAGGGGCTGCCTACAACGGCAGGGTCGAAGAGCCATGAGCAACCATGCCGGCCTGGTGTGCCGCGGCAGAAAAAATGGTTGGGAACCACTGGTCTAGAGGTGCATGGGGTTCATCCCATGACAGGGCTTTAATTCACAGTCCAAGGAGATGTACAGAAGGTCTGACTGAAAGTAAAGCATCACTATGGTTGTGTGAGTGGCAGGAGGGCACAGTTGCACCAACTGTATACCTAGTATCTCAGGTGGCATTGTACTCAGGGAGGCTAGGCCCAGTCTGGTAAGGCTACGCTCTGTGTTTAGAGCACTAACTCAATCAGAGTTAGTGGGGGTGTTCTAAAATATAGTATGTCCTTAGTCAATCCACCTTCACTGCTTTCCTGTTCCCTCAAAAATGCCTCAAATGAAAGGACTTCTACATTTCCAGGAAAACATGAGAGCAAAGGGGTACAGTCAACAGACTTTCTTAAGACAAATAATATACAAAGGATGCCTAATGCAGCAGGGAGCTTCTCCTGTGCCTAATGAAGTCAATTGCAAAAGTTCCACTGATTTAAATGGGAGCAAGATTGAGTCCCAGGAGGATAAGAGACTCTTTTTACTTTTAAAAATGTTTGATTAAACCTAAGCAGTTTTTTTTTCCATATTTATCATTTGCAATAATAATGTCTTTACACTGTCTTTTACAGTAATTGGAAAACAAAATTAGTTTGAAAGGCTGTCAGATGCAGAATTACATTTTCAGACTACCTTCTGCTGTTTCACTTCCTCACTGGAGGAATACAATCTATGTATAAATGGGTCCTTTGCTTAATTCTGGTTTCAAAATTTACACCCACAAATATTCATTTACTGAGGCTTACTAATAAATAGCTTTTGTGGGAGAAAATCCCACTTTATCACATGTTTAGAAGTGTCTAATTACTGTGGGTCCTATCCTGGCTTCTAACCACATTTAGTGTCAAAAATCAGGGCACTGCATTTTACAAACATTGTGTAACCAAGGCTAATTCCTTCCCAGACTTGCACAGTTGACTCTCCTCATGGCCTGCTACATATTTAACTGCTGAAATGCATCCATGGGCAAAGATTAGGGGCCAAGGGAAATGGTCTGCACATGACAGTATGATCTACCTCTGAGCCGCAAGCACCTTCTGTCTCTTGTGTTGCTGCTGTGTGAGGACTGTAGTGGTACTCTCTAGCTGGCCAGAATAGCACAGAATAATGTTCAGCACCTTTAACAGTAAGCCTTCTGTGGTGAAAATGTTTCCAGTACTTAGTAATGGCAACTATTCTCTATGCCCAAGTAAGCACTGGGGGGAGGAGTGGTAGCCAGAGGATAAGCCATCACAGAGGTTGTATTTATATCTGTATGAAATACAAAATTAGTTCAAACAAGGAGTCCTGTGGCACTTAGGCTATGTCCACCATACATCGTTATTTCAAAATAAAGTCTTTATTTTGAAATAAGTTAATTCGAATTGAGGAAAAAGCTCAAAGCGAAATAGCATGTCCAAACACAGGACTTGCTATTTCGCTTTAGGAGAGAGGCACCATGGGAGGTGTGGCAACATGGCCCCCTCCCTGGGCCATGCCCCCACCCAATATAGGCTAAAAGGAAGGCACTCTGGGAAAGAGAAGGGCAAAAGTGTTATTTTGAAATAATGGTTATTTCGAAATAACACGTCCCAACGGTGTTATTTCGAAACAACCATTTCAAAATAACAGTTGTTTCGATTTGAAGGAGGTTTAAGCTATTTTGAAATGATGGCTCTTATTTTGAAATGACGGGCTCCATCATTTCGAAATAAGAATATGTCATATGGACCTAATCGCTTTTATTTAAAAAAAAACCAGTGTTATTTCTAAATAAAAGAGATGTGTGGACATACCCTTAAAGACTAACAAATTTATTTATCGCATGAGCGTTTGTGTGGCCATCTTCAAAGCATCTAATGAAGTAGGATCTCCTCCCATGAGAGCGCACGTGATAAATAAATTTGTTAGTCTTTAAGTGCCACAAGACTCCTTGTTTGTTTTGCTGAACTAGACTGGCATTGGCTACCCCTTTGGAACTTGGCAAAATTATTTCAGTTATGTTTTTGGAGTGGATAAATTGGTAACAACCAATTATTTCAGTAGATGCACCACAGAATGATATTCATGGGGACATACAAGTGTTGGGGATACTCAATAAGTCAAAGTTTTGAATTAGATGTAGGCTAATGGTTTATCATTTGAAAATAAAAAGTGACAGTGATGGTTATACAAAACAGTTCCAAGATAATATTCTTTTCAAAAGAAGCAAGTTTGGTACAGGAAGCTGTTTCAATTAGACTGTCACTCCCCTGAAGACGCTTTTTCATATGCATTGTGAGACCACCTAATATTTTAATAATATTAAAATACAAGCATTAAAGTTTTTGCAAACTCCATGATATCTAGACTGCTAAATTTGTAACAGTTGTCTGTAAACAAGGACATGGATAAAAAAAACATGAAAGAACTGCTGATCTCTAATTTGTGTTCTTTGAGTGCTGCTTCCTATGTGGATTCCAAATGTCAGTGCATAAAATATGCATGCCATGTGCTGGAGCAAGAACTGTTTGTAGTTGTGTTTGTTGACCTGCATGTGCATAGTGAATTGGCCACCTGGTTGTTTGAAGTCTTATGAGGTTGTGTGGGTTGATGCCTCTCCATTTCTTCAAGCAGTGTCCCCATGGGTGCTCTGCTCTAGGTCTTGGCCTGTCCTAGCATCCTTGATTGAGGATTTTTACTAGAGGTGCTTGTTTGGATCATGCATACACAATCTGCATCATCTTGCAGAGCTGTTGATGCCATTTTCAGTGTGTGCAACCTGACCCCTCAATTCCTTCTCAACCCTCTGTGAGGGAGCGTTGAGCAATTCCTTAGAGTTCAACAGAGAATCTCAAATTCTACCTTTTTCTTAGAAAGTTTAGTTGTTTTTTTCCCTTTATTTCTTAGTTCTAGCTTACCCAGTTTGTTTGTTGATTTTTTTCAACCTTTTCCCCTTCCTCAGGATGATGTGACATGCCAGGTTCACCTAGGCTCAAGCACTGCATCTCTCCTTGAGATCCTTTGCGAGCATCTGATGAACACTTTGAGTGCATTAGATGTCTTGCTGAAAGACACATTCTCAAAAATATCTTCATTGTAAGAACTTTAAGACCAGGGCCAAGTGTGATTGGGACCTCTACCTGAAGCAAATTCTAATGGAGAAATCTCTCAGACCTGCTTCAGATCCTGGACAGAGTAAACTCTCACCTCAGGACAACTCTAGCTGAAACAGACATTCTACATTACCAGACAAAAATTATGGGAAAAAGAGGAGACCCTTGTCCAGTAAGGAAAAGAAACACAGTACCAATGACTTCACTGACCACTCAGGCACCAAGAAAACATTCAGAGAAACATCAACGCCAAGACCCAAAGAGGACTTCTTAACATCCTTCCCCCATCACCACTATTTGGCATGGATACATCACCAGTGCTCGTCAATCAGAATGAGACTATTTTGCCTAAATTATTTTCCAGGGATGAAGAATATGAAGGAGAGGAGGCCTCTTCTTCTCCCCAATGTTCCTCACCTAAAGTGAAAGCACCCCCATGCCATCCATACAATGGCTATCCAGTTCATTCATGGATGGCACCTGCATGGTTTGGACCATCACTCCCATATCATATGTTGTGGCCTAGTTGGGATGCCTGGTCTGCCTGTTCCACGTATAGTAGACTATCCACGTCTCATAGGCACAGAGAAAGGTCTCCTCTGAAACCTATTCCCACAGGTTCTCGACTTCAACCTTCAGAGGACTCTGCACAGCAAGGCACAATACCACCTGCAAATAATTCTTCTCCAGACAGGGCCATAATCCCTCTATCCCCCACCAGGGGTTTTGCTATATAGGAAAAAAAATCAGAGCACTCACACAAGCCCCTCAAGGCCAAATTGTTGTCTTGGGATGGGAGGCTTGCTTCTGCAGTCTGTGTAGATGTACTCTCAGAGACCAGGAGACTTGAGGAGGTCCCTGAAGGATGGTGTAGGCTGTTCTTGAGTAAGATGGAGGAGGAGGAGGAAAAAAAGGGTTTACTGTCTGACTTCCCTAAGCTAGAGAGCTAGGGGCAGAGGGCTGAAACCAGGAGAAGCACCTCAGGTGAGGTCTTTGCTGACTTCTAAGCTGGAGGACCAAAGCTGAGGACTGGAGATGACTGAAGGAAGGGAAGCAGCACGGGGCTTTATCTACTTGTAAGGCCTAACAACTTCAAAGGAGGGGGCAACTAATCTGCATGGGTTTTGTATTTGCATGAAGAGCATATTAGCATAGTCTCACTATGGGTGCAGGGCAATATGGGTAATGGTATTTGGGTTGATTTGATCACAAATCCGTCAATATCTGTAATGCTACCAAAGAGAAATATGAAATACTGTCTTTTGTAATATGCTACTCTTAATTGTTCAAACTCTGTTTAGGTTAGTTGAAGGGTAAAAGTTACCATTAGCAGAAAAAGAGCTTGAAAGAGGGGCCATCCTCCCTTTCAGCCTGGTGAGGTTAAGAAATGGGTGCGGGAGTAGCATTAGCTCATCTGAGCTATACCTGAGGCACTGCTTCACCCCCTGCCCTATTGTGAAAGGATAGTTGGGTGACTAGGCTTTTGGTGAAGCCTTTCTTTGCTATTTTAATGGAAGAAGCTGTTGACAGTTACTTTGAGTTTAAGAGCTGAAATCACTGAGAAAGAAGACCCTCCTTCAGAGCTGAAATCACTGAAGAGTATCCAGTGGATGGCTAGACAGCAGGCGTGACCAGCAGGTGGAGCTGGCAGATGGTGAGAGTGGCCAGCAGAGGGCTGGACAAAGTGAGTGACCAGGAGGTGGAGCCAGTGGACAGTAGGTGGAGCCAGCAGATGGTGAGAGTGGCCAGCAGAGGGCTAGACAATGTGAGTGACTAGCAGGCAGAGTGAGTGGATGGTGCAGGTAGATGGAGTGAGTGACCAGTGGGTGGTGCCGGCAGACAGCTGGCATGAAAGACATTCCCTACATACCCTGGGGTTTGTTGGGAACCTTGTTCTGCATTGATTCCCCAGATCAGTGCTGGTTTTGCTATTGAGTCCACATGTTCCATTATGCTGTATGGGATCATGTTGGGAACCTGCTCTACACTGATTCTTCAGATCAGAGCTCATTTTTGTTATTGGGCCTTTTACATTCTGCTTTTATTACTCTTAAAAGTTCTGTATACTACATTCAGACTCGTGCTTGAGAGCAGTGATGCATTACCCCTTTGGGGCCAGGGGAATAGTACATGATTTCCCAGAAAACTGAGTGGGGGCTTGTGCCAGTTGGTGGTTTAACATTATTTGGAAACCCCTAGATATAGAACCCAGCCCTTGTTCTGCCATCTCACCCTGGCAGAAGGGTTACATACTGATATCGCCATGCTGCAGAGCTAGACCCAAGGGAACAATGAGATGACAAGGGGAATGAGGGACACTTTGCTGCTCAGGTTGATCTCCCTCCATAAGGGCTGTAGGAGTTTCCAGGGGTAAGTGTGGGACTGTTCTCCAGCTGGAAGGGCTAGGGTATCAGTCCTGGCAGGAGGACAGAAGAAGTTTGACAAAAACTCTGTGTGTGGTAGAAAACACTGAAATGTGGCATGGCAACTGACTAGAAGTCTTAAAATTTTAAGGACTATTGGCACTGAGAGGATAAATGGACTGTCTTTTGGAACTTATATTTTGGACTATTGGTACAATGAGCCTTAAGGAGTAGTTTCTTGGGTAAGAGTGCCTGAAGTGGAGTAGCTAGGGATTCTGAAAGCAGAAAGTAAAATAGGTGTGCCTATTCTGCTCCACAAGGGTACATAGGGGGACGGGGGGACTGCTTTATGACACAAGACAAACATAATCTTCTCATAACTGTGGACAAATTATGTACTTGTGTCTTGGGACTCTTTGTAATGAGCCATATTCAGTTTTCAGTATTACAGATGAGACCAGACCATACAGCAATGTCTAACTGAGACCTCAGGTAAGGTGCCATTTGTGAGATGTATTCATCAGTGTCTGGGCTGAAAAGCAAGCTAGGCAGAGACCAGATGTAAGCCATGATGATAGGCTCTGCAAAATCTCCATATTATGCCAATCCCTCCTAGAGTCCACCAGGATTTAGGGCCTGATTTTCGTGAGATGATGAGCATAAATCCAACAAAGCTCGTAAGCATGTGCTTACCTTTAAGCATGAAAGTAGTCCTATTAATATTACAAGATCAAGACTCTAGTCCATAATGTAAAACCACCATGGAGAGGCAGAAAACCAGAAGCAAAGCAGATATGATGTGAGTTGCAAGAAAGTATTGCACGTGTATCAGAGGCAAAATGCATATGTATAGGTTTTATTAGTTAGACATCTGATAGCTTTTGTGATTTTGTGATAACTCTTCACTTTTGCTTCAGAGAAACAGATGATAAAATGTAGTTTCACCCTGATTTTTTCACTGATTATTTTCTCATATGACACTTCTGCCATCCACCAGCACTTTCTGCATATGGTGGACTATAATTTTTATAGCTTTTTGGTTTGTCTAGAACACTATACAGAATGTATTTAATTTCCCATAAAGAATATTCAGATAGGCCAAGAGTAAGCCAACATGATTTTCACAGACCAGATCAGTATTAAGACAGTATGATGGATATGTCCATGCAGCAAAGGTCAGGGGCCAAGCCTGTAGTAGAGCCAATCTGGTAATCTAATGAGTGCAGCTGGTCCTGACAAAAAGCTTTCTGACTGACTGCACCTCCTGATTGGCTAAAAGAATCAGCAGGCTGATTTTTAAGCTCGGCAGCAGCTGCTGTCTATTTTCTAGTGGCTGATCTGCATTTTCTTAGATTGCAGTTGTGTCCCCAGTTCTTTTCTGACTCTAGGCTCAGACCCCTGGATAGACCTCCCGACTGCGACTCCAGTTAACCTTCGTATGCTTTGGTTTCTGACAGCCAGCTACTGTTCTTGGCTTCACTCCTGGATCCACTGGGTCTGAATTCAGCTGTAACTGGTAGGTAGAGCTCTTGTTCAACCCACTAGGCCAGACCACCCATAATTTGGTTGTTGAAACACTGCAGTACAGGTAGCTATACTCTTGCTAGCTTTCATCTAAGTAGAATGGTTAACACTAGAGAGGATAAAGCAACATGGATTTCAGTGGAAACTAGTAGCCTGAGTACATACCAAGCCTCCTCAGCAGGACTGTACTAGAGTAGCTAGCATATGTTGAAGCCATGTGCCACTGCATCTTTGCTCCTACCTGTGCAAGTGTGATTAAACCTAGTGTGGTTATGTTCATCTGTACTGCAGTCACACCTTAATCTGCTGTGTAGATCAATCCTCAGGGAGACAGGTTAGGATAGGGGCATTCCCCTTTGCTTTGATCTGAGCACAGACATTTTGACCATTTGATTGTTTGGAGGAGGGCAGTAGCTTAGATATTTCTGCTAACTGCATCAGGCATGACAATATTAGCTACTATTTGATTTTTACACAAGGATGTGTCACTACTTCAGTTTCACCCCACCATCATCACCAAATCATCTATCTGCAACTGCTTCCACATCTTTGGTGAGTCTAAATTTGACACACAGTGTTACACAATCACTAAATGGTTGTGACTTATAAGTTACATGCTACTGATATTTACAGTATTAAAATGATTAATTTACTGTTGTGTGAGTATTTATACTGCCAGTTTAATGACCTGACTTAGGACCACACTGACTGAGTCTTTGTGTATTGCACACTCTCTGGCATGCATAGTGAAACATTAACAATGTTATTTCATTTTGCTGTGAGAGCTAAGCAACAAAGATAATCTTGTATGCAATGACCTCAAGTGTTCCATAAAAGAGGGAGTTGTGTTTACAAATGCTGTTTCTGAGGTGGCTAGCTGAGCTCCAGTGGTGAGTGATATATGTGACCTGAAGTTGGGTTATGGGCCACAGGGAGCTAGACAAGGCTAATGTAACTTCTCTTTTGAAATACAACTTACTTTGTACACAAAACAAATCTTTAAACTGATGTTTACAAACACAAACAATTGAAACACATTAACAAATAATACTTAGCATTTAAGTAGTGCATTTCATCTTTAAGGCACTGTAGAGAAATTAATAAATTTAATCCTCACTAACATCACGTAAAATGTATTTTCACAGATAGGCAAAGTTAGTCACAGAATATGTGTTTTCTGGAGGCCACAGACAGAGTGCAGGAAAAGATCTCTATTTCCTGTTTCTCCTCTTTGTGTCCAAAGAACTAGTGAGTGCTGCTATGCTTTCTCTAGTAAAATATATTTTAAATTAGTTGGTTTAGCATAAAATGTAAACTATTAAAAAAAGTGAATTGGTGTGACACACTTTGACCTCTACGCCCAAGTTGGATATAGATGTTGTGAAAGTTTGGAGGAAATAATTGGGCCATCTCAAGTTACACTGTGTAAAATTTCATGATCAAAATAAGCATCTGGGCCACATCTGCCAATCTGACAAGCAAAGTCAATAATGGTTCACATGACTGTGAGACATCAAAATCAAAAATGAGATTCTAACACTTAGCCAGGTGCAGGTCAATCTGTTTTAGAGACACTCTAAAGATAAACATCTTCCAACTAATTCATTCAGCATTGATCTCAGAAAACTCTGCATTGCTGGGCTCTGCTAAAAAACATGCAGGATAAGGAAGCACAAGAGAGAAGACTTATAAAATAGATTCTTAGTATAAGTTATATTGAGATGAAAATGGACCCACACTTGTTCGAAGCAAATGACCTCTTGCTCATGTCTGATTATAACACAATAAATTACCTAAATCACATGAAACTGTCTACATTCTATCAGTAAAATATTACCTATAGTACTTATGCTATATTGTGGGATCCTTAGTATCTCTTTTAAATCTTTTTTTCCCCACTTCATGGTGTCTCTTTCAGCTTTCACTCTTGTTGTAAATGACCTTCTTAATTTCTTGTTATCTTGGCAACTTTAGTATTAAAACCAACTGAAGGAAACTCCTGTTTTCCTAGTAAGTTAAAAATACTTTCAGCTTCTTCCACTAGTCTTGTTTTGGGTGATCATCATGGGCTGGCAGCACAAATCCAAAGCTTGCATTGAACCTTTCACAGTTCCAGACCCAAACAGACACCATAACTATGACAACATTCTTCCAGAGTTCGTGAAGGATCTTGGCCCATGTGCCCACTCTTGGCTGGGTCATTTTTTCACACGAGTCACCAGTGAAGGAAGACTGCTAAAAATCTAGTTCATGTCAAACATCATCAACCTCTGGAAATCTGATAAAGATGCAAAACAGGCATCAAGCTACTGTCACATATCACTGCTTTTGTTTGCATCTTGAGGTCCTAGAGCACCTAATGTTAAAATGAATAACACAGAGGTGGAGAACATTCTGAATGTCGAACAAGCAGTCTTTCAATAAGGTCAAAGCACATTAGTCCAAGTATTTGCATTAACCACATTTATTGAAAATTGGTTTTCAGAGAAACCCGAAAATAGATGCTCTTTTCCTTGACCCCACTGCAGCACATGATATGCGCTGGCATCTGCATCTACTTGTTTAAAATATCAAGAGTCATCCTAACTTGCATTACTGATGCCATCAAACTACTGTTCTGAGCCAGACAATTCAGGATGCATATGGGCGAGAAAACAAGTGTTAGGAAAAAAAGATGAGGAAGTTACCAGGGGTCTGTTCTAGCTCTAATCCAATCATGGAAGTTCACCTATGCACAGGACATTTTTCTGCAGGCTCCAACTATCTCCAAGCTGAAGATACTGAGTGACTATGCTGCAATGCTGGCTCTCTACTGTAAGATATGGCACATTCAGCCTAGCACCAGCAAGACGGTCTTTAGCACTGTGGTTCTCAACCACTGTGTCAGGACACATTGCTGCGTTGACAGACGTTGGTGTGTTATGGAGAGCTGGGGAGATGGCTGGATTTGCCCTGAAGGTGAGGGCGGTTGGTGGGTCCTGTAGGATCATGACCTGCAAAGGGTTGAGAACCACTGCTCTATCATATTCCCTCTCCACCAAGCTAATGTTAAGAGGAAACTAAACATCATCATAAAAGACCAAAGGCTGAAGCACAAAGCATATTCAGTTTGTGTGATCCTCAACCAAACATTGAGATGCAAGGGCCACCTGAACAAGATAGCAGCAAAAGTCAAGACATTCAACAACCTTCTCAAGAAACTGGTGTTTTCTTCATAGGGAATGGATGCTCCAACCCTAAGGACTTCAGCCCTTGCCATCTTGTACTCTATAGCAGAGTGCTGTGCACCAAGGATGAAGTCAGCTGGCACACAACAAACCTGTTGACATGAAACTCAACTAAACAATATGTATCATCACAGGAGTTCTCTGACCCACTCATCTTCCATGGCTTCCAGGTCTATGCCGCATTGCTCCCCCTTACATAAGGAGGAGGACTGCATCTTGTAAGCTGCTTGAAAAGATACATGCCAGCCTAAACTTGCCCCTGTTTAACAACCTTTTGTAGCCCACTAACTACATTTCTTTCGTCACAACACTGACCGTAGTCTATGCTGCCATGCAAGGATATGACAGTGGACTCTGTAGCAAGAAGATTGGTCCTGAAAACCAATGAGTTCCTTGTCACAGACCCTACTGCTCACCCACTTGACTTCAACCTCCCATGTAGTTAGTGAGCACTTCTTAATCAGTTCCAAGATGGGCAAGGTCTGCACCAGCATCACTGGGGTCTCTGAGGCAATAGTAGCTATGGTGAAGCTCAAAAAATGACACAAGTTTTCAAGGAGTACTCATTAACCAAATTTGGTGGTGAGCTACAAGAGCTTCACTTAGCCACTGAGAACATGATTGCTTGGCTTGGCTAATATGCAAATGATATATAATAAAACAAATTAGTTGAAGATACAGGGGCAAAAGAAACTCCTAGGGAAAGAGTCCTGTGTTCTTTACAAACAACTCTCACTTCAGACCGGATAAACTTGGTATTTCCTCCTATGAAAGCTTATGCGATAAATAAATTTGTTAGTCTTTAAAAGTGCCACAGGACTCTTATGCTTGGTGTAGTGAAACAAGCATTCTTACAGTATAGTTATCCATAAAGAATAACATGTCAGGTATCTAAAGAAAGCATGTAACTGGTCAAGAATCATAACCACTGTGAGATGCACATATGCATAACAGCTAAGGAATAATGTATTTTATATTTAAAGTATCTTTACCTGGAGTAAATATTAGTCACCAGTCTTGGTGATGGTCCCTTCAGGTAAGAGGGAATTGTCACCCCATCTAGTAATGCAATACAAAGCTCAGGTCTCTGACCTTGCTCAATCCCACAGTTTTCCATGGAAAACCATCAGACAACTGCAAACAATCAATATCTCTTGAAGGTAGAAAAGGAACATTGCAATAAGGCAGCACTTACTCTGCCTATGAATAGAAATAAGATTCTTTTTAGTATAGCAGAGAAGGGGTAAAGACCCCTTGCATATATTTACTGAGGACATCTCTTGGAAGCAAGCATGTTCTCATGAAAAATTGCATCTTGGATCCTGTGAAGCCAGCCAGCTCTACAGAAGACTGAACTTTGAGGAAAATGCTACTTTATTAGATAAGAAAAATAACTATTAATGAGGTGGATCCAAGTTCATGTTTTTTTACTTTGTTTTGTATTTTAACCATTTCTTTCTATCACTCTTGTTTCTGGTAAACTCAGGGCTGGATCAAGGCCTGGGAGGGGGCCTATAGCTGCCCACCCTTGTGGTCCCCCCCCATTGACCCCCAGCCAGAGGGTGGAGTCAGGGCACCCAGGGCCCTGCTGGGCTCTGCGGGTGGGGGACCTGTGGCCAGTGCTGCTATCAGCCTGTGCAGCTGCAGCGGAGACCACACTGATGCAGGGGGGAGCATGGGCCAGTGTGGCTGCAGGGGTCAGGCTCATGGGCTGCACTGCTGGGGAGGTGAGGCTGCAGGCTGGGTCTGCTGCTGGGTGCTGGGGGTGGGAGGCAGGCTGGGAGCTGCAGTACTCCTGCCCCACCCCTGGGCTGGCTGGTGAGCAGTCCAGGTAGTGTGGGGCTGGGCAGGCAGGCTGAGCGGCAGTGTGCCACTCATGGTGGCCAGGCTGGATTTTGGGGGCACTGTGGGGCCCCTCTTTAGGCCAGGGCCAGGGGCTTCAGCCTCTAAAGCCCCTGCCTTAATCTGGTCCTGGGTAGAGTGTCTGTTCTTCCTTAAATAAGCCTACTTTGTTTTATGATAAGCACTCACAAGTTCTGTGTGATTTTTACAGGGGCAGTGATTTAAGATAAAACCAGGACACTGGTGTGCATGGCTGCCTTGGAGACAGGATTTGAAAATTCTGAGTGGCCACTATCAGTGACTGGTTATCACGGGAAAATGATTCAAAGGGACTTGGGGACTGGGATACTCCTATTGTTAACTTACAAAGAGAAGACGGGCTGGCATAGCCAGAGGAGTGACCTTGAGAAGATGAAAGGCTGGTGGTGTAGAGACTGACACCCAATAAGGTTAAATTAGACTCTCTCACATTGGAAGCATGGGGTAAACAACTTGACTGACTAACAGTCCTGGGCACCCTTAGAGCCATCATATATGTATACATATGACATGTAACAAAGAATACATATATTCAGTAGATGTCCTTCTTCAGTAGCAGCTCCCTTTCAGCTGAAGTAGGAGACCCATCATTTATGCTTCTTCCTGTCCCACCCCTCTGCTTCCAGTGGAGCAGGCACAGATGCCCTGGCTCTGCCCACAAGGGGGCAAGTGTTGGGGGGGCTTTCCTGTTTATCTCAGAGGAAAGCAATGCCTTGCTACAGGTCCATATCTAATTAATCTTCACAGGAGGTTTGTGAGGCAGGTACAAAAATAAGAGCATCCCCCATAAGAGTAGATACAGAAGCTGAGTCAGATAGAGTAAGTGACTTGTGGAAGGCCACAGAGGGACTCACTACTAGAAATGGGATTAAAAGGAAAAAAATTACTTACCTTAGAATTACGCTGTTCTGATTCATATTTCTGGGGCTTGTTCTTCTAGTATGTCATCCAGAAAACTACCATAGTTCTTAGGATTGTCAGCCTTCTGAGGTATAGCACTATTCTACACTGTTCCTTCCAAGAACAGGAAATTAGGTCTCGCTTAAACTTCAACTTCTATATAAAGTTTAAAAAATGAATGATGAGAAGATGAGCATTTCAGAACAAGGACTGGACAGGTAAACAGCTTTGGACAAACCAGAACCTCACCTTAGTCACTCTCATCCCCAACTCTGGAACATAGGAATCAATAGCTCCTAAACAGGACTTTTCATTGGTATGTCATAAGATCTTTTTCAAAGGAGGGGAATATCATTATCCCCATTTTACAGATGGGAAACTGAGGCTCAGAAAAAGTGATTTGTGCAAGGTCACCCACCAGGTCAGCAGAAGAGCTAAAAATAGAATCCAGTTCTCTTAAGTACCAGTCCAGTGCTCAATCCACTGGCCATACTGCCTCCCATATAGCCAAACTGCACTGTGCTCAAACCAGGGATTAAAGTAAGGGGGAACACCCCAGAACAGTGGTCTGGGGCCCCCTATATTTAGGGGGGGCTGCATTCCAGGGCCCTCTAAAAATAGAGGAATTCATTGGAATGCTGCATGCTGGGATGCCCTAAAAATAGAGGCGCTCTGGCCCATTGCTCCAGCGCCAGCTCAGGGAGGGGGCTGTGGGCTGGAGGAAGCCGAGCCAGACCTCTTCGGTGCCTGCACCTGCCACACGCCTTCCTGCTGGGCCCGGGTGGATTGTACAGCCCCTCTTGCTGGCCAACTGGCTGCCGCCGCAGCCTTCCTCCCTCACCCTGGCCCAGCTCAGCTCCTTGGTGGCAATGGGTAAGGGGGCCCTTGGGTTTGGAGACAGTCTGTTCTGGTGAGGGGAGAAGGGGTCAGGATGGTGGGCTGGGGAAGTGTGGAGGAGGTTGGGGGGGCTGAGGGGGGTGGACTGAAGATGAGGGAGCTGGGGGTGGGGGTCAGGAGGGCTGGAATGGGGACATGGGGGCAGGGAGCTTAGGGAATGGAAATTGAGGAGGACATGGGAAAAGAGGGGACTGATGAGGGGAGGCATGTGTGGGGCAGTAGCTGGATGTGGGGTGCAGGTGTTTGTGGGGCAGTAGCTGGGATACGTGAAGAGGGCCTGGAAATTTAGGAGGGTTCCAGAGGCCACCAAATTATACTTTAACCCCTGGCTCAGACTTCATTTAAGTTAGAGGTCTGTATTTGACAGTGCCAGTACCAGATGCTTTAGAGAGAGGCTAAAAAAAAAACCCCCACAGATGTGCACTAATCTGCTCCTAACTCCTAACTGTGAGAGGTATGAGTTCTTATACCTCTTTTATAACTTTTAGTATTTAATATTGTGTATATAAACTTGCAACCCAGCTTTGAATCTTTCAGAATTCTTGGCCCCAACATCATGTGGCAATGAGTTCCACAGTCTGTATATGTGTTGTGTGGAAAAAGTATTCCTTTTTATCACTTTTGAATTTGCTGGCTTTTAAGTTCATTGAAACTATGGCTGAGTGCAAATATTGCCACATGATTATAGAGAAGTAGAATTTACAAGGTCAGTACCTATAATTGTCTAATTATTCAGGGACAATCCTGCACAGATGGTGAGTAAGAAACTCAAGGGATGTTCCTTAAAAGAAAGCAAAATGAAGAACACTGCAGGTGAAAAGTAAGGCTAATGTAATGAGATAAGCAAGGGAGTGATAACATACCTCCCAACTCATGAAGTTTAGACAAGAAAATCCTATTGGGAAATATCCAAACAAAACTCTATTTAGCTTAATAAAGAGAACGTTAGGAAGTAAAGTCATCACATACTATTAAATGCCTGCTTGGGGAGAATATTTCTAACAGCAAAAAGCTCTTTAATCTAGCAGACAAAAAGTATAACAAGATCCAGTGGCTGGAAGTTGAAGCTAGACAAATTCAAACTAAAATAAGATACAAGTTTTTAACAGAGTAATTACAGGAATAATTGATCTAGGGATATGGTAGATTCGCTGTCACTAGAAGTGTTTAAATCAAGGTGACATCTTTCTGATATGTGCTGTAGCTCAGCCAGAAGTTATTGAGTTTAAAACAGGAATTATTGGAAGAAATCCTCTGAACTTTGTTACACTGAAGACTAGAAGATCAGAATGATCCTTATGATCTTAAAATGTGTAGTTTTCCATAACCCTGGCCCACTTTAATACAGGACAGTCTGATAGGCTGAAAAAATGGGAAGAGGTGAAAGAATCTGGGCTCTTTTCTTCAGCAATAGATTCTGCAGGTCTAAGAAATGATGCTAATGCAGGATTCATTCTTAGAGCCTGAATCTAAATAAGACAGTCTTGCTTAAAAAAATAAAAGCAAGGAGGATATATGTTTGTTTTATATAAGACTGTGATCAAAGTTTCGCTGTGAATGGAACTTCTCAAATTCTACAGACCTTGACATGGCTTCGTAATTGTGGGCCTCCAAGGTTAGGTATTAACAAATATGGTCAGAAAACCTTTTGAACCAAGGTCTTCATAGTGACAGTACCAGCCAGGCGATTGGAATCAAAATAAACACAGGTTGAGTGGACTTCCCAAGGTCTCTACTCCACTTCAAGTAGGACTGCAAGGATACTGACATTTTTAAGTAGGTGAGAGGGAAAAAATCCTCTTTAGAAAGTCAATATACTTATCTATGCAATTCAGTATCTTTTAATTAATGGGTATTTATTCATCAATAGCCTTCTAAATTTGTAGTTTATCACACTGTGCAGGGAGGTTCTTTTATGCTTTTTTTTGTCCTTAGTTACATTGAAAATATCCATGGACTTCCAAATCACTATGATCCAGAAAAGGTATGGATGGTCTCTCTATGTTACAATAACCTATATATGGGAATGATGAGCTAAAAAAGAAGGTACTGAATAAATTCAGTCACTATATCTCCATGCTGGATAGTTGTAGAAAGATGTGGGGAGAAGAATGTGTGAACTGACCACCACCAGTGCTCCACAATTTCCCTTTGTTGGAGTTGCCTCTCTTACCCCACACAGACTACAAAAGATTCTAAAATCCTTCTGCATAGCAAAACCAAGATGGAGCAGTTACGGTCCAGATTAAGGATCAGTTTTCCTTGCTATAAATAATAAAAGTAGACTGGAAGATCATTGTAGGGTATTTCTTTCAAACTCGGTGGCTCAACTGCAACAACAAAATGGGTGAAAGATTCCTGAACTAGTCTTCTATGGTGAGGACCCTCTCCTCAATTACAGAATGTCCTAACTAAACTTTTCCTGCTCCTGCACATCTGTTTGTTGTGCAGGAGAGGTTATGTCCACAGTGTCTGACGTGTGATGTAATAGCAGTTAATAGTGGCTGCAGCTACATGTTTTAAGAGTTCAGGTTTGCATGGCTGATCAAGAAGACAGTTTGCAGGAACTTCCCCCATCTGTACTCATATGGAACCAAATACTCTAACAGCACTTCTGGCCATCCTGATATAATAGCTAAATGGACAGTAAGAGCCCATCTGCAGTCCCTAAGGCCTGTCCCTCCTCTTATGATATTTCTGCCAGTGTAACCATCCCCGCTTACAAAGTGCCCTCTGGAGAGGCAATTCATATGATATGAATGATGGGAGCCTGCAACTGTGAATTTACATTAGATTATACATGCACCTATGGTAATATTTTAACATTAACACCCCAATAAAATGATAATTTGAGTATGTTTAATGAAAATACAGTTTGCAAATGCATATTTCACTTTTGCCTCCAATTAGTATTTTTAATATTGATTGTAGATAATTGTGGGAATTACATTTAGAACAAGATAATATAATTCAAAAGAAAAGAGGACATATAAAAATTAACCTATATAAGTTTAGCAGCTTTATTTAGTTCATAGTTTATGCAGGATGTGTCTCTTTTCTATATATTTCATGTATTGTCATCTCTCATTTAGCTTTTGCACATCAAAGTCATTCTGAGACTAAGGTCAGGACAAGACTGCTGCTGGTCATGGGCCTGATATCTGCGTGTGTTAAATTTGTGGTACTGAAAAGTGCAAAATTGAATCTTAACAGGATTAACAATCATCAATCTTAACAAATCTTCCATCAAATCTTAACAAGTTGTGTAAATGTGTGCTGCAAAAAAATGAAAAAGCTCTGTCTTCTGTATTAAGTTTTAAATTATACATCTATTACATTAAAGTCATACAAAAGCCAGAGTTTGCTTTAAAGGGATTAGTAAATCAGAATCTCAGCTCCAAAAGTTACAATTTAAAGAACAAGAAACCTAGGGATTTTTTAACTCTTGAAATGCAAAGGGAGAAAAATGACAGCGAATGCAATGACTTGATATAAAATGCTACCAGAAATGGAGGAATTCTAGTGACATGATCACCATGGGACAGATGATAAGCTCTCCAGTGTCTGTATTGCAGCCAGGGTGATCTAAGTGTAACACAAGAGACCTAACTTTCGAGGGTAATCTAGGGGTTATGTGGAGACCTCACTTTCAAGGATGACCAGCACTGCTGTATGCAGGTGCTCAGCCCACTCTCATCCAAGGGCAGAGTCTCATTCCAGTCTGAGGACTGGTACAGGAGATACAAGGAGTATGGCTATTGTCTATCTTTAACTCCTCATTGGGAACCCTCAGGACTGTCAGGAAGGCTGAATGACAGACCCACTGCTTACTCAAAAGAATGCCCAGGCAACACAACCAAACCAGAAATTACATTGTGAGCTCCTATCTGGGTGTATTCACACAGCACTTTTGGTTTGAAACAAGGGGAAGCCCTTGTTTCGAAACAACTGTGTTGTTTCGAAACAACTTAAACCTGGTTTCTGGGCAAAACAACGTTGTTTCGCAACCGTTGTTTCAAAACAACGCACTGTGAACATGGTGTTTTGGAACCCTTAGGACCCTGGCCAGGATGCTGAGGGCTGTCCCTCACCCCCTGCTGGTGCCTGCAGCCCCCTTTCTGGGGCTGCAGGGTGAGCCAGCAGCGGCTCACCCCCAGGGGGCTGCAGCCCCCAACGAAATAGCATGTTCACACTGTGAACATGCTATTTCGTTTCCCGCTTTTTTCCCTATTTCGAAATGACTTTTTGCTAATTCGAATTAAGTCATTTCGAAATAAGGCATTATTTTGAAACAAGTTGTTTTGACACAACTTGTTTCGAAATAACCATCTGTGTGTGAATACAGCCTCAGAGTCCAGGGTCTATTGTTCTGAACAGCCCCTTTGCTATGAAGAACACTGAAGGAACAGAGCAACCCAGCAGCTTCTAATCTCACCTTTCCATCAGTGTACTGGCAGAAGTTACTCAGTCAATCAGAACATAGCTCATCTTCATGCTGAAACCCCCTGTAAAATATAATGGTATCACATCATTCATCTCTTATGTCCAATTGATATTATTACATTTACATAATACAGATTTTAGTTTACTTCCAACCAGTTGCAATAACCAGGTACTATAATAAAATAAGCATGAGTGATACCAGAGGTATATATGAAGATAAATTAGATGGATCCAATATTTAAATTGTTGAGTGCTTCTGCGTTAACCACAACGTATGCTGAAGGTGCTCAGAACTTTCCAGAATCAGAAGGTATAATTCCAGAGTTTTGACTGAACAATTTATCAGAAGATTGCCAGCATGTAATTCTTCCATTTTACTGCGCTATGCATTGGTTGTTAAGATTAATAATGCTAAGTGCTTTATAAGCATAAGAAGGTTTTATTTGACTGTTTCCAGTGTTGTTCCACATTACACAATGTCACATAGATATGGCAAGGCTGTCATAAATAATGCACATGTATTAAAATTTCTGCTTCACAGTGACTATGAAATGTTTATTGTGACTGTCTTCTAATATTATAAACAGATGTCACAGGCCTAAATACTTAATGTGTTTATTAAAAACAATTCAGCTATGAAACACTATAATACCAGGAATTTGGAGAGAGAATGACTGAATTTTAGACATGTCATTTAGATTCATGATTAGGCAATTGTATCATGGCATGTGAATTCTGAAGCCAATAGAGCTTTGTTACAAATATCCTTCAGTAAGCAAATAATAATGCCTTACCTAAAACAGTAGGCTGTTACTAAATATTCTGGATTAACAATGACAAAATGAAACTGGGCTCTCAACCAAAATGATGCTGACACAGAAAGCATTTAGGTCTTGTCAGAAACAGGAAATATGTAAATAAATATGTATTTCAACACTCTGTTTCATAAGGCTTTTATTTCACTAATATATGATTAATGATTCATTCCTGAATTGCTTTGGTGCAGGCAAACCTCTGCACCTACACAAAGTCAATTACAGGATCAAGTTTAAGTATGTAATAAAAATATTGGAGTACATCAGAGGTTATATTTATTGCCACCTATTTTATTCTTTTAAATAAAAGATAAATTCAGTACAAACAAAAACTATGTTGATAGAATAGTAAATTTGCAAAGACAAAACACTCAATAGTTTAGAAATATCAGAATTAAGGTTACCCATGCAAAATGCAGGTTGTATCTGGAAGTCAAGATCTGTGGAGCCTAGAGTGTGCACAGGGCAGATGAAGCCAGGAGAGCATAGAGAACGCTCACTACAGTTGAAAGATCGGTGGCATGATCCTTTCTCAGTACAAGTGGAACGTTCAGAGATTGTAGCAATCCCTAAAAAGTTTCACTTAAAATGTGCAACTGCTGATATTCAGAGGCTTATACCTTGGTCAAATTTTAGTAGATATTCAGAAGGACAGCTAAAAGTATCTCTCTGATCCTATTTTTATTCTGTTGTCAAATATCAAGATCCTATTCCAAACTCAAGAGGCGCTAGATTTCTTCAAAGAAATGCTTGGAATTATTTTTTCAATTTAGCAAAACTATCTATTTCCCTTCTAATTCTTAGAAATGGCTGGGCTGTTTAGGCAGAAACTTATCAAAACATTCAGCATGCAGCAGAGACCAAGTATGAAAAATCTGAACACAGTTTAAAAGTTTTCAAAGAAAGTTACAAGAAACTTAAACAGCAGTTTAGAATGGAAGGTTTTAGAAAATTAACAAAAATTGTGACTTTTCCAGTCCCCTCAATTCCCTTTCCCTTCCTCTTCTCCTTCTCCCTGGTTATAGGTGCAGAAGTTTCTCATAATCTCTTCCTTTAATACCTCCATTTGCACCAGTGACTCTGTCATCTTGTCTCTTGATCTCCCCTGTGCTTACTTATATCCCAGCCTTTACTCTTTTCCTTAACCTCTTGTGCTCCTGTTTTTTTCCCCTTCACAATATAAACATGCTCTAGTCTATCTCATTTTTCAAAAAATTGCCCTTAATCCCTCTGTGCCTACCCAACTACTTACTGCTCCATCTCCATGCTTATTGGATGTGCTGTCTGCAATCATTGTCTGGATTGCCTCTACTCTGGCTGCATCCTAAACCCTCTCCAATCTAGCTTCCACCCCTTGCATTCCTCTGAAACTTCACTTTGCCACTGTTTCCAATGACCTCTTCTACCAGAGCTCTGAACCTGTTTTCCACACTCATCCTCCCTGATCTGTCAGCTTCCTTTGACATAGTTTATTGTTCCTTTTCTTGAAATCTTGTCCTCTCTTGACTTCCATGATTCACACCCTCCTAGTTCTCTTCCTACCTCTCTAATCATTTCTTTAGCATGTCTTTCACAGGATGCTTCTCATCCCCACTATAGCTTTCTAGGGAAGGTTCATAGAACTCTGTCCTTGGTCTCCTCCTTTTTCCCCTTCACCTTATCTCTGCATAAACTCAGCCACAAATACAAATTTAATGATACAGAGATGTACCACTTTACTCCAGGCTCATTTCCTTCTGTTCAAACTGAAAGCTTAACCTCTTTCATCTGACATTTCCTGGGGGATGTCTGTCAGCTCCGATTCAACCTGGCTAAAAGAGAGGCCTTAGCCTTCCCCCTCAACACTCTGTAACCTGCTAGAGTGGGCTCAAATGCATTCACCTGCCCCTCTCTAGTGCCCCACAGAGAAAAACCCCTGCAGAAAGCAGCTGGAGAGCCAGGATGCAGTCTAGTCAGGACTCACAGCGAAGACTGCTCAGAGTTCCTATCCCACATTAAACTACCACTTAGCATTAACATACAATGAACTTTATTAACTAACTAAACAAACCTTATTCTAAGAAAACGTGATCATAGAATCATAGAATCATGGCAACTTCCTGTGCCCTTAGCAGGGTTTCTTTAAAATATAACCAACTCTCTTGGACTCCTTTCCCCTTCAGATTAGCTTCCCAAGGGATCCTGCCCATCATTTCCCTGAGGGAGCCAAAATCTGCTTTTTTGAAGTCCAGGGTTTTTGTTTTGCTTCTTTCCTTTAATCAGGATCCTGAACTCAACCATGTCATGGTCACTACTGCCTAGCTTGCCATTTACCTCTACATCCCTGATCAATTCTTCCCTGTTTGTGAGCAGCAGGTCGAGCGGTGCTAGGTCCCTAGTTGGTTCCTCTAGCATTTGTACTAGAAAGTTGTCCCCAACACTCTCTAAAAATTTCCTGGATTGTCCATGCAGTGCTGTATTGGCCTCCCAGCAGATGTCAGGGTAATTGAAGTCCCCCATCAGCACCAGGGCCTGTGATCTAGAAGCTTCCACTAGTTGTCCATAGAACACCTCATCCACCTCCTGCTTCTGGTCTGGTGGTCTATAGCAGACACCGACTACAACATCCCCCTTGTTGCTTTCCCCTCTCAATGTAACCCACAGACTCTCTACTGGCACGCTTCCACTTCCATAATGGGAGCTCTGAGCAGTCAGAGAGCTCTTTTACATATAACACTACTCCTCCCCCTCTTCTTCCCTGCCTGTCTTTCCTGAACAGTTTATACCCATCCATGGCAGAGCTCCAGTCGTGCAGACTATCCCACCACGTCTCCGTTATTCCTATAATATCATAGTTCCGTGTCTGCGCTAGTATTACCAATTCTTCTTGCTTATTTCCCAAGCTCCTCGCATTAGCGTACAGGCACCTAAGATACCCGGTCAATTGCCCTACTTTGTCATGTTGATTTCCAATTCTATTACATAAACCTCCTTGCATTTTTTCTTGGAGTTCTCCTCCCCCACTCTCCTCACATATTGGGGCTTCAGTAGAGCACTTAAGACATTTATTTGATTCTCCCCCCATGTTCCAACTACCTTCTCTTTTACTGCTGTTGATAGTCCCAGCCCCCGCCAAGCTCCATCCCTTCCCCCAGATCACCCACATTGTTACTTACCTGTGGGCTTTGGTCTCCTTCCCCCGTTGAACCTAGTTTAAAGCCCTCCTCACTAGGTCAGCCAGTCTGTGCCCAAATATGCTCTTCCCCTTCCTGGACAGGTGAAGGCCATCTCTGCCTATCAATCCCCTGTCCTGAAACAGGACTCCATGGTCAAGGAAGCCAAATCCCTCCTGACCACACCATCTTCGCAGCCAGGCATTCACCTCTAGGATGCATCTGTCTCTCCTCAGGCCTCTAGCCTTGACTGGAAGGATCGAGGAGAACACCACCTGTGCTCCAAACCCCTTCACCCTCGCTCCCAGAGCCCTGAAGTCACCTTTGATCTGCTGAGGATCACCTCTCGCAGTATCATTCGTACCCACATGGATAAGAAGCATGGGGTAGTAGTCTGGGGGCGGATGATTTTAGACAATCCCTCCGTTACATCTCAGATACAGGCACCTTGAGAAATTGCTCAGGTTGGTACAGTGTTATTCTTTTGCTCCTTGATGCATTACAATTTTAATGAACAATTCTTATGAGTTGATCTCAGTGTTCCATTGGCTTTTAAAAACAAAATTTAGCAAGGCAATTTGTTATTGACCTGTATTTTTAACTGTGAGACTTTGTAGCTTAAAATCACAGGATGTTACATTGCAATGATAGTTAACCTAGCTGATTTTTTTTTTTTTGCAACCCTTCTGTGCTATACAAAATCTGAAATTTTACATTTACAGTGCTATTTGATTTTAAACAGGTCTACATTATGCTTATACTGTAATAGAAAGAGAGAGTGTTTTTGAACCTGCAAACCTTACAGGGGTTAAAGTAAGCCGGAACACGGTGGAACGGCATTCTGGGGCCCACTATTTTTAGGTGGCCAACATTCTGGGCCCCCTAAAAATAGAAAAAGGAGCTGGAATGCTGCATTCTGGGGCCAATCATTTAAAAATAGTGGGCAGTGTTCTGGATCCATTTTCTATTTTTAGGCACCTGCTGAATCCTGAACCCCTAAACATAGTAGGCCCCAGAACACCATTCTGGTATATTCCAGCAGGGCAGGGAGCTGCCTCAGGCTGGGAGATTTTAAATCTCCTCCCCTTAGAGCCTGCTCTCACAAGCATGCTCAGAGCCTATGAGCATGCTCAGTGAAAGCAGGCTACAGACTGGAGCCTCAGCCTGGGGCAGGGCAGTTCCCTGTCTTCCAGCCAGATAGTAGACCTGGCAGCTGGCTGTCATGGTGGCCAGGTAAGGGGACCCTGTGGGAAGGGTTTGGGGACAGACAAGCTGGCTCGGTGGGGAAAGGGAGCTGGGGAGGATGTCAATCCAGGGCAACGAGGGAAGACGGCCTGGCACGGGGGGGCTTAGGGAAGGGTTGGGAGACCAGTGGTGACACAGGGGGCTTTGGGAGGGGGTTGGGGAAAGGTTTGCGGGACCAGTGGTGAAATGGGGCCTAGGGGCAGTAGCTGGGTTGGTGCAGCAGTAGCTGGGGTGGGGGGCAGCCATGTGGGGGGCAGTAGCTGGGCTTGGGGAAGGGTGCCCAAACCTGTGGGAAGGGGGCCCGGACCAGCGTGAGGGGGGAACCAGAAATTTAAGAGGTTTCCGGGGCCCACCAAATTATACTTTAATCCCTAATACCTTATAGACTTTAAGGTCAAAAGGACCCATCATGACCATCTGGTCTCACTTTCTGCACATTGCTGGCCACAGAAACTTAGTGCATCCTTTCTTGTAATAGATCCCTAACCTCTGGCCTAGTTACTCAAGTCCTCAAAACATGATTTAAAGACTTCACGTTACAGAGAATCCATCATTTATGCCAATTTAACTTGACAAAAAGGTTTTAGATATGTGGAAAGCAATGTATAGGATCTAAGATGAGAGTAGAGAAAGAATGGGAGGGCTGGGGTCAAAATTCAATAGGCGCATTGCTCCTTATCAGCTCCTTGCAGAATCTGCTGAAATATGATGTGGGTAAAATAACTCTAGTGCAGAGAACCAATTGTGCTGTGGAAACTTGCTTTGAGGGAATTCCAGAGGCAACGGATAGGGATTTTGGAGAAAGAGATGGTGCTGGGAGGGGTCCCAGAGTAATGCAGAGCTTTTGGGATTCATCACAGATGGCTCTGGTCTCCCACACATCCTCTAAAATCCATGTGGATATTGAGGACTACAAGTTCTGGGAGTTGAAACCCATTCCTCCCTTATAACCAATTATATGGTGAAAATTCTGCAAGGAGAGTCCTCCTGTCTTCTTCTCAAGGGTCCTCTCCAGTGGATTTTTCCACATCTGTCCAACAGTTTCATCTGCCTTCATATGTAGTCAGTCCCTTTCTTGGGTTACAAGTATTAGTCATAAATGCCTTTCTATGGAATAAAAGATTCTCCCTTGTGGATATGTCATAGTATTTTTTCCTTGCCTGATGGTGGCAAGGCCCAGCCTAGATCAAGAAGAAAAAAACTGTAAATTTAGCAATTCTATATTAGAAATCAAATACTTTCTCATTTCTTGAATTTCTATTAGTTAAACAGACAATTGGTCTTCCCCAGCTGAGAGCTCACTTTGTAGATTCCTGGGATGGTCTTTATACTCACTGATAAACAACTCCAAGAACTAGAAAACTTTAGTCTTGCTTCAGAATTTTGGAAGTATAAAAGATCCTTCAGGATTCTTGGATTACAAGAACGTCTGTCCATTAGCTTGATGTAGAAAGGGTAGTTTGAAATATCTGGATTCTTTAAACCTAAATGCTGATTACTGTATATTTTTAATTTCTATACTATAAAGTAAGGTGCATTTGTTCATTTAAAATAATGAGTTATAAGTAAATAAGTAATTTTATAATAAGTGAATAAAAGTAAAACCTAGAGCGGGGTGTTCTGTTCCCTGCCAAAATAATAGCAAAAACTACAAAAGTAAAAAAATCCACTTTTGTGCTATGTTCAGTACACTGCTTTCCATGGAAAAAGCCAAAAAAAAAGAATTCCTAAGGAAGAGCTTTGTGTAGTTCAAAAGCCTGTCTCTTTCACCAACATATGTTGGTCCAGTGATAAAATAATAAGATATTACCTAACCCAACTTGTCTTTAAAAATGCTACCAACATTTGAAAATTGGCTAATAACTTCTTAACATCATTATATAAACAGTGAAAAGTATGGAAACTAAGATGAACTTTTGAGGGACACAACACATCAGATTCCTTGGTGATGACATAAATATCTATTATCACTGACTGATTTCTATTTTCTAAATATTTAACAACCACTCTTAGATGATCTCAGACAAACCAGCAATCTCCATTAGACTCTGAAGCACTAGTAATTTATATGAAAAGCTGCCACAAAGTCTGTTATGATCAAATAGTCAACTTGCCCTGCCTCATCTTACAATAAGATCATTCTTTGATCCTAACAAGTTTAGTTTCTGCTCCAAAGAAAGGCCAGAACCAAAGACAAGAACTTTTCCCTTCTTTTTTGGATATCTTTTTCACCTTTAAGACAATTATAAAACAGTCACAAAGTTTTTGGATGAACTGTGTCTTTAAACCCCCTTTGAGTCTCTCTCAAGTGCACAAACTCTTCGGCTATGTCTACACTAGTCAGTTAGTCTGGGCTAAGCAAGCTTAGTATGGACTAATTTGGCCCATGTCTAGACTAGCCTTTGGCTGGTCCAAACTAAGAAATTTCTTAGCTCCAACTAGCCAAAGCTTAGTCTGGACTAATAAATTTGAGTAGTTAGTCCTGACTAAGCTCTTAGTTCGAACTAGCCCGATGCAGACACAGACTAATGGCTTAGTTTGAACTAAGCCATTAATTCGAACTAGCTGCACTGACTAGCTCAAACTAACTTTTTTGTTCGAACTAAGCCATGCAGCTAGTTAGAACTAAAAAGCTGTGGTTAGCCCAAACTAGCCCAAGGCTAGTTCAGACTAACTTCAGGCTTTTTTAGTTCAGACTAGCAAGTCCAAACTAAAAAAACAGATGTAGACATAGCCTTAGATTGCATTTTTAACACCAGGAACATGTGACCACATGCAAGCCCTTTCACTCTAGGAACCTGTGACAAGCAAGATGGTTAAAATGAATCAAAAATAGTATTTTCAAAACAAATGATTTATTCCTTGACCCAAAGACCTAAAGCATACAAAGCAAAGAACAAAAACTGTAAAGGACTACAAGCATATTTCCCATTCCCCTGTCCTCAACCTTTCCTTGCAAGTTTTTGTACATTCATAGAATCGTAGAGTCATAAAAACTGGAAGGGAGCATGAAAGGCCATCGAGTCCAGTCCCCTGCACTCATGGCAGAATCAAGTACACTCTTAAACCATCCCTGACAGCTACCTGTCTAACCTGCTCTTAAAGACTTCCAAAGCTTGGGATTCTACAACATGCCTAGGCAACTTATTCCAGTGGTTAATCACCCTGACAGTTAGGAATTTTTTCCTTATGCCCAACCTAAACCTCCCTTGTTGTAATTTAAGCCCATTGCTTCTTGTCCTATCATCCGCAGTTATGGAGAATAATTTTTCTCTGTCTTCCTCATGACAACCTCTTAGGTACTTGAAAACAGTTATCATGTCCCCTCTCAGTCTCCTCTTTTCCAGATTAAACAAACCAAACTCTTTCAATCTTCCCTCATAAGTCAAGTGTCCCAGACCTCTAATCATGTGTTGTTTTTTCTCTGGACTTTCTCGAATTTGTCCATCTTTTTTTGAAATGAGAACACTAGCTGTGCACCAAACTCCTTCAGTCTTACTCCCAGACCCCTGTAGTCACTTTTGATCTGCTGAGGGTCACATCTTGCAGCATCATTAGTGCTCATACGGATGAGTAGCATGGGGTAGTAGTCAAGAAGGCTGGATGATTCTCGACACTCCCTCCATAACCTCTTGGATGTAGGTCCCTGGTAGACAGCATACCTCCTGGGATGCCATGTCAGGGCAATGATGCCTCCATCCCCCTCAAAATAGAGTCCCCAACCACCACGATCCTACATTTCTTCCTGGGTGTAGTGGTTGTGATCCTCTCAGCCTTGGGGGTCCATGACTTCTCCTCTTCCATGTCATTCCCTCATTGCCAAGGCTGCATAACAGTTCTTCATCACCATGCTAGGTGGGCTGGAAGCAGGGGTGGAGCACTGCCTGCTGCCAGAAACAAACAGCTACCAGTGTCCTCCATATGACAGAGCTATCTTCTCCTCTCCCAGTGGTGTAACAGCAGCCATCGTCTTCAGCTGGGAAGTTTCATCTGCCTTTGATGTCTCTTCATGAATCCTCTTCAGGAATTCCTCATAGGCACAGATGCTCCTGAACGTAGACACATTTTGAAAGCCCAACTACCTACACCTTTGGGATTGTGAGAAGTTGACCAACTGTGTTGCAGTTTCTGCTGTGCTCTCTCTTTAACAGCCTGTCAGCTCTTGCTGACACTCCCTGGGTAGCTCTGACCATTCACTCAATCCCCAACCACTTTTTTAGGCCCCAGGACCTCTAAAGTTTAGTATTCTTCTTTAGCTCCTAGGCTTAGCCTCAGTAAGAGTAATCCATTCTTAACCGGGCTGGAGCCAGATAGAAACTATTCCCCATTAAACAGTTTCCCATTATTCTGTCAAGGACTCTAGTGTGTGTCAGCTTTCTTTCTTGGTTCCTCTAGAAACCCTTTTTGATCTAACTCAATAGCAAGTGAAACAAAAACACAGAGGTATGCTCTGCAAACAGTACCACATTCTTGAAAAATAATTCAGCTATTTCCCAGTTTGTTATAGTCACATTTGAAATATGTCCAATGGCTTGAATACTTTTACAGCCCTGAATAAGATCTCCTCTAAATAAAAGGGTAATATTGATAGGATCAGAGAAGACATTCTAGCTGGTAGAAATATTGCCTTTTATTTAAAAGCAGTACTTTGACTTGAAAATATAAAACATGAATTAATTGACACCATATATTACACTGAAAATAAGATAAACAAAATAATATATATTCCATGAGTACTAATTAAGACAGAAGATTTGTTTTCAAGAGTTACCTATAAATGCCCATGTGTGTGTGTAACGTGATTCTACCTAGCAATTACTTAAAGCAGGCTTTGACAAATCAATGTTTTTGGTCACTGTGGCAACCAGTTTTAGTAGCCTATTGCCTAGCTCCACTGCAGAAGTATAATGAAGTAGCACCCTCTGGTGACCAAAAGTAAAATTGCTGGCACCTAGCTGTGAGCCAATTTTGTCTACCCCTGACTTAAGACCATATCCTTAAAGGTATATATGTGTCTAGCTCCGATAGTTCCAGTTGAAATCAACAGTGTTGGAAGAAGAAGAGATGCAAACAGGTTGTCCTGGAGGAGGATTGTGTCAAATGGCACCCTTTATTATCCACCACTCATTCCCTTGACACCTTGAGTGAGCTAAGTGGGGTTGTTTACCAACTCGTTTTATCCAAAGCAGTATGATAATACAGATGTGCTTGACTTTGTCCCAAAGACCCTTATTTTGTTAAAAAAACAACAAGGAGTTGTGTGGCACTTTAAGACTAACAGATTTATTTTTTGCATTATTTTGTTACCTTACTACTTAAAAAATGAATATTAATAGCCATACAATGCATATAATTATCCACACCTTTGTTTGCTGTTTACTGATCATATCCAGTGTGTGCAAGCCTTCTAGTCCTTACTCCTGTTAAACGGCTGAGTTATTAATTCTTAGGAGCACATGAAATCAAAAAGGGGGTAGAAACAAGGAACAGGAACTGATAAGCAAGAACATGGTGTTAAGGGCCAAGGAAAAAGGGAAAGGAAAAGTATCTTCATTAACTGCAGACTGTATTCAGGTGGCCAGGAAACAAACAAAGTCTTATACCAAATCACACAAGATTACAAAACATACTGCCCAATGCCAAACAAAAAACATTTTCTTTTAAGTAAACTTATGCAGACTCAATGTTAGGGATATATACTGCATACCCAGTGAACTCCATGATATATCCTGTGATACAGTTTTAGCTAATTCCCCAGGATTATCAAACATACCACTATAAACAGGAATTAGATGTCTAATGATTTTTGAGGCTCTGAGTCTTAGGCTGTGTCCAAACTTAGGCAGTTAAATTGATTTAATAAAATCACTACAAAATCATTAAATTGATCTAAGTTAAATCGATTTAACATGTCTCCAGTAGAAACTCAAATCAAACTAGCATGTCCATGGACAGGACTTGCTAGTTCAGTTTAGGAGAGGGGCACCGGGAGGTGTGGCAAGATGGCACCCTCGAAGGGCCATGCCCTCACCCAATATATAGAAAAAGGACAGCACCCTGGAAGGAGAAGGGCAAAAGTGTTAAATCAAAATAACAGCTAAATTGAAATAACATGTCCACACACACAGCATTATTTCAAAATAACTATTTCAATTTAACCATCGTTTCAATATAATGCTAGGTTTTATTATATTGAAATGACTTTCCTTATTGTGAGATGAAGGAGCTCCTTATCTCAATGTAAGGAAATGTAGGAATATTTTAAATTAAAATAATCTGCATTATTTCAGTTTTAAAGACTGTGTGTGTACATACCCTAAGTCTTTTAGACAAGGCCTTCTTCAAGTGTCTGACTACACTGGGGATCTACAAGATCTATGCACTACAAGGATCACAAATACCTGTTGTTAGTTCCAAAGAAACAGTCATGTTAGTCTAGTTCAGCAAAACAAACAAGGAGTCCTGTGACACTTTTAAAGACTATCAAATTTCTTTCCTCCCATTCTGTAAGTTCCCCATCTTCAAAGCATCTGACAAAGTAGGATTTTCTCCCATGAAAACTCATACAATAAATAAATGTATTAGTCTTTAAAAGTGCCACAGAACTCCTAGTTTGTTTTACTGAAGTAGACTAACACAGCTACCCCTTTGGAAATTATTAGGATGGAAGAGCAACAATTTTTGTAATGTGTATACCAAGGAATGCTGCTACACAGTCAGAGCTCAAATGGCTGATATACGCTTATGGCACAATAAGATTTCCAATTATAAGGCAGGTCTAGAAGCTGTGCCTAACAGCTTCTAAGGGGGGGGAGCAACTGATCTGCATGGGTTTTATATTTGCATGAGCACAAAGAGCATATTAGCATAGTCTCACTATGGGTGCAGGGCAATATGGGTAATGGTATTTGGGTTGATTTGATCACAGAGCTGTCAATATCTGTAGTGCTACTGAAAAGAAACGTGAAATATTGTCTTTTGTAATATGCTACTCTCTTGATTGTTCAAACTCTGTTTAGGTTATTTGAAGGGTAGAAGTTACCATGAGCAAAAAAGAGCTGGAAAGAGGGGCCATCCCCCTCTTTCAGCCTGGTTGGGTGAAGAAATGGGTGGGGAGTAGTATTAGCTCATCTGACCTATGCTTGAGGCACTACCTCACTCCTTGCCTACTATGAAAGGATAGATGGGTGATTAGGTTTTTGTGAAGCCTTTCTTTGTTATTTTAATGGAAGAAGTTGTTTACAGTTAATCTGAGTTGAAGAGCTGAAATCACTGAGAGAGGAGACCCTTTCTCTGAGCTGAAATCACTGAAGAGTATTCAGTGGATGGCTGGACAGCAGGAGTGACCAGCAGGGTAGAGCTGGTGGATGGTGCAGGTGGATGGAGTGAGTGACTAGTGGGTGGTGCCAGTGGACAGCTGGTGTGAAAGACATTCCCTGCATATCCTGGGGTTTGTTGGGAACCTTGTTCTGCACTGATTCTCCAGATCAGTACTGGTTTAGCTATTGAGTTCACATGTGCTGTTATGCTGTGTGGGATCATGTTGGGAACCTGTGCTGCACTGCTTCTCCGGGTCAGTGCTGATTTTTGTTATTGGAACTTTTACATTCTGTTTTTATCACTATTAGAAGTTCTGTATACTGTACTACACTCAGACTTCCGCATGTGAGCGGGGAAGCATTACCCCTTTGGGGTGCCCAGGGCATAGTGCAGAATTTCCCAGAACACTGGGTGGGGGCTTGAGTTGGTTGGTGCTGTACATTATTTGGAAACTCCTAGATATAAAACCCAGCCCTTATTCTGCCATCTCACCCCGGCAGAAGGGTTACACAATGATTGATATAATTCAATATCTAGCCAGACCACTTTAAGAACCTGAGTAGAGATCTGGGTGAGGCTTGCTCTGCAAGGAGGAGATGTCCCTTGGGATTTTTCATAATGATGATAAGGTACTCACAGCTTGTAATTTATTGACTAATTTAATTTAATAGCATGTGCTCAGACTCCTCTTTATAGAAAGGGAGGTGGAGTAGAGAGAGAAGAAGATTGATAATTTACTTCTGGTGATGCAATCAACTATGAGATGTTTATGGGTTGATTAAGAGGAGAGGAACACTACACTTCACTTCTATCCTGGGATCATCTACCATTTGGTTGCAATGATACATTATTTATAATCTTTGAGCTTTAACTTGCATTAAACTTTACAGTTATGACTTCATTATATGAAACAAATTAGTGAAATCTTTATGGACGATGAAGGATAATTTTGTCACCATTACATAAGTACAGTTTTCCAATTTTTTTCAAGCAGTGTTCAGCAATTGGTAGTGTCTCATCTGATCTCTATTCCTGATTATTGGAATTATATAAAAACACTGTATTGTATTAACCAATGCATAATACATAAAATTATAAAGATGTATAACAATTATAAGATATAAGCAAGAGGAAGCAGGAATAAGGCTGAGCTTTAAAAAATTTAACTCTGCGTTTTCTGATTTGAGAGTTTGATTTTTAATAATTGTGTTGTATTTACATGCATGGAATTTCCTCAGGGTTTTGCACGTGTTTTTTTAGCAAATAAGGAAAATAATAGAAACTGCCAATGTAGCTGTAAATTACATGACCTAAAACTAAGTAACTTGCCTGCTGAACCCTTCTTCCTTTGAGTGAGCACACCAGATCCTTATTTTTATCTTATATTTATTTATCAGTTTTAGTATTACACCAGAGATTAAAATGTTACACCTATTTAATATCTCCGTATAACTATTTAATAACTTGTACTTGATAAACGCATCCCTATTAAGTCAAATTTATGCTAATACTGTCCTGATTTAGCAAAACTTTCACTGAAAATCGGGGAGCCTTCTGTATGTCCCAATTAGATAAGCATGCTAATGTATTATTTTACATTTATATAACTTATGTCACAAAATATTTCACAAATTGTCTACATTTAACACCACTGAATTACATTTAGCACCACTGTAATGGCTTGGGGAGTGAAAGATATCAGGCATTGTAACAGATGGGGAGAAGAAATTTTTCATGACTATGGCAAACTTCTGCACTTACAAAATATACCTTGGTCTCTTAAACATCTATACACAAAGGAGTCAGAGCTTCACATTTTAACATCATGGCAGAAAATGTATGCAGTAAGCCACCTAGAATTCATTTTCTCTGTCCTGAAGATGAAGGGCCTGAGCCAGCTCTCTTTAGATTGCATCTTTGGCTAAATGCTTTAAAACCTGTAGGCTGCATCAAAAAATCAAAGCTGTTCTACAAAGCACAGCTTATTCTGATAATATCCTTCCTCTCTCTAGATTCTAAGGAAAAGATAGCAGAGCTAGGATACAGGAAGTGATGTTTGTACTTCCATATTCTTCTTTAAGATAGTGGGAAAACCTTTAGTACATATGTAATGTGCTATTTTCAAAGCACTACTCAAAATTAACAGCTCCCCACCTTTAAAGGGATGCTTACCAGGAACTACAGACCTTACAACAGAAACAGTAAGGTGTGCAGATATCCCTGCAACAAGCCACCCTGCCAACACATTAACACTAATAACACCATCACAGGACCTAATAAAAACAGCTACTCCATCAGGAGCTCCTTTGTTATACTGAGAAAATGAAAACCAGCAAGATCTTATTAAAAGGTATAAGGCAATACACCACATTTATTGTGAATCCATATGGACTAAAATTTTAAAGGTAGAACATATATCAACTAGTTCTAAGAGTAAGAGAAACAATTTACCAGGATAGCACAGTTCCCTATTCAATCACATTGTCTCTCTCTCTCCCAAAACACACACAC
Organism: Podocnemis expansa; assembly: GCA_007922195.1. NCBI lineage: Eukaryota > Metazoa > Chordata > Testudines > Podocnemididae > Podocnemis > Podocnemis expansa. The sequence continues at coordinate 24,402,886 of ML681979.1, forward strand.
ACGCGCTCGCGAGACAATGAGTTCTACAAATGTTTTATTACCAGCCTTGTTGCGTGGGCTCATCCACTGGCCAGGTGGTGAATACACGAGGGTGGGGGAGCAGGGACCTGCTGGTGTACCAGTGCTCCTGCCGTGTGGCTGTAGAACTGGACCCAAAGTTCCCATCTTGCTGTATCTTTCTTAGAGGATTCTGTTTCCATTCAAGCTTAGGGGTTCCATACACTCATGCTGCTTCTGTTTGATGTGATTGATTGATTGATTCTTAATTACACAAGATTGTAGCAAACACAACATTTCTTTGTTGTTTTTCTTTCTCCATTTTTTGGGCGGTAATTAATTTTATTTGAGCTCTTCAGCCACGTAGATTGTGCAACTTTGTTATCTTCATTTCCTCTTTGTGATGCAATAGTTCAGGCTGGGCTTTGTCTGACGCTGGTGCTTGCTATCTGTCTTACATACACACACCAATTTCTCATTCCTTCAGACCTTGATCTTATTCCTGTTACCTTGTATGCAAAAAGCACAGGTATTTCCTTTATCATTAAAGATATTTTTCCTTCCTGCCTGACTACATGGAATATTCAACTAGTTGATTAGGTGGAAATACAAAGAATTACAAATACCAGATTTTTTCAGGAAGTGTTACAGCACATACACAAGATCACATAGGTCAATGTCACAAAGCCATCTGATGCTGGATTGTAGGTCTTAAAACCAAACATTTTTCTAATACTACAGTCTTATGTCTACACATTCACCTGCTCATCCAGCAATATGATATATGCCATAATAAGCCAATAATGCCCCTCTGCCTTATACATCATACAAACTCGACAGTCTGTGCAAAGTAGTAAATGAACACAAATCTAAGAATATTCAAAAGAACTAAGAACATTCAAAAACAAATAGGAAATTACTTTAATCCTCCAGGCCATTCAATAATGGACATATCTGTATGTTTTCTCAGGTACATTTACACTAGATGAGGGGTATCAAACTCATTTGCTGTGGTTGGCCAGATTTGACTTAAATTTACTTTAAGTGGGCCATACAAACCATAAATCAAAAATAATACGGCACTCTCATGGCATCACAGAGTCTTGTGTGTGCAAAACTGACCTCCATGATACCTCTCTCTCTCTCTCTCTCTCTCTCTGATAGGGGCAGAGTGTGGTCTTGTGGAGCGCAGTCTCACATATCCTGTGCTTGATGATGTCACATGACCTAATAATCTTGCAACGTTGTGGAGTAATGGGTATGCGAGACCACTCTCCCCCGTTAGAGGAAGCGTGTGGTCCCACTAAGTGCAGTCACAGGCCACATGGAAGAGGTTCGTGGGCCACATTCAGCCTACAGGCTGCATGTTTGCCATCTGTGCTCTTGATCAAGGCTTCAAAGAGGGACTTCAGAGTTACAATTCACATACGGATTTGATGCTATGAGAGTATGAACTGGCTCTCCCACACTACAAACTTAAAATAGACCACAGGATTCCTCGGTTTTTCATTACTAACAGTGATTCTCACTGCTCTCACCACTTTCTGATATGTTGTGTTTGAGTCCGTACAACTTGTTTGATTTGCCAAAGTAATGTGACTTGATGTAGTGAAATGTAATCACAGGATTTATCTTTCACTCCTGTACTCCTGTAAGGTTTTTTTCAATGTAAGTTTTCTTCACTGTGGCATCTGAGTCAAAGAATTAAGTGTCAGGCCAGAGAGGATAAAGTAACGAATTGAAAAAGAGTTAGGTAAGGAGGTTTCCAGAGAGCAGAGATATTGCTAGGGGAGACAAGGAGTGAAACAGAATAGAGATTTATGGGGGAGCAGAGCTGAGAAAGTGAGGACAAAAGACTTGACCCTACTGTGGAAGATGAAGGGAAGTCAATGAAGGGATAAACTACAAGTGGCATGATTTGAAAAGCCAGGGTAGAAAATGATTGATCGTACTAGCAGCACATCAGATGAAAGGTAAAAGGCATGATGTGGTCAAAAGCTTAAAAGCCAGAAGGGAGGTGGTTGGAGTAAACAAGACAAGGGAGACCAAGAATTCTAGGAGACAAAAAGCTCAGTGAACCACCTTACCTGCATGCACTAAGGGGCCATAAGTCTTCCATGCATGGGTTACATATATCACAGACAGCAGTGTGGGGTGAGGAACTGAGCACCCTCAATGAGCAAAGTTAGTTTATTCCAGCAGAAAAAACAAGCAGTCGTGTGGCACTTTAAGACTAACAGATTTATTTTTCGCATGAGCTTTCATAGGAGAAAATCCTACTTCGTCAGATGCTTTGAAGATGGATGAACTTACAGAATGGAATGAAAATAAATGCAAGGGGGTGTAAAACATAGGACCCTCAATGAGACCACTATTTCACCTAACATGTAGACAGGAAGTGAATGAAACCTTGGCTGCACCATGACACCCAACCAACAGCAATGGCTGATATAACTTAGCCAGTGGACACAGGGAAATTATTTTTCTATCTGTGCTATAGTCTGATTTCTGGTCTGCTCCTGAGGCAGGACAGCTACATTCTTACCCTTGCTCATGACCTGTGATGTAGCCCCCAACTAAACTTTTCTTTTCATTAGCCCTTCATTAGATTTCAGGAAATAACTAAGACAGTGGTTCCCAATCCGTAGCCTGTGGGGTCTTTCAGAGTGATCTGTTGCTCTCCTCCCAATGGCTTTAGAAGGAAGCCACCACCTAACGACCCACGCAGAGCATATTGCCATGGGGCTAAAAGACCAGTGCAAGCTCCTTGCTGCACCCATGGGGACAGGAGCTCAGTGTTCCCCTCCCCCTGGCTGTAGCATGGCAAAGCACTCTGCCGAGGTCCCTAGATACTGGGGTCCCTGCTGGAGTCAGAGAGAGGGGAGCACTGATCTCTTGTCCCCCTGTTTGCAGAAGAAAGCCATTGACTAGGGACCCAAGTAGAGCACAGGAGCTACAGGGCCCATGCTCTTTCCCTGCTGCAACCAGGGGGGGTGGGTGATCAGCAGGAAGGGAGGCAGCCTCCTTGCTGAACTTCTTCAATTTGGCTGCAGTGTGAGGAAAGCTGCTGACAGAGACTGGTAGCCTTTCAAAGTCATAAAAATGGTATCTGTGATCACCGAGCCAAAAGACTGAGAACTACAGATATAACACTTCTATGTTTTTGAGCTAATAAAGATGAAGCATTAGTATGAAATGAAATATTGAAAGAGGAGTTAATTGGAAAAATACTTTTGTTTTGAAATGACTTAAATACATTTTAATAGGAACCAGGCCTGGATGGCGTTCATCCAAGAATTCTAAGAAGGGGAAGTATAAAGTGGCTGAGCTGCAAACAAAAATATGCACTGTTTCATTAATATTGTCTCCTATATGAGAGGGCTGAAGTATAGCAAGTATCATGCAAAGATTTTATAAAGGGTCTAGGAGTTTCCTAGGACTTGAAGACCAGTAAGCCTTACTTACCTACTAAATACATTACCTGAAATATAATTAGAGAGTTATAAAATATTTGTCTGAATATGAGACAGACAAATCAGCATAGGACTTTTGGAGAATAATCATGATTTCCTAATCTACTAGAATTTTTCTCAACATAATAGTAAATAAAATCAGTAGACATGTTTTTCTTGGATGTACAGACAACCTTTTGCTAGAAACTACCATATATACTCATGTATAAACTGAGATTTTTGTGCCTGATAATTGGCTTCAAAACAGGCACTTGGCTTATACGTGGGTCAATATGGTAGACAGCCCCAGCCCAGGAATTTCACTTAGCATACTCCAAGCTGGAGCCCCAGTGTGGCCGGGGCAGCCATCTTGGACAGTTGGCCTGGGCTGGGGTTAGAGGTAGGAGGGGACCCTGTCATGTGAAGCGGTCAGGTAAGGGGGGCTGGGGGGGGGTCATCCTGGGAATTGGGGAGGGGTTCAGGGAGGCCAGAAAAGCAGCGGCAGGGCCTGGGGGTTACGGAGGGTGTCTGGGAGGTCAAGAAGAGCGGCAGCAGAGTTTGGGGGGTGACAGGGAAAGGGGTGGAAGTGATGGTGGGGAACAGGAACAGCAGCGAGGATCAGAGAAGGTGGTGGTTAGCACGGGAACAGCAGGGGGAACGGACAGAGCCTGGGATGGCAGGGGCAGTGGACAGAGCAGGAAACAGACAGCACAAGGGGACAGCAGCAGGGAGTGGAGGGAGCAGCGGGAGACAGGGGAAAAGCAGCAGCAGGGATTTGGGGTTTAGGGATGGTGTCGGGACCTCTACGGGACGCGCGCGGCGCGGGGGGGGGGGCTAGGGGCCAAGGCCAAAAGGGGACCTCAGCTTATACACGAGCAACCCATTTTGCCTCATTTTTATATACAGTAAGTCTAGTCAAAAGGTATCAGTAAAAAAATCTGTGCCCAGGAGGGTTAAAAGCAATAAAGAGTGCTTTGTTGAATGCCAAAGTAAGAAAATAAATACTAGCAATGATATAGCTCTAGGGTTAGGAATGGTTAAATTTCAGTAATGATGCAGAAAAATCGGAAATGTTGAGTATTTCAGTTCTGTATTTGGAAAGAATTTGGGTGACATATTCACAACCTGCAGTGGTAATGACACATTTTCCCTTCAGATGATAACTATGGCATCTGATAAAGCTAAACATTTTTAAGCGTGGAAAACTGTATAACTTGCACTCAAGTTTTAAATTAATTTATTTAGGAACTGTCTGAGCCATCAGTGCTGATATTTAACAAATCTTGGAAATCGGTAATGTCCTAAAAGAGTATAACAAAGCTCATGTCCTCGTATTCTAAATGGGTAAGTAGGATGACCTGAAAAAAACCAGGCCACTTAGGTTGATGTTAATCCCACATAAAATTATGGAAAGGCAGGAAAGAGATGCAATTGATAAATATTTAAAGGCTACCATAACTAACCACATCAGTTTGTTTTTATAAAAGGATGTCTTGTTTACAAGTCTGATGTATAAAGGTAACTATTGACATAATAGACTTCCACTGGAAGTCAATCCTGCATTACCTTTATGATTTTAAAATAAACACCATCAGTGCAGTCCATATTGAAGGTTTAAAAACTGGCCAACTGATCTCAAAAAATAATTGTTAATCCAGAAAAGCTGTTTCTCTACAATATATTTGCCTTTTTCATTGTACCTAAACAATTTATTCTGTTAACTGAGATCTTTAACAGCTTTTTGTTTATATACACAAGTGTCTTAACACTAATCCTTGTCAAGGCTTTTCCCCCCACTCTGGCACTCTGAGTGCAGAAGGTGGGGGCCCGCAACAGGCCAGAAAAGCCACTGGCCTTAAAGGGTGCTCTTAAAAGTCTCCAAGGCCTCCAATTCCTGGCCTTGGAGTGGTATCGCTGCCACCACCCAAATGCAAAAAAAACCTCTTGTGACCCAGGAAGGCGCACTTGGGAATTCCTCCCTGTGAGGTACTTGCAATCCTGTTTATTCCTCTCTCAGGAAAATGACTGAACTCCAGCTGCAATATGAGCTGGAACTGGAACAGGGTTCCCTCTAGTAGCTGCCTGTGCAGTCTAAGGCACGGGCACACAAACCTCTTGCCTCTCAGGACACAGAACCAGAACTTAGTTAAAAGGTAAACTCTTTAATCAAAAAGAACAGATAATAAACACAGAGAGTTGCTTCTCTGGGAATTAACTTAGGTAGTTACAGGGTAGTGGGGTGGGAGTTGGGTTACATGTGCTTAGCACAGAGAAATCCAAAAAACAAGCCAAAAACAAAGAAAATACCCTGACCGCGTCTAAACAAACATTCCCTGTTCTACCCACGCCTGGTCAGTAACAAATTTAACTTAGCTTTGGTAAAGATGTTGCTGGATTCTTCCTCAGGCCCCTCTGGCCTCCTCCTGATCCTTCCAGGAGCTCTGCTGCATCCCAAACAGGCCCAGGCCAGGCTGCTGTTACCATTCAAAAAGCTGTGCTTCGTTCCTATTGGCTGTCCTGGGACTCACTGACCAGAGTGTTAACCCCTTCCTCCCCAAGGGTTATTACAATCCTATTATAGATTCTTGGGATGTGCTCTCCTCTACTTGCCACCAACCTTGTCCCCTGATCTGCCTCATTTCTACTCTTAACTCCTTCATTACTTTTCTCCTTAACCTCTCTTGCTCCTCTCCCTCACAATGCAAGAATGCTTTATTCATTTCCATCTTAAAAAATATCCACATGTAAAGAGGTAAAAGGACCACCCCAAGGCGAAGCAAAATGGCCACCCCAAGGCAAGACAAAATGGCCACTCCCAGGGGAGGCAAAACGGCCACCAGGCAGCTGTCCATCAAAGTGGAGCTCAAGGGGTGGGGCAGGAAGTATAAAAGCCAGGCCAGGGAGCTCAGTCCAGCCCTGGCCACAGAAGAGGAAGGATGGCTCCCCCTGGCTCCTCAGCCCTGGCCATTCCTCCAGTAGAGGGAACACTCGCCTATCCAGGGGCCTCCGTCTCAGTACCAGGATGGCTAGCCTTGGCCACCCATGGCTGGTGCCCCTGAGAAGGAGCCAACTGCACTTGGGGATGATGGACTGGGGGAACAGCCAGAGACCGGGAACCCAACTTTTCCCTGGAAGGCCCAGACTGCCATGACCCAGCCCCACTGCTGTCTTCCTGTGATCTGGATGAACTGCTACTTGCTATGCAGGAAGCTACCCTCCCTGCAGGGCAGGACCTGGAAGAGCTGCCCCTCACACCAGACCAAGTGGAGCTTCCTGAGTTACCTCCATCAGAGGAGATGGAGGTCCCACTGGAGCTTCCTGACCTATCCCTGCCAGATGAAATGGATGGACTCTACTCCTTGCCCTTAAGTGAATACCCGGAGGACCCGTCCAAAGGGGCTGAGCAGGCACTAAATGGAGAGGGGGAAGGCAGTAGCCCAGGGGAATTGTGTCCTGAATACCTGGGACTGAGCCCCATAACAGGGTTGGAGTGTTGCAGCCAAATCCCCGCTGACCCTATGGTCGAACCCATAGCTACTATTAGGGCCCTGGGTTGGGACACAGTGAAGTAGGGCAGGCCTATGTCCTCCTCCTCCTGTCCCTTTCCCCTAAAAGCAACATCATCTGATACCTTGCGTTGTTTACCCCCTCTTATCTAAAGACCTGTTGATTGTGTGCCCTGGTTAAAGGGCTCAGAAATATTATTGAACTGCCCCAGCTCAGACCTATAGACTGCTGGTTTGTCCCTCCAAGAGGCTAAGTCGTACTGTGTTCCGCCTTCTCTTTCTGGAAGGAACTGAGCTAACGCTTACCCCTCCTCACTCACCCAGCTTGCCGGGAGTTGCACAGGTGTGAGGGCCAGAACCCAAGAAGGGGAGGACTACAGGACAGCTTGAGCTGTAATTCCCCAAACCACCCACCAGGGGGCGTATCCCAGATGGGTTGAGCATAGGGCTCGCTTACACCACAGTTGACCTCACTTGCCTCTCCAACTACTGTCACTTGTTCATTTCATTCTAAGTGAATGTACTGTTTACGATTGGTGTCTAGCGTTCCTCTTCTCTAAATCCATCCTCAACCCTTTCCAAGTCAACTTTTGCTGCTTGAACTCAACTAAATTGCTTTTACCAAAATCCCTAATGTGATCTCTTCTTACCCAGAGCTCAGAACCTGTTCTCCATCTTCTTCCTCCTGGACCTGTCGGCCACCTTGACACTGACCATGCTCTTCATGAAATCTTATCCTTGCTTGGCTTCCATGACTTTTGTCTTCTCTTGATTCTAACTGCCTAATTGCTGCATTCTTTAGAGAGGATCCTCTTCATACCAACTCCAGCTTTCTCTGGGAGAGTACCCCAGGACTCTGTCTTCTCATTCCTTTTTCTACCCCATCCTACATGTGGGTGATCTCATTTGCAAACACAAATTCAACTGCCACCTCTGTGTTGACAACTCAGAGATCTACCACATTACTTGAGACCTGTCTCCTTCTGTCCAAACTAAAATCTTGGCCTGTCTAACATCTTCTTGTAGCTGTCTAGCCACACATTCAAGACCAACACTGTTAAAACAGAACTCTTAGTCTCCCCCATGCATGCCGTCCTCACTGCCTCCTTTTTCAGTCATTGTGGACCACCATCCTGATTGTCATTTACACCTGTAATCTGGGTGACCTCTTCAACTCAGAGCTCTTCCCAGGTCCTCACATCCAGGTTGCATATAAATCAGATGTCAAAGTCACTTGCTGTGATGGGCCAGATTTGAACTGAATGCACTTCAAGTGGGCCATGCATGCTGTAAATGAAAATACTAGGGCCTAAACCCTTGTGGTACCCCCACATGCTGTGTATGAGAGACTGCTCTCCACAATACCACAAGACCACCGTCTATTTCTCTGTTAGATAGTGTGTGGTATCACAGAGTGCAGTCTTGCATAGATATATAATAAACAATAACATAGAAGACTTGAAAATACATACCTTTTTTCCCTAGCAGTCTCATAACAAGCATCAGTTCTTTCATCCCCATGCTTCCTGGGCAGCGACTGGCTGTTGCTGACAAACTGCAAGATCACACTTTCTCCTGTGTCTTAGAGAGGGAGTGTGGTCTCACACTGCACAGTCATGGGCTGGATGGAAGAGATTCATGGGCTGTATGTTTTGCACCATTGGTATAAATCCTGCCTTATCATCCACAAAGCTAAACCTCTCATCTCAAATCTGAGTTACTGCAACATGCTTTTCCCTGGCCTTGGTAAATGCAAACTCACTACTCATACCCATTCAGAATGCTGCTGCCAAGATCATTTTCTTAGCTTGTTACTTTGACCATCTTACTTCTCTCTTAATATTCCTTCACTGGGTCTCCCGCAGTGCATCAACCACATGCTATTTGCTTTCATTTTCAAGGCCCTTCATAGATTGAACCCACCTAACCTATCATCTCTCATTCACTGTGGAGATGGGAACTCTTACTTCTGACTAGCATGTGATGCCAGCCTCCATGGGCCACTTGCTACATTTTCAATGAAGCACCTTCGTACTGTCTCCTGTGCTGCCCTTCACACATGGGAGCAGTTCCACATAAGCATTCTACAAAATTACTGCATTTTCCTTTTCAAACTCCCCTTTTCTGAGAGGCTTATAAAAAAAGTTATGATGATGGTGTGCTTAGATCACTGTCCACCATGCTGACCTCAGTATTGTCTGATTGTTTCCTTGTAATTCTCAGTCTCTCTGTATCAATCCGTTACCTCTCTCATTTTATATTTAGATTGTAAACTCTTTGGAAAAGGGGACAATCTTCCTTTCTCTTTTTCTACAGCGCCCAGTACAGTGGGATCCTTGTTCATGACCAGAGCTCCTAGATGCTGCAACAATAAAATAACTTGTTGTTATATTGCAAATTGATTTCTCATTCTTTTACTCTGGTTACTATCTTAGGGTAGGTCTGTACTGACAGCAGCAAAATTGCTGCCATCAGTATGCTTTTCTGAGACCAATTGAGTGATCTGTCAAGGTGTGCTCAATCGCTCTGGAGTTTGCATCAATAACTTTAGCCCCAGAAATAGAGTAGAACTAAGGTGACGGGATGACTTTTCTGTTCACCTTAGTGCAGTGTGCAGGAGCAGGTAAGTGGGAGGTAATGTTGATGGTAAATACACAATGTATTTTATGTACCATGTGTATCTCCAGGTGACTGCCACTGAAAACCATGGCAAGTGTAGATTAGGGCGTAGTGAGTTTCCTCAATGGCACTTTGTTTGTCTCATACAAAAATTCAGAGGGCGAAACCCTGACTCCATTGAAGTCAATAGGAGTTTTGACATTGATTTCACTGTCCTATTTTAAGACCAACAAGGAACAATCTGATTATCTGCTCTGACCTCCTACATAATATAGGTCAGTTTCCTGCATAATATCTGTAACTTCTGGTTCAGTTACTGCAAGTCTTTTTAGAAAGACAGCCGCACTTTTAAACAGTTGAGGTGATCTGCAAGTAAGTTGTTCAAATGGTTAATTATCTTCACTATATTAAAACCCAAAACCTAATTTCTAGTTTGAATTTCTAGTCAGTTTTCAGTCATTGGATCTTGTAATGCCTTTGTGGTTGGTTTTTCCCATTTCCTTGGGAACCAATTGCTCTGGTTTTCTCAAATTTTGCATTGAATGTATATTGCAACACTTCTAGAAATGACACAGTTATTTAATAGGTTAGAGGCAAGGACCAGATAGGTAAGTAATGTTGGTTTCAGAGACTGGGACTTTATTTACATATGGGGTGATTAAAGATGGGCCCATGGCAGAAAATCCAAAGCTTTTCTCCCTTACATTTTTTTGTGGGATGCACATTATTTGTTTGATTTTTGGGGGTGTTTTGGTTTGGTTTTTGTTCTTATAGTTCCAAAGGGGCAGGTGTGTTCAGTAAAGCAGACAAGGAGTCCCATGGCACTTAAAAAAACTAACAAATTTATTTATTGCATGAGCTTTCATGGGAGAAAATCCCACTTCATCAGACACTCTGATGAAGTGGTATTTTCTCCTAAGAAAGCTCATGCAATAAATAAATTTGTTAATCTTTAAGTATCACAGGACTCCTTGCTGGTTTTTTTAAGGGATTCGGGATTTGGGCTTTTCTGTCCAAGAGTTACTTAATCTGTGAATGGAAAAGATATAAAACAATAAATATAATACAATGAGAGTTTACCTAGTGTACAATGAAATTTTTATTTATGCAGTGCCGTATGTGTGCATTTTGATATTTTAGGTTTTTAAGACACATTTTTCTTTCATTACCCCACAAACCAGTATAGCAAATGTTAAATACTGAACTTTCTGGGATTAAATTCAGAGGGATTGTGAGTACCATATGTACTTGTGCATAAACCAAGATTTTTGTGCCTGAAAATTGGCTTCAAAACAGGCAGTAGGCTTATACACAGTTAAATACGGTAGACAGTCCCAGCCTAGCAGTTTCACGGGGCATGCTCCAGGCTGGAGCCCCAGTGTGGCCATCTGAGGCAGTCTGCGTGGGCTGGGGTTAGAGTAAGGAGGGGACCCCAGCATCTGGAGCAGCCAAGTAAGGCGGCCCTGGCGGGGGTCAGCCTGGGGTTTCAGGGGGGTCAGGGAGTCCAGGAAAAGTGGCAGCAGGGCCTGGGATTTAGGGAGAGGGTTTGGGAGTGCGGGAAAAGTGATGGGATAGCCAGGGGGTTGGGGAGGGGGTCAGGGAGTCTGGGGAAAGCAGCAGGAGGGCCCCAGGGTTTGGGGGGGGGGTTCAGGGAGGCCAAGGAAGCAGTGACAGGGCCCAGTGATTTGGGGGGGGTGTGCCTGGGAGGCTGGAAAAAGTGGCAGCAGGGGCTGGGGGTGATGGGGAAAGGGGTGGAAAGCGTATAGAGGAACAAGGGAAACAACACCAGGGAACAGAGAGGGTGGCAGCAAGCAGGAGGGCAGCAGTGAGGAATGGAGATATCGGGGGCAGCTGGAGGAGCGGAGAGAGCAGGGGGGCAGCTGGAGGAGTGGAGAGAGCAGGGGGACTGGGGGAAAGCAGCAGCAGGGGTTTGGGGGTTAGGGATGGTGTCGGGAACTCCAGGGGAAGCCAACAGCACTGGGTGGGGGGAGGGGGGGAGTTAGGGACCAAGGCCAAAAGAGGACCTTGGCTTATACACAGGTCACCAATTTTTGCCTTATTTTGGGCTCACAACTGGGGGGAGGGTTGGCTTATGCATGGATCAGCATTTACTCTAGTATATACAATAGGTTCTAATTACTGCAATGTCTTATGATTGGGTTCACTAAGATATGAATTACCTGTTTTAAACATTGAGAACTTAATATTCCATCTGTTATCTAGCTTTTGTCATGATGGAATAATATGTGAAGAACTCAAGTCAGAATGTACAGAGTTTGTTTCTAGTCCCAATCGTTTATTTCCAGACTTCCGTTTCTTATTCATGTGAGGTGGGTTGCAAAATGTCTTTGAAAGTGGGTGGAGGTGGGGGGGTGTAACTACTGTTTTTCATCTAAGATCCTTGTGAAAAGCTACTATGTTCCTTTATTGAAACAATAGTTGCCACCATCTCCAGCACAGCCACTTATTACCACCCCACAAAGGCATTTAAAATTCATGGATGGATGGATGGGTGGGTGGGTTTCTCTGGCTGTTGTACTTTGAAAGTTTCTGTGTGGAAGGGAAGCAAATGAGAAAGACCAGAGAAGCTTAGGGAGAGAGCATCACGGAGACCAAGGACACTGTAGCCCTTGACTTAACCTATGCTTTGCTTGCATGCATGTATTCATTTATATGTCACTTATGTATCCTTCTCCATATGATTAAGAAATCCAGCTATTAGATTTATAGATGCTTTTTATACTTAGCATAAGTTAGTATAACTTTTATATTGATTGATGAAATGCAAGATGTCTTACAGAACTGTACAAAAATTAGCTTATATGAACAGCTAAAGTGCGTAGGCATAATTAGGAGACTTGGGATAATATTTGATAAAAAACTAGACTGATGGATCTGTTTGTTCATCAGTGTTCAATGCTGCATAGATCCAAGAGGCTATATTTTGATCATGCCACTTAAGTCAGTAGACTGAAAGACAACTCATGATTTTTTCAGTTTGGACCCATTGACATTTCCTAGAACACCACAGAAAGCCCGCAAAGATATCATGCATAATAATGAAACATTCTCATGGGAAGACATGCATCAGTTATACATCAGTCATATGCACAAACCTCTTGACCAATGACACAGACGTTCCCCAACAATTTCTGGGATGATCTCCCCATATTTGGGTGATAGAGGTGGATCTAACTTGCTCTATGATGAGAAGGGTATAAAAGCCCAAACCCTGTTACTTAGGGCAGCTTTTCAACTTCTAGCTTTTTCAGCTTTTAGCTTTCAGCTTTTTAGCTTTTTCAGCTTCTCAGATTTCTGCTCTTAGCTTTGAGCTTCTTTAGCTCTCAGCTAGTCTCTACTCTAGAAAAACACAAACCAATTTTATTTTACTTCTCTTATTAGCTAGTTATTTTCAGTTACCTTCATAAGTCTAGAGATATTAGCTAAAGTCACTAATCTCTTTCCTAAGCACCATTCTTTTATGTATCAAATTGAAGGTAATTGTAATTTGATTACTCGTGTGTGTGTGTGTGTGTGTAATTAACCCTTTCTTAATTCTGTACTTACCATTTATGCTTTTAGAAAGAAAAGGATTTTATAAAGTTAACCTAAGGTTTGTTTGTCTTTCTCTACCAAGCATCCCTGGGGGCTTCTTATTTTAAATATCTCTGTGGTCAAATTTGGGAAAGAACCCAAACTCCCTAAACAGGCTCATTAAGACTTATTGACAATCTTAAATTAAATTTCAAACTAAAGGATTTGGCTACAGAGACAGCCTGCACAAGAACTGACAGTAGGGCCTGAGAAAAGTCCAGTGAAAATGAATTTGGGCTGGCTAAAATGGGCTAGGCGCTGTGAAGAAAGATCCTGGCTCCTTTTTGACCTTAGTCTTATGTTCAGGGAAAGGGGTCTGTTTATATTCTTTGTAAATTAACAGGACTACATAAAATACTCGTGACTCCATCAATTTCTCCTCCTAACAAAAACAATCCATAGGACCTGAACTTTGGGTAACCATTCAAGTCTCCCCATTCAAGGGGGAACAATAAGAGGCACCTGCCTATGGTTAAACTTGAGATCATCAGTTTCTGCAGGAGTCATTTAAGCCAGAGTTGCCCATCTTTTCAGTCACTTGCCCTGTGCTCTTAACACCACTGCCCCTTCCTCTTATTCTTTTACTGGCTAAATGTGTAATTCATTAACAACATAAACAAGAGAAATTAATAGAGTGAAAGTTCTTAAACAATTTACAAAATATTCAGATGTGTTAGAATATTACAGCACATGTCTTCAACCACCTGCAAGAGAAGTTAGTTTTTCTCTACAATATTTGTTTAGGAATCACAGCGTATGGTATTGCTTAAAGGTAAACTGTTATATACACACACAATAGCTGTTTAGGGTCCTAGTTAACAGAATAAATTCTTAAACATAAAAATAACAACTATAAAATCATTTGAAATTTTATATCTTGAAAATTATTTTGTTTTTCAAGGAGTTTGTTTTGACATAGATAAGGCACAAAGCACCATCTTACCGTTACACTACACACAATATTCAGCCAATATGGGTGTCAGCAAACTTGCAGGTGACATACACAGTCCTGAACTTGTAGGGTACATCCACATGTCTCTTTTATTTCGAAATAACACTGGTTATTTCAAAATAAAAAAGATTAGGCCCACACGACATTTTCTTATTTTGAAATGACGGGCTCTGTCATTTCGAAATAAGAACCATCATTTCAAAACAGCTTAAACCCCATTCATTTTGAAACAGCTGTTATTTTGAAATAATGCCGTTTGGACATGTTGGTTCAAAACAACACCATTATTTCGAAACAACTGTTTTGAAACAACATGTCCAAAAAGCCTTATTTCGAAATAACCATTTCGAAATAACAGCATTTCAATAAACTGTTAATTCGAATTAAGTTATTTCGAAATAAGGTGTTATTTCGATACAAGTTGTTTTGAAACAACTTGTATCGAAATAACCCCGTGTGTGTGAACACAGCCTTACAGGTTCCCGTTTGCACTTGGTCACCTAATACCTGTACCACAGCACTGAATTTTTTTTTATCTGTGGTCTTATGATGGACATTAATCATAAATCAAGGCTTCCTTTGTAAATACTACAAACCCCCTAATTAAATAATTATTTCTTTACTTTGATTTTTATAAGCTGTAATAAGAGTTCTCATCCAATGCTTAAGTACCCTTGAAAATATTTTTTTTTAAATTTCACTGAATAAACATCTCCATCAAGTCCCTCCAGATCAAGTGAAATAACTTTGTGATGATAACAGAAACCAATTAACCTCACATGCAATAATTCAGGTTAGGTTCATTGCTGTGTTGCTGGGAGGGTGCGTATTTTTTGGCACACCCGTCTGCTAGGAGACGACTCTTTTCTCAAGAAAGAAAAGTGAACAGAAGTTCAGGGTATGGTGTTCCTTCTCCCCTTTCCAAAATGCAGGTATGTTCATGGGATCTTCTCTACCATTTCTTACCCAACCTTCAACTCATTTTCAATGTTTTCCACCTACTGGAGCACCTGTGCCTGCAGCTTCTAAAGAGAAATCTGATGGGACAATCAGTGCCTGTCATAAGACAGACCGCAGTATGATGGTGGGTACGGGACTGCCCAATGTTTTTATTGGCACTACACAAACTGGTGTGACGGGACTTCAGTCACTGGACCCCCAAGGAGGAATGGTGGGACAAATGGTTAGTCCACAAAATAAGTATGGCATGCAAGAAAATCAACAAGCTCTCAGGTGACAATTTATTTGCCCTCCTTTTGGGTAAGAGTTACTGGTTTGTGAATAAAGTAACTTTTAATTTTTCCCGGATACCCTTGGAGTTCAGATATGCTGGAAAAGTTGGTGTTGTGCACTGTTCTGCAGTATTTTAGATCCCATGAATTGAGACCGTTTCTTCCCCATTTCTGAGAAGGCTGCATAATATTACAGATGTCATGCCTTTAAACTGAAGGAAAAAGAAACCAACATTAGTTTTGTGAGTAATTAAGCCAACTTCAAGAACAAACCCAAGTCAGGTTAACAATTATGGACTTGGCAAATACTATTACCGTCTTAACTTATTAAGACTGAAATTTTTGAAAAACTGTTTTACTTCACCATTTAACAGTATTACAAAGCAGAAAGGCAGCCACTACTTTCAGCCGCATTTCAGTTTATGCATACTGAAAAATGCTGTTTACCTTAATGAATTTTCAGATTGCAGCACTAAGTAGGAAAGCAGAAATTAGCATAATTAAATAAATCTATATAAGCTTTTAAAGTACACTGTGTTACCGAGTAAACAACATGGTAATTATTTTAATACTCTGCTCGAGTTACAAATGTTTTAGTGATGGAAGACAGCTTTAAGCAACCACTGAACTGCTGGAAGTCATCAGCCAAACCCTGGAAGCAGACACAGTTGATGTGCCACACCAGCTTAACAGCAGTAGCCTCTTCTGCAGTGTTTAAATCTTAATAACTGCTTTGAGTTGCTGTTACAGTGTGACCTGATCCTATGACTTATGCTTCCCTGCATTTATTTTCTTCCCATTCTATAAGTTTCCCTGTCTTCAATAGATCTGATGAAGTGGGATTTTCTCCCACAAAAGCTCATGCAACAAATAAATTTGTAGTCCTTAAGTGTCATGGAAGCCTTGCTTGTTTTGCTGAGAGAATGTTTTCTTCATTTTCAGTTTATTCGACTAGTTCAGTTAAATGACTAGTTTACTCAAAGTTACGAAACCAGTTTGGAGTTGAGAAGTAGCAGGAAAGCTTGTTTTCCTTTTCCAATCTATAAATAAAAACTAGTTATGAGAGGATGAGATTTCTAGTTATAAAATCTTGAGACATTGTAACCTATATCTGTTCTATTTATTAACTACAGATAGAATTTCCTTTGTTTCATTAATCATAGAATCAGAAATGTAGGCCTAGAGAAGACCATCTAGAACAGCCCACTGTGCTAAAACATCTCAGTCTGTTTCAAATGCAAAAGAAATTCTTTTCTTATATGGCAAACACTCTTAAGGTAGTTTGATTTAGTAAATCGAAAATGCTGTTTTTGAACACTTAATTGAATTTGAATTTCAATCCAACAGAATTTGACATACAAGTAAAATATCAATCATCTAATTATTACACCACCATTTTCTAATCAGGACAATCCATATGGGTGAGTGGGGCCCAGGGCGAATCAGTCTGTGGAGGATCCCCCATTATTTATATAGATAGCAACATGTTTTATAGCCTACTGTATAAGATATGCCCCTTAGGCATACTGCAAAACACAATACAACCAAAAGTGAAATTATAGTTTATATTGCTACTGTAAATAAAAGTATTTTAAAGTGATAAAATGTGTAACTTGCCAATCATGTGTCACTCCCTACATTCTGAAATCCACCTTTCTGGCCTTCCTTGTGGCAAACTCTTCAATCAAATTGTTGTAGTCCATGCTTGCAGCCATCTCCTTCTCAATGGACAGAATGACCAGTCTACACGGTCTGTCTTGCAACATGGTCATCTTTAGGTAGTTTTTTATTATTTTTAACTTTAAAAAACTTTTCTCTCCTGAAGCCACCATGACAGGGATTGTCAGCATGATTCTGTATACAACAGCTGTGTTTGGAAAGAAACTGCCAAGAGATTTTAAAAATTGGAGGGCTTTGTTATGCACTTTTAGGCTGTGTTCACACACAGGCATTATTTCGATACAAGTTGTGTTGAAACAACTTGTATCAAAATAATGCCTTATTTCAAAATAACTTAATTTGAATTAACAGTTTGTTAATTCGAATTAAGGAAAAAAGCTCAAAGCAAAATAGCAGTTTCAGGCAACAGTTATTTCGAAACAAGTCACTGTTGTTTCGAAACAACATGTTTGGACAGCATTGTTTCGTCCCCACATGGGGTTTAAGTTGTTTCGAAACAACGCCGTTGTTTCGAAACAACCGTGCGTCATGTGAACAGGGTATTTCTTATTTTGAAACAACCTCTGTTTCAAAATAAGAGTGCTGTGTGAACACAGCCTTAGTGTCTTTGGGTATGAATTCTCGCAGTACCCTAAGCTCAGAGAAAAGGTTAGCATAATTTATCTCATGAGATTCCCTGTGGGACAGCACCCTGCTTAAACCCATGCACTGTTTTCTCATGTTATCGTCATTTATCTCTCAGAGTTTTGTAATGTCGAAAAGAAAAATCAAAATAATTGGTGAACACTTGCATTTGTTCAAATTGTATTATCAGTGACATAATAGCCTGATCCATGGTGACAAAAAAGTATTCCGTTTCAAAAATTTGTTTGGGCAAACAGACAGTCTGGTCTCTCTTTTGTTTCCCTCGTAATTCTCTGAAATTGGGCTCCGCTTCCATTTCAGTTGCTATTACAGTTGCTGTGGTTCTGCAGATGCAAATCCAGTCTCACTATATTTGCACACAAAGCCAGTGACTCCTTTAATGTGGTTGAGGACCACATCAAGCTGCATTTCATTGGATTGAAGTATCTTACTCAGTGTTAAAGGGAAACAAAATGTCATACCACACAACAATTGCTACCAGAAATTCAAAAATTTCTGTTTCATAATTAACAAAGTACTCTGCCTCACTCTTAACTTTAGAGCCATCACAATTTTAGCAACTTCAAGCAAGGCGTTCCATATGCCACTTGTGTGGTAACTGATTGCTTTAACACTCTCAATCCAACATTCCCATTTAGTATCTGACAGCGGTTTGGGTGTGAGAGAGAGAGAGAGAGCGTTTGCTTCAAATATTTGCCATCTTTTAGGTGAAGCTGCAAATAAAGTGCAGATTCGCTGTACAGCCCCCAAAATGTCATAGCCTTTAGGGAACACCTAGCCGTATCACTCAGTGTCAGATTCAAGTTGTGGCAACCACATGGAGTGAAAAAGACTCTGGGACTGATCTACAAGATGTTCGCCTGTAATCCCTGATGCTGGCCCTTCATGTGAAACCCGTTGTCATATCTCTGTCCCCTACAATCACCAATGTGGAGGCCAAGTGTCTCTAATGCAGCAAGGAGAGATTGTGCTAACCTTTGTCCAGTTTGATCTGCAATTGAACTAAAGTCAATAAAATGTCCCCTGATCTTTACTTTGTCAGAGGTCACATTGATGTAGTGTTGCACAAGGGACATTTGCTCTTGATGACTTCGATCAGGCGTACAATCAAGAATGACTGCAAAATATTTTGCAGTTTGAACTCTATCAATAATTGGTTTCTTTTCATATTGGAAGCCATCAATGAAATCAGCTCATTCTGAATTTGAGGTTCAAGATAGTAGTCATGTATCTCATTGCTTCTGATGCGCTGGACATGTTCTTATATAACAGGATCAAAATCAGCAAATATCTCAATTAATCCCAAAAAGTTACCATTGTCATGTTCATAAAGCCTTGCGTTCATTCCACAAAAAGCAGTTATGCTTCGTAAGGTACTGCACAGTTGCTATGATGTGAGTCAGAACTGGCCACCAGTGTTCTTGCTCCTTGTTTATTTCTCACAGTGTACACTCACCTATTGTCACCATCGAAGATAAGCTTTTTCTAACATCTTGCCATTTAACTACGTTTCTAAGGTGTTCATTAGATGATTCATGAGACTGCAACCTTTCACTTAGATGCTTCCAGTCATTAGTCCCCTCATTTACTAATTTTCTAGCAGATATTTTTGAACCAAATAATTTACAACAAAAGCAAAAATCTGCATCAGACTTCTAGGAGTACAGGAGCCAATTTCTTTCAACACTTTCTCTGTTAGGCCATCTTTTAGTATAGAGTTCCTCTGAAAATTTTATATTTTAATTATTCTTTGGAAAAACAAGATCATTACCACATATTTTTAGAGGCTCTCTTTCCACAGCTAACTCTGTGGTATTGTTATCAAGTAAATCTGGCTACCTGGCTGGCTCATATATGTCATGTTCAACGTCAAATCACTGCAATTCTTCAACTCCCGTTGCTGTTGCTGTGTGCAGATAATGCCAATGTTAGCATCCTCATTGCGGCACTGTTGTTGTCATTGCTGGAGTGAGTCCTCTTGCATTGTGTGTTCCTGACTCATTGACTCATTTCGAAGGGTGAACCTCTCTAACGCACCTTTCAACATCACATTCATCTCCCCTATCTTCCTTTTCTCTACTCCTGAACTGTATTTTCTAACTTTATCCCTATCTCTGCTTGTGCTTGCCATTTTTGTTTAAGGGCCTGACCCCTTTTCCACTTTGTGCACTGCCCCAGCCTCAAACACTGTCTCACCACGTAGTCATGCTGTAGTCAGATTTTCTCTGCTTTGACAATTAAATTCCATTCCTCTGAACTGCAAAAGAACAAACAGGAATTTTTTGCACCTAATTCCTAATCATGTTGCTCTCACGAATGGCCTGCTGATTTGATTACTTTGTCTGCAACATTTTTATATATAAATGTGATCTCAGATGTCTAAATTTCTCAAATTTAAATAAATTAAAATTAAGTTAAGATGCATGGAAGATGCATTTCAAATCCCACATAAAAATAAGCTGTTTTTTCTCCTGCAGTATCTTTTTGGTAAGCTTACTCCTTCCACAACTCCCCTCATAATCTGATAACTAGGTGCCTTCCAAAAACAGAATTTTAAATACGTATGAATTATCTTGCACCAGCGGACTTTGTGTTGCGCACATAGCCAAACTCAGCAAGTTGCTTTGTCATACACACAAGAAATCTGACTGCGAAATACAGTGCATTTATTAAAATTTTATGAAAGATCTTCACCTGCAATGACCATGCAAATCAACAACTAACAGCACAGAGATCATAGAGTCATAGAATCATAGGGTTGGAAGGGACCTCATGAGGTCATCTAGTCCAACCCCCTGCCAGAAAAGCAGGACCATTCCCACTAAATTATCCCAGCCAGAGACTTGTCCAGCTGGGCCTTAAACATCTCCAAAGATGGAGATTCCACCACCTCCCCAGGTAGCCCATTTCAATGCTTTACTACTCGCCTACTAAGAAAGATTTTCCTAATAACCAGCCTCAACCTTCCCAGCTGAAATTTGAAACCATTGCTCCTTGTTCTGTCCTCTATTACTACTGAGAACAGCCAAGCTTCATCCGCCTTGGAGCATCCCTTTAGGTAGTTGAAGGTTGCTATCAAAACCTCCCTCAGTCTTCTCTTTTGCAGGCTAAATAAGCCTAGTTCCTTCAGGCTTTCTTCATAGGGCTTGTGCTCCAGCTCCTTGATCATTTTTGTTGCCCTCCGCTGGACTCTTTCTAATTTGTCCACATCCTTTTTGTAGTGGGAAGCCCAAAACTGGACACAGTATTCCAGATGCGGCCTCACCAGTCCCGAATGCAGGGGAATGATCACATCTCTCAATCTGCTGGCAACGCTTCTTCTGATGCAGCCCAGTATGCCACTGGCCTTTTTGACAGCAAAAGCACACTGCTGACTCATATCCAGCTTCCCATCCACCATGACCTCCAGGTCCTTTTCTACACTGCTGCTAC
Organism: Podocnemis expansa; assembly: GCA_007922195.1. Taxonomy (NCBI): domain Eukaryota; kingdom Metazoa; phylum Chordata; order Testudines; family Podocnemididae; genus Podocnemis; species Podocnemis expansa. The sequence continues at coordinate 24,423,995 of ML681979.1, forward strand.
TTAGCTGACCGTTCCCCATCCTATAGCAGTCCATGGGGTTTTTCCGTCCCAAGTGCAGGACTTTGCACTTGTCCTTGTTGAAACTGATGAGGTTTCTGTTGGCCCACTGCTCCAATTTGTCAAGGTCTTCCTGAATCTTGTCTCTGCTCTCCAGCATGTCTACTGTTCCCCCAGTTTGGTGTCATCTGCAAACTTACTCAGTGTGCAATCAATCCCATCATCCAGATCACTAATGAAAATGTTGAACAGAACAGGCCCCAGGGCTGACCCCTGAGGCACACCTCTCGTTACTGGTTGCCAAGTAGACATGGAGCCGTTAATTCCTACAGGCTGAAACTCTTGATCTAGCCAATTCTCTATCCACCTTACAGTCCATGTATCCAACCCATACTTCCTTTACTTTTTGACAAGAATGCTGTGGGAAACTGTATCAAAAGCCTCGCTAAAGTCAAGGTATATCACATCAACAGCTATTCCCGCATCCACAAATCCAGTCATCTCATCATAGAAGGCGATGAGGTTGGGCAGGCATGATTTACCCTTGGTGAATCCATGCTGACTGTCCCTGATCACTCTATTTTTCTCCAAGTGTTTCAGGATGGATTCTTTGAAAATCTGCTCCATGATTTTTCCAGGGATTGTGGTGAGGCTGACAGGTCTATAATTCCCTGGATCCTCCTTTTTGCCTTTCTTGAAGATAGGCACTATATTTGTTTTTTTTCCAGTCCTCTGGCACCTCCCCCGTGCACCATGAGTTTTCAAAGATAATGACCAGCGGTGCTGCTATCTCATTGGCCAACTCCCTCAGCACCCTCGGATGCAGGTTGTCCAGCCCCCTGGACTTGTGCACATCCAGCTTCTTTAGGTAGTCCCTAACCTGACCTTCTGTCACCAAGGGCCTCTCTTCTTCTCTCTAATCTGCCATGCCCAGTGTAGTGGGCTGGGAGCTGGCCCTGCCTTTGAAAACTGAATTAAAAAAAGCATTGAGCACTTCAGCTTTTTCCTCATCCTCCATCGCGAGGATACCTGCGCTATTCAGTAAGGGACCTACCTCATCTGTGATCCTCTTCTTGTTATTGACATACTTGTAGAACCTCTTTCCGTTATCCTTCACATCCCTTGCTAGTTGCAACTCCTATTGTCCTTTGGCCTTTCTGATTTTATTCCTGCAGTCCCGAGCAGTATCTTTATATGCCTCTTTAGTCATCTGTCCAAGCTTCCACTTCCTGTAAGCTTCCTTTTTGTGCTTTAGCTCAGTGCAGAGTTCTCTGTTAAGCCACACTGGGTGCCTTCCATATTTGCTGTTCTTTCTGCTCATTGGAATGGTATTTTCTTGTGCCCTTAGCAGGGTTTCTTTAAAATGCAGCCAGCTGTCTTGGACACCTTTCCCCTTCAGATCAGCCTCCCAAGGGATCCTGCCCATCAGTTCCCTGAGGGAGCCAAAATCTTCTTTTCTGAAGTCCAGGGTCTGCGTTTTGCTTCTTTCCTTTTTTCCGTTAATCAGCATCTTGAACTCTACCATCTCATGGTCGCTGCTGCCTAGGTTGCCATTCACTTTTACATCCCCAATCAATTCTTCTCTGTTTGTGAGCAGGAGGTCGAGAGGTGCAAGGCCACTAGTTGGTTCATCCAGCATTTGTACCAGGAAGTTGTCCTCAACACTCTCCAAAAACTTCCTGGATTGCCTGTGCACTGCCGTATTGGCCCCCCAGCAGATTTCAGGGTAACTGAAGTCCCCCATGAGAACCAGGGCCTCTGATCTGGAAACTTCTGTCAGTTGTGCATAGAATGCCTCCTCCTCCTCCTCCTTCTGGTCTGGAGGTCTGTAGCAGACACACACCATGACATCCCCCTTGTCACCCTCTCCTCTAAACTTAACCCACAGATTTTCATCTGGCTCTGTTCCATTTCCATAATGGAGCTCTGAGCAGTCATAAAGCTCTTTTACATATAGCGCTACTCCTCCCCCTCTTCTTCTCTGCCTGTCCTTCCTGAACAACTTATACCCATCCATGGCAGAGCTCCAGTAATGCAAGCTATCCCCCCATGTCTCTGTTATTCCAATTGTATCATAGGTCCTTGTCTGCGCCAGTACTACCAATTCTTCCTGCTTGTTTCCCAGGCTCCTCATGTTCGTATACAGGCACCTAAGATACCCAGCTGATTGCCATACTTTCCTGTGTTGATTTTCAGTTCTATTGCATCTACCTTCTTGCATTTTCTCCTCGCATTGTCCTCCCATATCTGCCTCTGGGCTTTGGTCTCCTTCCACCTTTAAACCTTGTTTAAAGCCCTCCTCACTAGGTCAGCCAGTTGACGTCTGAATATGCTCTTCCCCTTCCTCAGCAGATGGAGTCCATCTCTGCCTAGCAGCCCTTTTTCCTGGGACAGCATTCCATGGTCAAGGAAACCATCTTTGCAGCCAGGCGTTCACCTCTAGGATTCATCTGTCTCTACTCAGGCCCCTACCGTTGACCGGAAGCATCGAGGAGAACAACACCTGTGCTCCAAACTCCTTCACCCACGATCCCAGAGCCGTATAGTCATCTCTGATCTGCCAAGGATCACCTCTCGCAGTATCATTGGTTCCCACATGGATGAGTAGCATGGGGTAGTAGTCAGAGGGGTGGATGATTCTTGACAATCCCTCTGTAACATCTTGCATGCGGGCACGTGGCAGGCAGCATACCTCCTGAGAGGCGTTGTCAGGGCGACAGATGGGTGCCTCCATCCCCCTCAGAAGTGAGTCCCCAACCACTGCAACCCTACGTTTCCTCCTAGCTGTAGTGGCTGTGATCCTCCCAGCCTTGGGGGTGCATGGCGTCTCCTGTTCTACCTCATCCATTGTATCTAGCACTGCGTAATGGTTCTTCACCACAATGGAAGGAGGGATGGGAGCAGGGGTGGAGCACTGTCTGCTGCCAGAGGTAACCAGCTGCCAGTGTCCTCTGTCCGCCATAGGCATCCCATCCTTCTCCAGTGGTGCGGCAGTATCCTTTGGCACCTGGATTGTATCCTCATCCTTGCATGTGTCCTCACAGATTCTATCGAGCAACTTCTCCAGGGCATGGATACTCCTTAGCCTAGACAGCTCTTCCTGTAACTCTCCCACCTGCCGCCTGAGAGATTCCACCAGCAGACACCTGTCACATTGATTCATCTCCCCAGCCTGATTGTCGGAGATAGGGAACTGCAGGCTGCAGTCCCTGCAAGTCCACACCAGGATCTGAGTAGAGATATCCATACTCAGGATGTCTGTCTGGATACAGGCACAGGTGGAGGAGAAAGAAGGAGTGCTGGCACAAGCAGTGCGGCTCCTCTTCACCATCGTGGTCTCACCAACTCCTTCCCTCTCAAATTCCCCTCTTTTCAGTCCCCCTGTTCGCAAGCTCCCCCTGGTCGCTCAGCCACTGGCTTTTATGGCCTTCTTGGCCTAGGTCAGCCATTGCCCCTTATTAAACACATAGGGGACGGGTGATCACAAAGCTGATTGAAGCTGGTGATCAAAGGTGAGCAGGGAACAATGATCCAAACAGCCCCCAATTACACAATCACAGTTCCAATTCCCACAGTAACTAACAACAGAAATCACCTGTAGGGAAAGACACCAACACACAGTTAGCAATTCACTCACCCAAGCTTTGCTCTCTCACTTGCTTCTTCAGCTAGGGGATTGCCTTCACCTCCTTCTCAGGGCTTCACCAACTCCTTCCCTCTCAAACTCCCCTGTTTTTAGTCCCCCTGTTCGCAAGTTGCTGACTTTTAACTTTTATCTATAAATAGATGGCACCCTTGCAAAATAAGCTACTGCAGTCAGGCAGAGCTTAGCATTTTACATTTTGCAGATAAGGGCACTTGTAGCCCTTGTAATTTTTATTAGCCTTTGTCATTTTATTCCAGCAAGTGTACCTGAAGCACCTGCTGATAACCGTCCCCTTCCCGTCCTAACCTGCTGACCCGACTACCAGAGATCCCGGTCCCCCTGGCCTTCCCCACCATCCTCCACCCGCCTGGCACCCTTTACCCACTGGCTGCCCATCTCATGCATGGGTGGCATGGCCCTCTGGCTGCAGGAGCACCAGGGCTTCTGCAGCACCAAGCCTTCACTGCCGAAGCCCGACTACCATGGCAGCCTGCCCCCCCCCACCAGGGGCGCCCCGCCATGCTGGCTGTAGTGGGAGCAGGACTTCGAGGACCCCTACATCTGGGCTGGCCTGGGGCCACCTGCGCCCAACTGGCTGCTACAACTCACCCAAGCACCGGCTCATCAAGGTGGACATGGCAGAGAAGTACTGGAGGAGCCCAAGCCAGAGCAGATCAGAGCCACACTTCCCAGAGCATCCTGTCCCATCCTTGCCTGAATATGGAGGGGTAATCATCCTCCATATTGATACTAGTCTCTGTGTTCCTGAATATGGAGGGGTGATCATCCTGCCTTTATTCTGGCAACGTCGTAAAGACACATTTCTGCAAAGATTTTCAACAATAATCTAATCACAGAAATAAAATAAAAACAATGCAGACCTACACTGCTTTTAAGATTGGATCAGCTCCCTCTTTCCCTATGGACAAAACCATTCTGTAAGTCTACACAGCTATTTGTGGCCATAGCAGACAGAATGAAGGACCTGCCAGTATCCTCCCAACATATTTCTTTGTGGATTATGGCATGCGTTAAGCATTGTTACACCCTGTCAAAGATACCGCTCCTGGGCACAGTGACGACACATTCAACCAGGGCTCATGCATCTTCAACAGCTTTCTTAGCCCATGTGCCAATACTGGCTTCTGCAGAGCTGCCGTCTGGTCATCCATCCACACCTTCGCTACCCACTATGCCATTATCCAGCGAACAAGGAATGATATGGTGCTTCAATCCATGCAGCAATAACTCCGACCACCATCTGAGATAATGCTTGTGATTCACATGTGTATTTGAATGGACCTGAACAGCACTTAAAGAAGCAAAGATGTTTGCTTACCTGTAACTGTCGTCCTTCAATATGTGTGCTCATGCCATTCCACACCTACCTGCCTTCCCTGTTTCTGGAGTTCTTGGAAACAAGGGACTGAGTGGGTGTAGGACTGGCAGTGCATAATATACCGCAACATATGCACTACTCCAGGGGGTGTGCCAGGTCAGTCCTATAGCCACTACTAAGGAGAAAAATGTTCCAGTAACTGGATGCAGGCGTACACACACCTACGTATTTGAATGGACATGAGCACACATCTCAAAGAACAAGTTACAGGTAAGCAACTGTCTTTTGCTGAATCAGGTCCACTATCATTTTGATACCTGTCAAACATAACAACTTTATCTTTGGCTGCGTCCATTGTTACTCACAGGTGTTACTGATCATGTGTGGGGATCAGGTGGCCATTCTTCATATTCATTACAAATCTGTGTTCTTGCAGGAAGCATATAGTTATTTTTTGGGCCCAAATGCTTTTTTCTCTTGAGGAAACTGAGAAGCAAGTTGTTCAGTAATGGGTAGAGACTTGAATTTCTTGCTTCTGAAGGCCATTACATGAAGAATTAGTACTTTGGTAATGACCACAAGAATATCGACAGGCCAAAAGGGAAGGCTTTGCTCTGGAAATATTCTTATGACGGTGGAAGCATAGATACTTTTGATGACACTTCAGGTAAGTGTAGATGAGCTTCCTTTAGACAGAGTCAGGGGTTAAAGTATAATTTGGTGGGCCCCGGAACCCTCCATCACGGGTGGAGCCCCTCTCTGGCATGGTTGGGACCTCCAATACCCATCCCTAGAACCCACCCCTGCCCCAATACCCACCCCTAGACACACACACACACACGCATACACCCAGACAGACAGACAGACACACAAATACACACACACATCCAGACAGACATACACACGAATACACACACACCCAGACAGACGCACGCACGCACACCAAGACATGCTCCCAGACACACACACACACACATCCCCCGACACACACATGGCCATCCCCAGACAGACACACGCACACATGCACACACCCAGACACGCCACCCCCCGACACACACCCATAGACAACACCCAGCAACCCAGCCCCCAAAAAGCCCTTACCTCAGCTGTTTGCAGGCTGTCTGACCTGTCAGCGGAGGTGGCAGCCATAATGGCCACCCCGCCCCCCAACATAGCCCTCTAGACTATGGAGCTCACAGGGAGGAGTGTTAAGTATCTATCTCCCCTGATGGGTCTCATCCCCGGGCTATCCAGCTCAAGGGGAAGAGTGTTAAGGATCGATCTTCCCTGATGGGCCTCAATCTCCTGTGTGAGTTTCTTCCTCCCTAGCTTTGTGTCAACAAGGAGGGGGGTGAGTTCCTATTCCCCCTGAACAGTTTCTCAGCACCCCCGTCACCACGAAGGAGGGGTCATTGTCTGGGGTCCCAGTTTTGTCATTGGTCCTGACCAGGATCCCACTTCTAATTGGCTATTTTTACTCTGGCTGGGCAAAATTCTATTAAACCCCCCTGTCTCAGCTAGCTTGTTGTTCTCCCACCCTCGGATGCTAAAGGGCACGTCGCGACCCGGTCGGACTGATCCCCCGACTGAGATAGGGAGTACCCACCCCCGAGACCCTCTTTTTTTTGGGGGTGTACACGGATTGCCAGCCGAACGATTAAGTGCTGAGATGCTGCAGCTGGTCTGCCTCCTCGCTTTGGGTTCTACCGTGGTCCTGGGACAGGTATTATAAATCGATATAGGCCTCCTACCTTCTCTTAATCATTCTACTTGGTACCATTTATATATAGTCTGTGATTGTAGCTTCTTCACCTGAGTTTTGCATAGTTTGTGTAGTTATTATTTTCTCTGTATCCTGCATAATCTTTTTATGATATAGTTGTTTAAGGTCTAGCATAGTTTTGTGTTGTTAATTTGCCAGGTGTTTTGTTAGTCATTTGTATTTTGCATCCTTCTTACTCTATAATTGTTCATTACTCTGCTTCTGCTCTAAACTGCTGGCCCCAAACTTCCCTAGTGTACACGGGGGAAGTGTGGGGGTTTATTTTTCTCTCATCTGATTTTTTTCATTATGCCGCCCACCCTTCTTGGCTAGCAAGGAGGAATGGCTTCCAGCCATTGGTAAATATGCGTCAGGTGGGCTGGTAAGTGCCTATACCGATGTTAAGGCAGTAAAAGGCCAGAAAAGTCCTTGACTTATTATGGCCACCCTCTTGTAGGTCATTAATTCATACTGTTATTTAACTATAAGTACTTTTGTAGGTTGTAAGTGTTTTGCATAGACTCTCATACTTTATCCTGTTGTTTGGCTGGAGGTGTTTCACAGGTGCTTTATATAGACTTTCTTGCTCTACACTGTTACTTGGTTATAAGTGCTTTGCATAGGTTTTTAGCTTTATACTGTCATTTAGTTATAAGTGTTCATTTAGATTTTGCTTTATGCTATTAGTTGGTTATAAGTGTCCTATCTAGGTTTTGCTTCATATTGTTAGTTGATTACAAGTGGTTTTGCATAGATCTCCTTGTTTTACACTGTTAAGGGGTTGAAGGTGTTTAAGGTGTCACTATAAAAGTAGGTTTTTTTTTTTTTTTGTTTACTTGAACTGGTGTCTGTCTCATTGGTGGGTGTCGCTGGTCCATCCCAGTCACATTGCGAACCCGGGGTTCAACATGACCATTCACAAGCTGCTCTGCCCTGCAGGGGGTAGATTCACAAACTATCAGCCTGCTGCAGCTCTCTGCTGGCTGGGCTTGAGGTGGAATAGAGTTTAAGGTGGAGCCACAGGAACGTTGTATTCCGGCTGCTTGTGCTATTTTTAGAGGGGTCTGGAATGCAGCTTTCCAGTGCCTTCCTCTATTTTTAGGGGCTCCATAATGCCACCAGCCTAAAAATGGGCTCCACCTTACACCCTGTTCCACCTTAAGCCCAACCAGCAGAGAGCTGCGGCAGGCTGAGAGGTTGTGAATCTCTCCCCTGCAGGGCACAGCAGGTCTGAGCCATTCAGCCAGCCTGCAAACGGCCCAGGTAAGGGCTTTCAGGGAACTGCTGAGGGTTTTGTGTGTATCTGTGTATGGGGGTGTGTGGCTGTGAGTCTGTGTGTGTGTGTGTATCTAGAGGTGTCTGTGTCTGTGTGGGGGATGTCTAGGGGTGGCTGTGTGGGGGGGTGGTTTGGGGCAGAGGGTCGGTTCTGGGGATGGGTACTGGGGGGGGTCAACCGGTGCCAGGTGGGGGGGCTGACCCAGCTCAGAGGGTGGCCCACTCATGTCAGAGGGTGGCCAACCTGTGCAGGAGAGTTCCAGGGGCCACCAAATTATACTTTAATGCCTGGTCTGCACTATGGGCTTAAGTCGACCTAAGGAGGCTTAAGGTGACTTAAGCAATTCCCTAGCCACATCTGGAAAATTTTAAGTCAACTTCAGGGCTTCCTGAAGTTGACTTAATAACTCTCACTCTTTAAATCAAATTAGGCATTAAGTCAACTTTATTAAGTCGACTTAATGCAACGTAGCCGTATAAGTCAACTTAAGAAGCCCTGTGTAAAAACATGTGCCTGCTTAAGTCAACTTAGTAAAATCAACTTAAGCAAACACATTTTTTATTAGGACACTTTCTTAAGCTGACTTAACCAACTTTGTTAAGTTGACTTAAAAGAAGTGTGGACTCACTAAGTTGACTTAATAAAGTGGACTTTAAGTAGACTTCATTAAGTTGACTTTAAAAAGCTTTATAGTGTAGACATACCCAGAGAGACCCCACTAGTTGCCAAGGGGGTAGATGGAGCTCTAGAAGGCTTTTCAGGGCCACTGAGAGCAGTAAGAACAGGCAGGGCAGAATTCTTGACAGAACAAGCTGATGATGCCTGTGACCCCTCACAGTGGCTAGATCCTTGTAAGAGAGCGTATTTCCAGTGTTGCCAAGACAGGCTCCTCGCCCCATATAAGGAAGATAGATGCTGCTCACCCAAGCTCTAAGGCGGTCGTGCTGCCGCTACTCTGCTGTCAAGTGATGTAGGAGACAGTAGTGCTAGTGTTATTCTCCCCTTGTTCCTGAGCATGCTCAGTAGTCTCCTCCTTCAGAATCAGGACTTGCTCCATATGGAACAAAGGGTCGCTTGTGGCCTCTTCTACCAATTAATCATAGCTCCTGCCAGGCACTAGCTATGAATTGTATCACTCTGTTTAGGATGGCTGGAGACTGGAGGGACCTGGCCTCAGCCCTCTGGGCTCTGGGGGACCCAGCAAAGCAGTTAGACCAGTAGCTCCCAACCTTTTTGGCTCAAGGGCCACGTATAATTTTCACAACCCTGAAGGGCCACCAGTCTGTCAACTCATAAACAATGTACTGACATATGTACCATTCAGGAGTACTGTTCATGACATACTTAAAGAAAACACTTTGATTTTACTTGGTGCTCATTTTTACATTCAGTAATTTAAAACTACCAATTACTCATCGTGTGTCATACATTCACAGACAAAGCATTAGTGTAGAGGAGTGACTTTCACTGTTCACTGAAGCACATGGCCGGGCAGCTAAGTCATGGTGAGTTGCCTGCACCAGAAGGCAGGGCCAGCTCTATTATGAGGCAAGAGACAGATATGGCTTTGGGTGACAGTTCTTAGGGGCACCTAGCCCCCCCTGAAGATCAGGCTGGCTCCTGCCTCTTTAAATCTTTCCTAGCAGCTCAAGCACTGTTAGTCAACCTGCAGCTTAAGTCATGTAGGCAGAGTGCACTTTAAATCCCCCTGCAGGCAGACACTGAAAGTTTAATGAAATGCATAGCTTCACAATGACTCAGAGTCCAGGAGGGAATAACAATAGGTAAGCAGAGTTGGGGGGGGGCGGGGCTGGGGTGGACACTAGCCATTGGGGACTGCAGGAAGCTCTAGTCCCAGGTGATATGGGCTGGGAATTGCAGGAAGTTCAAACAGTCCACCCCCCCAGCCCTCAAACTCAAACAGCCTGGCTGAGGCTCTCTCTTTTCTTTCATTTTACCCTGCACTGAGCCCGAGCAGCAGTGTTTCCTGGGGGATCAGGAGGAGCCAAGGTGAGAGCCACCTGTTTCTTGAAGTGGCACCCAGGACAGTGAGTTCAATGGGGTTCTTTGGATTGTTGTTTCAGGGCCAGGTTAGTGGGTAAAGAAGGAGAACAGGAAAAACAAAGAACACAGGTTTTTTAGGAGTTTGTTTCTCCCATCTTCAAAGCATATGAAAAGTGGGATTTTCTCCCAGGAAACCTCATCTACTTCCCCTTGGTGACTGTTGGGTTGTGGGTGTGGCTGTGGGGGAAAGAATAAGGGCTTGCTTAAAGTAATATGAGTCCTGTGGCTCTTTTAAAGACTAACACATTTATTTATCACATGAAGTTTTGCAGGAGAAAAATCCCACTTTCTCAGAGGCTTTGAAGAGATGGGGGAACTTACAGAATAGGATGAAAATAAAAGCAGGGGAGTGCAAGACATGGCATGCTGTAACACGACCTGATCCCATTATTCTTTTAGACCTCTGTATAATAAAAAATCATAATATTTTTTTTTTGCTGTTCTTTGAGATCTTTCAATTTTACTGTCTTTCCAATATCAAGAGATGATCTTTCACCAGGGCATTTTAAGACAATCTGTTACCTTCTCACTTTTGTTGTGGTGTGGGCAGTTCTGTGTGCTGTGACACTACAATAGGTGTCTTTCCTCCTTCTCTTCAGCAACATTCATTGTTTGATATTCTACTACTCACAAAAGCTTACCTGAAGAAATCTGTTAGTCTACAAGGTGCCACAGGACTCCTGTTGTTTTTGCTATACCAATAAAATTGTCAGTGCTTTATCCATCCTGCTGTAGTTATACCAGTATAATGGAAATACCTCTTGAGCGCTAAACATTTTTTATACTCCTATACAAGCCATGGTGGGGGTTGTCTTGCTTTACACCACTATAAAGCTGTACAATCTTTATGGACAGACAGACTCTGAGTCATTTTGTGGTAGACTGCAGTCCTTTTGAGATAATTAACACTTCTTACTGATTCCTCTCCACCCAGCTCTTGCTCAAGCAAGATACTGATTAATTCACCACTGTTTGTTCTCAGTGTTTCCCACTAGTAAGGAGGCCTGGGCAGTAGCTAGGTTGGTGGGGGCAGGCATTGGGAGGGCTAGGGTGAAACTGTGAAAACGTGGGCTGCTTTACAGAATTGTTGAAAATTGCTGAATTGTTGTTTTCAGTATTCCTGAACATAATGCCAATGTAGAATGGGCTTTCTCTCTTATCAATGCTCAGTGGACAGAGGAGAGGAATCGATTATCAGTTAAATCTGTGAAGGGCATTATATTAATTCAGTATAATATGAATGACGTGTCATGTGAGGAATTTAACTCATATATTCTTGACAATGATAGCCTACTGACAAAAACAGGTTCAGCTGATAAATATCAAGAACAGGCTTTACCATTTTGAATGGTATAATTTGGTCAATTAAATGTTATTGTGACATTGCTGACACAAATTGTATATTCACAAGACTCATTTTATTGTGTTACAGTTTTGTATTATACATCTTTTACAGTTAATGTGCCCAAGAATATATCTGTTGTTCAACTTGTTCTCCATTTTTTTCATGCTGCCATGCATTCACTAATCATTACCCATTTCCACAACATAATACAGTAATGACACTTATATTAACACTACATTTTCTCCATGTCTTCCTTTTCCCACTTCCCTGTCCTTCTTTCCATGCTTTGTTATCTGGTAACCCTACACAGAATTCCTTGTTTGTTTTTACAAAGATATGCTGATTGAGGTAGGTGTGATTTATCCCCTGCAGCCCCCCACCAATTCCATTCCCACAGACACCCACACTAACCTCTGCCACCCACTCCCATCTGCCCAGAGATATCCATCCCAGCTTCCCCCACCAAGCCCATTAGCTGCATCTACAGCCACACCAACCTGCCATGCCCAGCTCCCTCCTGAGCCTTCCCAAACCCCCCACTCCAATACCACTAAAAACTCCAACTCCAGTCTGTCCCACCCCAACCTCCCCACTTACCCCATTCCTGCAGAAATGTGAACCCCAGCCTCCCCACACACCCCCAAGCACCCCTATGCCCCCAAAACACCCATTCGAGCCTCTCCATTCACCCCATTCATCCACTCCAAGGACTTGGATCAAGATGAAATGATACAACAATTTGCTGTTGTTAAAGCCCAAAAAGTTACCCTTTGAAGCTGAAATTTTACTAAGTATGTACATGATAAAAAATGTTATTTGTTAATTAAATTTGAATTCATCAGTACTGTATTACTTTTTATTTTTGTATTTAAATTAAAGGAATGAATTGATCTTGGTATTTGAATTTTAGGTTGCAAATACAATTTGGAAAATTCTTTTAAGCTTATGTGAATGAGATTGGGAGGGTGGGTGCCAAAGCAACATTTGGTTCAGGGCACCACAACCCCTTGAGCCGGCCCTGCCAGAAGTCCCTGATTTTTTAGTGTCCTGCCCCTCTCCTCGAGCATGGTGGGTCTCAGCTGCTCTGCCATCAGCTCTGCCACTGCAGCCAGATGGAAGGAGTTCAGTGAGGAGGATGTCTGCTTGCTGATCTCTTATCTCCCTGGCTGTAGCAGGGCCCTAGTGCCTAGGGACCCAGGCAGAGCAGTTTGCTGTGCTCCCTGCTGGAGGCAGGGGAGAATTATGCTGATCTCCTGTCCGTGGCCTTGGGTTCAGCTAAGGATTCTGCCCTCTTTTTGTAGCCTGATAGCAATGCATTCTGCCAGGTCCTTAAGTAGCAGCTTCCTTCTGAAGTCAGTGGGAGTGGAATGGTGGGCCACTTTGAAAGACCCTGTAGGCCACCCATAGGTTGGGAACCAGAGTTAGACAGTACTGTGCAAAGAGGGCTGCAGGAGCACTGCACAAGCAAAACACCTATTCGGGGAGGTGAGGTGAGGTGCCAATCGGCTGGTGGGGGGGCCCCACCCCCTCTATGCTGGGGAGGTGGGGTGGACTGGCCTGGCCCCATGCTCCCGTTCCTCCCCTGAGCTGGCCATTCCACCTCTGGTAGTGGGGTGGGCTGGGCCGGCCGAGAGGACAGGCTCAGCTCTCCCACGCCACCTCTGGGCCCATACTTCCTGCCCCTAGGATAGAACAGCTGGACCAGAGGCAGGGCTGGAGAGCAGAGCTGGCCTCTGGCTTGCTGGCCTGCCACACCCCTAGGCTGACTGTTTTAGCCTGGGTGCAGGAATGGCTGGCCTACAGGCTGGGTTCTGGGCAGGGGCGTGAGACAGCATGGTACTGGGGGGTGGGGGAGTGGTGCAGGCTTCATGCTGCCCTGTTTGCAGGAGGGCAGCAAAGGGCCATCACCCCCTCGCACCCCCCACCCCCCAAGACTGCTATGTTCCTCTTGTGTCATCTCCCCCTGCCTAACATCTTGCAGCATCATGGATTGTGGGGAGACAGATTCTCTTGGATGATCAAGACACTCACTCTAGCCCAGAGAAAATTTTTCTGCCAATTTAAAAAGCATAAAGCCAATTATACTCAGGATCTGATTTGCGGAAATGGCTTTCAGACCATTTTCAAGGACTTTTAAGGAAATTCTGATACATATGGAGGCTTGAATCCTTCTGCTTCCTATGACTGGCTTCTGAGAAGGAACACAAAGCCAGTCTGGGGCTCTGAGCCTATGCTGCTGCCACAGGAGTGGCAGCAGCTGACATTGAACCTGGCGTTCCACTTTCTGAAGCAAAATCTCACCCATCTTCTGGGAGACAGGAAAGGAAAACTGAGATAGGATCTTTCTGTAACTCCTCCCAGAAGCGTCGCTGCCCCAGCAAAGGACCTGGGGCATTGGCCCAGGCCCTCCTCCCTACCCAGAGGCCACGTCCCCTGGATGCAGGCCACGCCCCTAGCTGGGGACATGGCCAGGAGCGGACGCCGCGGGCAGCTGGGCCCCAGATCCCTGGCCTGGGATGGGGCTGGGAGAGGTGGGGCCCTGCCAGACCCGGGGCACTGGCTCTGGGATTTGGGGCACAGGCCCTGTGTGCCTGGGTGCCAGCAACGCCCCTGACTCCTCCCCTCTTGCCTAAGCATAAAACCCAGCATCCCATTGATTCCACATTCCCTGGGGTCTCCACATAGGGTCGCTACTACTTACAGAGCAGGAGAGTAGTTGAGCCAGGCTCGGTTCCCTCCCGGATCCAGCAGTTCATTCCCACCTTGTGTTCCACCCTTCTGCTGTCAGCTAATGTAATTAGCCTCCAAAGACAAAGATCCAGACACTTAAAGAAATAGTTGAAACAAAATTTTTTATAACAAAATTCCTAAAAAGTATGCTTCAAATGAGTCTATAAAGCCATATTAAAAATCAAAACATCCCCAACCAGTAACAATAAAGACTTGTATCCATTCTTTAGCTCCCAAACGTGGATAAATAATCAGACTGGTGAATGATGTTGCTGTTCCTTGACATCTGGTGGTTGTGTAGTGCTCTATATCAGTGGTTCCCAACATTTTCTCTGCTCTGGCACACCTTGCTCCCTCTACTTAATTTGAGACACACCACAGTATAGTTTCCAAATGAACTCATGAACATTCACGAGCCAATAAGCCAATCCTGAGCTCTTTTAGTAGTTTTTCAAAAAATTTTGTGGCAGGATCCCTTGGGAAGCTAATCTGAAGGGAAAAGGAGTCCAAGAAAGTTGGTTATATTTTAAAGAAACCCTGCTAAGGGCACAGGAAGTTGCCATTCCAGTTAGAAGAAAGAATAAATATGTGAGGCAGCCAGAATGGCTTAGCAGAGAACTCTGCTCTGAGCTTAAACATAAAAAGGAAGCTTACAGGAAGTGGAAGCTTGGTCAGATGACCAAGGAGGCATATAAAGATATTGCTAGGGACTGCAGGGATAAAATCAGAAAGGCCAAAGGACAAATGGAGCTGTGGCTAGCAAGGGATGTAAAGGATAACAAGAAGGGGTTCTACAAGTATGTTAATAACAAGAAGAGGATCAGGGATGGTGTAGGTCCCTTGCTGAATGGGGCAGGCATCCTCGTGACAGAGGATGAAGAAAAAGCTGAAGTGCTCAATGCTTTTTTTGCTTCAGTTTTCACAGGCAGGGTCAGCTCCCAGCCCACTACCATGGGTATGACAGATTGGAGAGAAGAAGAGAGGCCCTTGGTGACAGAAGGTCAGGTTAGGGACTGCTTAAAGAAGCTGGATGTGCACAAGTCCATGGGGCCGGACGAACTGCATCCAAGGGTGCTGAGGGAATTGGCCGATGAGATAGCAGCACCGCTGGCTGTTATCTTTCAAAACTCATGGAGAACGGGGGAGGTGCCAGAGGATTGGAAAAAAGCAAATGTAGTGCCTATTTTCAAGAA
>ML681979.1:24441671-24475457 GCA_007922195.1 Podocnemis expansa
CCATGGGGAGGTCTGGGAGGGGGGCATTAAGGATCGGACCTCCCATGTGGTTTGGGGGCAACCCTTGACTTTTGCCCACGGCCCCAGCAACACTAAGACCACACCTGGATAGTAGGAGGGGTAGCAGGGGGAGACGGTTAAACAGCCATCAGTTTACTGAGCCATCTGGCTAAGGAAATGGTGACTAAAAAAATTACTTTCATGAAGCCAGAACACTTGACAAGGGCTTAAAGGCTAGTCTTGTGCAGGATATCACACATCATGGTGGAGCATACCTTGTCTATCCTTGAGCTCCATCCAAAAACCATGCTGTGAGATAAAGAGGGCCCCTGACATCAGGAAGATGGCCTTCATTTTGAGTGAGCAATACATGGAAGTGGAGTACTGCAAAGGTGGCTTTCAGGGTAAGTGAAGCAGGAGGTGGCCTAGGGCCCCCGAGCTGTAAGGGGGCCCCATAGCCACCGCCTGCTTCACTTATCCCTGCACTGGCGGGGTTGTGGGGAAGCGGAGGGTGGCAGACCACCAGGTCCAAAAGCTTTGCCGCCCGCCTGCCAGACTGGCCTCTCTCCAGCAGGGGCGGAGCAGCTCTCCCTGCCTACTCCCAGCTGGTTGCGCATCCCCAGGGGGAGGACGAGAGCAGCTGGCCCGGTGCTGTGGCTTGCCGAGAGTGCAGCGCCCTGGAGTGGTGCGCTCTGAAGAGTTTGGGACTTTTCCAGGCCTCAGGTGGCTGGGGGCAAAGCAGCCGAAACTCTTTGGAGTGGGCTGCTCCAGGGGGCCCCACTCCTGGCAAGCTGCAGCGCTGCACTGGCCGGTCTCCTCCCTCCCTCTGGGGAGGCATGGCTGGCTGGGAGTATGCGGGGAGCGCTGCTCTGCCACCAGTGAAGAGAGGCCGGTCTGGCCGGTACGCCGACTGGCAAGCGGCAAAGGTTTTGGACCTGGCAGCCCGCAGCCCCCACTTCTCCCCTGCTCTCCATGGGGGGGCGGTTAGGGTGGCAATGGGGGCCCAGAGCCCTGATGAGGGCGGTATTGGGAGTCTATAGGGAGCCCGATAAAGGGCCTTCGCCTAGGGTCCCCAAAGGCCACCTCTGGAGTGCTGTGCAGACAGACAGTCTAAGGAGGTCTGTGAACCAACACTGATGTGATCAGATGAGGGCTATCAGATCACCATGTCTTGTGAAGTTTGTGGAGGATTTTTTGGAGGAAGAGAAGGAGGAGGAAAGCAGTGGTAGAGATCACCCATCCAGGGGAAAAGAAGGTGTCTACCTGTGAGCTGGCATCCCAGACACCCCCTGCAGCAATAAAGCGTCAGTTTGTGATTCTCACTGATTGTGATGAGGTCCCAGTTAGAGCCCTGCAAATCCACGGATATCCATGGATACAGCATGGATATCTGCGGACCATCTGTTTAGGATGCAGATTGGATACGGATCCACATATTTTTATCTGCACAGAGCTAGAGCCCTGCAAATATGTGGATATTTGCGAATATCCACATTATATCCACATCCGCGGATACAACACGGATATCCGCAGACCATTTCTGACGGATGCGGTTTGGATACGGATCCATGTATTTGTATCCATGCAGGCCTCTAGTCCCAGTTGAGGAAACCCTAGGTGCTGAAGAGGTATTGGAGAGTGTAGTTGGGTAGATCCCACTCACTGCTCAGGTAAAAAGACCTGATGAGAATGCCTGCAAGGGAGGAGTTTTTAGGTACCCAGGAGGTACATGGCCCAGAGTGTGACTTGATGTACCCTTTCTACAGATGGGTGGCTTCCACTCACAAAGGAAGGAAGACTTGGCTCCACTCTGCTTGCTGATATAAACCAGTGGTTCCCAACCTTTTCTCTGTTGCGGCATACCCTTAGGCCTTCAAATATGCCATGGCACACCGTTGTGACACCTTCATGAATATTCAAATGTAACCCTTCTGCCACGGCATTCTAGCTTCTCATGGTTTCAAGAGATCTTGGACTGTGTGGTGGTCCAAGTGGGCCCCAGAATCTGTGAGGTGTACTTAGTGAGGATGGCTTGCAGGATAGGAGATATAAATGATGTACTAACCATGATCTTGGAGCGATTGAACCACCAGTTAAAGGAAGCTAGAACCAGCTGGGAAAGTTAGACTCTGTTATCGTTACAGTCTGCGTGTAGTGAGTCTGTGCATGGAGAGCAGCCATGTCTGAAGGCATCACATGTGGAGGTGGGCATGGAGCATTACATAGGTGCAGCCTGCCATATGACCTAGAGGGAGGAGAGAAAGAGAGTGGCAGATGGTGGTGCAGGGTTGGCAGTGTAAATTTGCAATTGAGGAATTGAGCACAGAGAAGTGGTCTGCTTTGAGGAAGCATTGTGCTTTGATGGAGTCCAGGCAGGCCCATCTTCATCAATGAAGTTGATGATCTGTGTAGAGATGAAGATCGACTTCTTCTCTATTGATGCAAATGACAAGGGAGGTGAGGAAAGTGGAAAGACTAGGATGTTGTAATGAAAGTAGTTGGGAACATGTGATAAAGAGTGAGTCATTTAGGCAAGGAAATACAAAATAGCGCAGGTGTCAGGTGTGTGGTGATGGATGGTGAAGACTTTTGGAAAGACTCACAGAGCCACGCCTATGCTGAAGGGGAGCACTTAGAATTGGAAATGGTGGAATCCCACCATGAACTGAAGAAGCTTCCAGTGGGCTGAATAAATATCCATGTGGAACAAGGCATCCTTTATGTCGAGAGCTGATGAAATCGCACAGATCAAGGCAAGCTACAAGAAGAGAGTAGATTCTCCCAGGACTGGTGGGTTGCTTGAAGCTAACCTTCCCCCAGCCGGTCAAAAACTATGCTTCTCATTCCCCACACCGGTCATCAAGAAGCACAATGAAATATACTCAACTGCCTTTACTGCATTCCAGCCACAGGTTCCCAAACAGCCACAGAGTCTATTAACAAGATGTCATGCAGAACTCCAAGCTGTTTACCAGAATTAGCTTCCTCTGGAGCAGAGGATCTGAGAGGGAAGAAGACTCACAATGTGATGGGAACCACTAGCCACCAGAATTTGCTTCCTCTGGATCAAAGGATGTGAGAGAGGAAGAGGACTCGCAATCTGATGGGGGCCATGAGCCATCAGAATTTGTGTCCTCTGGACTAGAGGATGCAAGAAGACTCACAGAGTGGTGGTAGCCACCAGCCATCAGAATTTGCATCCTTTGGATCAGAGGATGAGAGGACTCATAATGTGATGAAAGCCGCCAGCCATCAGAATTTGCTTCCTCTGGACCAGAGGATGCAAGAGGGGAGAGGAGTCACAATGTGGTGGGAGTCACCAGGCATCAGAATTTGCATCCTCTGGCCTAGGGGATGAGGGAGAGGAAGAGGATTCACAATGTAATGGGGGGGGGGAGACACTAGGCATCTGAATTTGAATCTTTTGGCTCAGAGGATGTGAGAGGACTCACAATGTGGTTGGAGTCACCAGGCGTCAGAATCTGCATGCCCTGGCTGAGGGAATGAGAAAAAAGAAGAGGACTCTGTGTAACTGAGGGGTGGTAGGCATGAGAGTTTGTGTCCCCTGGACCGGGGAAGGAGAGTGGAAAAGGAATCACAATGTAATGATGAGGGCTACCCTACTATTATGGTTCCCAACATTTCCTCTGCTGTGGCACACCTTGCTGCCTTTAAATAATTTGAGGCACAGAACCATATAATTGCCAAATAAAACCATGAATATTCATGAGCCAATTCAAAGCTCTTTGCAGTTTTTTCACAAAATTTTGTGGCACACCTCCTCAGACGTGCATGCTGTGGCACAAAGATTGGGAAACACTGCCCTAGTAGAATAGAAACTGGAACCACAGCAAGATGTGTTGGGTCATGGTGACTTAGTGACACTGCACCTTCCTGGGCCCCCTTGGCATTTCACGTGGAGCAGAGAGAGCTGGAGGACCCGCCTAGACCCGCCCTCTCCCTTCGCCGCTCTAGG
Organism: Podocnemis expansa; assembly: GCA_007922195.1. Classification (NCBI taxonomy): domain Eukaryota; kingdom Metazoa; phylum Chordata; order Testudines; family Podocnemididae; genus Podocnemis; species Podocnemis expansa. Next base: position 24,445,648 of record ML681979.1, read on the forward strand.
CCCACCCCTCGCCGCTGCGGCTCTCTGCAGGTGGCAGCCGCAGGCCCCGCCCCCGCCGTCACTGAGGTGCGTCCCGGATGCCGTTAGGCGTTCACCTGTGGGCGGATGGATACGTCCCGGCTTTTGCACGCCACCTCTCAATGAAACCCGTCGTCGGAGCTTTCGGCCGTCTGTCAAATCCCACGGGCTGCGGCGGCGCGGGGACGCCACCAGGCGAGCCCGTCGTGCCGGGGCCTTTGGCTTACACGGTCCCAGTCTGAGGACTATTTGGCGTTGTGTGTGGGAACGGGGGGCGGACTGGAAGGCGGATGCGGCCGCAAGTAGTTCCGGTTGAGGAAGTCGGGCTCCCATCCGCAGCCGGCGCCCGGTGCCTGGGGCTTGCGTGAGGGGCCGCCGCCGCCGCCGCCATGTCCACCCGCTCGGGCCGGGAGAAGGCGCAGAAGCAGAACGAGCAGCACCAGGCCATCCTGGCCAAGCTGCTGCGCGAGGAGGACAACAAGTACTGCGCCGACTGCGAGGCCAAGGGTGCGGCCGGGCCCGGCGGGGGGACGGGGCTCGGGCCCTGCGCGCTGCTGCTCTGGGGGTGCGGGGGCGGGTCTCGCTGCCGGCCTGGAGCTTGGCGGGGGGGGGCCGGGCTGGGGAAGCGGTGGCAGGCAGGATTTTCTCCCCAGGACTGAAATTGGGGGGGGAGTTGAGGGGATGCTCACTAATCTGGGATAGCACTGTTACTAGCTGACAGCTGGGGGGTGTTGGGAAATTCAACGGCAGGGATTTCCCTTAACACCCTCTCTAAATTTCCCAGCACCCCCCAGTTGTCAGCTAGTGATAGCGTTATACCAATTTAGTGAGCACCCCACACTTTCCCCTACACCCCCTGAATTTCCCAGCACCCCTGAGTTGTGTGCTAAGTGTTATACCAATTTGTGAGTACCCCAATATCTCTACACTCCCTGAATTTCCCAACAGCTCCTCCCAAGTTGTCACCTAGTAAGTGTTATACCAATTTAGTGAGCATGCCCTACACCCCTCTAAATTTCCCAATACCCCCCCAGTTGTCAGCTAGTAACAAATGTTCTACCAATTTAGTGAGTACCTCTATCAGCCGCCACCCCTGAATTTCCCAACACCCCCCCAGTTGACAGCTAATAATAGTGTTATACCACATTAGTGAGCCTCCCAATACCCCCAACCTCTTCCTAACCCCCCGTTTCAAGTCCTGGGGAGAATACTGGTGTAGGGGGTGTCAGGGAAATCCCTGGTGGCAGATGGTTACGAGGCTCTGTACTCTGTCTGGGGACAGCTTGCAGCTCTTCCTTGTGTGCAGAAACCAGGGACAGCGCCAGCCCAGGTTGGCTACTGCTTCGAAGCTATTGCAAGGTTCAGGCATGCGGTGCTGGTACAGGGGCCGGTACAGCTTCTTGTCAATAAGCTGTGATGAGAAAGGAGTGGGGGTGTCAGCGGTTACAGCCAACACTGGTTGGGACCTAGGTGCAAATCAGTCAGCTTTTCATTTAAGTGCGAGCTAATTTTGTTTCCCCACCCATGTGGGATGGAGTTGGACCAGTGGTTCTTAGCCTGTGGCTGGAGACCAGAAGTGACGTTTGGGGACTCTCGCTGGCCCATGACACCCTTTCTGCTGGCTGCAGAAAAGAGCCACTGCCTAATGACACAGGTGTGTGGTGGGCTACAAGACCTGTGCAGGTTCCTTGCTGCAGCCAAGGGAATGAGAGCAGCACCCCTTTTCTCCTGGCTGTAGCGGGAAACCCGGTGAAGTGCTCAATCTGGGTCCTTAGGTGCTGGAGTCAGATTATGGGGACATCAGTGCTTCCCTCCCCCTGTTCCAGAAGAGAGCAAAGCATGCTGCTTGGGCTGCTAGGTGCTGGCATCTTTGCTGGAGCCAAAGGGAAGGAAGCACTGATCCCCTCCATATTGACTGTGGAAGGGAGCTACTGCCTAGGATGGGGTCTCAAACATGCACATGAGGCCCCTAAAGCTATGTCCTGCGGCCCACACCGACACTATTGTTACAGATATTTGCAATATTGTTGTATGAAAAGGCTTCAGTGGTGTGGACCTTGGGCTAACATACTAGTCCTCATGAAACCCTCGTGGCGATTTGAGCTTCAGACCTCTGGCTTAGGGCGCATAGGGCCAATGGAGGTGGGTGGCTTGCCTGCTGCAGCCAGGGAGACAGAAGATCTGTGAGGAGGCAGCCCGCTTGCTGAACTTCTGTCTGGTGGCTGTGGCAGAGGCTGGTGGCCCTTCAGGATAGTAAAAATTATATCTGTGTCACTTGAGTGAGAAAGATGTGGGAACCTTTGAGTTAGATTATTTGAAAATCAGGGGAACGTCTCTTGGGGTTTTACACAGCATCTGATATTTCTTGAAGTTTCGTTGTTGTCCTTGCTTTGTAATGGACAGAAGTGAGTCATGTTTCGGGGAGCTGGTAGTTGGTTTAAGCGTATAGCATCAAGAAGCTATGGAGTTCCTGAATGTCTGGTACTGATACAAGATTACTTAAAGTGAGTGTTGCAATGTGGGAATGTAGGTGACTTGTTTTTTTAAAAAATATCTTAATTGCTTCAATGCTGTCAGTACAGACTAAGGTCTAATGTGCCTAAAACTCATCTGCATTTGCAAAATATTTAGCAGTGTTGGTGTATATGATGTGATCAGTGACAGAATGCATACATTGTTTCCTTTATTTTGAATCTGATGTCTTGTTCTTAAAGATGTAAAACATGTTGTTAAAATGCATACAATAAACCAGTGGTCCCTAACCTTTTCTCTGCTGTGCCACACCTTGATACCTTTAATTATTTTGAGACACACCACCATATAGTCTCCAAATGGACTCATGAATATTCATGAGCCAATCCAGAACTCTTTGAGCAGTTTTTCAAAAAATTCCATGGCACACCTGCTCAGGCCTGAAGGCACACCCATTTTCCATGGTGCACTGGTTGGGAAACACTGCAGTAAACTCTTGGTAGATGCATGCAAGATGCATATAATGTGTACACAAGTACGCATGTGAAATGTATACAATAAACTCTTTATGCCTTTTACTATATTGCCTACTATGATATGTTAAAACACATAAAGTCTTGGTTATTGCCTTGTTTGAAACAAGTGTGATACTAGGCCTACATATTTGCTGAATAATCTGTCAGCTATTCTGGTGTGACAGGCACTGTGCTAATCATAACAGGGCACTGAAATGGGCACTTCCAGAAATGAAGCATGAGTCTACAGCTCAAGATATAGAGCTAATTTCCACAGCCAGGAGTAGTATCAATTTATATTTTTTGTGATTAGCTATAGGGTGGTCAGAGGAGGAGAAATACTTAGTACACACCCAAAACTTGGGTGTTTAAGCTTTTTTTGGCACGTCACATGTAAACTGTTCATGTACATCTGTACAGAATGTAGCACAGAGTGCCAATCTTGATAGGAAGTAGCTTTTATTGAACTTTAGAAGTAGTGATGGAATGGACCTGATCAGTAATCTTTTCCACAGTTGCTCCCGGTTTTATACTTGCTGTCTGTCAAGAATAACGTTATTTCTTCTCAGTGAATTATAACCCTTTTCTGGCTATCATCCTCCTTTCTGTCTTTCCTCCCTCATTTTTAATAAAAGTTTTTCTAGCCTCAGACCTTTGATTGATCCTTAGTATAGGAATATTGGTAGCTTTTTGTTTCTTGCTTTTTTTTTCCAGAAGAATTTTGGTATGTTGTGGTTGTTAATATTCATGCTTATTTAGATACTAAACATTAAAACCACAGCAGTAAAAAAAAAAAAAAAAAAAAAAAAAAAAAGAAAATTCTTTACACTTTCAAAACTTTGTGAAAACTAAATTTGTCATAACCACAGGAATGACTTCTCTGCTGTTTGCTTGCTCCTTGTGATAATTATATTGTCTTTTTCAGCATTGCCCATACTAATTGATCGTTATGCCCTGCCAGTTGGGCTTTCAGTCCATGACTTTTCATCTCTTGTTGTTAGGGCTGATGATTCTATCTATACTTTGCTTCTCCTCCCCTCCCCCTGCCTCTTTGGCATCTGTCTTAAATTGCAAGGTCTATGCTGCCAGCCTGTGGCCCTGATTTACCTGTAATATCTGCTTCTTCCTCTTCTGCTCTTGCAGTGCAGAACATCTCTGGCATAATTTCTCCACTGTAGATTTGTTCTTGTATCTTAGTTCTGCCATCTAAATTTTTCTGAAAATACCTTTGTCACTTATTCAGTGTGCACAGCCTTTCCCTTTTGTTGATGTTTTTTAAATGTGCTTTAAATTTACCATGGAACAACATTTATCTTCTGTGACACTTACAAAGGCTAACTAATTGATTTAGACGTAAGTTTTGTGGGTTAAACCCCCCCTTCTCAGATGTATGAAATGAAAACTGCAGTATGCTAAGGGTCTGTGTACACAGGGGTTAAAGTGGGCTGGAATGCCCTTCTGGGGCCCACTGTTTTTAGGGACTCTGTTCTGGGTCCACTAAAAATAGAAAATGGAGCTGGAATGCTGCATTCCGGGGCCCACCATTTAAAAATTGCAGGCCCTGGAATGCAGCATTCCAGTTCCATTTTCTGTTTTTAGGGGGCCTGAATGCTGGCTCACCTGTGTGGGAGGGTTCTGGGGTCCCCTAAATTATACTTTAACCCCTGTGTGTACAAGAATGGTGAGGTGACAAGGTCAGTTCACATCGTGAAGATGTGAGCCACTAACAACAGATGAAGAGAAGGTGAGAACGTGGGGCTAGCCCACTATCAAAGGTGATTTCCTCCCTGTCCCTCAACATTCTCACTTTCTCATCAATGGTTGTTAGTAGCCCCTATTTGCATTGTTTGAATTGACCTTGTTACCTTACCTTTCATGTATAACAAACAAGGAGTCCTGTAGCACTTAAACTAACAAATTTATTTCTTGTGTGAGCTTTCGTGGCAGAAAATCCCACTTGGTCAGATGGTTTGAAGATGGGAGAACTTGCAGAATGGGACTTGAACTTGGCATTCATGTATATATATCCCTACCATACTGCAGTTCTCATTTTATACATTGGAGAAAGTGGATTGTAATCCATGAAAGCTTGTTTTGATAAATTTGTTAGTCTTTAAGTGGAACAGGACTCCTTATTTGTTTTGCTAAAACAAACTAACATGGCTGTTCCTTGGGAGGTTGTCACATTTATCTTCCTGTCACTGCTAAGATTGGAAAATAACTATCAAGTTTTCCAAAAGAGTTTTGAGATATCTTACACCCACCAACACTGGTTCAATACTGGAGTCTGCTGTCCTCAAGAAGGCTAATTTAGTTTGAGCATGTCTGAAAGCAGCATGATATCGCTTATGCTTAATGTAAATAGCCTCTGATTATAGAATCCTACTGCAGTGTAGTATGAATCTAAAATTCCTCACACCATAAGTTGGCTTCACAGTTTTTAGTAGGGCAAGGTGTGGAATGATCTACAATCTCCTGCATTAACTGTGACCTAGTCCTTTTTCTATGTCTCTGATGTGATTAGATCTAAACACTCTCTTGTAGCTGAATAGAAGAAGATATCCTACAGAACACTGTAAAAATATATTACTGGTATTGTTGTGTTAGCCTGGGGTTGACAAATTTGGCTCCCAGCTAGACGTCAGCTTTTTCATTTTCAGTTACCGGAGAATGCTCCTCTGCAGCATTTCTGCTGTGGAGCTAGGCACCAGCCTGCAAACTCTGGTTGCCATGGCTGTCTGGTGCCTGGGTTTTGTTGAGCCCAGTGTTAGCCTCAGCACATGGGATGTAACATTGTGATGGATTTATCAGAACCACATCTAAAGTGACCAAAAACTACTTGTAGGAGACCCATGTGACTTTGAGCTTTTAAATGTTTCTAATACTATTGCTTTCCTAAGACTCAGCAGATGCAAAATATATGCAAGTCTTGAAATGATAATTTACAGAGCTCGGAATAGCAGCGGTAAAAACTACTTATTTCTTTTCCATGGTTCAGTACCTTGGATAAGCCCTGAACAGCAGCAGAGACACCAGAACTATCAGTCTGCAGATCTTGAAAGACAGCACTGTTGGTTGACCTATGCTTCTGTTTTTGAGGCTCATTTTTGCAACCACAGAGGCTAGATAATGGTTTTTAAACAGCTTTGTTTTGTATACAGATTGCTGAAGAGTTTACTATATGTCTGACACAAATGTTTAAAGTCCTTTTAGTGGCAAATCCTTGCCATGGTCATCAGCTCATGCACATCTTTAAGCTGATGATACTGCTGTCACTCTTGTCCTTGTTTATCCTCCATCATCTTATTTACTTCAGCATGTCTGTAATTTAGACTGCAAAATCTCCAGCACAGGGATTATCACTTCTGTGGAGTGTGTAGCTATTACAAGATGCCCTTTTTAAAAGAAAGCAGTAATCTAATGTCATGATTGTCTAGTTAAGGGAATAATGGATGCCAAACTGGTTCAGACCATTGGGCAAACTCCATTGTTTCATTAAGAATGAGTTAGCTTATATTTTACAGAGCATTCCTTTTGCGAACAGAGTATCTTCTGAGATGCTAAAACTATAATACGTAGTAATTGTAATGTATAACAAACAAAGGAGTCTGGTGTCACTTTTTAAATAAGAACAAATTTATTTATCTCATGACCTTTTGTGGGAGAGAATCCCACTTTGTCAGATGCTTGAAGATGGGGAGCATACAGAATGGGAGCAGAATAAATGCAGGGGAGCATAAGTCGTAGGATCAGGTCAGATTGTTACGGCAATTCAAAACGGTTGTTTAGATTCAAACAGCGGAGAACAACAATAAGCAAGGAGGTGTGGGGTGGGGGAAGCAAAACTACATGTTGTAATGGCGGGGGGTGGGGGGAGGAACCATTTTCTCTATTGAGCCCTAAGTTGGTTGTGTCAAATCTGCATATGAATTCCAATTCTGCAGCCTCTCTTGGAAGCTTTGACTTGCTATCTATTTGCCTGAGTACAGCTAATAAAAAGATCAAATCTGGGCAGTCACTGTGCACTACAGTTAGTGCAGTGGTGAATTCGTCTTCACTTCTTAACGGTCTAATGCAGAACCACTTTTGAGTTGTTGGCTGATTCGTTGAGTGGCTACTGGTCCTTATATTGACTTAGAATTAATTACTGAGTTAAAGATTTGGGGATTTAAGGTTCTAGTAACTGAAGCAACTACAGCAGAATTCAGGTTATCAAGTTGTCTGATTGGGAACTCTGATGTGCATAAGGACAACAAAGAGGGCGCAGCTTTAAACAGTTTTTTTAGCACAGCTAGTATGGAGGCAAATTCTCCAAATCATGTAAAATGCTAAGAGTAATATAAAGTTAACCCGAGATCTTGCATCATTCCTTATGTATACTCATTTTTTTGGGGTCTGGGTAATAAGAAGCAAGTGGCCATCCACAAATATTCTACCTTGCTCCTGGCATAGTCAAGATCTTTCCTGGCATGGTTGTCTCACCTATATAGGGCCAAATAGTTGCCATAAATATTCATACAAATATGGATGATATAGCCTGGGCATTTAGTTTTCTCACCTCAATGCTGGGAAACCCTTATTTTATGTGTTGTTCTATTAATAATTGCATTCATTGCCAAGTCAAGTTTGTGGTTAAGCATCCACCAATGTTTCTATCCTAAAATATCCATAAATAGTATTAGTTGTTCTTGTGATTATCTGATGTGATTTTGTATGAATTCCCCCCAAGGGAAGTGTTTCCAGTTTACTGAAGCTCAGGGTCACTGTTTGGGCCTCTTGTGCTGTGGCTCACAGACTTTTAAGCCCATGGCTTACATAGTGGGCCTGTACTTTTCTACAGAAAATGCTAAATCTACCTCTGTGGGTTAAAGAGTTGTATGTTATACTTGGTCAGAAAATTATTGTTTATAATTTGCATTTTTTAAGGCAGTTAGATTTGCATGGTTGGAGCTCTTTGGCCGAGAGGTTCAGCAGCTCAGGTTTGTAGAATCATGAAATGTGGGGCTGGAAGGGACCTCAGGAGATCCATCTAGTAAGTCCATCTCCGGCATTGAGGCAGTACTGGTATACTTGGATCATCCGTGTTCATCTAAACTATTCTTACAAACCCCCCCATGATGGGGATCCATAGCCTCCATAAATAGCCTATTCCATTGTTTAACTATCTTCCTAGTTACTTTTTTCCTGAATTTTAATTTAAAACTCCTTTGCTGCGCATTAAATGCTACCCTGAATGAACATGGAGAATAGTTGATCACTGTCCTCTTTATAAAACCATTTTCAGTATTTGAAATCTGTGATAACGTCCCTCTACAGTCTCTACAACTTTCTCTTCTCAAAGTAGATTAAACACGCCCAATAATTTTACTAAGCATGCCCAGCAGTTTAACCTTATCCTCCCTAGACCTAGTTTTCTAAGATTTAAGTTAACAAGATATGGGTTTTTGCTTCCGAGAGCTCACTGTATTTATCAGCATCTGGTCTGATGAGATCCTCACTAAATGCTACTGGAACATAATATGGCTGACAAACTGAAATCTGAGGCTCATTTCCTTAACTGCTCTTTAGATATGGATCATGCTCTATTTAACCTTTATCCATTATGTTGTGTTAGCTTCTGCCAAACACTGTGCTAGATCAAAAGAGGCTGTTCTGAGGTTCCTGTCTATATAGATATATATTTAAAAAAAAAAAAAAAAAAGCCTAAGACCCATTATCTTTCTAGTCTGCTGTGTCTGACCAGTTGGGAAAAACATGTTATCTGTAAACTTGGCCTACCATAGTGCTAGTTGAGACAGAATTTTAATTGTTCTAGTTGTAAATGTATGAATGACTTGAAAGTGTGTAGCTTCATTTTTTTTTTTTTTAAACAAAACAATATAACACCTACTTACCTACTGAATGAGCACCATGGTGGACATGCTGGATATGAGTACATGCATTATTTATCACCACACAGATCCAGGAAGCTCCAGTGGAGGAAAAGGCAGTATCTCTCACTATAAGTTGGGGTGCCAGAAAGAACAGTGGTTTGCCCACAGTACCTGGCTATAAGCACTGCAAGGCCTTGGCCATAGCAGTCTTTGGCACTTTGGGAAACATTGTCTCTTCTCTGGATTTGTCCAGTGAATGCTCGTTGACAGAAATCCCTCAGAAAGAGTCACTTTAAGTACAGTCAAAATGTTAGGGTTGGAAGAGACCTTAGGAGCATATCTGTGAGCAGGGGCTTGTTTAACAGTACCAACCCCAAGTATATTGTCACAGCCAGGGCTGTGTTAAGCCAGGCCTTAAAAGTCTGTAAGGCAGGGCTCTACAAATATGCCTGTGAGCTAGGAGCCAACCCAAAAGTGAAGGTGTCTAGGTCCGCTGCAGCACTTCACAACACTTCCCCATTGCCAAAAAAATAACCCATTGCCAGTTCTGCCGGTGATGCTGGCACTGAAGGCTTCCTGAATACTGTGACACAGTTAGATGCCATGGTCAAATTTCTGGGCACCATGGTGACTTGGCACCTTGGATTTGTTGAACTCTGCCTTAAGGATGGTGATTTCACCATCTCCCTAAATAACGATTCACCATCCTCCTAATGAAAGAATATTTTTTTTTTTTTTTAATATCCAACCTAAATCTCCCCATTGCAACTTAAAACAATTGTTCTTTGTTGTGTCATCTGCCACCACTGAGAACAGCCAAGCTCCATCCTCCTTGGAGCCCCCTGTCAAATGGCTGAAGGCTGCTGTTAAATTCACCCTCACCCTGCCCACTTCTGCAGATTAAACAGGCCTAGTTCCCTCAGCCTCTCCTGATAAGTCAGTGCTCCAACACTTTTAATCATTTTTGTTGACCTTTGCAGCTCTCTCTCTCCAATTTGTCCACATCATTCCTCTTGCAGGGGTCCAAAACTGGACAAAATACTAAAAATGTGGCTTCACCAATGGTGAACGGAGGGGAATGATCAGCTGCCAGTGCTCCTACTAGTTTAGCTCAATATGCTGTTAGCCTGCTTGGCAATCAGGCTGTTGTTGACTAATACTCAGCTTCTTGTTGACTGTGAGCCGCATGTTCTTCTCTGCAGAATGACTGCCTAGCGAGTTGGTCTTCAGTCTGTAGTGAGCCTCAGATTCTGCTGTCATAAGTGCAGGACTACACACTTGTCCTTGTTTGAACCTCATCAGTTTTCTTTTGGACCAATTTGTCAAGGATTGTTTTGCATCCTATACTTATATTCCAGCGTATCTACCATTCCCCCTAGCTTGGTGTCATATGCAAACTTGCTGAGGATACGGTCCACTTTATGCTTCAGATCATCAATGAAGATGTTGAACAAAACTGTCCCCCCTGGGGCACTCTGTTTGTTGCTGGCTGCCAACTAGACATTGAGCTGAGTTTAGGAGTAAGTATTCTGCTTCACTTTCTATAAAAATGTTGATGAGATTGGTACAAGCAGTTTGGGAAAAAACAAATATTAGCTCTCCCTTAAGTTGAGTATTCCTCCCATGCATAAACAAGTCAGTTTCCAATGTGAAAAATATATCTTTTTTTTTTTTTTTGGGAGGTAGGTGGGAGTCTGATCTTGATTTGAAAATTGCCTGCGGTGGGTTATCTACCATATCCCTTGGTAGGGTGTTTGGATGGTTTGTTACCTTCATGGTTCTTAACATGTGCCTTATTTCTAATCTGAATTGGTCTAGATTAAGCTTCCAGATACTGGTTCTTATTGCATCTTTTTCTGCTAGACTGAAGAGGCCATTATCAAAGATTTATTCCCAATGCATAGATACTTCCAGACGGTGATCAAGTCACCACTGTCTCCTAGTTTGAACTCTTTAGGTCCGTGTGGTTGAATAATCTAAGGCAGTGGCTCCCAACCAGTGCTCTGGGGATCTGCGGATGTGTTGCAGAGGGTCCGCGGAACCTCTCCCTGCTGGGGCTGGAATCCAGCTGCAGGCCCGATGCTCCCTGCCAGGGCTGCCTCTCTCTGCCCATGGCTGGATCCTGGCAGGGGGATGGGGCTGCGGCTGCAGCAGCTCTCCAGAAGGGCAAGGGCAGGGGGCCGTAGCCTCCGTGGCTCAGCTTGGCTGCCCAGCGGCACAGGCCATGGTGTTGGCGGCACTGCTCGCCAGCTGTCCTAGCGGTGCAACCAGAGTGGCATGGGCCAGAGTCTGCCTGTGTGGGCCGGATTACATCATCAGCCAGGGGGACTGCAAAGATTTTTTTTTTGTTGTTAGAAAGGGGTCCCCAGCCTGAAAAAGGTTGGGAGCCATTGATCTAAGGTGCATTTTTCCAGTCCTTGAATCATTCACGTAACTCTTCTCTGAACCTTTCCAATTCATGATCACCTTTCTTTAATTGTGGACAACAGAACTGGGCACAATGTTGAAACACTGGATGTAGCAGAGCCAAATAGAGGTATCTCTTTGCTCCTGTTTAAGATTGTTCTGCTTATGCATCCAAGAATTTCATTGACCCTTTTTGGTAGAGCACATATTCAGCAACCTATCTGCTGTGATCCTCAGCTCTCCCCTCGTCCCTCCCAAGTCGCTGCTTCCTAGGATAGTGACTCTCATCCTATTAAAGCATGGTCTACTCTATTTGTTATGTATCTGATGTGACATTTAGCCTACAAAAATATATATTGTTTGCCTGGGCCAACCTTAAGGGCATGTCTACACAGGACTTTTATTTTGAAATAGCACTTGTTATTTCGAAATAAAAGAAATTAGGTCTACATGATGTTTTCTTATTTTGAAAGGATGGACCTCATCCTTTCGAAATAAGAATTGTCATTTCGAAAAAATAAAACATGCCCCCCCCCTCGAACCGGCTGTTATTTCGGAAGGGATATTTCGAAATAAAGCTGTTCTTTCAAAACAACACTGTGTAGACCTGTTGTTTCGAAAGAGCTGTTTCGAAAGAACAGGTCCAAACGGCTTTATTTTGAAATATCCCTTCCGAAATAACAGCCATTTGGATTGCAGGCTTTCCCTTAATTCGAATTAAAATTTTGTTAATTCGAATTAACTTATTTCGAAATAAGGATTTTATTTCGAAATAACTCATTTCGAAATAACAGTGCATGTGTAGACATAGCCTAACAAATGATCTAGGTCAGCGGTTTTCAAACTTTTTCTTTCAGGGCCCAGTTGGGGTGGGGGAATCATTTATGCACATGACCCAACAACTACATCTTTGAGCAATGCATTCCAGTGTTTTGGTGGCAGCAGCAGGAAGCCCTGCGACCCAGTATTGGTACCTGACCCTAAGTTTGAAAACCACTGATCTAGATTATTTTGACTGGTCCTCTCCAAGATATACTGTTCCCAGTCTTCATGTCATCTGCAAACTTTGTGATGTTTCTCCCATGAATGTTAAATAGTGTAGTGTTGTGAGCTATTTCTGTGTACCATTATAGATGCATCTACTTGATTTTTTTTCCCATTTACAATTGCATCTTGAGACCTGTCAGCCAATTTTAAATCTATTTAATATATGCTCTGTGGTTTTTTTTAGTTTTCGTCAAAATGTCAGCTGATACAAAGTCTGTCAAATTAAAGAAACATGCTAAATTAATGTTTGCATCTTGGGCAATCATATTAAAGTGAGCCTGCCTGTTAGGTAGTGGAAGCTGTAAACAGTGTTAAGTTCAGAATACACTTAGGCCCAGATCCTGCTATTGCCCATTTGGAGCCTCATGCCAATATAGAGCCCTGCTGAAGTGACTAGAGACTTAATCTAGGTGTCAGTGTCCTCACAGAGATTAGAAGTAGGGCCAGCTTCTTAGCTTGTTGTTAGGAAGTTGAGAGGTCTCATAAGAGAGAACTGCTTATTCAAGAAGGACAGCATAGAGCATTGTTTACAGAGAACTTGATGTGATTGACAAAGCCTAATCTGAAAGCATGTGTAGAAATTCTCGTGCCTTGTTTGTGCTATCAAAATTGAAATAAAATATGAAGAATTCAGGTACCTTGAAACAGGAGAAAATGTAATGATCCTTTCACAGTAAATATCTGGCTTTTTCAGAAATTCATTTTGGTTGAGGCTATTGTATGCTCCTTGCTAGATATTTTCCTATTCTTACCCACCCGAATAGAACTGGCCAAATACATGCCTAGCTGCTGTGTACTTTACTTTAAAAACAAAAAAAAAACAAAAAAAAAAAACCCTTTGGAGAAGCAACCTAAACCATGAATTTTATTAAAAATATTTGGGATCTTATAAGTAGATTGACGTTGTTAAATGTTGAGAGGAAATCTAGGAGAGAATACAGTGTGTACCAAAGGGGCAGCCATGTTAGTCTAGTAAAGCAAAAAAACCAAGGAGTCTTGTGACACTGAAAGACTAACGGATTTATTTATTGCATGAGCTTTCGTGGGAGAATATCCCACTTCATCAGATGCTTTGAAGAGGGAGAACTTACAGAATTGAATGAAAATAAATGCAGAGGAGTATAAGACATGGGATCAGGTCATATTGCAACAGCAAATCAGAGCATTTGTAAGGATTCAGACTTTAGGAAACAGCATACAGAGGAAGGGTGAAGTCAAATTACCTGTTATAATGTGAAAGGAATCCATAGTCACTATTCAGCCCTGCTTTTACACAATTTAATTTGCATATTAATTTGGTTCCGACTGTTTTTCTCTTAAGCCCCTTTAGTTATTTGTAAATGTAGCCCAGGCTACATGTAAAGTCAACTTACCTTTGAATGAATTCCTTGGGTTGATTTGTAAGATTACCAAACTCTCTCAAAATAATTTCTGAGAACATGTTTATCAAATGACTCCAGAAATTCATTTAACTGTATATTTCATATCCATCCTTCTGATGCCTCAGCTGGACCTGGGAGGAAGAAGGAGTAGCGGTAATGCTCTGGCTGTGGCAGGAGCTCCTGCTGGAGCTGGTGGCAGACGAAGAGGAGCAACAGTTGGCAGGCCAGAGAACAGGTGCTCTGGAGTCAGTTCTGGCCCGCAGGCTGTAATTTGCCTGCCTCTGATCTGAAGACCTATTTCTGAAGTAGCTTAAAGGAATGACCCCTCACTCTCTAGCCTTGGGAGATAGACCTCTCCTCACTTACAGACAACCCCCAAACCTTAAACAGATATTCACCATCAACTACAGACCTGACAACAGAAACATTAAAGCAGGCACATATCCCTGCGACAAACCATGCTGCCAACTCTATCCAATGTATCACTCTCATCTCCAAACTTTGTCTTTTGTGGAACACGAACATTCTTCGATGCTATAATACATTCCATGCAAAAATGTTTAAATATTAAGTTGTAAAATTGAGTTCAAAATTATGGCAAGAACGTAAGGATGGCTATACTGGTCCATTAATGGTCCATCTAGCCCAATATCTTGTATGACAGTGGCCAATGTTAGGTGCTTGAGAGGCAATGAACAAAACAGGTGATCATTTCTTGCGGATGCAGATTGGATACGGAGCCACATATTTTTATCTGCACAGAGCTAGAGCTCTGCAAATATGCTGATATCCGCATTATATCCACATCCGCGGATTTAACGTGGGTATCCGCAGACCATTTCTTGTGGATACAGGTCAGATACGGATCCACATATTTGTATCCGCGCAGGGCTCTAGTGGGGAGCCCAAAACTGGACACAGCATTCTAGTTGCAGCCTTGCCAGTGCCGAATAGAGGGGAATGGTCACATCACTCAATCTGCTGGCAACACTTCTTCTGATGCAGCCCAGTATGTCATTGGCCTTTTTGGCAGCAAGAGCACACTGTTGACTCGTATCCAGCTTCCCATTCACCATGATCAGCAGGTCCTTTTCTACAGTGCTGCGACTTAGCTGATCACTCCCCAGACTGTAGTAGTGCCTGGGGTTTTTCCATCCCAAGTGCAGGACTTTGCACTTGTCTTTGTTGAACCTCATGAGAACTCTATTGGCCCACTGCTCCAATTTGTCAAGGTCTTCCTGAATCCTGTCCCTGCACTCCAGTGTGTCTACTGTTCCCCCCGCAGCTTGGTGTCATCCGCAAACTTACTGAGTGTGCAGTAAATCCCATCATCCAGATCATTAATGAAAATGTTGAACAGAACAGGCCCCAGGACGGACCCCTGGGGCATGCCACTCGTTACTGATTGCCAACTAGACATGGAGCCGTTGATTCCTACACGCTGAAACCGTTGATCTAGCCAGTTCTCTACCCACCTTACAGTCCATGCATCCAACCCATACTTCCTTAACTTGCTGGCAAGAATGCTGTGGGAAACCATATCAAAGGCCTTGCTAAAGTCAAGGTAAATCACATCAATGGCTCTTCCCACATCCACAAATCCAGTCATCTCATCATAGAAGGTGCTGAGGTTGGTCAGGCATGATTTACCCTTGGTGAGTCCATGCTGACTGTCCCTGATCACTCTATTTTCCTCAAAGTGTTTCAGGATGGATTCTTTGAGAATCTGCTCCATGATTTTTCCAGGGATTGAGGTGAGGCTGACAGGTCTGTAATTCCCTGGATCCTCCTTTTTCCCTTTCTTGAAGATAGGCACTATATTTGCTTTTTTCCAGTCCTCTGGCACCTCCCCCATGCACCATGAGTTTTCAAAGATAATGACCAGTGTTACTGCTATCTCATTGGCCAACTCCCTCAGCACCCTCGGATGCAGGTTGTCCGGCCCCAAGGACTTGTGCACATCCAGCTTCTTTAGGTAGTCCTTAACCTGACCTTCCATCACCAAGGGCCTCTCTTCTTCTTTCCAATCTGCCATACCCAGTGTAGTGGGCTGGGAGCTGGCCCTGCCTGTGAAAACTGAATTAAAAAAAGCATTGAGCACTTCAGCTTTTTCCTCATCCTCCATCGCGAGGATGCTTGCCCCATTCAGTAAGGGACCTACATCATCTGTGATCCTCTTCTTGTTATTGACATACTTGTAAACCCCTTCTTGTTATCCTTCACATCGCTTGCTAGCTGCAGCTCCAATTGTCCTTTGGCCTTTCTGATTTTATCCCTGCAGTCCCAAGCAATACCTTTGTATGCCTCCTTAGTCATCTGTCCAAGCTTCCACTTCCTGTAAGCTTCCTTTTTATGCTTTAGCTCAGTGCAGAGTTCTCTGTTAAGTCAGACTGGGTGCCTCCATATTTGCTGTTCTTTGTGCTCCTTGGAATGGTATCTTCCTGTGCCCTTAGCAGTGTTTCTTTAAACTGCAGCCAGCTCTCTTGGACGCCTTTCCCCTTCGGATCAACCTCCCAAGGGATCCTGCCCATCAGTTCCCTGAGAGAGCCAAAATCTTCTTTTCTGAAGTCCAGGGTCTGCGTTTTGCTTCTTTCCTTTTTTCCATTATTCAGCATCTTGAACTCTGCCATCTAATGGTTGCTGCTGCTCAGGTTGCCATTCACTTCTACCTCCCTGATCAATTCTTCTCTGTTTGTGAGCAGCAGGTTGAGAGGTGGAAAGTCCCAGTTGGTTCCTCCAGCATTTGTACCAGGAAGTTGTCCTGAATAATCTGCAAAAACTTGCTGGATTTCCTGTGCACTGCTGTATTGGCCTCCCAGCAGGTGTTGGGGTAATTGAAGTCCCCCATGAGAACCAGGGCCTGTGATCTGGAAACTTCTGCCAGTTGTCCATGGAATGCCTCATCCACTTCTTCCTTTTGGTCTGGTGGTCTGTAGCAGACACCCACCACAACATCCCCACATGGTGGTAAAGATGTGAGTGTACTATGGATTTATGAGGCAATATGGGAGTTTTTCTTCCTTTCTTGATGATTCCCAACATTCTGTTTTCACTCTTTTGACTGGGATTATGTTTTCCAAAGTGCATTACTTTACATATTGTTACCCAGTCAACCAGTTTTATATGGTTATTTAAATAACCTTTGTTCTCTCTGTCTCTGTGCTCGTGCTCACATACTGATGCAGACTGATAGTGTGTAATGGTGATCACGTTTCCATTGAACAAATGAGGCAGCAGTTTAATACTATCTTTATTCACTCTGTAGCTCTATTCCTTCTTTACTTGAAACCACCCAAACACCGCTCTGGATCAGAAATCTGTTTTGACAAAGGCTTTTTCCTACACTGTACTCCTCATCATAGTTCCTGAACTTTCTCAGGAAGCAGTCTTCCACAACACTGTTGTGAAAGAAAGGAGGTATTTTTCAGAATGAGTAGTAAGGCAGATATTAAAAGACAGAACTGTAATAAGTATTTGGGGAGTCTTGGTATTGTCAAATTTGCAACTCCGAAGTGCTGATTGTTTTGATGTATTTAATACCTATGGTACCCATTGATTCTGGCTGAAATCAGAGTGCTCAGTACTTGCAAAATTTTGCTCTATCCACTTAAGTTGGATGTGCAAAATAATCACTAGTGGCAATTTCTGAAAAGTTTTGCTTGAGTTACTTGCCCACTTTCATGTAAGTAGTATGGTAGAGCCAGGGATAGAACTTAGTTTATTATTGCCTCGATTGTAAGACAGACCTTTTTTGTCACAGTTCTCTGTCTTTTCTCTACATCAGGGGTCTCAAACACATGGCCTGTGGGACACAAGTGGCCCCTAATGCTATTTTGTGTGGCCCATGACAACGTGATACTTGCAATATCATTGCATGCAAAGGTTTCAGTGGTGCGGCCCTCGGGCTAACATACTAGTCCTCATGTGGCCCTCGTGGTGGTTTGAGTTTGAGAACCCTGCTCTACATCTTCCAACTTTTATATTGAGAGCTTAATCCAAACTTCTGAAGTCAGTAGAAATTCTAATGATTGGGCTTGGTTTAAAAAGACAGGTTTCCTGGTAAATGGTAATTTTTCCATTGACTTCAGTGGGCTTTGTCACAAGCTTATAGTGAGGCAGGATTGTGGAAGTATTCATAACCAATATAACTAGTCACTTGGAAGAAATGATATCTTATTGGCTTTTGTCTTCCCAACCCAGTGTACCTTTACCCTGGGCTGAAGTTTGTCTATCAAGACACCAACAGTGGAAAAGTGACTACTGCTTTGGTAGCTAGGTGGTGATATTTGCGGACCTCTAGCTCTTTATAGCTATTTAAAACAAGGCAAGCAGCACAGATGTTCTGAGAGTCTGCTTGTATCGTATACTGATGCATGTGATGAATCCCCTCACCCCACCCAAGAATTAACACGACAGATTTGAAGAGACTTTCATGATGGTTCCAGTCTTCTGTTCCCCTGATGAATTATTCTTCTCTATTGTAAGTCCTTGAGGTGCTAGAACCATTCAGGAGCAAATTAGCGTTATTAAACTTTCCTCTGTCACAAGCCCTGTTTGTGACGTTTTTAGAGGGTGAAACTGAGACGCAGGTGAAGTGACTTCCCTAAGGTCACCCAGCAGGCTGCTGGCAGAGCTGGAAATATACCACAGGTCTCCTATCTAATGCTCTGCGTCTAGGTCAGACTACCTCTGCATTGCCCACTTCCCGGTATCTATATTTTGAATTGACTGACAAGTTCACTTATTTCAATTTTAAATTTGTCAGGCCTTTTGGGAGTATGGTAAATGGTGTAGAATAAAAACATAGAAAATGTAAAATTCAGGTACCAGTATGCTAAGACACCAGTGCTTCTTTATTTACTAGTTAAAGGAGTCATAATAGGCTCATTGCCAACCTGACTCTACTTAACTGAGAGGTTTAAATTTACCTGTAGCCTAGTAGTCATTGCCTGCTATGCAGATGTAACCTGCTAGGGTGGGCTCAAATTCATTCAGTTGCCCCTCTCCAGTGCCTCACAGAGAAAACCCCTGATGAAAGCAACTGGAGAGCCAGGATCCAGTTGTCAAAAGGACTCACAGCGAAGACTGCTCAGAGTTCCCATCCCTCATTAAACTACCACTCAGCAAAAACATACAATGAACTTTATTAACTATCTAAACACACCTTATCCTAAGGAACCATAATACATTTAAACAGAACAGTAAGAAACCCAAGAGTCCCAAAGTTCAGGTGGAGTCACCCTTATCTCAATTGCAGTCTTTTAAGTCCTTGGGGCTTGAATGCAGAACGAAAGCAATCCTCATCCTCTCTAGCTGCAGGAATCTTCAGGCAGATGCCACGCAGTCCTTTCTTCCTCCTGTGTAGCCAACACCATGCAATCAAGTCACTGGCCATCCAACTCTCTGTTCCACTGCAGACAACTCCCCTGCAAAGCAGTCGAAAGCTGGGAGAAAACATCCTGCAGTCCACTCCTGCTCAGCTCCTTTCCCTGAGTCCCTTAGCCAATGTCCTCTGCAGCTCCTCTCCAGGCTTCTCTTCTCAGGCTTCTCCCTGGGCATGTAACTCCAGCAAAACAATAAAACTTGTGGGGCATGCTCAGTGTGCTCCCTCACCCTCTTACCAGAAGGTTCTGGTTTCTGGGCTCCAAAATCTGCCCAGCAACGTAACCCAGCCATAAGGGTCCCTAAAAGAGATTGCACCTATTTAGGCACATGGGTTACACAGAGAACAAAGAATGTCATCACTAGGTATGACACAAGAACACATTTTGGTGGCTGAAGCCATTTAAAGTTGATTGCTGTGATTGAGTCTCTTGGTTAATTTTGCTTTTCCTCTTCTCAGTGGGAGTTGAGTAAATGTAACTCCAGCATGCTTTCCCACTATCTCAAAAATATGTGGTGCTGTAAACTAGGTTTCAGGAAACCCCAGATGCCAGGTTGCCATGTGCCTGGGGTTTGTAGCATGGCACGTACCTCCTCCATGGAACTGTAGCAGGGAAGTGCCCTGTGGTGCCTAAAAATAGTGCTTAGGAGATTTGGTGGCATTTTGGCAGTGAGGGGCCTTGTGCTGCCACTAAAAATGAGCAGCATGTTATTTGCAGCAGGGGCATCCTAGGTAGGTGCCTTAATTTGCAGCAGGCTGCCTAGCTGGACTGCAGTTTTGTTGAGCCATTCTGTAAACTAAAATAGTATTTTTGGTGCTTCTACTATAAAGTGACCTGGTGTTGTGGAGTTACCTGTTCCATTCCTGATAACATAAGTTAAATTGGTATAATTATCAAATGTACTGTAAATCCTGTATGAGATATAAAAAACCCAAAACAATCAAGCAAGCTTTATTCTCTTCTTCATGGGAAACTACAGTGGTCCATTATACAATTTAATAGCACTCCCTGCCACCAAATTACCCTGTATGTGCTGCTTCTATATAAAATAGAATCTAACACAGTAGTGAAACTGGGTAAGGTACTGTTTAATAGTATTGCAATAAAGAATGCTTTCACAGTGTTTACTTCTGTACTACGCTAAATACAGCCTACTGTATATACTTGCCTATAAGCTGCGAATTTTCTTTCTTACAAGTCCCTCTAAAAAAGGCAATTGGCTTATGTGCAGGTCAAAAGTTAGCTCTGGTAAGCTGTAGCACACCAGAAATAATAATGAAAATTCAGTGAAATGCTGTGGCAGGGAGCAGCCCCAGTCCAGGCTGGGAGTTTTCAAATCTCCTGTTTTAAGCATGCTCAGGGTGGGAGCCCCAGCATGTGCTATGGCCACTGGAGCCAGTAAGGGGGCCCTGGTTGGGGGGTGTGTGGCCTGGGGGAGCCAGTGTTAGGGTTGGGGGGGGTTGGGACAACTTGGGGCAGCGTGGGAAAGCTGGCAGTAGCATGGAGGGGTTAGGGAGAGGGTTGATGGACTCTGGGGAAGCTGGTGGCAGTGTGTGGGGGTTAGGGAGGGGGTCAGGGCAGCGTAGGCACCTCAGCTTATATGTGAGTCACAAGCTTTTCCAAAGTTTGGGGTTAATAGCCGAGGGTCGGCTTATAGGGGAGTATATATGGTAGGAGCAAATTTATATCTGAGCTTTTGTGCAATTATGACTGTTTAGGCGCATGGTAGTTAACTTAAAGCCTTGAATTTAAGTGGAGAAAATAATGATCAAAGAGTGGTAAAGAGTTAGATGACACTACTATGACTTGAGTGTTTTTTTAAAAGCTGACTTCTGTGCCAGCCTGTGCACTTAAGTGTGTGAAACTGTATAGTATAGTCAGTGCTTGACTAATGTTGAGAGATGTTCTGGTTCTAGTTTTAATGTTTCTCTTTGGACTTTTCCATGTACCTCTCCCTAAATGTTGGAATAGCTTTACTTTTGTGTAGTCCATACATTTGTTCAAAACTGACATCAGTTAAGCTTCCAGCTTAACTCTCTTGGCCTTGAGGGTGTTCCAGGGTCTGAATTGTGTCCAGCTGCAGAAAAGTGAGGCCCCAACTCTGTAGTCTTGCCATGTTCTTCTCTCAGCTGCTGTTTTCCTACTAATCTGTGCAAAGACTGACACCAGCTCTTTCCAAGTTCCTGATCTCTTCTAGATTGTGTTGAGTATGGCTATGTTGTAGCATAACTAAGTGCTTGGCTATAGTTAAAGATGTGAGAACTTCCTTTTTGTTTAAAGGATGACTTTTCTAAGTGCTGTAAAACCAACATTTATTTCTGTTTTGCAGTTTGGGGTACCTCATGGAAATGGTGCGATGGTGGTTTTGCTGAAGGGTAAGATAAACAGTCTCAAGATTAGTCAGTTGAGCAAGGGGTTTCTAAGATTGACAGTTTCCACCCAACATGTCTTTGCACACACCTAGGGTTGGACCATGACTCTGATCGTGCCCAAAATAATTGCTTAGTGTTTACTTCAGTAGAACATGACATTAGCCATCCCACACAATTGAATACTATTAGAAAAAGAGCTTGGCTCTACTGAGAGGCATGAGCCTGTTGCTTACAGTAAGTGTCACGATTTCGCTGTAAATGTTCAAACGGAGTACCCTAGAGGATTGTTCGTCAGCCACTAATTGCAGGACCTGAGTGCCTCAAGGGGATGTGTTAAGGCCAATGAACCTAAACACATCCAGGCAAATTCAGATCCAACCCATGGCCATAAGCTGAAAATAAAATGTGGACAAGTAGGTACATCTACCTCTGTTAGAGGTGGTATTTAGTGTTTCCAGGAAGAGTAATCTTGAGTATAGCAGGAAATTCAGAAAGTGTTAAAACTATACTTGGAAAGAGACTGAATTACATGGGAGAATGCTTGTTGGGAAGGAAGGGAAGAGTAATGGATGGAAGAGATGGAGGATAGTGAAGGGTTGGGTAGAGAAAGGGTGAAAAATGTGTGAGGTGAGGGAAGAGAAAAGAGAGGGCCCTGAGAAGAGTGGTACAGGAAAGGGGGTGCAAGAGACTAGGGATGGAGGTTAGCTGTCAGCTCTACACTTCTACTCAGGCGTGTTCTACGGTATAAACTGGCTCCTGTCACTCTGGGGAAAATCTGATCCTATCTGCTGTTTACACTGTGAGCCAGCATCTGGGGAAGTCATGTCTCTCTGGGCGGGAAACTGAAAGCAATCTGCCGATGCAGAGAGAACATCACATCCACTAAGCTTTACAACCCCTTAACCCAGTGGTTTTCAGACTTCCTTTCTTAGGGCCCACTTGAAGAAAAAATCATTTATGCCTGTGACTAGGGTTAGATGTTGGCAACTGATCGCTGACCCCTCAGCCATGCAGCAGCATTCTCTGCCAGAAAAAAGCAGTTGCCTGCTGGAAATTCAGTGATAGCCATGGCTGCTGGTGGTGGTGATGGTTGAAGATTCCCAGGCATGTGGCCAGAAGAAGTCTGGAGCACTTCTTTCTTTGGTGTCCCTGGGGACTCCTGCCCCAGCTGCTGCCAAATGGAGTGGCTCTGCATGGCTTCCTTCAGTTGGGGCACGAATCCTCATGCATGCTGCGGAGAGGGCTGCAACCCAGTTCCTGAGGGTCTGTGGCCCACTACTGGGTTTTGATCTGCGGTTTGAAAATTGGTGCCTGAATCCTTAGAAGTACTATGTCATCTAACATTATACTTTCACTCACCTACTATTAAGCTCGTAGATCATATTCACTTAACTAGTGACAATCTTGGTGCCAAGGAGGCCCCAAGGCCGTACTCATTACCAACCTACACAACTCAATTCTGAAAAGAGGTGAATTTCATCAGTAAAGTGGGTAGTTTCATTCAGTGAAGAAAAATATTTTTGTTTAATAAAACCATAAAAAAAAAAAAGCTTTAACAGTGCCTACAGTGTGTTTTGGCTTAGTTTCTAATGTGGGGTCAATATAAACTGTGAAATCTCACTATTACAGGTCTCTGTAGTGAAATCTTGTTGGAACAAAGCCAGAAATAATATCTGAATTCATATCTTGAGACACTATTTTAATGTTCTGCCAAAAGGTGAGATGTAGATGACTTGACTGTAACGAATTTACATCACCTTACTGCTGTTAAGCTACATTAGTGGCAATGTTTTGTAAGAAGTTACTCTGCAACAATTCTGTTCAAGAATAAATGAGGCAGGAGAACAAAAACTTAATCAGAAGTTTGTATGCCAGAAGCTCTCTCAATTATTAGATGTTGGGCAATGTTACCATTTTGTTAAAGTCCAGTAAAAATGCCAGCCATAGCAAACCAGTCCATGTTGAAGCCAGAAAGCTGTGATGGGAACTGAATGGCAGTTGGTTTGTTGCACCTCTTGTGACTTTGGTTTAGAGCATGAGGACATTCCATAAAATGTGCAGCCACAACTGATGCTACTGAGCAAAGAACTCTTGATTTAGACACGTGGAGCTCACATGCACCATCAGTAGAACATGCATATATAAACAGTCTTTCAACAGAGAACTGAGCTGACACAACTCGTGCTCTTCTAGAAAGTCAGTAATTCCTCAAACAGCCTAGTTTCAGTCTCTCTCCCAGAACTTGTATCCCCTCAGGGAACCCCCACCCCATCCTCAAGGCTTCACTCTCCATTTGTGTGTGAGCAATATTGTAACAGTGTGGAACAGTGTCTGTCCAGGCTTAAATATTCACTTTGATGGTTCTGCTGAGGTGAGAATGATCTCCTGTGGATTTAGAACCATGAACCCTTTCTTAGAGTTTAACTGGTCTTTGTCAGTCTCACATAGTTCATCACCTCGAACCATGGGTAGGGTTAGGATGGGATACTCTATCCAGTTCCCTGTCCTTCTTCAGGGACCCACCTCTTGGGGTTTTAATACATCAAGAGGTCATTTCAGTATGATAGGGTCTGTACATAGTAGCAAGAAAAATTATTCTGCTTCCTCACCCTAACAAAAAAGGTGCGTCTGTCCCCTATTGGACTTAAAGCTGAATAATTTCATATGCAAATTGAAGTTCAGGAGGGTCATATTTAGTTCAATAATTCTCCCTCTTTTTGGTTCACCAGGACAGGCTCCAAGATGTGCACTTCCATATCTCAATACCATTAGACAGGAAATAGATCAGAGTTGTGATAGGCTATGAGTATGTACAGTACAGTTTGACCCTTTGGCCTATCGTGTGGTCGCTGTATGTGCAAGAAAGAACATTAGCTTTGTATACCATTACTTGGATGATTGGCCAGTCCAAGGAAAAACACCTTGTCAAGTGTTGTATGCTGTTCATTGTATTCTTGATCAGAGACTACACCTTAAAGTCAAGATGCAAAAATGAAATTAACTAATGTTCAAAGACTTAATTTACATGCAGTCTCAGATTCCAACCCATTAAGCTGCAGCAGGGCAGGTTCCAGGATTTGACTGTCTTCATACAGTTAGGAGTCCAAACTAACCTTAAGTGAAGGCTTGAGCACATCGCTTCATACAAGCTGGCTTGCAGTGCTGCATCCCAGATTATTTATTCATCTGAATATGATTTCTTCACTGCACCTCCCATAACCCCTGCAATATTTTTATTTCCAAAAGTGGTTCAAGGGACCCATAATATCTGCAAAAAAATTACTGTTGCAGTTTCCTTTACAATCTTAGCTTATAGCGAGGGATGCCTTATTCTTGGGAAGGAAAGCACACATGGATGGTCTGCAGGCACAAGGCCTTTGTAGTGTGTGAGAGGTGTTGATGCAGATACAAACCCTGCCCAAGTTGCAGCACATACAAGTCCTTTCCATTCAAGAGCAGTTCATCTAAGTAATGACGGACAGTAGAAAGAGTTCTTTGTGAGTGGTTTTCAATCTGTTTACCATTATGGCCTGCATGTGCACATGCACCCCTACTCCCTCTGCCTGTATTAGCTTGAGGATGTCACATGGACTGCAGCTGTGTGTGCTGACTGGACCATTGAAAACTCAGAAGTATGCTTCCATGGCCTGCAAACAATATAACAAACTGAGCAGGCCCTTTATCACAGATCACGCATGGGAGGAGGTTCCACTCTTCAAGACATCTTTTTAGAGTGGGGATACCCTTGGGTAGACCTATTGGTAGCACAGAACCGTGTTGTCAGGCTTTTTGCTGTAGGTGTGGGGGAGAGGAGCCTCTATCTCTGTCTTGGTACCTCTTTAATCTTAAAATCAGAAGCTCTTATGTATGCATATCCGCTTGTCTGATTTCCTAAGGCTGCTGTCCAGAATCAAACAGGAGTCAGCCAAACTGCTGTTGACAGCTTTAATATGGCTGAGGTGATTCCGGTTCCCTGACATTCTGAACCTTCCAGTTTCTCAGCTGAAGATTCTTGCTTCTAGGCCTGTACTTGTCAGGGGGACAGATCCTTTCTCCAGATCTGAAGTACTGGTACCTTCATCTCATGCTTTTGCTACTGTATGGATGTTGGAGGTAGAAGAGTCACTCCATTTCATTCCTCCTCTTCTCTTCTCTTCTCTTCTCTTCTCTTCTCTCCAGAATATTTTATTGAACAGTAGGAAAGATTCTGCAGAACCGCAAAAGTCCTGTGGCACCTTCATAGATGGACAGATTTCTTTGGGCATAAGCTTTTTTTGTCAGATACATGGATAGGTTTACCTAGTGGAGGACATGGTGTATAGGGTTGTTTGCCATCCCTGCACCCACCTTCTTGGTGTCTTCAGAGGCTTCTTTGAAGGAAGAAGGTTTTAGTGCCAGACATCAGGCACTTGATTTGAAATGGTAACATCTATTTCTTAGCTCAATCTCAATTCACTTGATTTGTGTTTCTGTGTACCATCCTCCTTTGGACATACACAGTCTTGACTTGCCAGATTTTTGAAAGGTCTCACTAGGGTGTTTCTGCTTGTTAAATAAACTATCTTTTTCATTGGGTCTCAACTTAGCTCACTCACCTCTAATGGAAACATCCTTTGAAACCCTGTGGGGTTTTTTATTACGTTTGTCAGTGAAAGCCTTGGTTTTGGTTACCAGGGAGAGAAAAAGAAATCAAGCTGTAATTACAGACTCCTCTTATACTATTTTCTAACCAGGCAGTGTCTACGAAAGTAACCTAAGTTCTTGCCAAAGGTAATCAAAGTATTTAATTTGTAGAGCCCTGCGCAGGTGATAAAATATGGATCCGGATCTGCTCAGTGACAGTATCTGTCCAGTCTGTGATCCTCATGCAATGTTTTATCTCTATCTGTAACTGCATCTGCGACCGAGCTTGGATGCACAGCCAGCATTTTAGCTTTCGATTAGCTCATTCCCCACATGGCGCCAACCCACTTTTTCCTGTTTGCCATTCGCATGCTGTGCTGACAATCTGATTTCCTTGGCCACCAATGAAATCTCTGACAGTATGGCATGTGAACTGCAAACAAGAAAAGGAAGAAGTGGGCAAAGAAGTCATCAAGAATGAGCCAATCAAAGGCTAGCATGCTGACTCTCTGTCAGTGAGAGGTGACTCTCCAAGCCCCAACCTGCTGTGACTGAGACTCTGGCTAGGATTGGCTGGAGTGCTTCCTTGTTCCCTCTGTGCCGCTGACAGGCCATAATAGCAGCTACAGAGATGGATCTCACCCAGGCGGATTAAAAGGAGAATCTGCATCCACAGGTCAGCCTGCTGTAGTGGGTCTGCCATTATCTGCACCTGCATCCATGGTTACCTGTAGATCATCAAGGCCTTATTAATTTGAACTAATGTTTGTATGTATATATTTTTCCCCCCAAGCTATGTTGTGAAAGTTCATTATGTACTACGTACTTAAATGTCAGTTGTGCTACCATTTTGTTGCCAAAGAATAAAATCTTTGAAATCTTCACCTAGATATGTGTCTATCACTGAGAGGGTGACAGGCAGAGGCATCTGACTGTAGAGATGGCTACCTCATTGCATGAGACTCCTGTGAGGTGGCCAAGATTGGTCGTCCTACTCCTTTCCAAGCTCACACCACCAGAGCTCATGCAATCTCACCAGAATTGAGAAATATTTCTATTGTGGGTGCATGTAAAGGAGATGTTTTGGGATGCTCTTCATATATTTCCAAAGCATTATTAATTAAGCCTCTAGATCAGATAGTGCTTTTGGAAAGTCTATTTTACAAATCCTATTTCCTTAATCTGAGCTTCCGCCTATATTGTACTGGTGCATTGCTTAGTAGTCACCATAAGTGGAATGTGCATAGACATAGCTGCTTGAAGGAGAGAGGAAGGTTATTTTACATTTGATGAAAGCCGGTTACTCCTATGTATGTAGTCCATGTGCATGTGCTGTAGCCTTTACCAACCAGAATTCTGCAATGGAGATACAGCTGAGTGAGTGATGACTGGCCTGCTCTGTGCAAGGCTTAAGGAAATATAAATTGGATATGCTCCTACAGTAACCATTGCTGGCCAAAAGACTCCAAACTCAGGCACGTGAGTTGCATGTGCACCATAAATGGACTGTGCATATGAACATCTTGAAGAGTCTGTGAGACTACAACAGGGTTCAAAAAAGAACTAGATAAATTCAAGAATAGATCCCTCAATGGTTACAGGCCAGAATGGGCAGGGATGCTTTGAAATGTCCCTAACGTCTCTTTACCAGAAGTTGGGGATGGCCAACAGGGGGATCGACGACTTGGTGATTTACCTGTTCATCTCTGAAGCACCTGACATTGACCACAGTTGGAGGACAGGATACTAGGGTAGATGGACCCAGTATGGCTGTTCTTATGAAATCCAGATACTGCACGGGAAAGGAACTTAGCTTTTCCTCAGATTACAGGAAAGTAATCTCAAGTGTAAATGTGGCCTCATTGTCAGGCTTTGCCTGATATACAAAGCACATCTGGAGTCGACATGCTTATACCAGCCAAACAGCTTGTGCTAATACAGTGTATTTCAGCCACCACCCATCTCTTGAATGTCTGTTAGAGGCTTTTGCTGCACAGCAGGTTGGTGATGCATCATTCCCTGATGCAGCTATAATGACAAAATTTTGAAGCGTAAACCTGACTTTGATTTGTAGGAAACTGTAAGATGAGTGAAGACTAAATCTGTGTGCATTTTTTTAAACTAAGAACACTTTGGCAGCGTAGCACTGGCTATAGATTTCCATGGGGAGGAAATGCGCATGTGTGAAACCAGTTGTTTGAGTGAGGTGGGAAATGACTGGTATCCAAAGGATACTGTAGCTAGATGCAATCTAAGGGTGTGGGAATTTTCTGGTTCCACCCAAAGGGTAAGGACTTAAAAGACCTGTCATCTGAGGCAGGTGAAGTTATTGATCAGAAAGGAGATAGAGGCAGCCCTGCAATCATGACAGTTCTCATTTTCCAGATTTTCAGCTATCCTTAAATGTTAGTCCAAAAGCATCACCAGCAGGCACTGATAAGTTGGTCTGAAGCGTACATTCAGCAGCTGCTGCTGCCGCTTTGTCACCATCTATAGCACTCAGTTTTCTGCCTATCAGTCTATACCTGAGGTCCATCAACTGGATTCATTACCTACCTTGTAAGGGAGCAGGCTGTAGTGTACAAATAAATTAAAACATTTCAATGAAATGCATTTTATATTATATATGTGTGTATAATTACTTATGAATTATGGTAGACTGCACTGAGGCCTAAACTTACTTAATCAATTAAAACCACTTAAATGAGAAAAATTAATATTAAACTGTACTAGTTGGTTCCACAACTGTGAATTTTTATAAATTAAATCAAACAACTAAAGGACTGTAAGTCAGTGGCAGAGCATCAGGAATCAGACTTGCTTTTAACAGCACCAGATTCTTTTGCAGTGGTAGGAAAAATTTGTTCATCTTGATTTGTTCATCTGGTTCAACTTGACTGACTGACTGGTTCATTCAGAGTTAAGTAATCAAAAGTGAGTTGAAAAAGCAGGAAAACTTAAAGGATGTGGTGACCGAGCAGTTTGATTTACCAGTAAATCTTTTTTTATCCAAGCATGTTTTTACACTTAAATCTTTTCTTATGTACAGCTCATTTAAGATATGGTTTATGGGTTTTTTGCTAAATAATACACAAGAACCATCTGTTGGTTTTTTAGCGGAAATGCAATTTGTCAATAAAATTTGATACAAATCACAAACAAAAAATCTAGTAAGTAGGAACTGCATCATTCACCATTTCTAACATAATAGTAAATTTAAGAGAATGAAGAAATTTTAGCTATATAACACATGTCCAAGCTGTGGCTCGCAAGCCGCATGCGGCTCTTTAAAGAAAAATTACGGCTCCCGGGAGAACGCAGGAGGGAAGGGCGGCATGGCAGGAGCCAGGGGCGAGAAATTTGCAGTGGTCGGGGACAGCAGAGACGTGGCGGCAGGGTGAGAGCCGGCAGCGGAGGAGCACCCTTGTGAGAGCTGCAGGAAAAAGCAATGTGGTCGGAGCCGGGGGAGGGGCAGCATGGGGCGAGCCTGCAGGGGAAAAGCAGCCTGGTCAGAGTGGGGAAGGGAGGGAAGGAGAGGGGTGGCATTGAGAGAGCCTCACCGGCAGGAAAAAGCAGCATGGTAAGAGCCAGGAGGGGAGGGGCAGCATTGTCAGAGCCAGCAGGGAAAGAGAAGCACTCAGAGCAAGTAACTGCCAGATTCTACAGTTTACCCACACAATTAATTTCTACCCTCCTTATCTGTGTGCATAATGATACA
>ML681979.1:24485457-24519763 GCA_007922195.1 Podocnemis expansa
TGTATCATTATGCACACAGATAAGGAGGGTAGAAATTAATTGTGTGGATAAACGTGGAATCTGGCATTTACTTGCTCCGAGTGCATGTCTTTACATCTAACTGAGGAGGTTGGCTTTCCCTGCTGGCTCTGACAATGCTGCCCCTCCCCTCTCAGCTCTTACGAGGCTGCTGTTTCCCTGCGGGCTCTCCTGGGGCTGCTCCTCCTCCGGGTCTGACCATGCTGCTTTTTCCTGCAGCTCTCACAAGGCTGCTTCTCCGCTGCCGGCTCTCACCCTGCTGCCGTCTCTGCTGTCCCCGACCACTGCAGATTTGTCGCTTCTGTCTCCCATCATGCCGCCCTTCCCTCCTGCGTTCTCCCGGGAGCTGCAATTTTTCTTTAAGGACCTGCAGGCGGCTCGTGAGCCACAGTTTGGCTGCGTCTGGTTTATGGCCTTAGAAGGATGCAAAATGGGTTTCTGGATGAAAGAAAATACCCAAGGAGTCCTGTAGCACTTAAAGACAGAAAAAACAATTGCTGAGCCTTCCATCTTTCTAATCACTCTGTAAATGATTTGTTAACGACTGTACTCAGGGACATCAGTGGGACATCAAGACTTCAAAGAGAAACAGTTGATTTGGAATTAATATTCAACTTAGATTGTATGAAAGCAGGATTAAACCGAGACTATGGGTTCTTTTCCCATTACAAAAGGTAATTTGACTTCAGCCTTCCCATGGCTTGAACCTTAACAACTGCTCTGATTTGCTGTTACTGTATGACCTGATCCCACGTTTTACCCTCCCTTGCATTTATTTGCATTCCATTCTGTAAGTTCTCTTATCTTTGAAGCGTCTGACAAAGTGGGATTTCTCGCACGAAAGCTCATGCGAAAAATAAATCTGTTAGGCTTAAAGTGCCACATGACTCTCTGTGCTGGACTAACATGGCTGCCCCTTTGGAATTTTTCTGGATGAGGGCATTCTTCAAAGGTTGCCCTCACAAATTAATGCTGTGAGCCAGCATGTCATCTGGGAAGACAAGTATGGAAAGTAAAAGCCTTTTACTGTTAAAAAGGCTCAAGAGTTCATGCCTGTTGAGCTTTGTTTTAACTAGAAAGATTTACTTTGTTTCTTAACTTTTCTACACACAAGTCCTATTATCCTGCCTAGTGTGAATGCAGCTATGCTGGTACAGAACTGGTTACAGCAGTGTAGGTTATTCCTGTATGGGGAATAAACAGTGAGGAACAGCCAATGTAACTCCATCCAATTGTACCAGTAAGGTACAAGTATTTGGTTAACTGAAACATTTCATGCCAGAATAAAATCTCTCTGTGGGGACCAGGCCTTACTGTGTTGAACAACAAATATACTTGATCGCATTCTTCAGCTTCCTTAGGACGATGGGTATTTGATGGATGTTGGTGGAATTGTAGGTGCTGTTTGGCAAACTTATCCTTTTCCTCTCCAAAACACTCAACCAAATAGACTGGACTTCACAGTCCATTGAACTATTGTCTATAGTTACCTTCATAAAAACAAATATAGGTATTTAGACAACAGGAATGTCCATAAAAATTGTTTTAAAAAATAAGTAACAGAACATTTTTGTCTGCAGCATAAATTGTGTGGGAAATAGCGTGCACACGTGCCTTTTTTGAGCACAAGGGAAGACTTTTTTGTCTGGCCAATGCTTGAAACAGAAAGTATTCTTAAAATCTTATCTCTTTACAGGAGACAGTCAGCAACTGTTCTGTAAATGCTGGAAAAGATTATTCTAAAACAGTGGTTCCCAATATTTGCGTTTGTTGGTGTGCAACAAATTCACTGGGCCACCAGGTGGTGCCAACTATCAAGTCAACAGATGAAGGTTGACAATAAGAAACCCATCTCATGCTTGGTTTTGCGAAATATTAATCAGATTCTGGGAGAGGACACGAGAATAGAAGAAAACTGTGGTTTGCTGCTTTAAAAGGCACTGAGATGAGAGGCAGATTAGGTATAGAAGCATGTGAAAGGAGAATTGAAGTGGGCCAAACCTTTAATGATAGTTTAGTTTAGGATAGCTTTTTAATTATAGCAAAGCTTGGTAGAATTTGTTCAATAATTTTGATGAGTAATATTAGTGTTCTGTTTCTCAGCAGCCCCCCCTGCCAGTTTTTGTCAATTTAAATATTCCCAGTTGTGGGATATTATGGGGGCAGTCAGACAATTATTTGACAAGTAGATGTTCAAATTCAAAAAGCTAGCACCTTTTAATGGTTAAAGCACAAATTGACATCATATATCACAAAATAAAAACTAAATATTCCTGAGTCGGGAGAGAGAAGAACATGAAATTGACATTCACTGACTTTACTAATAAAAAGCTAATCCTTCCAAGCCTAATTATAATAGTCTATAGCAAACCCCTTTGTTTGAATTTGCATAGTATTTATAAGAAGTGTAGCAGGCTGCAATATTTTGTATGAATATTTAAAACTACCTGCAAGGATGCAAAACAATCTTATTCCAAACTACAGATACAGAAATATTCAGCATCCTATGTTTCTTATAATACAAGAAAATGTATTTAAACCTGAAGTCTTCTTAACAGAGAGACAGACTATAAAGAAACTTGCATTTCAACAGCAAGCACCCTTGCTTGCCTCTGTATTGTACAGAGCTGGCAAGTTTTTTAAGTGTGGGGTGACAAAACAGCAGGTCTGAGCAGCCAGAAATGGTAATTTTATATAATGCTCATAGACTCCTAGGCCAGAAGGAACCATTAATGATCATGTAGTCTGACCTGTACATTGCAGACCACAGAACTTCATCCACCCACTCTTACAATAGACCCGTAAACTGTAGCTGAGTTACTAAGGTCCTCTAATCATGATTTGAAGATTTCAAAATACAGGGAATGCACTATTTACACTAGTTTAAATCTGCAAGTGACCCATGCCCCATTCTGCAGCAGAAGGCCAATGGCTCAGAAGAATGAATTTAACTTCGGGAACTCTGGGAGAAGTCATGAGAGGAGGAAAAAGTTGAGTATGTGAAATCGGGACTAGCACTGTCATTCTGTGTTTGTATCTCTAAGGGATTTGCTCTACCCAATTTGCTTTTTGTGGCGTCTCCTCGTGGGCAAATGTGTCCTTTCCAGTGGGATTTTTTCCTGATCTTTTCCTCGTTTTTGTTGCCTTGCATTATTTCAAGCTGTTTCCTCTTTCCTCTAGTCATAGACTCCACTCCTATTCCTTGTTCTTTGTTCTGTGTTCACACTTTGTTCCAGTCCAAAAGATCTAACCGTATCTGCTGCTTTGGTTAGTTATCTGTTTTGGATAGAGGCAGAAGTGGAAGGTTAATGAGAACGAAGTATTAAAGCAGTGAACTATGGTAGTATTTGGTTGTAAAGCTGTGTAACTCCACATAACAGTTGAGGATTGGAGCAGTGCTTCATACCTGTTTTGTAGACCTTGTTGGTGGGAGGCTTTGGTTTCAGATAGTTGCTATGCAATTGTTTAGTATTTGATGATATTGAGATGTATATTTTACAGATTTAAGGGTGAGCAAATAAACTTTGTCATGCCCAATGCTGCCTTGCCACGCTGCTTATGTGGATAATGATTTATCTGGTGCTGGATAGATGCCTGCAGAGTAAGACTGCGCCTACACTAAAAACTTTGTCAGTTTGTAATATCTGTCAGGCTCATAGTGTTTGTCAATATTTCTATGTTGACAAAAGCCATTACATAGATAGATGTATGCTACTGTAAGTGGTTTTTTAAGTTTATTTTGCTATAAGGTATACTGGCGAATACATTATGTTGCCTATATTACTGGTCAGGTGTTGGAAAGGCTGAGTTTATAAAACAGATTTTTAAATCACATATCATTAAATTCTAGACATTAAAATTTTCTCATTAAACATGGCCAGCCTCACCCAGATAATTGCTGGTAATAGATGAGAAACAGATGAGTAAAATCTAATTCATAGACAAAACTATACAGAGTATGGGAGGGGGAGATGGTAAGAAGGAAACAACACAATCTCTGAATCTGCCTTCTAATAGTTAATATTGGTGGCATTTGCTTATCTAGGTGTGCCATTCCGGAGTGGATGATATGAACACTGATCAGTCAATTTTCAGAACTCGGTGCAAACACCATAGTTTGTTAGTCTACTGCAGTAATAGAGAAGTCAAATTTTCAAGCACCCAAACCCCCAGGATAGCAGGAGCAGTCATTTGATAGTTTTATATTCATCTCAGAATAAGACTTTTCACATGCACATGCACGCACACTGCTGCTAATAGAGCTATATAAATACTTAACTGACAGTTAATGTCTGGTATGCAGACCTATCAAAATAACTTTAATATCTGTATTGAGGGAACAAAGTTACCTAGCCTTCTGTTCTTGAATAGAGGTGTGAAAAGAAAACAAGCTTTTCTTTGACCACGAGCACAAAAGGTTTAAAGAGGCAAATAATTGAGATGAGATTCCAAATAGGTTTCATTTAGAAAGTATTCTAATGTTTGTTTTCAGTATGCCTGCAGGAAAACACGTCAGCTTCTCACAATTTTAATAGCCAAATATACTTAGCAAATAATACATTAGACTCATGTTTGATATTTCTGAACATCACGAAGAAAATGAGAAATGTATCATCTGATTAAAGTAACCGAGATGAGAAAACGGGTGACTGGAACAACAGCTGTCTTTTATTCTCAAACAATGCTTTCATTGTTGAAATAAAAAGATTTTGATATACAGAATTTGGTGCTTGTATAACAAAAGCTCATGCAATAAATAAACTTGTTAGCCTTTAAAAGTGCCACAGGACTCCTTGCTTATCTAGCTAGAAGCCACTGACCATGGACTAAGAAGGTGATAGAACTAGACAGAGAGATACCTATGTTCCCACATCTAAAATACTGTATCTGGCTGCCTCCAGTGCCAGAAGGAAATCAGATTTTGTTTGTATGAAGTTGAAATAATTGATTTATGAAAAAAGACACCTCCCCCCCCCAAGCACCTTAAGTTGGTGTAGTTGATAAATAAAGCTGGAGTGTGAAAGAGATCATTGACTAATTTGAATGCTTAAACATAATAAAACTTAAGGTATGTCACTACTGATATTAGGTTTTAGCTTTGGGGTTTTTTGTTGGGTTTTTTTTTTTTTTCCCGGATGGGGACTGGTTGCCACAGTGCACCCGCCATATTGCCTCAGTTAGAAGATCGTGATGCAGCAAACACTAGCACAATTCCTAATAAATTAAAATAGGTAAGCTAGTACACTTTGAAGTGATAGACAGCTCTCTGTCTCAGAATGAGTGTTTTCTTTATTACAAAAATACCTTATTAATGATTCCTGTTGATTCTTGCATCTGATCACATCCAGAGGGATTAACTGCAATGTAAGCAAGAGCTTGATACTGTTAATGAGTTCAGGTCAGTTTTTACTGTGTGACTGTCTAAAAGATATTTCACATGGATTGGTTATAGATGAGACAACTGTAGGTAAAATTGCCACAGAGAAGGTGGAGCAAACCACTTAACTTTTTGATGGATGTTTTATAAGCAGATACTGCTAACAATCAAGGCATCAAGGTAGCTGACAATCCTGTTTCTATGTCAGAATGGTGCAGAAAAATCAAATCTCCTGGTTATATGGGATTTTTGAGACACTACAGTATGAACACTTCATGAATGGCGGTGGTTCGTATAATTCCAAAGTGTGTGTAATTTTTAACAGAACACGGTGGTGGTTCTTGTAGAAATTTATAGCTGAACATTAATGAAGCTTTGAAACTTTGTTACATGGAAGAAAAAATGCTGCTTTTAACCCTCTTAATTTAAATAGAAACAAGCATAGAAATCTCTTTAAATTTTCCCTTTTTTTTTTTTTTAGTAGCTTATGTTTAACACTGTTTGTGGGGCTTTTTTTGTATCTGCTGCTGCTGCTGAATTGCGTACTTCGAGTTCCCAAATGAGGTGCCTGGCTGACTGGTCAGTTCAAAAGTCTGATATTTGTAACTCTGAGGTTCTACTGTACCAACTGATATGTTTTTTCCTGTAGGTCCAAGATGGGCTTCTTGGAACACTGGGGTCTTCATTTGTATCAGATGTGCTGGAATACATCGAAATCTTGGGGTTCATATATCAAGGGTCAAGTCTGTCAATTTGGATCAGTGGACACCAGAACAAATACAGGTACAGGATCTTTTCTAAAGCAGACTTTAGAACTAGAAGGAGAGGTATAATAAGCCAGAGAGGTCCTTATTTCTGCTTGCCTGATAGCTGGGAACAAAGTGTCAGAAGCATCTTTTTTTCAAACCATGAAGAGAGCTCAGTATAGATCAGGGGCCTCAACTCAAATCACCATGAGAGCTGCATGAGGATTAGTACATTAGCCTGAGGGCTGCACCACTGAAACCTTGCAAATATTATTGCAAATATTGATAATGATAGTGTCATTGAGGGCTGCAGGAAATAGCTTTAGGGGCTGGGTGTTTGAGACCCCTGGTAGAGACAGTAATTTTAGTTTCAAATACGGTATATGCAGCTACTAAGAATGTATCAATTTAAATCAGGCCTCGACAGACCTAGAGTCCACTCCCCAAACTGAGGTGCCTAGGTGTGTCGCAGTGAAAGGCCCCCACCACCAAAAAACAGCTGCATGAGCCAACTCTTCCAGTGGCAGTGCAGTATGCGCAAGATCCCCCCCCCGAAAAAACCATTGCTGGAGGCACGTGGGATGGGTTGAGGTGGTGTCAACACATATTTTCAGTGCTGCTGTCTCTTTTAAAGGCACCAGGGGGCATTAGCCTCTGTGGCTTTTGTGGCTCTCCTAAACGAACAGGGCAAAACCCTGGGTGCCATGGTGACCTGGAGCCCAGGATTTGTCAAACCATAATTTAAATAACTAGGTTTAATTATGATTTAAATAAGTAGTGTAGGAACCTTGATTTATATAATCAGTTCTAATCTTGTTTGCTAGTTTTTATTTAGTTTCCCTAAGACGGGGTGATTTGCATTAGTCAGTAAACCTTTTAAAATACGCTGATTTTTTGCAACTGAATATGGCCTTTATGTTAGATTTTGTACTTTCTTGGGCTAGCCAGGAGATTTCACTATATTTATACACATTTAATTAAGCAACTATATAAACTAGCATATGTTTGTTCAGTTTTTTGTGGATATGCTGGCTTGTGCTGTCCTGTGGGCCTGTTGTTCATTGTCAAAGGTTTTTGATAATACTGTAGATTCCGTCATCTACATGTAAGTAGAAGACCAAGCACAACTTGTATGTACCTATTCAGTTTGATAGTAGTATGTTCAAGAAGATTCTTACAAAACTGTACATTTTAATGTACTTGGTAAATGGTGATCCAGGTGCATCCCATGCTCCCAGGCATTAATTTGGTATTGGGATATGAATCATAATATACAGGACTTGTGTGCAAGCAATACAGGATGGTAGATGTTTGTTTTTAAAGTAATTTTGTATCCTTGGCGTTAACAGCACACTAAATTTTAATTAAAACTGTTACTTTGTAGCAGCTTTGTTATTACTGTTAAAGTGAGCTTCAGAAGCAATCCTAATAGCATGGATGAACCTAGGATGGTCACAAAGGCTTATATTTTTCATTGTGAGAAGAGTAAACCTTATAGTGGAGCACATTTCAGTAAGTGCAATGCGGAATTTAGACCTATTTGGAAAGAAATGGGAAAGTGTGTTACCTCAAAATAAATGAGGCTTCTAGCATATTATGTGCATCTGATGACTATTATATGGTTACTATGCCACCCTCTCCTAGATCTAGGTTTTGTTACTGAAGAAAATATGTACCTACATACCTCTGCCACATTTGGATGGGCTTGTGGCTTAAGTGGGAAGTGAGTCAAGTTTGAAGTGACTTGTGGCAAGTGGAGATTGAGTGAGTAGCTGAAACATTGTTCCAGGGCCTTGGATTGTGGACAAGTGGAGTGGGAGGGCCCAGGTATCTTGGTTTTCATACTTCCCTCACCCCCCACACTGGATAAGCAAAAGTTAGCCAGGTACATTGTGCCATCTCTGACAGGGAAGATAGAAAATTAGATACTTCAGGAAGAAAGGTCATTCTGCTTCCAGTATTGGCATCAGGATGTTGCACTACCAAGCTATGATGTCTTATCAGTCTTTTATGTCCTGGAGAAGATGGCTTTTTCTGCTAAGAAATCTAACAAAGGCATTAATTACTGATGAACAGTTTGTTGCCACATAGTTATAGAGACACTTTCTGTATTTTAGACTATGTTGCCAGGGCAGTGATGTCTGTCAAATCATAAAGAGATGTGCATGGCTCAGATCTTAAGAGTGTACTGTCTGAAACTAAGGGTAGGTGTAAGATTTAACCTTAAAAGGAGACAGTTTTGAAACCATGTCCTTAAAGATCAAGACTGTAAGCTTGCAACCGGATCATTTGGTGTATTATCATTTTCCAAGGAGGCTGGGAGCTTCCATCTCATTGACAAGCAGCAGAATCTTCCTTCATTTTTGTTCTTGTATCTTACACACAGATACTCACTCACTCACTGCTGGAAGCCTTATCCCAAGAACAGGCAGCCTACTTTATGCTCTTCTGTGCCAGGCCTTAGATGGTAGGTTAGACATGGAGTGAGAGTGATAGTTCAGTCCTCAGTCAGCCCTCCAGTTTCCCTCCCTTCATTCCACCTTTGGAGTTTGACTTTTCTTATGTTATCACTACTGGAATATCATTACCAGGGAGAAGTAAATCCTTGAGAAAATGCACAAAGTCTGACTACATCAGTTCTCCCCATCTCTTCCTATTATGTAACTCCTTTCACAAGCCCCTACTAAAAAAAGAAGTTCTGTCTCTTGAAAGCTGTGGCTATGAAGCAGATACCAAAAGAGTTCAGAGGGAAAGAGAGAACAAAAACTGTGTATGAGACATGGAGTGCTAGTATTTTATTTAAACAGGACCAAAGGTTTAGAAGGTCCCCATATCCTTCTTTTCCTTTGAGGAAAATAGTTAGGGTCTAGCTATTGCTTCTTAACATTTGTCCAGATGGGCTAACCTCTTTATTGGAGAGGGGTACATGAGAGCTGCTGTCCCTCTTCCTGCAATGGTTAAGTTAGTTGTTTTGTCACGCCTTAAGGCTTAAATATGTCCCCACTGTTGAAATCTTTAAAGCTGCATCTTGGCGCTCTATGCATATATTCATTAAGCATTACTTCGAGCAGTGCTCCCGACTGCTCCACTTCAGGTGTTCACGCTCCGTGGCATCCCAGCTCGGAGATTTTTCCAGCAGTGGCTCATATAGCGGGCAGTTAACAGCGACGTTCCTTTTCCCACCATTAGTGACATCAGCTGCTTGCTCTGCCCGCTGCCATTTCTCCTCAGTCCCTTTCTACCGCACTGGACTCCAGACGGAGTTGGTGGTGGCTCTTCAAGAAGACTGAAGATCTATAGGGAAGATATTTAAAAAAAAAAAGAGAGAGAATAAAACAAAACAAGAAAGAGCTGAAATTGACAAGATCTCCACTCTGAGCTATGCCAGAGTGAAATTGATGAGACCTCCAATCAGTGCCATGCTGAACTCAGCAGGCTTCAAGCACTGTGAAGAGTGCCATGAGGCGATGCCTGCCTCAGATGGTCATAGTGCCTGTGTGAAGTGCTTGGGAGAAGCACGTGTTTCACACAAATGCCCTCACTGCAGGAGCTAGACAGCAAGAGCCAGAAAGGAGAGAGAGCGAAAGCTTAAACTCCTCCTATTAAAAGGCTCCCTGCAACCAGCATCTGACCCTGGTGCCTCTCCTCACCTTGGTGAGGGAGAGCACAAGCGAGGGTCCGCTGAGTCTTCTCCAGTACCAAACAAAAAACTGAAAGGGGCAGAAAGTTCCCACAAGAAAAAGCAGAGCAGCTCGAAGCAGGTGTCCAGTAACCCTTCAGAGCTTGAAATTTACAAGAGCGGCTCCGCACCGCTGACGACACCACTGCAGCTTCAAACGCTGTTGACAGCTGTCATGGCACCAACCTCCGCACCGCACCTTGCGGTGCCTGTCACTTCACCGGTTCCTAGTGTGTCTGTGGCACCATTGCCCCTGCCTGCAAAGGCACTGGATTTTCAGGGCATTCAATCAATCACTCCCCTTGACAGCCAGAGGTCAGCACAGTCACTAGCTGTGCAGAAGCAAGTATCGCCTCCAACTCTGACAGCTATGACCAGTGACGCTGCCCCGAGTCAAGGGCATACTAAGCACAAGCGTAAATCAAAGCATGTGGAGCTGACAGAGATCTGTCTATACATTCCTTGCCCATGTTGCCATTATTTCAAATGGATTCGTCAATTACAAGTCAGTCACCTTCATTGTCTTCAGCCTCTGCATTGTCAGGCTCAGCTAGTCCGTCACCGAGTCACTCGCCTGTGCCATAGGCAGCCCCACCTATAACCAACACTCCCAATTTTGCTGTTCCCTGGCCATACCCTCCATGGGTGATGTTCCCACAGCAGGGCGCGAGTTACTTACCATGCCAGAAATACAGCCTACCACTATCATTGAGCGTGTCTTTTCCAGTGCCTTTGCAGACTCAGCATCAGCCTCTGACAACGACAAGGGCAGTGCCAACCACTCGAATGGTAACGCCAGACAACCCTTCACCAGACACTAGTTCTCAGGACAAGAAAGATAAGACAGTTTAAGGAGCTATTTAAAAGGGCGGCTGAAGCTATGGAGATTTCCCTACAGGGCACTCAGCCCTCACAACATAAGTTGTACAAGATATTACAGACCACTGGGTCCCATAAACTAGCTCTCCCGATGGATGATGGGATTATGGACTCTGCAAGTAAAATCTGGCAGGCACCATCGTCAACTCCTCCAGCAAATAAAAATGTTAAGAAATATTTCATCACGCCCGATGGGAATGAGGTGGGTTTTTTTTTTTTTTTTTTTTTTTAACCCATCCCCAACCAAACTCACTAGTAGTGGAGGTGGCGAATCATAGAAACAGACAATCAAATCGCAAATTCTCTTTTAATAACAGGGAAGACAGGAAATTGGATGCATTGGGAAAGAAAGTGTATACCTCAGCAGCATTACAACTAAGAATAGCTAACTATACAGCTTTGCTAGCTAATTACAATCATGAGTTATACACTAGGCTGCAAAATTGTGTTACATCAATTGTACAAGAGAAACAAAAGCAGCTCAATGTCCTTCTCACCGAGGGACTACTAGCGGCCAGGATAGCCCTCCAGGCTTCTCTTAATGCTGCAGATGTTGCGGCCAGGACACTAGGAGCAGTGGTGGTGATGCGACGCGCTTCTTGGCTTCATGCAGCAGATCTTCCCAAGCAAATGCAGGCAACAACTGAAGATCTCCTGTTTGACAGAGACCACCTGTTTGAATAGACAACAGTTCAAGTTGTGCATGGCATGAAAGACTCTAGAGCAACCTTAAGAACACTGGGGATCTATCCCCCACAGTATAACTGCACCTTCTATAAGAGTCAACCTCCTAGCTACAGACACATACAGAGACAATCCAATAGAAGAGGTGATTCGTACAGGAACAGGGTGAGACAACTGCGCAGGAGCAGACAGGGAAACAAAGCCTACCAAGCACCACAACCTGGCAACATGAAACACCAAATTTGATGGTCAGGTCGAGGGACTGGCCACTCCGCAGGATCAACATCTTACTCAAACACAATCTTACAACCTAATCTTCCGCAACAGATTGCAACCATTCTTCCAAATCTGGAGGCAGATAACATCAGACCGATGGGTCATAGAGATTGCGCAACATGAGTATTCTATCCCATTTATCTCCAGACCCAGATACCAACCCCCTCCCCCATCCCTTTTCAGGGACCCCGCTCATGTACAACACCTATGGGTGGAGATTCAACATTTGTTACACATAGGCGCCATCGAACATGTGCCCGTAGACCAGAGGGGAAGGGGATTTTATTCCCCATACTTTCTAATGGAGAAAAAACCAGGGGGTGGAGACCAATACTCGACCTCAGGCGTCTCAACAAATATGTCCAAGTAAGGAAGTTCAAGATGGTGACTTTGAGCAATATTCTTCCTGCTCTTCAACAGTTCAACTGGTTAGTATCCATTGACCTAAAAGACGTGTATTTTCACGTGTCCATCCGTCCATCACACAGACGGTTCCTGCTTTTCAATTCCTGCAATATCACTTCCAATACACAGTCCTTCCATTCAGACTTTGTACAGCCCCCAGAGTTTTTTCCAAACTAGTGGCTCCAATAATAGCATTCTTACGCAGGAGACACATAGAGATATTTCCATATCTGACGATTTCTTAATAAAGGCCTCTGTGCAACAACAGACATCTCAAGCCCTAGAGACCACAATCAAACTATTTGTCACTAGGGATGAATATAAATTATGACAAGTCAACTCTTTCCCCGACACAGAGAATACATTTTATTGGACCACGAATTGATTCGATAGCACAAAAAGCATTTCTACCAACAGACTGCAAAACCTGCAGCAACTGGCGCTCAGTATTCAAAATTCAACAATTGTCTCAGCCCACACAGTAATGAGAATGCTAGGGCATATGGCAGCAACAACCTACTTAGTGAACAATGCCCGGTTGCACATGCGTTCCCTGCAACTCTGGTTCCTCGATCACTTCAAGTGGCCGAAACATCCCACCACAATTCTTCTAGTCATTCCTCGTCTTATCAGAGAAATGCTGTCTTGGTGGACAGACCAACTAAATCTGACACGGGGTTTCCTTTCAGCCCACCTCAACCTCAGATTATCATGACCACAGATGCTTCTCTACTAGGTTGGGGAGCACATTGCCAAGGACAACCTGCACAAGGAAAATGGTCTCTGACAGAAAGGACCCTGCACGTCAATCTTCTAGAATTAAGAGCAGTTCGGAGAGCGTGTCTACACTTTCTCCCATTGATAGCAGGCAAGGTAGTGACAATCCATACAGACAACACGTCCTGCATGTTTTACATCAACCAACAGGGGGGCGCCAGGTCCCATTCACTATGTCCGGAGGCAATGTCCCTTTGGGTTTGGTGCATCAACCACAGAATTTTTCTCCGTGTGGAATATCTCCCGGGGAAAGAGAACGTAGTAGCGGACTCATTAAGCCGGCTGTTCCTGGAACAGCACGAATGGGAGATTCGGGAAGACATCATCCAGGCCATTTTTGCCAAGTGGGGTCGACCAACCATGGATCTATTTGCCACTGTGACCAACAAGAAATGGAATCGCTACTGTTCTTGAGTGGGAGTAGGCCCAAACTCCAGCGGAGATGCATTCCTCGCCCTTTGGGGGGGGGGCTCACTTCTTTATGCCTTCCCGCCGATTCCGATGATCTCCTGCACGCTCCACAAAATACGACAGGACAGGGCAACTGTGATTGTGTTGGCTCCATGTTGGCCTTGTCAGCCGTGGTACTCGCTGCTCATGACAATGTCCAAAACGCCACCCATCACATTACCTATAATAAAAGATCTCCTGTCTCAGGACCACGGCAAACGTCTCCACACCAATCTAGATCGACTTCACCTAATGGCATGGAACCTCGATGGTTCGAGCATACTGAGCTCCAGTGTTCTGAGCAGGTGTGCAACATCCTCCTAAATAGTAGAAAACCCTCTAAAAGAACTTCTTCCCTGCAGAAATGGACCCGATTCTCTGCCTGGTGCATTGCTCGAAGGCTACAACCTGTGAGGGCTCCCGTCCCAGCGATCCTGGAGTATCTGCTGTACCTGCAAGGGAAAAACCTCACTATTAACATGATTAGAGTACACTTAGCAGCTATCTCTACTTTTCATGACCAGGTAGATGGTGCATCAATATTCGCCCATCAGATTAAGAGGTTTTTGCAGGGACTACACAAACTATTCCCACAGGTTCAGCCTCCCGCAACACCTTGGGATCTTATCTTAGCTCTGAAGGCAATGACTAGGCCACCATTTGAGCCTCTGACCTCTGTCTCGATGCTCCACCTCTCTATGAAGGTGGCATTTTTAGTTGCAATCACATCAGCGAGGAGTCAGTGAACTAGTGGCTTTAATGGCTTATCCACCTTACACAATCTTCTACAAAGATAAAGCGTCCTTACGATTACACCCTAAATTTCTGCCTAAAACATCAACATCTTTTCATATTAATCAAGTAATAAACTTGCCTGTCTTCTATCCAAAGCCTCATTCCACACCACGGGAGAGCGTTCTTCATACCCTGGATGTCAGATGTGCCTTAGTCTCCTATTTGGAAAGAACAAAAGGGTTTAGAAAATCAACACGGCTGTTTGTCTCCACTACAGAACGATCACAAGGACAGCCAATTTCAAAACAGAGAATATCCAAGTGGATAGCTTCATGCATTTGCACAGCATATTCAATACAACAAGTGACTCCACCTGATACAATTTGCTTGCATTCCACTAGGGCTATGGCATCGTCCATAGCATTCCTTAACAAGGTTCCACTCCATGTAATTTGTCAGGTGGCTACTTGGGCCTCTGATGACACATTTGCTAAACACTATGCATTGGAGAATATTACAACCTTGGATACTGCCCTGGGGCAGGCAGTACTCCACACA
Organism: Podocnemis expansa; assembly: GCA_007922195.1. Taxonomy (NCBI): domain Eukaryota; kingdom Metazoa; phylum Chordata; order Testudines; family Podocnemididae; genus Podocnemis; species Podocnemis expansa. Next base: position 24,500,042 of record ML681979.1, read on the forward strand.
ATTCGAAGGGCTGACCCGAAGTGCCTGCCGCCATAGAATGATGACTGCTTCGAAATCACCTGAAGTGGAGCAGTCGGGAGCACTGCTCGAAGGAGAAATGGAGGTTACTCACCTTTGTGCAGTAGCTGAAGTTCTTCGAGATGCGTGCTCCCGACATGCTCCACTACCCACCCTCCTCCCTTCTACTTCAGGGTTTCTCTCTTATTGCAGGATACTTCCGAGGTAGAAAGGGACTGAGGAGAAATGGCAGCGGGCAGAGCAAGCAGCTGATGTCACTAATGGTGGGAAAAGGGATGTCGCTGTTAACTGCCCGCTGCATGAGCCACTGCTGGAAAAATCTCCGAGCTGGGGTGCCACGGAGTGTGAACACCTGAAGTGGAGCAGGTCGGAAGCATGCATCTCAAAGAACTTTGGCTACTGCACGAAGATGAGTAACCTCCATTTCCTTGATGGAGTTATAGGTATGATGCATAATTTGGTAGGGCAGTACTTCAGTCACTGTTCGTTTAATTAGAATGCTGCATCCTACCTTCCTCACTTTACCTTACCACTTGTCACCCTGTACCAAAAGTGTCAATGTTCAGAAGAAGGAGGAGGTTACTTGCTTGCAACTGCAGTTCTTTCAGATGAACTCTATGTATTCATCATTACCGTCTGCTGCTTTTTCTTTTAACAATATTTGTGGTCCTGAGGAGGCAATTAGAAGAAATGGAGGTTGGAGCACCATCTCGGTTTATAGCTTTGCTCTCAGTTCACACCCTGAACTGGTTTGCTGATATAGTCTACATGTGTGAATGTGTAAAGAGGAATAATCTCCTTTTTTCTTTAATCTTTCACTAGTGCAATCTTAAAAAGTATTTTTGAAATTCCCGGACTTTAATAATTTTTCAAATAACTTTAAAACATAGTCTATTTTAACTGTATTAAGTGAGCCTAGTGGTGCAAGTAGCACGGTAAGCTTCTTAACATTCTCATTAATATATGATCTTTAAACATTTTTGTGATATCTCTTTATTGTGGAAAACATGCAAAACGGTGGTTTGCACAGAATATAATCCTTTGAATAGACAAGTAGCAAAATCATATTGCATTCAAAGGAGTGCAGAGAACATCTGTGAAACAAATAGATGTGTTTAGATGGTATAACCTTGAGTTCTTTAGGTGGGCATAAATTTCAAGATCCTTTTACTTAATATGGTCAGAATAACAATGGATGTGTTTCCAAGACCAATGTTAGTAATGGACAAAATAATAATTCTTCTACAACTTTTCTTTAGTGCATGCAGGATATGGGAAATACGAAGGCAAGGATGCTCTATGAAGCTAATCTGCCAGAGAACTTCCGAAGACCACAAACAGATCAGTATCCTTTTTCTGTTTTAAAGTGTTTTCAGATTCAAAGGACCTTACTTTGATTCAAGTATTATGTAACTACATGATTAATTTGATAAATGTTAGCTTATCACATCAGTTGTTTTGTCAAAGTTGATATTCTTTATATTTGTTTTGTAGTGCTGGTTCAGAATATAACCTTAAGTAATTTTGAGATACATAAACCTCACTTGCGGTACAAAACTTAGCAAAATGGGCTGCTTAACTTATTAAAGAGGATGTTAAGAACTTAAGTGATAGTTTATAAATGCATATACAGTGAGAAGATTTCTGATTGTAAGCTCTTAGATATTATGCCTTTGTCTTGTAGAATAAACTACTGGAGGTAGTAAAGAGCTATAGAGTTCACTGAAACTCTTTGGTGGGCCATACAGAATTGAGATGGTCTGCTGTGTGGTGCATTGGTGTTAGTAAAGCTGTTGCTTCCTCATTTCACTCTATATTTCCCTTTAACACAGGCTTCAACTCATCCACACACTATCCAACTCCATTTTACAGCCTTTCAGTTGGTTGGTTGTTTGGAAGCTAAGAATCAGACAGGTTCTGATCAGACTTCCTCCTCTTAGTTCTGGAGAGGGCACTCTTATGTTAATGAGGAGGAAGTAACCATTGGCATGGGGCAGATCCAAGCCTAAGTCAGTAGTGGGGCTGGGTGCGCGGCCTCTGACATGTAGCTGTGGGAGAACAAAGTGGAGTCAGAATGTTAGCAATAGGGCCGTGTGTACCCAGTTGCAGTGCTATTCAAATTTTGCCCGGCTCCCCCTCCTTCATCTCAGCAGGGAAGGTGCTTTTCCATTGCTTTACTCAGTTCTAGTAACTACTTCAACAATGGCAGATGTATGCCTGACGTACTCTTAGCTGAGTCAGGAGTAGAGGGATGGACAGTGTTGTGGTGGTGAATGAGACCACACCCATTGAGTAGCCTCAGAGACTTTCACCACTTGGTTCCCAAGAACTTAACTGGAAACTCGTTACGAAGTTTTCTCTGTTGGCATGCAATCACAGCGCAGTTGAGTTGATCAGACTCATCTGTAGAGATGGGTACAGTTTATACCACATGCGGTATGCTGGGCGGAAGGTGTTCTTATTAATGTTGTGTCTGACAGGGATGTTTGTCTGGCTATGTGCATGAGTCTCTGTATGTACGTTCTCTCAGGATTAACCATGGCTCAGATTTCTGCTTGGGGACTCAGTTAGCCCAGTGATCTGGAGCCTGGCTTGGACTTTAGCAGGAGTTGAGTTAGCCTGGTGATCCTAAGCCGAGGTGTTCCTTTGGTTAATGCTTTGGGTTACCTTTGGCTCAGGTCTCTAATGAGGACTGAGCTAGCTCATTGACCTTAAGCCTAGGCGTACCTTGTGTACAAGAAGTAAATTGAGACAACACTCATAGTTGAAGAAACCACCATGACCACGCATCCTTATAGAAATAATAATGCTAGGTTAGGCTTTATTGCAATGTACCACAATGGCAAACAACCTATTTTAACAGACCTGTTGGCAGCATTCATCCTCTCAATGCGATGAAACAGGTCAACAGACAGCAGGACTCCATCACCCCCTTCAGCTGCACAAAATATTGACTCTGGGGCTCCTATTCTTGTACCTTACTTGGACCTACTAACTTGGCCCCCTCTGGGATCTGAATTTACCTTAATTGGTCCACATCCCCCTTTTCGATGCCATCCATTAATTTGATAGTTCCACACATCATTGGACATCTGCATCCATCAAGGTGTCAGGTTTGGCTTAAACATCACCGTTATCTCTGGCACTGGGCTTAACCAACGCCTCTCGGCCTTCAGGTACTTCTTTTCCACTTCTACTGTGTCTGCAGCTAAGTTCTCGCCAGTTTCTGTGCTGTCAGATCTCACCAGTCAACTTGACCATTTATCCAGCTCAGGCCCAATGTTTTTATTTGTTTTGCTAGGCCTTAAGCCTTGGTCCTGACCATTTCTACTTGTCTTTTGTAGCTTATCCTTTTACTTCCTCCTACACCACACACCCAAGGTGCATAATCATTAATCAGCCTATCTATACTTAGGATATATTAACCAATAGTAAAGTGTATCACATACTTTGCTCACTGTATCTAGCAAGAGCCTTAATTTAGCAGCATTATTGCTCTGCCAATTAGGAGGGTAATATCTGTCAATTAGCTAAAGTAGTTTAAGCCCTTCTCTTGCTCTTTTCTGTGAGTTTTTGCATGCTGGAAACTGATTGATCACTGAACACTCGAATCAATATTCTTGGCTTCCACAAAAAGGAGGAGCAGAATCCTTCTCTTAACTGTAGAGCACTCCAGATTAATGTGTGTGGGAGCTGGAGGGGTGGTGTGTGGGTGGGGGGAATAGTGAGTTATGAAGCGCTTCTGGGAGAGCAATTCAGTTTCCTTCAGTGGAGGATCTGCACTTGGACTTTTGATTATCCACATTTTAAGGCCAGAAGGAACCATTATGGTAATCTAGACAGGTTTCCTGCATAGCACAAATTGTATAACTGCATCCTGCAATTCCTGTAGGTGATGGAGAGCAGATATACTCTTAAATGGTTTAGCATTAATTTCTTTGAGTATGTCAGATACGTTGTGTGCTGCAGCCCTAACTGCTTCACAGTGCAGGTTTTTTTGCATCCTATAAGTTGTTGCCCTTTTAGCCGTAGTGCACTGGGTCAGTAAAACAATCTGCAGACATATGGCTGAGCTTCTAGTTCTAGATGTGGTGTAAATGTTTAAACTTAATCTCTGTAGTACAGAGCTAATCGGGAGATAGTTGTTCATTCATTGGAAAGGCTGTCACAGGTGAAGTAGAATGCTAGGGCTCCATTGCTCTTTTGAATCTTGTCAGCTTATGAAAATGTCCAAAAGCTGTATGTGGAGTTTGTCAAATGTCACTCCTCTTGCAAGGTGTCAGCCTCATGAATTTGGAGGGCTAATATATTGGCTCTCCTTCTGTAAGTGGTCCTTGCCTGACACATTAATCCACCTCTGCTTTTGGATTCTGAATTTAGAAGTATGTTTCCTGTTCCACTGTAGCCCTTTTCTGGGGTTACCATACTGCCTACTTTGTGCTGATAGTCAAGACTTGATTTTTTTTTTTCTTTCCCTTATCAATAATTTCAGAAGCTGCATAAACTCCTTCAGGAATTCACAGAAAAATGGTGGTTCTTTCAGGGCCTCTATGTATTCCCACTTCTGGGAAATTGTCTTTTAGTGTTGAGCTGCAGGGCTTGCTTAAAGTCATATCCATTGAGAAGTGTGTGATTACATTGCTTTTCTGTGTATAAAAGCATGCATCCACCCCCAGCTACCTCAGTTCCTCTGGTGATGACGTTACAGAAAGCAAACACAACTTATCTTTAGGTCTTCAGACTAGATCTTTCCTGAGTCTAGTTGATTTTCTTACATGTACTTAGTTTAGAGATGTATGTTAGCAGTTAGTTAAGTAGATGTTTAAGCAGAAACAACCTTGTTTCTGGAGCCATCAGCCCTTCACCAGGGCTTTCTTGCACTAAGGGCAGATGGAAGCCCTGAGAACCCCTTAGAAGCGTCAGAGATTCCTATAGGCAATACCATGGCTGTGCACTAAATCAATGGGTAAGAAGGAATGCACTCCCTGCTCTTGTCAGCGGAAGCAAAAATACTTTGGACCTGGTACATCCAAATACCTTGCTGTGGAGGGGAATGTGAAGACTCTTGCTCATCCAGATGTCTTGGAATCAACAAGTGTAGTCTGTGAAATTAGTGGTGGCCAGCATCCTATTTCAAAGGTGGAGCCAACAGGTAATTTATATTTCTTAGCATGTGATATTTTGTTTGGATCTGAAGTGCAATAGTACATATAGCACATGGAACACAAGCTCTCTAAGACAGTGGTTCTCAAACTTTCAGGTCATGACACGCTTAGTGACATATCACGACTCTACAGGACATGCCAACCCACTCCCCCAGGCTGAATCCAGCTGCCTCCCCAGTTCTGCACACCACGCTTTCTGCTGCATGGCAACACATTAACATGTCCTGATGTAGAGGCTGAGAACCACTGCTCTAGGATTTTTCTATTGGACTGGAACCAATGTATTCTAATTGCCTTTCCTTTTTCTCCATTGCCACCTAAAATCCAAAAGAACGCCAGCTTTGACAGAACCAGTATTATGCTAATCTCCAACATGGTGTCATCAGCATTGGTGTCTAGGTCTCCTCTCTCTGGCAAGGGAACTACCGTGTCTGTTGTTTCCATGACTAGATTGCAAGTCTAAATAACAGTTCATATTGATGTGTAGTCGAGGGCCTTATTTTGCAGTGATATTTAAAATGGAAAGAAGCAAGCTCGATTCTCAAAGCCCAGGGTGAGTGTTGAGAACTGAATGTTTGTAAATAGGAGGATTTTCCCCTAACAGAGCAAAATCGGTATGGAAGTCAGTGAGATGCAATGAGTATAGAATCCCACAGGGCCATTTACAAAGTCATTTTTCTGAATAGATAGGTACTTTAATAATAAACATATGCTAACCATGTTGCCAAATTGTAAAATGCTAACTTTAAGTAGAGTATTGCAGAACCCAATTTTGTGTGTAAAGAAAATATTCACATTGTTTTGGAACAGATACTCACTCACTCTGTTTGCACAGTTAAGCTGTTGTTTCTTTGTTGTCTTCAAATATTTTTTCTACCCTACTTTATTCTTCATCTTTCCACATCCAAACCTCAATTGTATATTTTTTGTTGGTATGGCATTTTAGGCTTTCCAACTCAGCTTGTACGCTACTTTTTCTCTTGTTTCAGAGTTTCGTTTATTGCCTTAATAGCTAATACTAGTATCTTCTTCTTCTTCTTTTTCTTCTCATCATTATCTGAGTGTATTGGATTTTAATGCCAGGTAAATTTTGCTTTAAGATTTTTGTAGTTGAAGAATGGATTTTTTTCCTGAAGCAATTGTTTCATATTACAAACAATTGATTTTTTTTGGTGATAAAATGTTAATGCGTAATATAAATAAGATAATGTTAATGGTTTTGAGATTTCCTGACATAAGTTGTTATTGCCTAGAGAGAATGGTAAAGAGGCATTATCCTTTTTCCCCAATTTTTTAAAACTAATAAAAGACTTTTGATTATTTTTAAGAGAATTTAAAAGAGCTGTGGGTAAAGCTAAAATGGGGGAAAATAGCAATGACAAGATTCAGGTCCACTATAGATGACAAAATGAGGAAGAGGTGGTGGATGAGGCATTTTGTGCATGTGTGTGGGGTGCAACAGGGGAAGCCCAAACAACTATCCAAAACACAGGACCAAGCGGTAGTGGTATACTTGAACTACCATCTGCTGTAAATTATAATACTGGGGGGGATCCCAATAATTTATTGGAATGTACTGAGAACAACCTTTTTGTTTCAATAAGTAATTAGGTTGACAGCCATTTTAGACCTGAGTCTGATTAACAAGGACGAAATGGCTCTGAATCTGAAGGTGGAAGGTAATTTGAACAAGTGATAGATGTCATATTTCTAAGGAAAGGATGGAATGAGTAGCAGAATAGGGACAATGGACTTGGTGGCAAGGAGAGAAATAGGTGGTAGGTGGGCAGATGCTGACAAAACTCAGAAAATTCTGGTAGGTAATTTCTCCTTGAAGAAAATCTAAATGAAAAGGTAGTCAGAGAGCTGGCAACTCTAAAGGAGGCAGGATTAAAGGTACTGCTGCCACTGTCCTGAGGTGAAAATAAAATAACAGTGGCAAGAGAACAATGCAGCTCTATCAAGAGTCATTTAAAGACTTGAAAATAAAATAAAAAAAAAAATTCTACAAAAAAATGAAACCATGGACAAATTAGTAAGAAGGAATGCAAAAAAATAACACAAGCCTGTAAGGGCAGAAGTACTTGTAGCTAGTAAGGGACATGAAAAGCAATTTAAAAAGGGTCTTTAAGTACAGTAGCAAGTGAAAAGTGATGGAATATGTAGGTTCTCTATGGAGAGAAGGGGAGCTAATAACTGATGACACCCAGAATGCAAAATAGGCACTGTGCACTTCAGCCTGAGTCTTCACTAAAAAAAAATATCCAGAGCAGTAGCCATGCTAGTCTGTGTATGGTGAAAACGAGAGTCCTGGGGTACCTTTGTCTGATGAAGTGGGTTGGAGCCCATAAAAGCTTATGACTGAAGAAATTTAAGATGCCACAGGACTCATTTTCATTGAAAATAAGTTAATAGTGTTCAGATACTCAACACTATTAATATTAATATTGAGGAGGATAGAACACAAGCCAAAATAGGGAAAGAATAGATTAAAGAATGTTTAGATGTGTTCAGGTCAACCTGACTTGATGAAATTCATCTTAGAGTGTTTAAGGCGCTAGCTTCAGTAATCTTGGAACTGTAAGCATTTATCTTTGAGAGCCCATGGAGCACTGGTGAGGTGCTGGAGGACAGGAGAGGGCAAATGCAGTACTTATCTTTAAAAGGAAAATAAAGGATATCTGGGGAATTATAACCAGTCAGCCTAACTTCAGTTCCAAATTGATCCACTATATTTCCAGGTAAACATTCAGTTTGAAAGATCCTAGAGGATAATAGGGCAGTAAGCACTAGGAGTAGGCAACTGGGCTGTTAACAGGGGAGTTTGAGAGGGAGTTAGGGACAGTAGAGGAGTTCTGTGGAGTTGAGTGTTGTGTGTGTTTGCTTTTTTGTTTTGTGTTTTTCTGGTTTGGCTTTTATCTTTTCTTTTTTTTTTCTTTTCAGTTTCTAGAGCTGAGTGGCAGTTGTGATCAGGTGACCCCAATTAGGGGTGGAGCCTTCCTATTGTGGGAACTATAAAAGCAGCCACTCAAGCAAGCTGCAGCACCAGCTGCAGCAGCATCAGGAGCAGGCACCAGGGCTGTTAACAGAGGAGTTTGAGAGGGAGCGTGGAGGGAGAAAGACTTATGGCAGAGGTTGAGGTAGCAGCAGAAATCACTCCAACAAGGGAAAAGACAATGAAGATGAGAGAATGTGGAAGCTGTGGGATATACATCATCTTGGAGGGTATAACCTCAAAGAATTTTGTTTGTATGAAGTGCCGCATCATAGAGCTGTTGGAGGAGAAAATCCGAGGGTTGGAGATGCAGGTGGCAACTACGGTTGAGTTTAGAAGGGGGTTTGAACAGTTGATGGAGCAGAGGACTGGAGAGGCTGGAGACAAAAACTCAGACCTGCAGATGGAAAAAGGAGCAACCACTTTCAAGGGGAGACTGCTAGGTGAGGAAAATGAGCAGTGGAAACACATGACTGTGAGAAGGTGGCAGAGAAAAAGACCAGCTAGTGAAGGTGAAATAGAACTCAGTAACAGGTTTGCTGAATTAGCAAATGAAGGAGACCAGCAGGGGAACACTGAAGGTGGGAGTGTGAGGAGGAAGAGGAGAGCAGCTAGTCCCATTCAAAGGGGAGTTGAGCCTCTGGAGATAAATAAGACCCCAGGGAGCATTCAGGAGCGGATGCAGAGGATTGTGAACAGCAGCTGTAGACATCATGACTCCTGGACCAAGAGAACCGGGGATAGACTGGAGAAGCACACGGTTTCCAGGAATAGGCAAGTGTATGTGATTGGGGATTCTCTTCTGAAGAGGACAGACAGTCCTATAACTAAAGTGACCCTGAGAACGGGAGGGCGTGCTGCTTGCTTGGAGCTAAGATACACGATGTGGATCTGAGGCTGAAGAGGATCCTAATGGGAGCAGTAAAGAATCCTCTGATTATCCTTCATGTGGGTATGAATGATATAGCTAGATTCTCATTGGAACGTATCAAAGGAGACTATGCTAGGCTGGGGAGGACTCTCAAGGAGCTGGAGTCTCAGATAATCTTGAGTGGGATTCTGCCTGTCCTTAGAGAGGACAACATGGCTGTGAGAAGATTCTGGCAGTTAACAGATGGCTCAGGCAGTAGTGTTACAAGGAGGGCTTTGGGATGTATGGGCGCTGGGAGGCATTCATGGGAAGAAGATTATTTGCTGGATGGACTTCACCTGAGTAGGGAGAGAAACAGACTTCTGGGAGTGAGGCTAGCTCAACTGATTAAGAAAGCTTTAAACTAAGGAGTGTGGGAAGATGGTTCGGAGATGCTCGGACAATCTCTACGCCTGATACTAGCATTGAGAGGCAGAAAACTGAATTCAGAAAGACAGTATAGATGCTAGAAAGGAGGGAAGCACAAATGCTGGTCTGATGGGTGATGATGGCAGTAGTAATAAAAGGCCATGTTGGGTACAGAATGTGAGCAAAGCCAAACAGCAAAAGCTAAAATGTTTATATACCAATGCGAGAAGCCTAGGTAATAAAATGGAGGAACTGGAGCTACTAGTAGAGGAATTGAAACCGGATATTATAGGGATAACAGAAACATGGTGGAATAGTAGTCACGACTGGTGTACGGGCATTGAAGGCTTTATGCTGTTTAGGAAAGACAGATGTAATGGCAAAGGTGGTGGTGTGGCATTGTATATCATAGATTGCAAAGAAATTCAGAATGATGAAATTAGCAGGACAAAGTCTGTCTGGGTCAAAATCACATTGGAGAAGAACGCTACTAGAGTTTCTCCTGGATTAGTGCTTTGAGTGTGTTACAGACTGCCTGATTTGGATATGGATAGAGAACTCTTTAAGGAAGTAAACACTAGTGGGAACTGTGTGATTATGGGAGATTTTTAACTTCCCAAATATAGACTGGAGGATTTGCAGTAGCAGCGGTGAAAGGGCCCAGATTTTCTTGGAGGTGATAGATGAATTTCTCCATCAAGCAGTTTCCAAACCAACGAGAGGAGACGCGATCTTAGACTTAGTAGTAGTCAGTAGTGAGGACCTCATAGAGGAATTAGTTGTAGGGGACAGCCTAGGTTCTAGTGATCATGAGCTAGTCCAATCTAAACTGAAGGGAAGGGTACACAAAAATAAATCTCTGACCAGAGTCTTTGACTTCAAAAGGGCTAACTTAAAATTAAGGGAATTAGCTAGAGAAGTGGACTGGACCAAAGAATTTGTGGCTATGAACATTGAGGATGCTTGGAACTGCTTCAAGACAAAACTGCAGGAACTATCTGAAGCCTGCATTCCAAAGAAGAGAGAAAAAATTTCAGGCATGGGTTCTAAACCAAGCTGGATGAATGTACATCTTAAACAGGTCATTAGGAGGAAACACAAGGCCTACAAGGAGTGGAAGTTTGGAGAGATAGGAAAGGTGGACTACCTTTTAGAGGTCAGAGCATGTAGGGATCAAGTGAGGAAGGCCAAAAGCCAAGCAAAGTTGGACCTTGCAAAGGGAATCAAAACCAATAGTAAAAAGTTCTTCAGCCATATAAATAGAAAGAAAAAAACAGGAGGAGGAGTTTGGACCACTATACACTGAAGATGAGGTAGAGATCAAGGATAATCTAGGCATGGCTGAATATCTAAAGTACTTTGCCTCTGTCTTTAATGAGGGTGATGATGGTGAGATTGGGGACAGAGGTAGGGCAGCTAATGGGAATGAGAATGTAGAAGTGGCGATTACCATATCTGAGGTGGAAGCCAAGCTTCAGCTGCTTAATGGAACTAAATCAGGGGGTCCAGATAATCTTCATCCAAGAATATTGAAGGAACTTGCACGTGGAATTGCCAGCCCTTCAGCAAGGATTTTTAACGTATCGGTGAACACAGGGGTTGTACCTTATGACTGGAGAATTGCTAATGTAGTCCCTATTTTTAAGAAAGGGAGTAAAAGTGATCCAGGTAACTAAAGGCCTGTCAGTTTGACCTCAGCAGTATGTAAGGCCTTGGAGAAAATTTTGAAGGAGAAAGTACTTAAGGATATTGAGGAAAATGGTAACTGTGATAAAATACAACACGGCTTTACAAAAGGTAGATCATATCTGACCAACCTGATCTACTTTTTTGAGAAGATAAGATTTTTTGGATAAAGGGAATGCGGTGGACCTAATTTACTTAAATTTCAGCAAGGCATTTAATACAGTTCCACACAGGGAATTATTAGTTAAATTGGGAAAGATGGGAATTAATATGAAAATAAAAAGGTGGATAAAGAACTGGTTACAGGGGAGACTACAGAGGGTCATAGTGAAAGGTGAACTGTCTAACTGCAAGGAGGTTACTAGTAGAGTTCCCCAAGGGTCAGTCCTGGGACCCATCTTATTCAACCTTTTCATTACTGACCTTGGCACAAAAAGTGGGAATGTGCTAATTAGGTTTGCAGACAACACCAAGCTGTGAGGTATTGTCAATATGGAGGAGGATCGGGATAGCATACGGAATGATTTGGATGTTCTTGTAAAGTGGAGCATTAGAAATAGGATGAAATTCAACAACAGGAAGTGGAAGGTCATGCACTTGGGGACAAATAAGAATTTTTCTTATAAGTTGGGAATGCATCAACTGGAAGTGACAGGGGAGGAGAAGGACCTGGGTGTACTGGTTGATCACAGAATGACAATGAGTAGCCAATGCGATGTGGCAGTGAAAAAAGCTAATGCGGTCCTGGGGTGCATCAGAAGGGGTATTTCCAGTAGAGATAGGGAGGCGTTAGTACTGTTATACAAGGCGCTGGTGCGACTTCACTTAGAGTATTGTGTATAGTTCTGGTCACCCATGTTTAAGAAAGATGAAGTCAAACTGGAACAGGTGCAAAGAAGGGCTACAAGGATCATTTGTGGAATGGAAAATCTTTCCTATGAGAGATGACTTAAAGAGCTTGGTTTGCTTAGTCTGAGGAAAAAGAAGGCTGAGAGGATGATTGCTCTTTATAAATACATTAGAGGGATCAATACAAGGGAGGGAGAGGAATTACTTGAATACAGCACCAATGTGGACACAAGAACGAATAGATACAAACTGCCCTTTAGAAAATTTAGGCTTGAAATTAGATGCAAATTCCTAACCATCAGAGGAGTAGAGTTCTGGAATAACCTACCAAAGGAAGTGGTGGGGGCAAAATCCTTAGGTGCCTTCAAAACAGAGCTTGATAAGTTTATGGAGGGAATGATATGATGGATAGTGTAGCTTGTCTTTTACTACTGGTGATGGGTATGATAGTGACCTGGGAAGGGGCATTAGATGACGTGGGTTCTGAGTTATTACAGAGAAGTTCTTCTTGACTGGCTGTTGTGGACTTACCCTCGTGCTCAGGGTTTAACTGATCGCTGTATTTGGGGTTGGGAAGGAATTTTCCCCCAGGGCAGATTGGCTTGGGCACTGGGTTTTTTTTGCCTTCCTCTGTAGCATTGAGCATGGCTCATTTGCTGGTTGATTCTCTGTATTAAAGTCTTTAAATCATGATTTGAGGACTTTAATAGCTCAGTTATGGGTTTGAGGTTCATTCTAGGAGTGGGTTGGTGAGGTTTTGTGGCCTGCACTGTACTGGAGGTCAGACTAGATGATCATATTGGTCCCTTCTGACCTTAGAGTCTATGAGTAAGGAGTAGCCACCATAGATTTGTCAAGAACAAATTATGCCAAATCCACTTATTTTTCTTCTTTGGAAGGGTTATTGGCTTAGTGAATGGAGAGAACCAGTATATCGTGATTTTTCAGTAGGGTTTCTGACAGTCCAATTTGGTGCTCTCACAAGCAAAGTAGGAAAATAATGTAGTTTGGATGAAATTACAGTAAAGTGGATATGCAGCTGGTTGAAAGAAAGTACTCCGTTATCAGGAAAAAGGCTATTTTGAGTGTAACGTAGAGGAGGGAGAAGCACTCTGTCCATTCATTGACCCTTTAGGAAGAGAACTATTGTGGATGTTAGGATCCTGGTTCTTTTGAAACCAGCCAATTTTGCAACAGACTGACTTTTGGAAAGTAAACTTTATTATATAGGAGGGATAACTATTGATAAGCGTAAACCCAGGTTTGCATTTATAATTTTTGTATTGTAACCAGTTGACTGCTCAGAGCTCCATTATGGAAGTGGAAGCATGCCAGTAGAAAGTCTGTGGGTTACATTGAGAGGGGAAAGCAACAAGGGGGATGTTGTGGTGGGTGTCTGCTATAGACCACCAGACCAGAAGCAGGAGGTGGATCAGGCGTTCTATGGACAACTAGCGGAAGCTTCTAGATCACAGACCTTGGTGCTGATGGGGGACTTCAATTACCCTGACATCTGCTGGGAGGCCAATACAGCACTGCATGGGCAATCCAGGAAGTTTTTAGAGTGTTGGGGACAACTTTCTGGTACAAATGCTGGAGGAACCAACTAGGGGCCTTGCACCTCTCGACCTGCTGCTCACAGACAGGGAAGAATTGATCAGGGAGGTAGAGGTAAATGGCAAATTAGGCAATAGTGACCATGACATAGTTGAGTTCAGGATGCTGATTAAAGGAAGGAAGGAAAGAAGCAAAACACAAACCCTGGACTTCAAAAAAGCAGATTTTGGCTCCATTAGGGAACTGATGGGCAGGATCCCTTGGAAACCTAATCTGAAGGGGAAAGGAGTCCAAGAGAGTTGGTTATATTTTAAAGAAACCCTGCTAAGGGCACAGGAAGTTGCCATTCCAATTAGGAGAAAGAACAGCAAACATGTAAGGCACTCAGAATGGCTTAGCAGAGAACTCTGCTCTGAGTTTAAACATAAAAAGGAAGCTTACAGGGAGTGGAAGCTTGGTCAGATGACTAAGGAGGCATACAAAGGTATTGCTCGGGACTGCAGGGATAAAATCAGAAAGGCTAAAGGAGAAATGGAGTTGCGGCTAGCGAGGGATGTAAAGGCTAACAAGAAGGGGTTCTATAAGTATGTTAATAACAAGAAGGATCAGGGATGGTGTAGGTCCCTTACTGAATAAGTCAGGCAGGCATCCTTGTGACAGAGGATGAGGAAAAAGCTGAAGTGTTCAATGCTTTTTTTGCTTCAGTTTTCACAGGCAGGGTCAGCTCCCTGCCCACTACCTTGGGTATGGCAGATTGGAGAGAAGAGGAGAGGCCCTTGGTGACGGAAGGTCAGGTTAGGGACTGCTTAAAGAAGCTGGATGTGCATAAGTCCATGGGGCCGGACGAACTGCATCCAAGGGTGCTAAGGGAATTGGCCGATGAAATAGCAGCATCGCTGGCCATTATCTTTCAAAACTCATGGAGAATGGGGGAGGTGCCAGAGGATTGGAAAAAAGCAAATACAGTACCTATTTTCAAGAACGGGAAAAAGGAGGATCCAGAGAATTACAGACCTGTCAGCTTCACCTCAATCCCTGGAAAAATTATGGAGCAGGTTCTCAAAGAATCCATCTTAAAAAGCTTATTTTCTTCCAAAGTGATCAGGAACAGTCAGCATGGATTCACCAAGGATAAATCATGCCTGACCAATCTCATTTCCTTCTGTGATCAGATGACTGGTTTTCTGGATGCAGGAAGAACCGTTGATGTGATATACCTTGATTTTAGCAAGACTTTTGATAGTTTCCCACAGCATTCTCATTGGCAAATTAAGGAAGTATGGGTTGGATAGGTGGACTATAAGATGGATAGAAAACTGGCTAGATCAACGGTTTCAGCGTATAGGAATCAATGGTTCCATGTCTAGCTGGCAACAAGTAATGAGTGGTGTGCCCCAGGGGTCGGTCCTGGGGCTGGTTCTGTTCAACATTTTCATCAGTGATCTGGATGATGGAATAGACTGCATTCTCAGTAAGTTTACGGATGACACCAACCTGGGGGGACTAGTAGACATATTGGAGGGCAAGGACAGGTTTCAGGAAGCCCTAGATAAATTGGAACAGTGGGCCAATAGAAATCTTATGAGCTTCAATAAGGACAAGTGTAAAATCTTGCCTGTGGGATGGAAAAACCCCATGCACTGCTACAGGCTGGGAAACATTCAGCTAAGTAGCAGCAGTGTAGAAAAGGACCTGGGGGTCATGGTGGATGGGAAGCTAGATATGAGTCAGCAGTGTGCTCTTGCTGCCAAAAAGGCCAATGGCATACTGGGCTGCATCAAAAGAAGTATTATCAGCAGATCAAGGGATGTGATCATTCCTCTCTATTCTGCACTGGTGAGGCCACATCTAGAATACTGTGTTCAGTTTTGAGCTCCCCACTACAGAAAGGACAGGGACATGCTAGAGAGAGTTCAGCAGAGGGCAACCAAAATGCTTAAAGGGGCTGGAGTACAAGCCCTATGAGGAAAGACTGAGAACATCAGGCTTATTTAGTCTGCAGAAGAGAAGATTGAGGGGGGATTTGATAGCAACCTTCAACTACTTGAAGGGATGCTCCAAGAAAGAGGGAGCTCAACTATCCTCGGTGGTAACGGAGGACAGAACAAGGAGCAGTGGTCTCAAGTTGTGGTTAGGGAGGTCGAGGCTGGATATTAGAAAAAACTTTTTTTACTAGGTGAGTAGTGAAGCCTTGGAATGAGCTGCCTAGGGAGGTGGTGGAATCTCCGTCTTTGGAGGTGTTTAAGGCCCAGCTGGACAAAACCATGACTGGGATGGTTTAGAGGGAGTGGCCCTACTTCTGGTAGGGGGTTGGACTAGATGACTTCATGAGGTCCCTTCCAACCCTATGATTCTATGATTTATTCACTTTCTCTCACTTCTAACTAAACGTGTTCCTTCTTAAATAAGCCTTTTTATAAATATCACAAGTTTTGTTGTTTACAGGTGTCTTGATTTAAGGCAAACTGGAGCGCATTGCACCTTTGGGTGCACAGGATCTGGAATTTCTGTGAGTAGCCAGAGTGAAGGGCTGGATATTTCAGTAGAACTATTCAAAACTTGGGAATTTTGGAGCATCTGTTCTTAACTTTCAAGAAGTTGGGGCTGTCGTAGGAGAGGAAAGTATTTGAGCACGTGCATGAATAACCAGAGCAGTTGGGTGTTGGTTTTATGTTCTCTCACCTTAAAATAAAATTGCAAAAGCAAAATGTTGGAGGATAAGAATCTCATTCTTTTATTTTGACTATTCCTAAGTAACCAGTTTTTAGATTGATTTTTCCTCCTTACAGTATGTTTTCCTTAAATTGACTGTTCTCAGAGCTGTAGAATTTTTCATCAGGGATAAATATGAAAAGAAGAAGTACTATGACAAAAATGCAGTCAGTGTCACCAGTGTAAGTATGCAAATCCTCCAGTAATTCAAATAGTATTTTTTTGTATTTTTCTTAAAATTTCCAGTTTCTCTAAGGAGAATTTAAAGTAGTGGTTTTCAGATGTTTTTTTCTCACTGCCAAGTTGAAAAAAGTCATTTATGCATGCAACGCAACAATTACATCTTAGAGCAACGCATTGCAGTCTTTCTGTGGTGGCAGCAGGGGCATCATGACCCAGTACTGGGTCCTGACCTGTGATCTGAAAACCACTGATTTGAAGTTTCATTCAAGTACTTAACAGAAGAGGAACTGTATGTAGGAATGTTAAATGGATGATAAAGATGTGGACATATAACCATATATGTTCTTTTATTCCAGAGCCATACAGTGCTGATCTTTAATATCTGTTTAAAAAAGAGAGAGACGACTATCTTCTCCCCCATTCCTTGCCCTCCCAGAAAAACTTAGAGGTGAACAACTTTTGTGGGTGGCAGTTTCAAGATTGTGTTTGAGTTCAGATTTAAGAGAAACCTTAAAGCTTTATTTTGTAAATATTATTGAAGTGGGAAAAACCAAAACCTCAAGTAAGAACTTGGAGCAGTATTGACTCTTTTCCTTTGGGGGTTTAATGGAAAATGAATTGATATTGAGACAGGAAGAATTTAAGGATCACTCCCTTTGCAGATTCCTCCCTTCATGCCCTTTCCCAGCTTATTTGTCTCACTGTAATCAGTAAGCCCCCCCCCCCCAAAAAAAAGGGGGGGGGGGGGAGAATAAACCTGCAGTCTAAGTTCACTAAATTGGGAAGGAGACCAAGAGTTCAAATCTTGCTCCTACACTCAGTCTAAATTCTAGTGCCATTTTCTATCCTTGTTTTTGACTACAGCCATGAACCTCAATCTGCAGAAGAGTTTGAGGAGAGCAGCTGGAGACTTTTTTTTTTTTTTTAAATAAATTAGCAGAAAATTATTCCCAGTCACTGCAGGCACAGAACCCAAGTCTCTTAAGATGACAATCCCTTGACTCAGTGCTTGACAAAAGTGGCTCCTAGCTAGGCACCTGCAGTTTGGGTTTGGGGGGGGGGGGTCACCAGAGGCCATCCCTTCACTGCATTTCCTCAGTGGTGCTCGGAGCCAGGCTACAAACCCTGGTCACCATGGTGACCTGGCACTTGAGTTTTGTCTAGCCCTGCCCTGACTTACCCTTTGCATCACACTGTCTTCCAGAGTGACTAACCCGCTCTCTTCTCCTGTCTTTAACTACTATAAATTACATTCCTCTCCCGAAGACAAGTATAGAATACGGCAATCGTCATGATAAATATTCTACTCAGATTAATAAATAGCTTTGTAACCCAGTGTGAAAGTGTGTGTCAAGTGGCTGGTCTTCAAAGGGGCTAGTATGTTTGTAGCTTATGGAGTTGAGATCTAGATTAAGGATATGAAGGCTAAGGGAGTTCAAACCTTGTTACTGTGCTGTGTCAGGGGAGGTGATAGATACAGTTAAAAGACCATGTTGAAACAAGATTTATTCTTAACCTTAACAGCTTCTTCAGGAGTGATAAGACAGAGTAGTTTCCCGAATGTATGCTTTGCTTTTGGGTGTCCGTTGGAGATTGGAGTGAAAACCTTATGAAGTGTTTCAATGTGTTACCTACAGTGTTGTAGGCAATTTGAAGGGGAGAACATGTGCATTCCTTTCTGCCTTAACTTATTTCCAAACTCTTTAGGTTTTATGTGGATGGGGATTGTCCTGAGATAAATTTAAGGGTACTAGTGGAGTAGAAGTTTGAGAAACTGAGTTACAAGTCAACCCAATTTAGCCTTAATCAATCTCTGCCTATGTTTAGACAATTAAGGAGAAAATTTTTATTGCTGAAAGTGTATGAAGTACATTTACGCAAAACTAAAGCAAGAGAAAATTGATAAATGGGCCCAAGACCCCCCTTTCCAAGACACTTGGGAAGTCCTTCTACCGTCTCTGATCACTTGATCTGGTCCTTTAGATCATCTAAGTTTTTGGTCATTATTTCTCCAGATTGGGCCCATTTTATGTCGTCTTTGTGTTTTTTCCATAACTGATTACTTAATTGTTCTCCAGTTGGCTGTTAATACATTAGCTTTCTGGATTTTAGATGTACATTACACACCTGCATTGCTTGTATGTTGCATGTGCAAACTTCTGTACTTTCTGCTCACTGTGCAGTTTCTGGTTCATGTCATTTTATATCACCTGCTCTGATTCTTCCCAGAAAAAGTATTTTTTTATTACAGATTTGTGATTCTCCCCCCCCCCCAGACTTCCAGCACCATGGCCATGCATAAGGGGAGACAAGCACATGGGCTCCCCCACTAATCCATGGGGACACAGAGCTCTGTAAGCCGCAGTGCCAGGTCAGAAGCTAACAGTGCTGGCAGTCAGATCTTCTCATCCAGGAACTGTCTTTTGGAGAAACCAATCTGTAGCAACTTTTGGAGTGATCTAGAGCAGTGGTTTTCAAAACTTTTTTCCTAAGGACCCAGTTGGAAAAAAAAAACATTTGTGCCTGTGCTTCAGCAGTGACATCTTTGAGCAAAGCACTATAGTCTTTTGGCAGCAGCATCAGGGGGTGCCACGAACCAGCATCTGGAACCTGACCCTACGCTTGAAAACTGCTGATCTAGAATACTTGTCATGCCCCTCTGCTCATGACTCCATGGTACTTGAAAGATAGTAAGTACCATCTCAGGAAGTGGCTTACTAAATATCCAAAGCAGTCATGTAAGCCCTTAAATTAAAGGGCTACTTCTCTTTGGTAAGGACCTGGAACAAATTGGGTATGTCTGCACAGCTGGCAGCATTGTCAGAAGTGTGGAATAAATTCTGTGGGATTGATGAACAGTGGAGACCACTCAGTTGATCCAGAAGTGGACACCATTAATTCACCCCCATAAAAAGAGTAAAGTTGCCTCAAGTGGAGGGCATGGCCTGTTGATGTAGAGCATTGGGAGTGCTGTGATAGGTAGAAGTTAGGAAGTACATGGGTGATAACACAAGCTGCTCTGCATAGCTTGTGTATTTCCCATCGACTGTTGCCGAAATCCACTGGCAGTGTAGACCAAGTCTTAGTCCTCCCTGGATAACAACTTCAAGTGACATTTAAGGAATCCATTTTACCAATCCAAATTTAGGAAATCCAGCCTGTATTGATCAGGAAATAATTTTCTTCTCATCTGCCATTCTTGTAGATTCATGACTAGTGCTTCTCACTCAACTGGAATCATAGAATCATAGGGTTGGAAGGGACCCCACGAGGTCATC
>ML681979.1:24524763-24548824 GCA_007922195.1 Podocnemis expansa
CCTGGATTGCCTGTGCACTGCTGTATTGGCCTTCCAGCAGATGTCAAAGATGTTTGACTCTTGTCAAAGATGGATGATAGTCCATAGTTGTAATGAAGTCAGAGACGGGTGTGGAAAATAGGTCCACCAGTCATGTGGCCACTAGGGTTAAAGTAATATGTAGTGGCTGCAAACCATCTTCCTCTTTTGATCATTTTGTGAATGTAGCACTTAATTTCCTAAGTTTTCAAAATAAAAAGTGCCTGGAAATGGAACAAAATATTGTTTGTTTGATCCAAAACAAAATTTTTTGCTTATCATTTGGGTCTAGCCAGCTTTAAAAAACAAAAACAAAACAAAAAAAAAACACCTTTTTTGAAACTTCCATCAAACTATAAAATCATATACTCACTTTGCTCTACATAGAGCTTATCTTGTTACAGTACTTGCTACAAGAACGCTTTGTTTTCTGTACCTCTGAGCGAATGGAAGGAATCTAATGAGAGAGAGTGAATATATCTTTGCTGTGTTGTTTTTGGTTTTTTGGATATATTGATTGATAGTTGTTACTTTTACAGGTATATATTTAGGCCTGGTCAGAGAGCATGTAGGGTGAGGTATAGGTGCTCCTTTTTACTGGATCAATGTTCCCTCTAAGGGGAGAGAGCAGCTGAGCAACTCCTGTTGCTCGCTGCACTCTCCCCCCACCCCCACGGGGCCTGCTGTGCGGCATCACCCCCCTGCTCGCGGCATCGCCCCCCTGCTCCCGGTCCCCCCTCCCCCAGCCCCCACAAACTTACCCCAGCCCCGGCTGGACTGGAGGGGCAGGCCCAGCCCTAACTCCTGGGCCAGAGAAGCTCTACCAGAGCATGCCCAGAATTTCTGGGCATGCTCTGTTAAAGCTTCTCTGGGCGGGAGTTTTCAAAACTCCCTGCTCCACAGGAGCTCTACCAAGGGGCTCTGGCTGCCGGCAGTGCGCTGCTGGCAGCTTTCCCTGTGCTGGCGGCTGCGGCGTGCTGTGCTGCAGCGCGCCAGCGCAGCTTAGAGGGAACATTGATAGGTATAAATTAAAACAGGAATAGTAAATGTTTTTCAATGGAGAGGGCCTTTAGTCGGAACACGATTCAAACTCATGTCACAAGAAGACATTTAATAAGGAGCAAATAAAAATTGGCTAGTCTTTCAAGAGGTTCTTGGTTTTTTTTTTTTTTTTTAAGCTCAGGATTGCAACTGTTTTGAATGGACGAGGAGACTGCTCTAATAAATCTAGGAACATAAAAATTCAATGCTATGGATTTAGATGCCTTCGACTACAGCCTGAGAGGCAAGGATAAGGGATCCCTATGACAGTATGGGAAGTTTTGGTACTGGTCCCCCTGTTGTAGCTGTCATGGTGCCTGCTGTCATTGTCTCAACACACACAGCCCCAGGGAGGGGAGAATGGGCCTATGAGGAAGGAGGGAGAACAGAGTTGGGACCAAGCACTGTCCTTCAGGGATGGGAAGCCCAGCCTCATTCCCTCCTACAGGCAAGTTCTGTGCAGCAGTGAGGAGGAGCCAGTGCAGAACAGGAAGGGAAAGGGCACTTGCCCAGGCCATAGTGGTGCTTCTGGTCACTGTGCTGGCTACTTGCAATGCTGCCCTTCTGCAGCCCGGAGGTCTGGGATGCCTCCAGATGACTTCCAGAATGCTCGGTCTGAACCCTAGGTTAGCAAAATTAGTATGTGTGGATTCAAGAAAGTGTTACCCTGGGCATTTAATGTTGTGTTTGATGTACTCTGTATTCCTACTCTTAAAGTAGTAGAGACAAAGGGTGAAATCCTGTTTCCGCTGAAGTCAGTGGCAAAATTTCCATTGACTTCAGTGAGATCAGTCCAGGGTTTCCATATGCAAGCTTGTGCTTGATTGGTAAAAGGTTTTATAAAAATACAGGATATAATCTTTGAGTCTGATTTTAAAATCTCTTTGAAAAGGTATCAGTCAGTGAAGACTGTTAGCCTGTGCTGGAAGATTTTGCCTTGCTATTAATTTTAGAGAAAATTATATAATCTGCCTACCTACAATGGAATAACATGGGTGATAAAATAATTTGGGAGTTCTTTCGTTTCATAGAAGACCTGTGCATTTGAACTTTCTAGAAAATTCATGATGTAGGGTTGGAAGGAAAGCGTTAAGATTGGAACAGGGCATGTAGTGCCAAAACATATGACTCTGCCTCTTTTTAATAATAAGAGAGAGCTATCTTTTTATAAATAGAGACCTAACGAGAAGAACTGGGTTACTATTGTCAGTTGCGTGATGGTAGGAGCAGCAAGATGGATGGACGACAACTCCCCTTCAAACCCACTTTCCTGGCTTTTATTTTTCGGATGCTCTCTGAGGATAGTACATATATCTGTTCTAGAAACCATGTGTTTACAAATGTCTTAGTTCATGAGCCAGTCTACCACTGAAAAGATATTTTTTCATATTTACAGCATGGCTGGTGAAAAGGCAAGTTACAAAGCGTATTTCAGACTAGGTCATTTTGAACTCATGTAGTTAGTCAACTTCTAATCAATACTTTCTCTGAAGAATTAGAACCTCTAAATATCTATCTAAATTATATTTATTAAGACTTTTAGCCTTGCTGTAAACGTGATGAGTAAATGTTGGCTCAGGTGAAAGGGAAAGACGACTGACAATTGGGAAAAAGAATCGCAGACATCCTCGACATTCCACTGGATAGTCAGTCACCTGATCCATCACTGCAAAAAGGAGACCGGTTTTTGGCCCTCTATCAAACATCACCTGCTTTCATATTTCCATATTATCAGCTGACAGTTTCTTGTATTTATTCTGGGACATAAGCATTACCAATAAAGAATACCCCCACTTAGACTTTCACCAGCTCCAGTGGTGTTCTCCAAAGTTCTCTTAGAGGTAGCCACCTATCTACTCTCTCAAGGAATTGAGCCTTACCTGGATGATTGCCTCCTTGGAGCTGGATCACTCCAGGAAGCTCATCAAGCCACCAACACCAAGACACATTTGTTAAAGCACTGGACTTTCAGATGAATTCCTGGAAGCTGACCCCCATACCAGTGCAATGCCTGGAATTCTTAAGGGCTGACCTGGATGGTCTTATAGGCAAGTCTTCCTATCTCAGCACAAGTTTCTATCACTGGTTTCACTTAGAGGTAGTTTAATGAAGTCCAGAAATACCAGCCAGACTCTTCTTGGGAGTGATGGCTAGTGGATGGAGTCAGGGGTTGAGAGAGAGCCAGAAAGAGGAAGTAGAGCCCAAGGTCAGAACTGAAGTCACTGTGTATGCCAGAGTCAAGACTCAAGGCAGAGAGCTAGAGTCAGAAGTGAGTTGCAGATGGAACTGGTTTATTAAAAATCGGTGAAGGCTAGAGCAGGGCTGGTTCTGTGGCAGGAGAAAGACTGGGACAGGTTGGGAACAAGTCTGGGTAACACAGCATGGAAGCTCCATGGTTGAATCCCCAGGAGATGGAATGTTTCAGGCAGGTCAAGGAAATCCTTCTGGAATAGAAAACCCTACGCTAGAGCTACCTACTGGCCAAATTGAAGAGTTTTTTCATCTGCTTCATGTAAAAAGGTGCTTCACCTCAGGTTTCATCCACACCTCTTATCTTGAACTGTCTTGTGCCCCAGCATCAGTGACTGTCATTATTTGTGCTGGATTTAGGCACAAGTCAAATAAGCCATGGCATAAGGTCTTGCATTGTGAGGGGCCTCATTACCCTTTCTGTTATAATGTAATACACTTTCATTTTCCTCTTTGTTTTTTATGGTACGGGGCCTCTGAATCTTAACATAGTTTAGGGTCTCAGCATGTCTTAATCAATCCCCTACTCATTATCATCCATTAAGGTACATTTGGCTGCCATTTTGTCTTTTCATCCTCAGGTAGCAGGCTGATTGGTCTTTGCAAATCATACAGTAAGTTGTTTCCTTGATAGGGCATTGATAGGCTGTTTCCTCAGACACATCAACTGATTTCCCAGTGGGATCATAACCTGATATTATCAGTTTTGATGAAGTCTCCTTTGGCTTTGTAAGCAGTGTGCCCACTCCTATGCATCAGGGAAGGTAGCCTTTCTAATTGCCATTACTTAGGCTAGAACAGTTTCAGAACTTAAGCCCCTCATTTCTGAGACTCCGTATGTGGCCTTTTTAAAGGACAAGGTTCATCTGTGTCCTCAGACAGCCTTTCTTCCAAAGGCAGTCTCACAGTTCCAATAAAATCAGTACATACTCCTCCCGGTCTTTTACCTGAGATCTCCCACTAACCACCATGAGCAAAAGCTTCATTCATTGGATGTCAGGAAGGGGTTTGGATTCTGTATCAAAAGAACACAAGTCTAAACTATTTACTAGTAGGAGTAGTACCAGATAGCTTTGGGACCAGTACAGTCACTTGATCATAACAGACCTTGATACATCACATTGTTCACAATGAGATTCTTTGGGATGAGACCAGAAGGCCCTTCAGCCTAACAGCCCAATTCACAAGGGCCTGGGCTTCCTAAACGGTATTTCTAGCTCAGGTCCCTATTCAGGACAAATGTAGGGCTGCAAATGGTCATTTATGCACACCTTTGTGACACATTATGCCACTACCCATTAAGCCAGAAATGATATAGTGATTAGCAGGGTAATCCTCTAGTTGTACTCCATTGAACTCTGACCCTGGCTTTTGTGGGGTCGTTTGGGAGTCTCCTACTTGTCATGGATGTGAGCAAACACCTGAAAAAGAAAAACGGTTGCTAATCTTCTGTAACTAGTGTTCTGTGAAATATGTTGTTCATGTTCATTCCCAAGACCCGCCCACCTACTCCTCTGTCAGAGTCTGCCAGCAAGGAGGACCTGAAGATATGGGGACTAATAGAACTCTATATATTGGGTGCCAGGAAGGCATGACTACGGGGAGCCTCAGAGCCAACCTTACAGATATCACTAGGGCAAGAATCTTCTGATGACTGTGCATGCAGCATGCACACACTTACTTGGAATGAACATGAGCACCACATCTCAAAGAACAGGTTAGATAAGATTACTAACTTTCTCTTTTTCAAACCAACTTGCTTACTTTGCAGAGATAAGCTAGTAGACTCTCTGGAACTATTTGAATTGACCTTGTGACCTACTCTTATATACAGCTAAGTGTTTACATTTTCCATTTCATGAATCTGAAGTGGGATAGTGCCAGCGAAAGCTTATGTAATAAATATTTGTCTTAAGTGCCACAAGACTCATTTTTTGTTTTTTCTGAAATACGCTAACAGGCTATCCCACTGATCTTCTTTGTTTCACAAAGACAAGTGAGTCCTGTGGCATTTTTAAAGACTAACAAATTTAATTATTGCATAAGCTTTTGTGGGAGAAAATTCCACTTCATCAGATACTTTGTTTTGTATCCCTAGTTTTCAGAGATGCATATCAGAGCAGAACTTGTTTGATGCAGTTGGAATTCAGTGAACAATTTGTTCCAGGTGGAATGTCAGAAAAGAGTTCTTTTTCCTGCCACAGGTGTATTGGTTCTGGAATGCTAACACTAGTTTAAAAATGAAAAATAACTTGTCAGTGATTTGAGCAAATACATCCCTGAATGTTCACAGAACTTACTTATTGATAGATGCAAATTTACTAAAGTCACCTCTATCTTTCAGCATTTTAAAAATTGTAAGCAAGTTGGGTTTCCTATTAAGTGTGTGTATGTGGAAGCTAGTGCAGATTCTAGCCACTGCTGCCAAGCAAATAATAATATATTTTAGTAATGTAAAGATGCATTTAGCTTATTACTGAATAGATCAAAAGCTTAAACTAATCATTTAGCCAAAGGAGATGTCTTACTGCAATATCTAACTAAAGACGAGGTAAAGTTTTTACAATATTTTGCTTGCCTTCTCTATTTGGTTCCCAGTCTCTTTGTAAATTAACTATGCATTTGTAAAATGGCCACTAGAGGTACTTCTGTTTGGTCAACCTGGTAAGTTAAGTGGTTAAAACACTGACACAGTAAGAAACTGAAATGTAGTTCACTCTGCTACATACTCTTATTCCTATTCCTTTGAATCCTTTAATGAATCAAGAAATCTTATTATAAGGGTAGTAGATGAATGTAAACTTTTAATTTCATGGGCTTTTCTTCAGATGCACAAATGATTTTGAATAAATTTTTGACTGTGCTGTACAGACTTACTATAATGTCTTGTGTTGAACATCAGAGACTGTGAAATACAGCATTAAATTAAACTGGGCCAAAAGATCCTGTAAGAACCACAAATCCTGCAAATAGAGATTCAAAGGAAGAGCTAATGGGAGGGATATATATGAGAGAGAGGTTTGAATTGGTGAAAGTGAACTGAGTCTAGTAGACCTTTCACAGATTCTTGAAAACATGTACAGTGGAAGTCTGATAGACATCCTCAGAAACATGAATAGGGAGATCTCTAAATTACCAAATTGAAGGCCCTTCCTTAATGTTAAGTCTGATAAAACTTAAAGGCAGATGAGAGAGATCCAAGTGATTGCAATTGCCTTTTAAGAAATGTAGGAAGAATAAGTGTTGAATTAGCTTTGTAATTTTTAAAAATTACAAAGCTATCAGCTGTTCCAGCCACTGACCTAATGTGTCCTTCATTTATTACATAACAATATAATTAGTCACTCACAAGTTTCTCAGAATAGTCATCTACCAGTACTTTGTCTCCTCTGGGTGAAATGTTCCAAAGGGGTCGCCGTGTTAGTTTAGTTCGGGAAAACAAACAAGGAGTCCTGTGGCACTTGAAGACTAACAGATTTATTTATCGCATGAGCTTTCATGGGAGAAAATCCCACTTTGTCAGATGCTGTGAAGTGGGATTTTATCCCATGAAAGCTCATGTGATAAATAAATCTGTTAGTCTTTAAGTGCCACAGGACTCCTTGTTTGGTCTGGGTGAAATGTAACTCCTCAACCCTTGCTAAACATTGGGTCTGGCTGTTGTTTCCAAAGTGTCTGTTACAATATCATCTAGGTATTAGTTTGCCAGTCGTCAAAGAGCTGAATAGGCAAGTGGTTTCTTAGCCCGTGACTTATGAGTATCTATCTTCTGAATGCTTCAAATATATTTATTACATTGTAATAGTGATGAATGAAAACAAAACAGTACACTTCAAAGAAGACACCGTGACAGTTCACTACCTCAGTCCAACTTTTGACATAATTTCTTCCATGAATAAACTTGAAACTACTGAAGAATAATTCCAAACAAAAGGATTGCTGCCTAGTCACCAGCACTTCAAGATCAATGGGTGGATTACACGTAAGATTAATAGATGTGTAGGTTTGGGCTTGACTAGGAGAGGGTCTGAAGATCCCTGAATACAAGAGGGTATCCAATCCAAAGTGTTGTGGGGACTGGAGAGTAGAAGTAGCATGGTTAGGGAGAGGATCAGGAATTTCATAGACTTCTCATTGAGTGTTTCTGTGGCTGGGTTGGATCAGGGACCATTTATTAGTATTCCACCATGCTAACTCCCTGTAATAAGAAACGAGACTGAAAGATAAATCTTTTTTAGAACCATTTAGATGGGATTTGAAGCTGCTCTTAAACAACCTTCTCAATGACACTTCTTAAACTTCCCTTTGGCCAAAAGACAAATGGAGTTGCGGCTAGCGAGGGATGTAAAGGATAAGAAGGGGTTCTACAAGTATGTTAATAACAAGAAGAGGATCAGGTATGGTGTAGGTCCTTGCTGAATGGGGCAGGCATCCTCGTGACAGAGGATGAGGGAAAAGCTGAAGTGCTCAATGCTTTTTTTTGCTTCAGTTTTCACAGGCAGGGTCAGCTCCCAGCCCACTGCCATGGGTATGGCAGATTGGAGAGAAGAAAAGAGGCCCTTGGTGACAGAAGGTCAGGTTAGGGACTGCTTAAAGAAGCTGGATGTGCACAAGTCCATGGGGCCAGACGAACTGCATCCCAAGGGTGCTAAGGGAATTGGCCGATGAGATAGCAGCACCACTGGCCATTATCTTTCAAAACTCCATGGAGAACGGGAGAGGTGCCAGAGGATTGGAAAAAAGCAAATGTAGTGCTTATTTTCAAGAAAGGGAAAAAGGAGGATCCGGGGAATTATAGACCAGTCAGTCTCACCTCAATCCCTGGAAAAATTATGGAGCAAATTCTCAAAGAATCCATCCTCAAACACTTAGAGGAAAATAAAGTGATCAGGAACAGTCAGCATGGATTTGCCAAGGGTAAATCATGCCTGACCAATCTCATTTCCTTCTATGATCAGATGACTGGTTTTCTGGATGCAGGAAGAACTGTTGATGTGATATACCTTGATTTTAGCAAGGCTTTTGATACAGTTTCCCACAGCATTCTCATTGGCAAATTAAGGAAGTATGGGTTGGATAAGTGGACTATAAGGTGGATAGAAAACTGGCTAGATCAACGGTTTCAGCGTGTAGGAATCAATGGTTCCATGTCTAGCTGGCAACCAGTCATGAGTGGTGTGCCCTAGGGGTTGGTCCTGGGGCTGGTTCTGTTCAACATTTTCATCAATGATCTGGATGATGGAATAGACTGCATTCTCAGTAAGTTTGCGGATGACACCAAGCTGGGGGACCAGTAGAAATATTGGAGGGCAAGGACAGGATTCAGGGAGCCCTAGATAAATTGGAACAGTGGGCCAATAGAAATCTTATGAGGTTCAATAAGGACAAGTGTAAAATCCTGCCCGTGGGATGGAAAAACCCCATGCACTGCTACAGGCTGGGAAACATTCAGCTAAGTAGCAGCAGTGTAGAAAAGGACCTGGGGGTCATGGTGGATGGGAAGCTAGATATGAGTCAGCAGTGTGCTCTTGCTGCCAAAAAGGCCAATGGCATACTGGGCTGCATCAAAAGAAGTATTATCAGCAGATCAAGGGATGTGATCATTCCCCTCTATTCTGCACTGGTGAGGCCACATCTAGAATACTGTGTTCAGTTTTGGGCTCCCCACTACAGAAAGGACAGGGACATGCTAGAGAGAGTTCAGCAGAGGGCAACCAAAATGCTTAAAGGGCTGGAGTACAAGCCCTATGAGGAAAGACTGAGAACATTAGGCTTATTTAGTCTGCAGAAGAGAAGATTGAGGGGGGATTTGATAGCAACCTTCAACTACTTGAAGGGATGCTCCAAGGAAGAGGGAGCTCAACTATCCTCGGTGGTAACGGAGGACAGAACAAGGAGCAATGGTCTCAAGTTGCGGTTAGAGAGGTCGAGGCTGGATATTTAAAAAAAAAATAAAAAACACAACTTGGAGAGTGGTGAAGCCTTGGAATGAGCTGTCAAGGGAGGTGGTGAAATCTCCATCTTTGGAGGTGTTTAAGGCCCAGCTGGACAAAACCATGACTGGGATGGTTTAGTGGGAGTGGTCCTGCCTCTGGTAGGGGGTTGGAGTAGATGACATATGAGGTCCCTTCCAACGCTATGATTCTTTTCGGGAAAAGTGGTGTTCACCAAAGAGTTAAGAGTGAGAGATGGACAGGGCTATACGATAGGCATTTTCAGGCATTGGTGAGGCTTCTGGATTGTGAAGTGAACTAGAAGTGTACCCAGGTTCATCACGTTGGCCTTTTTTAATCCTGCAGGCACAAGTACATACCATACATGTCTGGCCAGACCTGGGAGTTAAAAGATATTCAGCATTCCTCACCTGATTGCATACAGCTATTATGAAGTCAGGCAGCCAATAACCTTGCCCAAGAATGAAGAAACAAAGTCACAATGGGCAACTGTTGAATCAGTTGCATGCAGATTGGATTCAAAATATTTGATTCAAAGCACATTATAATATATACGTAAGTTGAAAATTGCTCTTTGCTAGTAGGTGTGTAGGCACAGTCCTTGGACATTTGTATTACGGTTGACTTTCTGATATCTTCATTTTGACAGGTAAAATGCAAATCTGCAAACAAGCTTGTGAAAAGTGGGCTAATGCTTCAGTGTATGTTATTGTAGAGATCAAAAAGTGTTTGATCTCTGTTGCATCATTTGAATTTGTGGTATGGCCTCACCACTAGCAATCATTATTTGTTTAATAGACTTTCAAATGTAGAAAACTCCTGTTTCACAGTTAAAAATGGGGGGAGGGGGCAAAAAAGAACAAACCAAAAAAGCCAAACTGAACAGCCCGAACTCTCATCGTGTGTCAGACCTATTTGATAAAGGGCAATTTGTTTATAGGAATCAAAAAGCATAGTCTGAAGTGAGATTTTAAATTTTTAGTAAATTATGGAGAGACTTTCACATCTGAGTACAGTCTCTGGTAAATTATATTTAGATTGTAAATAGAGTTTCCATAGTTTACTGTGTTTAGTTAACAAATCTTTTCATGCTCAAATAAGGCTATGAGTGAAGAAAACCTTGATTTCAGAAATTAATGTGGTGAAGTCAAAGTGCTGGCTGTGATATCACTGTATTTCCATAGCAAGAGTTATAAGCATAAGATTAATTTACTATATCATCAGAGGGAGAGTTTCATGTATTTCTTATAGTAACACTAGTAGAGTTATTGACAATGTAATAGCACAAGAATACTGGCCAAGTAATTTTTTGTATAAATATTTCCTTTCTACAAATTTAATCCAAGGAGAAATTTCTTCTTGAAACTACAGAACACTCTATTAAAAACAAAGCCCCCTTTCTTTTCTGGAACATCATGCACCAACTTTCAGGCCAAAGTGCATTTCCAGGATCTGTATATATTTGGGTAGTGAGTATTTATATTCAAAACATGCATGCAGGGTACTACAATAATACTCATGGGCTCCTCTGCAACAAACATGGAACATTAAAAGAATGTTACAAGTGGCTTCTCTGTAACTTTCAGCTAGATTTTAAGAGCCTATGTCACAGTTTATTTAATACAAATAAAAAAGGGTAAGAATGCCATTAAATATCAGACACGCAACAAGGTGGGTGAGGTTTGAATTGGAGCAACTTCTATTAATGAGAGACTAGCTTTTGAGCTTACGTACAAAGCTCTTTTTGAGGCCCAGGAAATACATTACCCATGCCTGAAAAAGAGCTCTTTGTAAGCTTGAAAGCTTTGTCTGTCTGTCTGTCTCTCTTTTTAACAGAAGCTGGTTCAGAAAAAGATATTATCTCATCCACCTTTTCTCTCTAATATCCTGGGACCAGCCATGGCTACAATAATGCATATCTAAATCAGGGTTGTTGGGGTTTTTTTTTGGTGTTTTAATGTACATAGAGTTGTGCCGTAATAGCTCCCTTTATTTTAAAATTTGCTTGTGGATGCTAATGATGATATAGGGTGATACAGAGTTGTCAGTTTTACAGCTCTGAAGATCTACTGCACATTTAGTAAACATATTTCAGCTTCATTTTTCTGGAAAGCGAATAGAAGGATAATGTGTCCATTAAAGTGATCAGCTACACACAAAGAAATGGGTTAGGAAGATGTATGAAAATGCTTTTAGACAAATCCCATTTTCATGTGTAAATTGCTTCTGTTGCATATATAACTGTCCCATAATATCTTGGGTAATTCTGGAAGCATAGCACTGGTGGTAATGATCGTGCATGCTGATCCCCAGAAAGGAAAATATATATAAATTGCTTCATAATAAGTCTGGCAGTCTACTGCAAAGATACTGCTTTGTATTAACCAACAGCCTTTTCAGTTATTTAGTATGTTCTTAAACAGAGAGCAGTGCATTAGAACTTTAATTAAATGTATAACTTTCAGAGATATTTTGCTATATCCTTTAAATAAATATTCTGTTAGAGTGAACAAGAACAAAGGCACTCCCCTGTCACTCCCCCACCCACCCATGGGACTATGTGCCTTCATGCTTCAGGGCATTAATATTTCAACAGTCACATTGGATAAAATTGAACTGGAGATGAAACCTAATTATTTTTCTCATTTCTGTGATGTGATCTTATCCAGGTTCATTTTCTTATTTTTATATTCTAGTGAATTTCATCATAAATTGTTCACTGTTAACTGATAAAACTCTTCCTTTAAAAACAGCACTAGTAAAATTCAAAAGACCAAAATGCAAACACATTGTGTCTCCTGCCTTGTTTTTCCAAAATGCTTCTGTACCTTGGGGGGGGGACGACGTATGTTCTTTTGCTTTTCCTACAGTCTGTTAATTCCCTTCATCTGCCTTAGTTCTGTCTCATCCCTTTCATCTGCTTTGTACAGATGTCCTCCTCTGATGCTGCTCAGCCTTTGGCACCCTCTCCTTCTCTGCAAGCTGCTGCTGAGAAGAGCAAATTGGAGGTATCTTTTTCCTAGTGTAATTTTTTTGTCAGTCTGCATATTATAACACAGTGCACAGATTCGTGCATTTGATTTCATCCATAATGTAGAGTAACTTCACTGAGATTTAGCACAGCATTTCATTGTCTGTTAAAAAGGCCTCAGACATTTTAAAACAAGCGGGAAGCTTTTTTTGCACTCTATCCTGATTCCATAAGTAAAAGGTACTAGTGCATCTAGCTGTGTAATTTTTAGTCTAATATACTTATTTTGGATTACTATATTCAGACTTTTATTCTGTTGTCCTACAGCACCATGTGAAGACACCTTCATGCCACTAGCAGAGTCATAAGTTTTCTCTTTTACCTTTATCTTAGAGCATTGTTTTGATAAAACAGCACACCTATGTCCTCCAGTGAAGAAAGATTCCAAACGATTGCTTCAGAAATAATTCCTGGAAAAGGGACTGCCATTCCAGCCCATAAATACCACCAAATAGTTCTATATTTTCACTAAATTCATATTGTCTGTCTTTTGAATTTTCTTCTAGTTATGGAGGAAACATAAACATTGGACAAAGTCATAACCTTCGAAATCTCTGTTCAGCATTTAAATCACTCAGCACTCTATACAAATATATGTGGCACGTAAGGCATCAGCACTTGTGCATAGGAGTCTTGTGGTAGAATCAATATTTTTACAATGATAACTAATCCATAAACTATTTTTTAAACTCTGGCACCTAACTTCAAGTATTCTACATTATGAATTTTTGGCTTAACTTTTACACTTCAGAGTGTGTGAATGTATGTCTGACCTAACTTCCAATTCTTATAATGTTCAAGAGTTAGTCATAGTCTTAGAAACTGTAATTAAGTGGTAAATGTAATTATTTTATAGTTGCCATATTATTCTAAGCATTTTCTTTGTCTTTATTTTTTCTGGCTTTTCTTTATATCTAACACTTAAATTGTAGGTGCTAACAACACTTAACCTAGTGAATTTAATTTCAGTAGATCTTGTACATATTTTTTAATAGTAATATCATCCACTTTTAGTTTACATAACTATTCCCATTCTAACTACATTTTCAAAATACTTAAAACTTTCTGACATGTTCACTTTGTTTTCGGTATTGTATTGCCAATAGGTACATTTTTTTTTTTTTGAGTAAAATTTACAGAGCAGTAGTTCAGTTATTCTTGGTGGAAATGAGGAAAGAGGAGGTGAAGAGAGGAGAAATTTTACTTTCATGTTGTATTTTGATGCTTTTTGACTAGTTCTCAAAATAATAGGGCTGGGAACACCGGTTAAGCATGAAAACAGCATTAACTGAGAATGCATATGCTTGTTTTGTTTTGATGTGATGGAGTTAGGAAAACAACGAACCAGTATATTTAACTTATAAAGTTAAAGTGTGCAGGGGAGAGGTGATAGCCATGGAAGACTTAAATGCATAGTGAAAATCTGGTGACTTCTGGGAATCATTAGGAACAGCTGAGGTTGAGAGAGAGAGATCCTCCATGCTTTATCAGTTGCAGAGCAAGGAGTGCCATTCTGGTGCACCCAGAAAGCTCTGCTTTTTCTGTGCTGTGCAGACAGTGGGTACTTCTCTATAAACTATATAAAATGCATTCAGCTGGGCCTGATGGTGATAGTGAAGTAACTATAAATTCTTCTTTGAATGTTTGCTCATGTCATTTCCAATTAAGTGTGTGTTTACCCCGTACACAGTCACTGGAAGGCCTTTTCCCCCAGTGGAACTGTCGGATTGGCTCTGGAATTCCTTGAAGTCCCATCCTTTATGGTGCTCTGTGAAGAGTGCGACCTGACCCCCTACCTCTTCAGTTCCTCCTTACCTCTTGTGATGGTTGGCTGGAATCTGTTGCCTGATGCTCCACAAGGGTCTTCCTC
The DNA here is from genome assembly GCA_007922195.1 of Podocnemis expansa. Lineage (NCBI taxonomy): Eukaryota > Metazoa > Chordata > Testudines > Podocnemididae > Podocnemis > Podocnemis expansa. Next base: position 24,538,928 of record ML681979.1, read on the forward strand.
CAGTGTTCTTTACTCTGTTCCTGTAAATAGTTTAAAATAAGTGTGAATCAGTAGGCATTAAGTATTTAGAATTAGAATAAAATAGTTACACTAGGACATATCTTCTTAAAGGACTGTTACTCTCCTCCGGAGGCCAAGATATGTCTGTCCTCTAGATTTGAACCATGTGGGGCTTATGAAAAGCCCATGCCAAAGGGAGACCCACAAACTGTATGCCTTAAGTGTTTTGGGGAGACATACCAGAGGGGCTGCTGCAAGATTTGCAGAAACTTTCATCCCAAATGATTAACATTTGGCTCCTTTCCTTTAAGTTCCTTCTCATGGAGGTAGTTCTCTGTCCCTTCCTGAGCCCATTGGACCCTGGACCAATGTAATGGCATCAGTCAGGAGCACACTGGCATCTGTTTGGAACCTTCTGCTGATGAAGGACTCTAGTTTTCAAGACCCTCAGCACCGCAAGGGATCACTGGCACTGAAGATCAGGTTACATGCTTGGCAGTGCTCTTCCTCACCTATACCTAAATAAAAACAGACGATGACACACAATTTGCTAGCCCACTCCGAGACCATCAGGGCATAAGGGCCATGTCTACATCTAATGCTTAGCTCAGACTTACTTAGTCCGAGCTAAGCAGTTGGTGTTAGTTCAAACTAACTGCGGGTTGGTTCAAACTAAACAGAACTTTTTAGTTTGAACTAAATGCATTTTTTTAGTTCAAACAGAAAAGTTAGTTAATCTTTGCAGTCAGCTTTGGATTTTGCACAGGTGTCCCACGGACCTGGAAGACTGGTAACCAAACTGGTAAACCAATTTAATGTTGATAAGTGCACTGTAATGCACACTGGGAAATATAATCTCAACTGTGCATGCAAAATAAGTGTCATCCATTCTAAAAGGAAATTTAGTAATCATGGATAGTTCTGTAAACTCATCTGCTTCATATGAAACAGCAGTCAAAAAAGCTGACAGTGTTGGGGATTATTAGGAAAGGGATACATAAAGACAAACTCATAATGCCACTGTACAAGTCTATGGTACTTTCACATCTTGAATACGATGTGGAAATTTGATTACCCAATCTCAAAAATTGTATGTTAGAATTGGAAAAAGTACAGAGAGAGGCAGCAGAGATTGTCAGGGGAATGGAACAGCTTGAGTCTGAGGAAAAACTAAAAAATTAGGGCTATTCATCTTACAGAAGGGATGACTAAGGTAGGATACATTAGAGGTCTATAAAATCATGAATGGCATTGGGAATATTAATAGGGAAGAGTTATTTACCCCTTCACAGGACACACAAACCGGGTGTCATTCAATGAAGCTAATAAGCAGAAGGCTTTAATCAGACATAAAAAAGTACTTCTTTACTCACTATAGTTAGCCTGTGCAACCTGGTGCCGCAACTTGTTGTGAAGGTGAAAAGTATAATGGTTCAAAAAAGATTTAGGTGAGTTCATGGAGGTTAGAGCCATCAATAAGTATTAGCCAAGGAGGTTGTGTTACCCCGGAAAATCAATTCCTGGACTGTCCAGCAGTCTGAGTCTTAACTTCCAACACTCTAGGGCAACGAAGATGAGACCATTCCTCACCTAAACGGACAAATGCCCCAAGTGGAGAATACAGCTACAGCCCGCTGGTCAAGCACAGACCAGAAGCAACAAAAGACTTAGAGCCAAAGGTTCTTCAGAAAACAAACATAAGGTTTATTACAATACTTATTCTGAGGATTGACAAAGAATTCCTACTCATTTCACATATAGCCTAACAGTAATATAACACATTAAAACTATTCTATGCAAGTAAAACACTAAACAACACTTACATTTACAAAAGACATTCAGCAAGTGGGGATCAGTCACTTGCAGAATGGAGAGATCTCAGATTTTAACATTACTCCTTTTTAAACCTCATATGGATTCCTTATCTTAAACTTTCCCTGCTGGTTCGCCTATCACCACAAATTACTTTGTAAGGATTGGGTCCCCCTGTCAGCGGTTAACACTGTAAACTGTTTGTTGGTCTTTAATCTTAACTAGTGATGTCCTACCCTCCTTGGGACCCTCTTCTTACCACAATTTTAAAGGATTAGTTCTCTGTACCCGGTCTGGTCTTTGATGTCTTTGCACTCACTGGCTGCCTTGTCCTTTTCTGCTGCGGTCTCTGTGGCAACTGCAATGATGGGTGGCTCAGAAGGAGAGCTCGCAGGTGTACCTGCTTCTTTGTGACATCTGCAGGGGTTCTGACAATGCCGGAGCTTCAAAGCCTCGAGCTTTTGAAGTGGGCTTATGTGGAACCAGGCTCCCTCAGAAGCATGCACCTTGAGTCAAGGCTCAGATGTCGGATTGGTGCAGCCTCTTTTGGACAGCCTATACCAGAGACGGTGAGACACAAGGTCCCCCAACTGAGAAGATGTCCCAATTGTACCCTCTGGCTGCTTCTTCCCAGAGATGGTGAGACCCGAAAATCCCCCAGCAGAGACTTCACTCTGCTGTACCCTTTGGTCGTGGAGTGTGCGTGGAAGCTTTTGGCTGTGTGATATTGGTTGCTCACAGACTTAACCGCAGGACTCAGTTACCTGCCTGTCTGGAGTGCATGAAAGATTGATTATTCAGGCTCGCCCTTCTGAGACTAAGTCCAGAGACCTAGCTCAGAGACTAAGTTCCACCAGAGACGTTGTCACTCTCTCTGGGGTCAAGTGGTAGTATGACTCCTAGTGTAGCGGGAACATAGCCAGAGGCCAGTGGAACCCAATAAGGAGTGCGAGAGATCTCTGAAGTTCTGCTGCTGTGCAGCTTCTTTTATACACTATCATCACTTTCATCTCCTCTTGACCACTCACAAAAGATGTGATTTCATCCTCACCCAATCACAAAGAGGATGATTTCACCCAACACCTGCACAGTGCAGGTGATAGAGATCAAAGGGTTTTAGGGGTCCTTGGACAGTGGGAGGAGACCTCAGAATACTTGATGGGAGGGGGAATGAGGGAGTTCAAAAGTTTAAAATCTTCCTCCATCTTGACCTACTTTTCCTTAAAGAGAGAGATCTATTGGTTCTGTTCCCCTATGATCCATGTGTATGGAAATCAAATTTCACTTGCTGAGTGCATTTTGAATACTAGCTTTGTAAATGATAACTTATGGATACTTTACCACTACTTATTACATATTATGCTATTTCTAGCTTTATTTTAACACAATTTTTACTAGATTGCCTTACACTATTTTCCTACTCATATGTGTCTTCATCCAATCAAGATTTGCTGTGATACTAAGGAGATGGCAAAAATCTCAGGCTACAGTTGGGGAGGCAACCCCATGCTCTAGGTATCCCTAAACTTCTGACTGCCAAAAACTGGAACTGAACAAAAGGTTAATTGCCCTATTCTGTTCATTCCCTCTGAATGATCTGGCCCTGGCCACTTTCAGAATACAGGTACTGGTCTAGATGGACTTTTGATCTGACCTAGTATAAAACTCTTCTTAGGTTTTGATTCTTGTTATGTCAGATGAGCCATAGCCTTTTATCTACAATGGACAAAGCCAATCAGAAAATTGTGCAGACTGTTTCTTACCATGGTTGAAAGAGTTCAAGGTCAAGCTATATTCTCTTGTAGGATCATTAAGTGGGTCTTTGGCTGTATCTTCTGCTGTGAGCTGTTGTATTGCTTTCCCCCTCCTGGGCTTAGGGCTCATTCTTCAAGTGCACAAGCAACATTTAATGGCATTGCTTCAAGAATGCTTTCAGTTTGAGATTTGCTAAGCAAGTATATGGAGTTTCATCCACACATTTGTGCAACATTATGCTCTAATACCGGATTTCTCCTCTGACTCATCCTTTGGGACAATGGTCATTCATATGGCTCTGCCACCTGTATCCTCTCACCCTCCTCCTCCTCAAATACTGGTTGCCAGTCACTGAGAGTAGAGAACCTGTGAGGACAGGCACTTGAAGAATAAGTGTAAGTTACTTATGATACCTGGAGATTTTTTTGAGATTTGTGGTCCCTATTGGTATTTCATTGCTGTCCTTCCCCTTTGCTTTGGATCATTCTTGGATTCCTTAAAACAAACAAGGAGTCCTGATTTTTCTCCCATGAAAGCTCATGCAATAAACAAATTTGTTAGTTCTTGAGTGCCACAGGACTCCTTGTTTCTTTTTCTGAACTAGACTAACATGGCTGATGCTTTGGATCTCGGGTTCATTGTAGAGAAGAAGTTTGAGAGGCGGTAATCCGCTTCATCCTTTCTCTCTTTTTGGTTACAAGCCTGTGGAGTGGAGGTGCATGCAGGGACCCAGAGATACTGCTTCTCCTTCAAGTGATTGCTCACATGCACTCCAAGTAGGTGCGTGCGCATGCGCGTGCACGGGTGCCATAAGATTTTTCCCTCAGCCTTCCCCTCCCTTTCAGAGTCAGCTACAGAGCCCCCTTGAGGCCCGCCACTACATCCCACCTTATAAGCCCCCCCCTCCCCCTCCCCTTCAGGTCCTTCTTGCTGGAAACCGACAGTGGGATAGGTGGGTGGGTCTTAGAGTGGATGTGAGCAACACCTCTCGGAGAACAACAGTTACGGGAAAGGTTAGTAACCATCTTTCTCTTTTGAGTGATTGCTCACATGCACTCCAAGTAGGTGATTCCCAAGCACTTTCTGTAGAAAGTTGATATGATCAAGACCATTTAAGGTGGTAAGATTATAATACTGAATTGTAATGCAACACTGAATTTTGTTTGGTTTCACTGTATGCATTTAACAATACATTATAGGGTTCTTTTTCAAAGTATTATAGGATATCACAAGCAAGTAAAGGTATTCCGGAATTGATAGGTGTTATCTGTGCATGGGCATTTCCATAAACTACAGGCAAAAAAGGTTAATTTCAAGCCAGATTTTTTTGTGTGTGTGTGTTATCTGATGCAGTACTAGAAATCTTTGGGGACAAGAAGTTGTAAGTAATATTTTCAAAAGCACTTATGAGCCTTAGGCCACGTCTGCAATGAAAATTCTGTATCGGTCCCACGGATTGATGCAATGGAGTTGACTGAGCGGCCAGTATAGACCCATTCAATTCATCCTTTAAGTGCTTTCCTGTCAATGCAGGAACTCTATATCCTTCCAAGTGGAGTCAAGCTGTGTTGATGGGAGAGCATAGCCTGTCAATACAGCCAAATGAAAATAACTTAAGTCAAAGTAATTAAGTTGACAGGAGATGCATATTATGCGGCCCTTAGATTGTGTATCTCCTGTTGACTTAGTCCTGCAGTGTAGACCAAGCCTTAGTCCTATGTCAGAAGTGACTTAGGTTTTTAAGTTCCTCACTACCTACGGCCATTTTTGAAATGGGAGGAGTTCTTTTCAAAATTTTACCCATTAAGCAAGCAGGGACTCAATCATGTCTCATGTAAATCACATTGTGTACCTTCCCAAAGTAATTGCATTTGCTCTGAATACAGAATTAGTTTGGAGAATTCACAGGCAAATTTGGTTAAATTAAAACTAGTTTTAAAATAGGTCCTTTAAAAAAATTAGCACTCAACATCGGATCTGATCTTGTCCCAAATGATCTTAAGAGAATAATGCGGACAACCTCAAACTTTGGAAGTAGTTAAACCCCTGTAAGCCTCAACATTGGCTCTACTTGAAAACATTTAAAAATAGATTATTGAACATTCTCTACTGTTATACTTCATATACTGTTACACTTCATACTTCTGGTTCTGTTGAATATTTTCATCAATGATTTAAGTGATTGCATAGAGAGTACACTTTTATAAAGTTTGTTGATGATACCAAGTTGGGAGGGATTGCAAGTGCTTTGGAGGGTACGATCACAATTCAAAATGATTTGGACAAACTGGTGAAATGGTCTAAGGTAAACAGAATAAAATTCAATACAGACAAGTGCAAAGTACTCCACTTAGGAAAGAACAATCCATTACACATATACAAAATGGGCAATGACTGCCTAGGACAGAGTACCACAGAAAGGGATGTGAATTGGATGTGGTTATAGTGGACCACAAGCTACATATGAGTCAACAGTGTAACACCTGTTGCGAGAACAGCAAACACCATTCTGGGATATATTAACAGGAGTATTGTAAGTAAGACCCGAAATAATTATTTCGGTCTACTTGGCCCTGAATAAGCCTCAGCTGGAGTACTGTGTCTAGTTCTGAGTGTCTCATTTCTGGAAAGATGTGGACAAACTGGAGAAGGTCTAGAGAAGAGCAACAGGAATGATTAGAGGTCTGGACCACTTGACTTGTGAGGTAAGATTGAAAGAGCTTGATTTGTTTAGTCGGGGAAAGAAGAGACTGAGAGTGGAAGTGATAACAGTTTTCAAGTACCTAAGAGGTTGCCACGAAGAGGAGGGAGGAAAAATTGTTCTCCTTAGCTGCCAATGATAGGACAAAAAGCAAAGGATTAGATTATGGCAAGGGAGATTTAGGTTGGAGATTAGGAAAAAAATTAACTGTCAGGGTGGTTAACTACTGGAATAAGTTGCCTAGGCAGGTTATGGAATTTCCCTTACTGGAAGTTTTTAAGAGCAGGTTAGATAAGCACCTATCAGGGATGGTTTAAGAGGGTACTTAGTTCTACCATGAGTACAGGGGACTGGACATGATGATCTCTCATGATCCCTTCCAGATTCTATGAATCTGTGTAACTGAAAAATTATACTTCAGCAAGGCTGTTTAGTGACACTATAAGCAACCCCGCCTCCCCAACCAAAAAAAAAAAAAAGCTCTTTAACAGGTAGATCTAATCTGGGGCCACAATATGTTATGTGCTAATCATAATTTTTATGCTAGAAGGACTTATGGAAGCTTTGGAAGAGCTGTTATGGCATTGCTCCAGGAGCCAAGCTTCTGGGAAAATAGTGGAAATCATTGGGGAGCATGGAGAAATTGAACAAAATTGTGCTAGTTAAAAATGAACATTGCTCTAACTGCAATAATTATTCTCTGGACTCAGATTATACGTTTTAAAGTTGTCATTTCTTATTCAGTCACAAGTATAGGCCTGTTAGCTACAGGTTTAAAAAAAAACACTAAGTTTTGAGTGTCTGGAGATGTCTGTGTAGAAAATGTAGCTGTTGGCTTGAAACCAGTTGGGTTTTTAACTAGAGGCAGTTTTTATGTTCATTTGATAGTCTTTTTTTGCAATTTTGAAAGATACATTAAAGGCCATAGTCAGTATGCTACTTAAGATAGAAAATTTTTTTCAAAAATTATAATTTTAAGATGTACAGTCAATTTCTGCATTTTATATGAAGGCCTTCATTTGTGTTCAGTGTGACTTCTTAAAGTTTAAGTTCATTTACTTTCAAACTTTCTTCCTGACAAGTAACATGCTCTTTCTCTTACAGAAGGAAAAGGAGAAAAAGAAAGATGAGAAGAAGAGAGAGAAGGAGTCAGAAAAAACACTGAAACCTCTAGCAACTGAAAAGGTAAGATTACTTCATTTTGTTTTTATCAGTGCACAAATAGATACATTATGAGGCTATGTACTGTGCCTAGAGTTATATATGTGTTTGAATAGTAGTCTAAAATGAGTACTTGAGTGACTGTCTTACCTGTAAAGAGTGACAATGGCAAGTAACTTTCTGTCCATTTAAGGTACAGCAAAAGGAGGATTCTTACTAAAATTTTAAAAATAAAAACTGCTAGTAAAATAAAAGTTGAGAAGAATTGGGCATAGCTAGTTAAAGTTTCAGAAATTCTTTATTGTGGTCATAGTTTTTTTCCATGCAAATTGGTCACATTTTTTGAAAATTGACGTCTATACCATTGCCAGTTGTCAGCCTTACATATGAGAACTGAAGTTGTTAGCTGCAACAAAGATGTGTTTCAAATAAAATATAATAATGTAAGTATTCACTGGGACAGTACGCTGTGGAACTGTTTTAGATTAAATAAATAACTGAAGTGAGCACCAAGAAAGGAGAATTGTTTAGTCATACAAGTAGCTAAAATTAGGAGGATGTATGTTCATGAAAGTAAGCTGAATATCAGAATAATATTTTGAATATCAAGGTCTTTCAGATAGTTCAAGTGAATTAGTGGAGTCTGCAGTACTATGTACCCTTAAGACTAAATAAAGTGCAAGTAAATAGTTTGTAGGAAACGATCCTGGCAGAGGACTGTAGTAGATACATTGCATTTCTTCCCTAAACTCTGTTGTTTTTATGACTTCTTGAAATAGGTGTTTAGGAACAATTTGTTTCATTTTTTGTAGCAAGGAAATAGAGTAGCTAGAACATTATAATGCAGTGATAAAGTTTTAGATCACTTCACATTTTGAATATTTCTTTAACAGAGACTATATTACCATTTATTTTATAAGAATAAACTTATTGAGAGCTGTCCTCAATAATTTAGTGAGATAATTATAAATGAGTACCTGAAAAACTAAATACCTGAATCTATACAGTTTATCGTTTGAATGATTATTAATTAACTGTAATCCACATAAATCTTTCCTGTACCTCTAAGTTCTCTAATAGAACAAGCCTCAAAATACAAATCAGCTCAATTTACTTCTTACAAAAGCTGTGTGAAAACTCCATTATGTTAAGTTTGTCAAAGAACTGTGCTTAGAACTGAGGTATGTTTTCATGCCATATCTGTTTTCATTTAAAAAATTCAACAAGTACATTTTTTTGAAAGTATTTGTCAAGATGCTTTCTCTTGTGGTAGTTGTCTTTCACAAATGACATGAATTAATTAGTATATTCTTAGAACTGTTATTCTGCAGTGTAGTCTTTTTATTATGTATACTTCACTGGAGCCTCTACCTCCCTGTTTATTTTCCCTGAGGCAATGTAGTAGTCATACAGTAGTTATGTAAAAATATAATTTTTCATCAGTAAAGATAAAGTATGTTTTGTTCTGACTGTACACTTGTCCAACTTTTTTGTGATTTTTGTTACTTATCTTTCATTGATAACATCCTAGCATCTTGATATCAGAAATCCACAAAAACTTTAAGAACAAAAACGCTGAAAAGTAGATATCAGAATGCATTGGTATCATTGCATGAACATTTTAAGAAATTTCAGGTAGCTGAAATGCAAGTGAGAAGGATTTTTCTTACTGAACATGGCAGAATAACAAGATGTATTTTTATGGGTTGTAATAATGAAAAGTAAAATACGGCTAACAAAGCTGGGGATAGGGAGGAGAAGATAATATTCCTTTGTAAACCTGTCAGTCGCACAGATTCTTAGTTATCCACCCGCTGAGTACTTCACTTTTGTAGTCTGGGGTATTTTTCAAGATTAAAAATTGCAACATGGTTCTGTCCTTTGTATTAAGGTAAACCTACATCCAAACGCTATTTAAGTAAGGCAACCTGTTGTGCTTTGCTTGCATAGTGATATTCAAGATTTCCCATTTTATGTACTGGCAAGTCACTAACAAATATCACCAGTCACAATTGCATTAAGTTGTTCTCTAGTGGTGGTTTTGCCAATGTTTTCTCAAAATATGTAGGGTTGGCTTTCTTTTATATAAGCTGTCAGTTCTTGTTCAAAAATAAAAAAAAGTAAGTAGTTGTGAAGCTTGTTGGAAATGTGACTTGAGTGTAACCAAGGAAAGCAGTTTCTGCCTGAGGCCTTGTCTATGCTACAAAATTAGGTCAATGTAAACAGCTTTGCATCAACCTAGTTGTGCATGTGCTTACATTAAAATTAGCTCCCAGAGATATAAACCCTTCATTCCCATCTCCCCAAGCAGCGATGGTCCATGTATTGAAGTTGCCAGAGAGCAAGTGTAGACACTGCATTACCAATGTCAACCCTACCAATGCTGTAGTAGTAGTCCCTCAGTATCCAGCAGTGATGGCTGTGATCACCATTTTGAATGCTACTGCGCAGTGATCATAGAATCATAG
>ML681979.1:24553824-24639993 GCA_007922195.1 Podocnemis expansa
AAACTCCTTCCCTCTCAAACTCCCCTGTTTGCTGTCCCCTGTTCGCACAACAGTCATTTAGACTGTAAGCCACAGGTGTGTGCGCACACCTTTAAAATCCTTCAAATTTTTGTAATTCATCTTTGTGAGCACAGCTCTAGCAAGTCTCTATTGTGACATGGAACTGATTGTGCCACTTACACACTCCTGACATGTACTGACCTGGAGTAGGCCCAGGAGTTTGTGTCTCCTATCTGTGGGGACAAGAGGATGTGTGAGCACAGCTACAGACCAGCTGTAGCTGCTTGGACATATATGAGCAAATTCCCCTGGGGATATAGGAGAAGTTGCATGACATAGATAACCAGCATTGTTGAATGAAAGAGAAGGAATCAGAGCAGGTATATCAGAAGGCCAGTGAGACTGACAATGGATCTGGTGCCGAGCTGCAGACCCACTGCTTTTAGAGAGAGCTGCAGGCCCTGCTTTGTGGAGACTGCACCACCAACTGATAAACAATTATGGCTGTCTCTGAGGACCCCAAGACAAATGCTCCTATCTTGAACACCGAAAATGAGGAGGAAGAGTCAGAAGGTGGGAGACATGACCAGAAGCTGTGCGTATGCCATGAGCCAGAACCTGTTTGAGATTACATTGCAGTTTAGCCAGTCTAGCATGGACAAGCCAGATGCAGAGGCAGGAACCTAAAATAAGTGTGTGAATTTAATTTCCCATTCAAGTGAAATGGCACGTCCAACGTAACCTGACAGTTATTGATTTTTCATTAATTTACACGTTAGTGGTACAGCAAAGGTAGAGCCTGTATCTGTTTTTCATTCCCTCCATGAAGAACAGTTTGTTTATGTACATGCGAATGTCCCTTGAATTGTCTTGAGAGATCTCAGTGACACTTTTGTGGAGGTATTCTGCAATCCTGACCTGAGGACACCAACACCAACAGCAACTGTGAGTTCTTTGTGCCTTTGTTTCGTTCACCATTGTGGCCTTGAGGGATTCCTGCTCCACATCTGTGGAATGCCTGAACCAGATAAGGAGGATAAAAAAAAGGACTTGGGATGATGTGCTCTGAGAGGTACTGCAAACCAGTGCTGCATTAGACTGGAAACAGAGGGGATTTGGAGGATGAATATTGCAAACTGTGTGGAGAGGAAAAAGGACTGGGAGGCCTGTCAAGAAAAGGAGAGGGATACAGACCGTGTGATGATGGAGTTTCTTTGGCAAACACATGCTGCAGACTTGTGAGCCCACATTCAGTAATCCCACATTTGGCTCCAGCTGCTATCCTAGGAGAAGTGCAGCATAGCGCCTTTCAACAAGCTTCCTCCATGCTCCCAGCATTCCATGTGACATTGGGGCTGCATCCCTACCTGTACCTGTCCATATGCTGGGATGGTAAGGGCAACCACATCTTCACATAAACTGACCAGTGGCAGCCACAGTTAATGCATGTAAAGCTAAGATAGACTTGAATGTTTTTTTCTTCCTTATATTGTAAATTTATTAAGGTTTTAATAAGTTGGCTTTTAACTTGACAGAACTCTTTTATATTTTATTTTGGTGTGGTGTTTTCATAGTCAGAAAACTCTTATTTGGAAAATAATTTTTCTTGATTACTTCACAGAAGATCCTGCACAATGCCTGTTGGCAGTGAAAGTACCCTGACATAACCTATAGGATCAATGACAAACCCAGTGTAATAATCATAATTCTACAGCAAGCACCAAAACATTCTTAGGTGCATTGTTTAGTGTTTTATTCATAGATGTGCACCAGGGACCGCATAGTCCCTAACAGATACCCAAATTGCACAGCCAGATGGAGCACATTACACCACAGTGCATGGCTTTGCCTTGCTCTTAAAGTGCTCTTTTAAATCCTCCCCATATAGTTCTGCAGTAGACTCTTTTGATAGCCTTTGTGTCTGGCTGTTCAAACTCACAAGACAGTTGCTCCATCTTCCCAGCTCTCCCCCCATTTGAACTTTTCCCCCTTTGCATTATAGACACCATGCAGGACACAGCAGGCTATAGTAATAATAGTTGAAATATATTTTTCACTGAGATCTAATTTGGTGAGTAAACAATGCCTGCAACCCTTTGAATGACCAAAAGCACATTCAGCTGTCATTCTGCACCTGCTAAACTGGTGGTTGAATCTTTCTTTTGGTGCTGTTGAGGTGACTGATGTATGACATCATGAGCCAAAGGAGTGAAGAAAAGGCTAGGTCTTCCAGGATGACTGTTGGAATTTCAACATAACTGATGGTAATCTGCTTGTTAGAAGAGCATGTCCTTGCTTGTATTCTCAACAGTCCTGTGTCTTTAATGATGTGAGCGTCATGCACTTCCCCTGGCCAGCCAACACAGGTATTGCTGATGAATTCCTGGTGATCCACCAGCTTGCATAACCATTTCTGTTGATGTATTCTGTGGCAAGATGTTCAGTGCCAGAGCCAGAGGTATGTGTGCAGTCTATTGCTCTGTCACAGTTCAGACACCCCATTGCTGCAAGTCTGTTCCATTTTGCACGTTGCTGGGAGTCACAGTGCTAAATAGCAGAAGACCCTTAATAGCCCCGCAGACTTGCACGACAATGGCCCCAACAGTGGATTTTTTCCAACTCCAAAACAATGTCTTATCTATAGCAAACTGGTATTATAGGTTTTTACAGTGTGAGCACAACTTGCTTCTCCAGTGGTAGTACAGCTTTCTTTTTAGTTCCAAAGGGGTAGCCATGATAGTCTAGTTCAGTAAAACAAGCAAAAAGTTCTGTGGCACTAAAAGATTAATGGATTTATTTATTGCATGTCTGATGAAGTGGGATTTTCTCTCACGAAAGCTCATGCAATAGCTCAATTTGTTAGTCTTCAAGTGCCCCAGGACTCCTTGTTTGTTTCATTCAAGTGTCTCTGTGCTGGAAGGCTGTGGTGAGCATAGCACACAGATCTGGAAATGTGGCCTTGTGCATCTGAAGACCCAAGTGCTGAAAGTAATTTGAAGAACCAAGTTAATGCTGCTGTTGCAAAATATGTCGGTAATGCTGATGGTTGCTTTATGTAGTAATGAGGCCTGCCAGACTCGGGGATCTTTGAGCAGTGACAGTGTTTGGCTACTTTGAGGGAACTCTTGACTCTTTAAAGCTTCTAATCAAGCTTTAAAGGATATTACTTTCACTTTGAAGAAAGTCAAGATTATAAATGAGCTGTGTGGTGTAACTTACTTTTTAACTTTGGTTTCCTAATTGGCTTCGAGACTTTTGTACTGACTTTATACTTTTGTCCTTGATTCCCAGAGGATCATTGTTCCAGCACAAATCTCCCCTTCTCTAAAAATGTTGTTGCTCAGTATATTTTTTGACTTAGCATGAGACTGGCAAAATTCTCTCAACTCTTGAAATGTTTGGATCCTCAAGGATGGCAGATATGGTTGTATTATGAAAATCAAAATATTAATGATTGCAAAGTGCTTGGAAGGGGTTTCTTTTTCTTACACATTCTCATTCAGTGTATTCCACCAGTTTTGAGTGACCTCATCTTAAATAGCTGTCAGACTGGGGAAATAGAGTGCGCTCTATTCAAGTCTGTGCAAAATTATCAGAATTCTTAATAAAGTCTCACTTGTGTGCCCAAACTTATCCCTGTGGTAACTTTTAAAATCTTTCTGAGGGCAGAAATTGGTACTCAGAATGTCTGATTTGTGAAGGTATACTGACTGTAATGTAGCTATTTTTCACATCTTCGGCTGAGTTTTTTGCGGGTTTGGGAACTATGAGAAAACACCTTTTAAACTGTAAATTGAGAACATTTACTCTTGAAACCTTTGAGGCAGTTGTTTATTCCATTGTTTTTACAGGCTGACTTAGGAGTAGAGTGGTTCTAAAGTCAGTCAATAGGGTTGGTTGGTTGGTCTTCATTTTGTTTCTTCAGGAATGAGACTAGGCAAGGAACATAGCATCTACAAGGGACAGCTAGTTCTCAGAAATGCCAATTATGGTAGTCATGCTGGTTCAATAGTTGTATAAATATAAAGCCTTTTATGACAAGGGTATTATAACACAGTTGTTTTCAAGCCATGAGTCAGGACCCAGTACCGGGTCACAGACCCTCAGGTACTGGGTTGCAGTGCCCCCTGCTGCCATCACCAAAAGACTGAAAGGCATTGCTAGATGTAATTGCTGGGTTTAACTGGGTCCCAGGAAAAAGGTTTGAAAACAAGTGCAGTAGCATATTCAAAGATTTTAAAGCTTAAAAGTCCATTGCAAGTGTAGGTAGGCATTTTTTCCAGGTAAGAGCTGTAAGTTCAGCTTTGATTTAAAAGCAAAACTGTTTCTAACTCCTGTGGTTTGAGAGAGTCTTCCATATGTGTACCAAGTATGTCTTCTAAAGTCTGCAGTCAGACAGGTCCAGTGCCCCCTTCTGTTCCCTTCCTGTATAGATATATCAGTGAAAAGTGCCCAGAACTTTGTTTTATTGCAGCTAGTTAGAACACTGTGGCATTAGTGATACTGACAGAACTCCTGTTGATTTTACATCTACTGCAAGCAGCAGCTGCAGAGGCAGTCACTAAAACACTTTTTCCTGTGAAAGGGAAAGACGTTTTCTCATGGCAGCTGTCAGAAGCCTGGAGAAGGAGCAGAATAACAGAGGCTCCTCTCCACACTCTTGTAGCAGCCATGTTGTTCTGTGAATGGATCCCACTAGCACACAGTCTGATAAACTTTCAAGCTCTTTCCCAAGTTCTTTAGAATCCTGTGATGCTATCTGAGGTCACTACTTCCTTTAGTCCTTCTACTCTACTACCCTATAGCCCTTTCAGTTTTCTGACTTTTTTTTCAAAAGGTTTGTCTCTGCTATTGCATCCCTCATCCTATCCCTGATATTTGAGTCTTCAGTTAATAGCTTGATCTTCTATACTGCAGTGAAATGGTAAGGGAGGGTTGCCATTTATCAGACTTTGATTTAGCTGGTTATTGATAAGGAAATGATTAAAGACTGGGATTAGCACCTGAGCAGGAATACTAGCACTCTTTTCTGACCCAAGTTCCAAGAAAGGAAAGTAGGGATTATCATCTGGGTGTTATCCCTAGATAATACCTGTCCAGCCATCGTTAATATGGATATATAAGTGACTAGTAGATTTAGTCATCTGTTAGACGGTGTAAGGTGTAGAGTTTCCTATGAAATCTTAGGATCTATTCTAGTGATTCCCAACCTTTTCAGAAACATGACACACTTTAATGAGAGACACAATTCCGTGGCCCACCCACTTTTTTAACTGAATTGATTATTCATAAATGTCATATTTACTTATATTTGCTGTGATTACAGCCCTACTAGAGAGGTTTGCAACAAAGTGCATGCAACAAGCTAAAGAAGAACCAAATGCATTAATTTTTAAAGTGTTACCAAAAAATAAAAAAAAAACCATGGCCTCTCAATTTTGCCCTTTGGCCACCAGCCTTTAGAATGTTCACATTTTAGAATTCAAAGACCAAGACCTTGCTTTTAATTTGATGATTAATTTTTCACAAGTTTTATGAGTTGTAATTTTGATTGCACAGAATATTGTTTAAGATGAAACAATGCTTATTCTACATTGATTTTCATTATTTTTGTACACAATTTCATGGTACACTTGGACAGTTCTCAGGGCATACCAGTTTGCTGCAGCACATTAACTGAAAACACTGATATATTCACCAAAGAATTAGAAGTAACTTAAAACACTTCCCATATAAAGGATAGAGCCCTCATAATATCACCTTTTTATTATTTTACTGGTTGTGCTCTTTTTGTATTGTTTTTTATAATTGTATTTTAAGTGACTTTAAAAAAATGTAAGATGTTTGCTTCAAGTGAACAGTTGTCAGAATTTGATTTTTTTTTTCACGTGAACTTAATTGCTAAAAGTGTTTATGGAAACTAGATATTTATGCAAATGGTCAGATTTCTCTAAAATGTCTGTATTGTTCAGTTACTGTTTATCACCTTTGTTAGTATAAAATATCATCATGTTCAGAACCCTTCATTTTCTTAGAAAAAATTGTAGCGGTTGTGTAATTTGTGTAATCTTCTATAAACAGAATTTTATATCTAAAAAGAACACAATTTTACACACACAGGCATTAAGTTAATCAGTGGATAAACTAAAATACTACATGTTGATTGGACATCTAATTGGACTCAGGAAAGATTACATCATAAATTGGAAAAAAAATCTGTCTGACAAAACCAGAAACATACCATCTGACTCACTGTTCCCTCTAAGGTGCGCGGCTGCGCGGCCACGCACATAAGAAACCCCTCCCCGCGCAGGGGTTTCCAGTCCCCGCGCACGGGGAGGGGCAGGGACTGGCTGGGACAGCCCGACAGAGCGGCTGAGGCTCAGCCAAGAAGCGGAGGAGTGGTGTATCGCTTTAAGAGTCCTCCTCCTTGCCCTGCCCTCCTCCCTGCTCCAGGCATTCCAGCTGCAGTGCTACATGGGGTTTTGCTTTGTTGCTTTGGCTCCTCACCCCCGGCTTCTTTCCAGGCTCCAGCTCAGGTCCTCTCCCCTTTCCCGGCACCTGGTTTTGGGGGGGGTCTGATCTTATTTTTTGGTGGGGTTGGGGCTTTTCTTCACCTTGATGGGATCTCTGAAGTGCCCAGAGAGAAACCTGTGACTGCTTCTTTGCTTCCTGCTTTGCTGCCCTGCTTGGCTTAGTTTCTGGGGAGGTTTCTTTCTCTAAGGGCTAGGCTAAGCCAGATCTTTATTCCTGCTAATGAACTTTGGCTTTTGACAACAAATCTTTTGTTTAGAGGGCCAACAAAGTTCACTTTTGGTTGTGAGGAGCTTTGAATCTGTAAGATTTTCCTTTTCCCAGTGTGATTTTTTTTTCAGTTTGTTTCTCCTTTCCAAAAAGAGATTAGTCGTCTATAGATGTGTCCTTAAATTTTAGTAAGATACACAGATATGAAAGTATTATCCATTCTAAAGTAGCTGCTGGGCTGGGCCTGATCCTATGCTTTAAATGAAGTCAGTGGGAAATTTGATGGAGTAAGGATTGCAATATTTGTCCCTTTGTTAGTTTATCAAATCATAGAAAACAAGCAGCTTGCTTTTGCCTATATACTCTATGGTTATTTTTATTTTGTTATATTTAGGAAAAAACTGATCATTGCATTCAAGAATAGGTGCTGTCCTCTTGGGTGGAGCATTTGATAGTCACAAACTTCTAACTTCATACCCCACCCCCCACCACAGTTGATGTGTATTTCACATAAAAGCAAACAAAATGTCAATGGTCATAAAATAGATATATATCCATCTGTGGTTTATGGCAGACATAGTAGGATATGCTGTTTCCAGACATTTGCATTTTAGGTAAAAGGTTATGTTTCAGGTAGGTCTGTACATAAAAACCAGCAGATCTCATTTTTTCTCATTTCTCCTTTCCTGAGTGTATAAAATCTAAAGAGCTTGTCTGTGATTTTTTAAAAATACTGCACAGTGAGGCTCAAAACTGAGGCTAGACAGGGATTTCTGTACACTCCGCCTATACCCCCCAGTTGTTGGCTAGTAACAGTGTTAGAGCAAATGAGTGAGCACCCCCTGCACCACACCCCTAATTTCAAGTCATGGGGAGAATACTGCTGACAGAGATTACTTTTCCTTTAGAAGCCAACAACTCAAATTCTGTTAGTCTTCATGTAGTCAAGGGCCCATCCCTCTGTGTGTCAAACAATGAGTGAATTCTGTGAAGGAACTTAGTGTGTTAAAACTGGTTTTAATCTTGTCCATAATTACTACATTAAATTTATTGGAGGTGTGCTTCCGTTTGCAACTCACAATGTAAAAACATCAGTCTGGATAGGAGTTCTGCAGTGTGATTCTCCTTGCACCTTGATATAAACATTCAATACTTAGTTTTGTGCCTCCTTAAAGTGGTTGGCTTTACAGTTACTTTAATGTGAAGAGGAAAAATACTTAAGCCATTCATTTGATATTCTTGAGCCTCTGTTCTTGCAATTAATCTCATGCTGTAACTAGGAGCTAGACAGATTTCCCTGGAGTTGGGTGATCAATGGGGCAAGCATTTGGGGGGGAGCATTGGCTGGGTGGATGAAGGGGGCCCAGGTGGAGTCCCAGATGCATATGTGTCCTCCAACATCCTCCTTTTTGTACTCCCCTGTCCTCCTTTCCATGCTTTGGTATCCGGTAACCCTAGTCTGGCAAAGTGGTTGAGGTTTGGATGAGGGGTGGGGGGGACAGGCCTTAACCATGGCCAAGGATCAACTGGCGGAGGGGGCAGGGTGGGAGAGCAGCTGAAGATGGGCAGGGGGACAGGCCTGAAGCCCCACTGAGGATTGGCTGGGGGGGGGGGAGTTGCTAGCTATCCAAGGGCTCCTTTTTACCTTCATGTCCTTCCTCCCTCAGGCATCTAAAAACAGGTGATTGTCCAGCCTTTTACTTCTGATAAGTAGACTGGGGGGGCACAGTGCTGGAACCCACCATCCTGATGTTAAGAGTTTGCTGCACAGATGCACACATGGAATAAAGAGCAGTTTGGGGGGGGGATGGGATCAAGGGGCAGTGGAGTACACAGTTATCCTTTATGCCTAGAAGTTTTTATATATAGAATGCCTGTAGCTCAGTTGGTAGAATAACAGATTTGTAATCACAGGGTCAAGCCCTGGGTTGTTTTTTTTTTTTTTTTTACCTTTTGGCCTGTTGCTCCTTAGGGAAGGGTTAAACTGGGGAAAAAATATATAGCAAACACTAATAAAATGAAGGAATAAAGTATACTGTGATCAAGATTAGTAATAGTGACCAATTAAGTAAAACAAGTAAAGGGTCACATTTGAACTGGCTAGGAACAATTTAGGACCATTTTTTTAAAATTGTAAAATGGGCTGCTGTGCAAAATGAAAAATGAGAGGCAAGTTAATTGCTTTAATTTTAACTTTTTTATGTGTTTATACATTTTGGAAAGCCGACAAAGGCAGACAAACAGGATTGAAGAACTGATGAGACAAAATGTTAAATAAGCATAGAATATATTCAAATTATTAATAAAAACAATTTAAATAACATTAATTTTTCATTGTTCTATATTTTTCAATAATTTCCATCATGTGAAGTTGCACAAAAATTTTATTCAGAAAAAGTTTTGCACACGGGTTGAAAATTTTGCACACAAGCCGTCAAACCTTAGAGGGAACATTGATCTGACTGTGTTTTTTTTAAACATCTTTTGAACATTGCCTTGTGCTTTCCACAACATAAACTCCAAGCATGGGAAGGTGTCCAGTAAAGAGGTCCTTAGTTCCTCATGGCCATGGCAAGAAAATCATTCTGCTGTCCCTGATACAGGAACAGAGATCTGATGATGAGGAACTGTATGGAAAGCCCCAAAACTGCCTCTTTAATCTATTATCGGTCTGTCCTCCTTAAAGCAAACAATTTTTGAAGTGGCTGTCAAAATGATATTTAAGTGCTAGGCATATTTGTTTAGCACAACGCATTTCCAAAAGCAAAATCAAGTCCATGATCTGTTATTTAACTATTTCACTGTATGCATATTCCCAAGAGTGCTTGCTTGTGTGTTCTAGGCAACCTTGACATGACATGGAAGTTCACTGATAATAAAGTGCAGGAGTACATATGAATATAATCTGTTACTATCAGCAACCCGAGCATCTCAGATTTTCAAATTACCTTCCACCTCCAGCAAATGTGGGAGGTAGTTTTTTCCTCCATTCTGTCTTATTTTCCTCTCATCATATCTCTCAGATACAGACCATTATGAAAATAAATTATTGGATAAAAGCTGAGGTCAAAGATGGTCTTGTGTTTTGTCATGAATAAAGTTGAGCTTTGGCTAGGTCTGATCTTTGATCCTGAAGCTGGGGTCTGTCCATTGACAATGTTCTATCCTAAATGCCTGGCTCTTTTGGCCGATTTACTCACAGATTTACTCTGCAGTAACAAGTGTGATTTAATTGTTTTGGTGCAAGTTTGTGTGTAAACCAGCCATTATTCTGGGCAGCTTCAGCCTGCCCCTGTAGAGCAGAGCTCTCTTGATGGGTCACAGATGGTAGAGACCCTAGATAGATCAGATTCCCAAGCCTCGTTAAAGAGTTACAGACTTGGACTAGGACAGCTAACTCTATTTAGCAGTGAATTGTCCTGTTGGATAAATGGTTGGTTATAGCAAAAATTACAAAACATTCTAGTTGCTTCTAGTTCTAAAACACCCATCACTTTACCTCCAGAACAGTTGGCACTGGTGCACTAGACCTTACACCAAAGACAATGGCAGTAGCTGATCCTATAATAAACTAACTAAAGGTTTATTGCCCATGAAAAAGAAATGAGTTATTTACAGCTTAAAGTAAGCAATTATATACACACAAATGAACTGAATCTAAATCCTAAGAGTAACATTTGTGGTGATCTGCTACTAAAAATCTTTGGTTAGTGGGACAGAGGCTCAGGCACTTAGAGTAGGGTGCCCTGATTGACATACATTGTGAAGAACCATCATTAATGATCTGCTTGACCAGCCTGACTGTGAATGAGGGCAGGAGATCTGAGTGCTCTGTTAGAACCTTGTGCAATGGTTCATGTTGTGGATTATGGATAGGGCACTTAGAGTGATAAGATGGCGTGTGTGCACTTGGGTAGTACATGGGAACCTGTAACTTCAGATAGCCAGGTCTTACAAGTAACCACCTCTTGGTATAAAATCCTTTGTCTGGCTAGCTCTTTTTATCCCATCACTCTTCAGTAGTTCCTTTTTTTGTAATGCAAATAGGTACCTTGAAGCACAATTGAAAAAGGAGGGTTGGGAGGAGTGGAATAGCTGAATGACTTATGTATAGCCAAAAGAGTAAAAGAGAAATAAGACCCAACCTTTTTTAAAAGTACTGACTTGTCACTGTGGCTAACCAAGCCATAAAAGGATGTTAGAGGCGAAAAGGCACCCCTTAAAAAGTGGAAGTTAAATCCTATTGAGGAAAATAGTAAAGAGCATAAACTGTGGCAAATGAATTTTAAAATGCAGTTAGGAAGATCAAAAAAGCATTTGAAGAACAGCTAGCCAAAGAATCAAAGCAATAGTAAAAATTTTGCAAGTACACAAGAAGCTGGAAGTATGCTAAATCAGGTGTTCTGAACTTTTTCAGGATCATGACATGGCTGAGGAGCATTCCCAGCTGTTCGAGGCACCAAGGCTACCCTGGCAGCTCTCTGACTTTGTTCCCTCACATCACCTGCTCTGGCTACAGCCCTGGCTCTGGCCCCAGCTCTTGATACAATCCCAGCTTTGGCCCTGCTGCCTTATCCCTGCAGCCTCTCCAGTCTGGCTCTGCTACCTCTCAACTGTAGTTTCCACTTCATACATCTGAGGAAGTGGGATGGAACCCACAAAAGCTTATGCCTGAAGAAAACTATTAGTCCGTAAGATGCCGCAGGACTGTTGCTGTTTTTGCTGTACACAAACTAACATGGCTACCCCTCTGGATATTTTTATTAGTAGCTTAGCACTTAATTTTCAAATTACTTCTGAACTCTTGGAAATATACCATTCAGTCCTAAAGACTGTTGTTTTTCATTAATTTGTTTCTTCCAGACTCTTTCTTTTTAACCATGTCTAGAAGCTTCATTCAGAATCAAAACCCCACAATGCTAGACATTACTCATACGATGAACTGGTAAACAGTGCAGTCTGTATGCATGTACCCTTTTTGTTGGAAAAAAGTAGGTCTAGGATAGTTATCTAACATCACCTATCATGAAGACTGAGGCAGAAGTAATTTAGTTTCTTTGCAATGTCTTTGTCCTCAATTTATTGTAAAGTTCTCTGGTTAATTCACAGGTTTCCTGCTTCTGTTATGCTGAAAGAGTTTTTTTTTTTTTTTTTTTTAAATCTTAGGATATTTGCTGCTCAATTTCCTTCTGAGCTCTTCTACTTTCCATCTTACATTTTATCTGCCATTTTTATGGCCCTTTCTGTTGGCTTAACTGGGGTGGGATTTCCATTTTTTTACTTTGATTCATTTGTTGCAGGTAGTCTCTTAAATCGTTCCATTTAGCCGTGTTGGCTGTGGACTAAGCCTGTATTCTAGTATCCTAAATATTCCAAGGTCTTTTTTCTTTAACCTCTCACTTAAGACAGATGCTGTGTTGATCTGTATATAACAAAAACACCAAAGTCCTATGGCACCTTAAAGACTAACAAATTTCTTTGGGCATAAGCTTTCATGGGCTGCACCTTACTTCATCAAATGCATAAAGTGGAAACTACATTTAGGAGGTATAAATACACATGGAAGAGTGAGAAACATTACAGTGGGGAGGGGAAGTGCTAACAGAAGTCTTGAGGAATTATCAGCCATTAGCTACCTGAAGTCTGAAAGGGGATAGCCATCAGCTATCTCTTCCTCCTTGCAGAAAGGGGGGTCACAACTAGTAAAGGAGTTTGATCCTCCATTCCTTCTGATTTTTCTACCAGCAATAGCGTACCTCAACTGCAGCTGAAGGACTAAGGCAAGAAGTTCTGAAGTGGGACTATTCTTGTTTCTCTGTATACAAATAATTCTGCATCTCTCTCTGCTTTATCAGTGTGACTGTTCTCACTTCAAGGAACTGTACTTTGAGGACTGTGAGTTGCTTGCAATGGGTGCACACATACTTCCAGAGGACTGTCCAACATAAACTTAGAAAGATACAAACCTCATGACTGAGCAACAAAAGAGAGAAGATTCTACGTAGATAGAAATGACATAAAGAACTTCTGTGGTGCTTTGAGGACAAATTACAAGCTATGGTCATCAGGAGTATCTCCAGTACCAAATGCTGATGGCACCACACTGCTCACTGAGAAAAGATATTGCAAAGATGGTTAGAACAGTTTAACAACATCTTCAATCAACAGTCCTGTTGGAAACCCCTCCCAAATATCTCCCTGTGTTCTTGCTAGATAGCAGTGTGGACTAAGGAGTCCATGTGTCATATTGTAGATGATGCAGTGGTGAACTCAGGAAGCCTTTTTGGCCAAACTGATCTGCTGGTGGCCATGAAAGATGGTTTGTACTGAAACACTGATTCTGTGCTAGGTGTGGCCAAGAATTAAGGATGATCACATCACCTTTCAACACCAAATGCAAGGCACTTTCTTTGACATTGCCTCCTCTAACAAACTCATAGCATCAGAACCTTTTATATTAAGGAAAAAAACCCCAAAACACTGCCAAAACAAGAAACTGCACTGCATACATTTCATGCATCACTGGAAGGCGCTCATATCCTGCAATGATGAGCCAGTGATAAGTGTTCACCAAAAGAAAGGCTTTGTCTTTTTTGTCAAAACGGAATTAAATTTGCTAGATTGAAAAATGAGTAAATATAATATTAATCTTTACTTTAAAATATTATTGTAGTTGTGTTATGCCGCATATCTTATTGGGACAAAAGCCATTTTAAGTGCATCCTTTACTCATTCATACTCAATTTACTTAGTGTTTTCTGGCATTTATTTTATTACTGAGCTTTATCTACATAATTTTTTTCATTAATAAGGCAAATTTAAATTAGCTAGAGCTTATGCAGAAATCATATATTTTCTTTTTGGACATCAGAGAACAAATACCTGATCAAGCAAGTTTGTTTGGCTTGTCTCATACTAATAACCAGCATCTGCCTATTATAGTACTATCCATGGTAGTAATAGGTAAGTGAGAAGGAAAGGAAAATAATTAAAGAATACTACAAGAGTTTTATGTCAGGCAAAAAAATCAATACAAATAAACTGCTTATGTAAATCAGAATAGTCAGGCTATAGATTTGAAAACATAAATCTGATGTACATTTTTGAATAACCTTAAGAAGAAAGTGAAAAGAGGTGGTGAGCTGGAAGTGAAATAGTGAGTGAAGATGCACAAGTGACCTGGACTGGAAGCTGTGGATGTTGAATGACTATATAAAACTGCCAGATGTCTCTCATCTCTCATGATATTCACACTTGTTCCCCTTACCTTCCACATATCCTGTCCAGAATGTTCTACATCTACCAGGCAGTTGCTTTGAAGTTGAAGTTGCTTTTCCCAGTCACTAGGGCAGCTGTTGTGATGTATCTGCTCCTCTCATTTTATGACTCTCAAGAAATGCTGGGAAAGAAAAGTTCAGTTACAGGACAGGAAGGAGGGCAAGGTGGCATTACCTATTATCCAAAATGGAGGGGCTTACGATCGGAGAGAGCACAGCTGAATGGAATAGTGTGGTGGAACACATGAGATGAGGGATATTTAAAGAATGGAGAAAACAAAGAATATAATGTGCAATAGAGGGAAAAAGAATGAAGGTGAAATAAATCTCATAAAGTGCACTTAATTGTTCAACATTTTTGCAGTTTTTTGAAAATATTTTCAATCTGGGGTGTAATTGGTGTATTGGCTGTTTATATTTTACAGTATTTCGCACATTTGAAATGGTTAGGAGTAATATCTATTTGAATGCCACAGCACTTCTCCTTGTTTATGGAAAAATTTGCAGCTACATTGTCTTCTACCAGCATATTTAGAGGACATGTTATACTATGTTGACAAGTAAGCATTCTGGACAAAGTGAGGCAAGTGGGATTTAATATCAGTTTTTTTCCTTTCGCTTCTCCTGGGATATCTTCAAGGATTTCTGTCAAACTTGCTTGATTCACTTGCATTGACAAGAAGTGTCACTTGAGACGTTCTTCAAAACTTAACTGTGGATGTTGGAAAAAAGTAATTATTTAGTGATGCTATGCTCCAAAATATAAAATAGGCTTTGGGTCAATATATTCAACATATGGTTACGAATAAAAGGAACTTTAATTTGGGTTGCTTTTTCAAATTAATTTAGTCTGACTAGTTATCAGTAAATTTATATAGTGACTGTTATAACATCTAAGCACATCCCTGGTATGTGTTCACATTTTTTTTTTAAGCCAAAAGGCACCATTATGATGATCTGATTCTATGCTAACCTCAGCATAATGCAGGCCAGAGAATTTCTTCAAGTCTATAACTTCTGCGTGAAAAACAGTATGTCTTTTAAAAAGATTCAAAGGCATAGATGTATTAGTCTAGTTCAGCAAAATAAACAAGGAGTCCTATGGCACTTTTGAAGACTAACAAATCTATTTTTCGCATGAGATTTTGTGGGCAACCACAGGACTTGGACTTTATTTTATTTTATTTTTTTAAAAACTCCCTCTCTTGATTTAAAGACTCGAGTGAGGTAATATCCATCACATATCCAGGTAAGTTATTCTAATTCTAGTCTAGCTTCTAGCTAGAACAAGTCCATTGTCCCAAGATGTGGTTTGTGTGGGTTTTGGTTTTTTTTTTGAATATGCCTTTTTTACATGTTGATCACTGACCTCTTGTCTCTGGCATTGCAGAGGATTGTCACAACCTACTAAGCCATAGTGCATCCACGTATATACAGAGGCTTTTTCATGGGGCACTAGTTATCATGATACAATTTCATAAAATGATCCACAATTCAGAAATGGTACAGACAGAATTCCCAAATCACTGTAAATGGGAAGTAAAGCTCTTCAAAATCTATAGTAGTAATATTTACCTCATAGGACAGGATCATCAGGATAAACCCTAACTATTACATGCGTTTACCTCTCCCTCCTCTTCTTGGGAAGTAGGAATTCAACATAATTATGTCTAGAGAAGGGATCATTCTTGTGTAATTGTGGTCTTATTTATTGGCCTTCTACTCTTGTGAAAGTGTGTACAGATTTTTCAATAATGAAAGAATAAAAAGAATGTATAGGTGAAAGTAGTCGAATCTATGCAGGAAAGATACAGGAAGCTTCTCCAGTCCCTGTCCACATTGAGAGAGAAATGTTGTGGGGAATAATAAATGAGCGATGAACAACCACAGGTAAAGTCGTATGTTTCCCAAGATGAGAACAATTAAGTTATCACTGCAAGTTATTTATGAGAAGGAAATGTATTCCTTCGTATTAGCAGAAAATTGGGTTTTGGAGCTGACATTCACAAAGTGATGTGCTAGCTATTATGAAAGCTGTCAAGAAAGGATGCTCTTAATAGAGTATGCAAGAAGTGTTTTCATAGGAAAAACTGGTTTCAGACCATACTATTCCTCCAGGATGGTGATCTTGGTCTAGCAGATATTTTAAGTCCCACATATGGTATTTGGAATCCAAATTCCTGATGGGGGGTGGTGGGAATCATAAGGATTCTTGTGAATGGAAGAGCTCAACATTCTTGAGACTGGAAGAGCTATAGACCAGTGGTTCTCAATCTGTGGGCCACTAACAACCTATTCATCACACAGCTGTGGTCCAGGTGACATCCTCAAGCCATACTGGTAGTACATATATTATGTTGATGTGGCCCACTTAATGTACAGAGAATCGCATAGTGGTATGTGGCCCGCAGTGGTAAATAATTTGAGAACCACTGCTATAGTTTTCCTCTAAGTATCCTGATTAACTCTACAAGCGATTTAAGACTTTATATTCTGTTCTTAATTACAGTGGGGACCCATTAACACATGGGTGCTGGGGGACAAGCCCCCATGACTGCACGTTAAATGGACTGTGCGCAAACGGGACCGCAGCAAATAAATAAATAAGAGTGCAGCATTAGAAGGCTCACTGTACCTGTTTCTGCGCCCAGGCCACTTCCCCTTTTAGGTAGCATGCCGGACTCCTTAAGTTGCTAGCCGTTTCCGTGCCCAGGCCAACTTCCGCCTTTAGGTACCGCGCTCTAGCGAGTCCCGCGCGTTAAGTCAAGGGCTTTGGGGGACGTGATTGGACCGCGCGTTAACCGGATCCGCATGCAAACAGGTCGCGTGTTAACGGGTCCCCACTGTATTATTATGATCACAGATTTGTGACTTTCTGGGACCTGTCTGAGTTCTTGGGCAATCAAAAGTTTAGTTCCTTGTTATGCCTTATGGAACAGAGGTCCTGACTTTCCTTTTTATACATGAAGCAAGTAAATTGTGTTTGAACCATATGGCTACACAGAAAGTTTGTAACCTTTCCAACTGTTGACTTCTGCTGCAGCCAAGAAAAGATATTTCAGTGGACACTGAATTTGTTAGATACATATAACTGTTGTAACAGGTAGCATGTAAAAGTAGGAAAAGATAGTAGGCTGAAGCTATTGCAATGCAACAGCAGTAGTTCTTCAGTGCTAGAAAGCTAGACAAAGTATTCTGTTAGAGATGTTTGGGTGACAAGGGGGTTGTTTCAAAGTATTTTTTTAAAGGTTAAATATTGCACATTTTTGTACCATGGAATGTTTAGTTTAAATATATTCCCTAATGTTTTTCAAAATCTTGTGATTGGCATTTAATTTCCTTCTGTAATCTAAATGTTCTTTAGCACATCTAATGTCTTCATGTAAGCACCTTATTTTCAAATAAAACTAGTATGGTTCCTCTTAGCACTGATCTATGTCTGAAAGTTAAATGCATCTGGTATGCAATGTGGCAGCTTGTGTTTTTATTTTTCTTAATTATTTACAACACAGAACAAAAAATCCATTATTGTACCAATGGTATCATTAAGGCTTTTCTGGTGTGCACAAGTTCTTGCAATTAGTTTATGGAACAGTTATCTCAGGCACAGAATCAGTCATTTTAGGCTAAGTGAAAAGTTAAAAAGGCTTGTTCTGGAATGAAAATTGGGGAAAAAAATAAAATGAAGTGTACACACACAAACACTATGGTGCAAATGTGCTAGGGTGATTGTAAGAGAGCTATCAAAATGAGGCTTTTAATTTATGCTCTGGGAAATTGTGAGCACAAATTAGCTATGCACTGGAATATGAGAAGTTTTAAAGTACCCTTTTGTCAGGTTTTTTTTGTTTTTGTTTTTTGGATTGAAACCAGTTTTTTTTCTTTGTGGTAGTGTTCGAGTGGTTGCCAAGCCAAAATATTATACCTTGTTATGTGAAAGCCAGCTGAGAAATGGTTTAACTCTGCAGTAAAATTCTTGCATACCAAATTTAAGCCTGGGAACATAGTTCCTCAGAGTTCCATACATATTATTTGTCACTCTTTTTGGAAAAGAATAATTGTTTATTAGAGAATGTAATTAGCCTGTTTTTAGGCTGAACTTTGGTATGTAAAAATTAGACCTTTGCTAGCTTTACTGGCTGATCATACAAATCCATCAAACTGTTTTTCTGGTTTCAATATTGACATTTAAATTGTAGTATTACCAAATAGTGCTTTTTATGAGCAATTATGTGCCTCTATTATTTCTGCCTGTTAGAAATAATTCTCATCATCCTAAAATATTTGCTTATCATTTGATCTGTCGCTATTGATTGATTTTAATGCACTAGCACTTCATAAATTGAGAGTTAAAGAATGATGGCATTTATATCCAAGAATTATTCTTTCATATGCACCTTTAGAATACTCAGTGTTGCTACGATAAATGTTTCATTGCCACTGGAAGGGAAAAAAGGATTTTTAAAAACCTGATAGGATTTTATTCTGTTTCTAAAGGAAATAAAAATGTTTTTCAGTAAAACAATATAAAGAATATTTGAGGACCTACAAGACCTTTGGCTTTCTGTTTATATGTATTTTGTCTAACAGATCTATGCAGTTTTTCCTCAAGGTCCTAATCAGCTGCTAGAGCACTGATCTAATTAACTTGCTGATAATGCCTTTTCACACACTTCTGACTCTTCCTTGCTAATGGAGATCTGTTAATGGTCATCCTTGCTTCTCTAATTCCCAGACTTGGTACAAGTCTATCTTAAGTTTTTGTACTGCTGCCTATCCCTGTAGTATCTGAGTGTCTTCCATGTAGAAACAATGCCAGCAGCACAGATGCTAGTGAACTTCATGGACTGTTCGGTTGCTCTTCCATTTTCAGGGTAAAACTGTCCTGGGAAACTTTTTTGGTTTTGTTTGGCTGTTTATTGGTTACAGAGTTGTATTTTATTATTTTTTTTTTTTTTTTACTTTTTTGAAGAAAGGTAGGTTTGAATATCATAATGTACTCAGTTACCCAGTCCAAATAAAGCTCTAGCTTTGTTTCTAATGCTATTGCAAAGCCTGATTTCTGAAAGGGAAAATTGCTCAATCCACCTAACTTTAAAAATTATTACCAAAAATGTGCTTTGGAATGGTAGAAAATCCTTATCCTGGAGAAGTTATAATCAGACAGGAATACAGGAGATCCAAAGGAGAAAAATATTTTTGTTGCAACTTGTGGACATTGTTGAAGAACATAGCTTTTTAGGAGAAATTTGAATGATAGGAGGGGTTTGTGAACCAAGATTGGAGAACTGCTTGGTGTAGTGGGAGATATTTTAAGAAGCCTAAAGTTTAGAAGCATGTTTACTTGATTAAATCCTCTAAAAACCTATTTTCTATGTGCCTCCTTGATTCTGTGTTTGAAAATTTACAATTAAATTCCTACAAATATTTTTGAAGTATCCTTGTAGTTCACTTGACCTAGACTTGGTATGTATGATATTGTGCCAGTAACCAGTTAAGTGAAACTTTCAATACTGGCTCTCATGCAGGTCAAAATACAAGTCCATCATCTCGCCACTGAACATCCTCTGCCACAGCAGCAGGGGAATGGCCTAAACCACTATGTATAAATGCTTAGTCAATTAGCTTAAATTCAGATCAAAGCAAAGTAATGGGAAATGTATATTGAAAATGCAGCTGTTGACTCTTAAGTGAAGTAATCCAGCATTGGGTAGATTTATTATGCTTTGAGATTTTGTAGTTTATGAAAAATTTTGTGACATCAGAATAGCAAGTTTACTGAATGCCATTATGGTTCAGTGGGCAGTTTCCGTGTTTTGTTGACAGGCTTCTCTATATTAATTTTGGATTCTTGAATAGAAACACAAGTTACAGTTTTAATTTTCAGTGATCAAAGCTGATAAAAGAAACTGCTGAAAGGAATGTTTTCATGCTCATCTTGTGTACTCTGTTGATCTCTGCAGTTGGATCTTTGTTTTTCACTAGTATAGTTGATAGAAAACTTTCAGGTTATCAGCCTGTAGGAATGAAAAACAGAAAAAGATGCCTGTAGTAAGCTGGTATTGAACTGACTGTAAAATAAGTTTCAACAAAATATTTACAAGGCACAGTTTTTTAAAAGTGCTTTTGGTTTTTACCTATGTTAACTGTGTAGTAAGAAAAACTAAGCAACAAATTTTAATCTTCAGCATTGTTCTGAATTTCAGTTCTCAAAAGATCTTTAAGGAAAAAAAGGAGTAGCATGAAAGGGAATAATGTGATTTGGTTTATCTATTTTGATATCAGATATAAGGGATCTGGAACCATAGGAATGAGCTGTAGTTATAATGGTTTCTAATGTATGCTTTAGGTAATTGCTATCATAAGGGTCTAGGAACTGTCAGGAAAAATTGGATCTGTGGACCTATTGCAAACTTATAGTGAATTGCTATCATTACTTTCTGTCCTTATGGGAATTCTCAAATGTTTATGCAATCCTTAAAGCTTTATTGCAGGCAAGGCAATAAAATGGAAGAAATCCAATTACTTTAGGAGCAAAGCTTACAATTGCTTCTAATGAAAGAAAAACTAAGACTTTGTTTGGTAAGCATGCAAGCATCACAAGCTCAAATGAGTAAACTGGAAGTTAAGTAGGTTGAAAATGCTTTCTTAGTAAATTGCTTTCATAAAACAGCTTTTACAAAGCTGTAGTAGTGGTAATAAGTAGGTGTTCTTGGAGAGTCATAGTAGAGCATGGCAATGAAGCAGAAATATGAAGAAAGCGAGCTTGATATCTATAAAACTTTTTTTAAAGTGAGATTTATCTATCAACCTTTTTTTTATCTTTAAGATTTGAAAATGAGGGAAGAGAATGTGAAAAATGTACTCTCCACAATGTTTTTTCTTACAGTCAAATAGGAGTGTGGGAAGAGCCATAGTAGATCAGATTAGTATTATCCTGTGTCTCTTTCTTTTGAGTAAAAAGCACAACATTTACTTTGGATTTTCATGCAACAATGTGCATGTGGGAAATTCTTCCTAACTCTAGACAATTAGTGATTGGCTTGTTCTCTTAATCATGGGATTTGATAAGCCTTATGCATTTTTCCTGTCTTATATAACTGAGAATAAGATTGATATTAATGTCAAATCCTGTTTTGAAAACTAGAGTTGTTTGTATCAAAACTATGTAGTAGCAATATCAGCAAGGTAACTTGTGTATCTTTTTAAAAAAAAAAAAATTTGTCTTCAGATTTCTTTTCTATTTCAGTAGGTATGAGTTGGTTTTAATATATAACAAACTTTGTTGTGAAATAATGTGGTGTTGTGCATACAGTGTACTTGACAGAATAGCAGAAAATGAAGAATGAAGCCACTGAACATTACGTACCTCCAGCCAATCTTGATAGGAGGTTTTAGGAGAACCAATCTGTCCACCCTGTCAGCAGCAGATTTTTATATGCATCTGATAGCCATCTCCTTCAGTTGTCTCTTTTTTCTCTCCCTCCCCTAGTAAATTAATCAGAGATGTGTACCAGCACAAAAGCTTTCTATTAGAACATAAATAATGGCAAAATATTACCAAAAGTTCAACTTAAAAAAAAACAAAACAAAACAAAGAAAAACAAAAAAACAAACAAACCTCAAAGCAATTTTCTTTGTAACTGCCTGCATGGATGCCACCCCATGTGTGCCTGATTGGATTCTTTTGACCACCAGTGTCCTTTGGTTCTATTCCTCTACCCTATATGTCCTTGCACTCACACCAAAGAGCAAAAAGGGTAGAGTAGGTCCAACTGTCTCCCACTTCCTTTTTACCTACTTTTGTCCACTTGTTTCTCTGAGACTGTTGCAGTTAGTGTTATTGATGAGTATAGTTGTTTGGTAATTAACTCTATTTGCTTCTTGTCTTTAGAAAAATAGTTTTCACTATTTTTTTTTTTTTTGGTAGTATCTAGTAGACTCAGAGCCCTGATGCTTCCCTTTGCTCCTCCCTTGAGCTTTTATGGCAGAAGTGATACCTCTGTGGTTTTACACATCTTTCTTTAATGCTTTTATGCCACTCAGTGAGCGACACTCAAAGTACCTTTCTGTTTAGGCAGAGGGCATCATCTACTGTTCTCTTTCCAGTGTTCTCTGAAGGATATGGATGCTTTACTAAACTTATTTCTTCTGGAATGCTCTTTAAAAGACTCATTGGACATGGAGAAGTTGTAACTAAGGCTCACTTTTCCCTCCCGACCTCCTTTGCTAGAGCTCTAGCAAGCTTTGCTTATCCTATGCACCAGTACCAAAATATCTGAGACCCACGTTGTGTAGAGTAAGCTACATGTTAATTTCTCGGAAATCATTAAGAAAGAACATTTGTACTAGAACTGAGCAAAACCACAGCTCTCCATCTTTGGGATCTTAGAACAGACATACAGATTTCAACATGGGTTGGGCTTATGTTGACTTTGGAGCTGAAAGACCGCCAGTGACCTGAGACATCTCTCTGGCACTTCTTCACGGGTTGTGGAAAGTGCTTGCAGGACCCACTAAATTCACTCATTATTTGGCCCTTTTGAAAACTTGGTATCATCCTTTTCAGTACCTCTGCTTTATTTGTATTTGCCTGTGGGTCTAGTCCTAGAGTCCCCCTTGTGTATGTTAGCATGCTGACTAGTCTTTTGATCACTGCAGTCATAGTACTACATGCTGTAATTG
Organism: Podocnemis expansa; assembly: GCA_007922195.1. Classification (NCBI taxonomy): domain Eukaryota; kingdom Metazoa; phylum Chordata; order Testudines; family Podocnemididae; genus Podocnemis; species Podocnemis expansa. Next base: position 24,576,531 of record ML681979.1, read on the forward strand.
AGACCCTAGTATCATAGAGTCACAGAAGACTGGGATTGGAAAGACCTGAGGAAGTCATCTAGTACAACACCCTGTTCAAAGCAGGACCAAGCCCAACTAAATCATCACAGCCAGAGCTTAGTCAAGCTGGACCTTAGAAATCTCTAAAGATGGAGGTTCCACCCGCACACATAGATAACCTATTCCAGTGCTTCTCCACCCTCCTAGTGAAAAAGATTTTCCTAATGTCTAACCTAGATCTCCTCCACTGTGACTTGAAACCACTGCTTCTTGTTCTGTCATCTGTCACCACTGAGATCAGCTTAGGTCAATCATTTCTGGAGCATCCCCTTTAGCTAGCTGACGACTACTACCACATCCCCCCTCACTCATCTGTAGACTAAACAGGCGTTGTCCACTCAGCCCCTCTTCATAAGTAATGTGCTCAAACCCTCTTCTCATTTTCATTTGTCCTGTACTATACTTTACATTTTGTCCACATCCTTTATGTCGTGGGGCCCCCAAAACTCAACAGTTTTCCAAAAATGGCCTCACCAGTGTTGAGTACAGGGGAATAATCACTAATTTCACTCTGCTGGAAGTGCTCCTACTAATGCATTCCCATATGCCGTTAGCCTTCCTGGCAATGTTAGCATGCTGTTGACTCATATCCAACTTCTTATCCATTTTAACTCAGATCCTTTTATGCAGAACTGCTTCCTAGCCAGTTGGTCCCCAGTGTAGCAGTACATGGGATTCTTCCATCCTAAGTGAAGGATTCTGCACTTGTCATCACTGAATGTCATCAGATTTCCTTTGCTCCAATCCTCCAAATTGTCTAGGTCACCCTGTATCCTATGCCTATACCTACACACCAGTGTGTATATATTACTCCTTACAGCTTAGTGTCATATGCAAATGTGTTGAATGTGCAATCCACTCCATCCTCCAGACCATTAGTGAAGATGTTGAAGAAAATTGGCCCCAGACTCTAACTGTGGGGCACTTCAACTAGTCATCGAGCCATTCATCACTGCCTGTTGAGCCAGACAACCTAGCTGACTGCTGAACTACCTTACAGTCCATTTGTCCAACCCATACTACTTTACTTGCTGGCAAGAGTACTATGGTAGAATTTTCCAGAGGGGTAACTGTGTTAGTCTGTGCATAGCAAAAATAGCGAGAGTCCTGTGGCACCTTATAGACTAACAGATTTCTGTAGTTTCCAATTCGTGCATCTCACGAAGTGGGTTGTAGCCCATGAAAGCTTATGCTTGAAGCAATCTGTTAGTCTATAAGGTGCCACAGGACTCTTGCTACTAGTACTATGATAGACTATCAAAAGCTTTGATAAAGTGAAGGTATACCATGTCCACCAGTTTCCCCAGTGATCTCATCATAGAAGGCAGTCAGACTGATCAGGCATAACTTGCCCTTTGTGAATCCATGTTGACTGTTCCTGATCACCTACTTCCCCATCCCAGTTAGGAGGAGGAGTGCACCAGAACGAGAAATACCTCCATGGGAGGCGGTGTATTTCTTTTTGCCTTCCTCATCAAGCTATAGTAAGGATTCATGTCCTCAACCCCCTTCCCTTTCTTGTGAGTACCATACTGTGGGAGTCAGGGAGCTACTCAAGAGACTCCTCTTTGAGCAGGAGAAGGAACAGGTGTCACAGGAAACAGGGTCCCTGGTATTTTTGTGTCCACCAGTTGAGTATCCGTATACTTATGAGTCATGGCTCTCCTGGATGCCTTGGTATGCAAGCCAACATTCTGTTCTCCATTTCCAGGATTAGATTTTCTTTCCCATAAGAATGAAAGGAAGCAACAGGCAGAGGCAGGGAATGATAACAGTAGCAATTTTATCATCCTCCTCTGAAGAGGTGTTCCAAGATCCAGTAAAATGCATGGGTGAGATCATTGTGTGAGAGGCAGAGCTTTGCTTCAGTGCCAACTTAAGGGCCCACATGTAGTGCTGCAGGTACTCGCTCTCTTAATCTGCAAGGTTTGGACTCCTACCTGAGACAGAGTAGCCTGATTGCTGTCTCTAAGCAATCAGGTAACAAAAGGGCAATTTAAAATTTAGTTTTCTGCCTCTTTACAAAAAGAGCAAAAGCCCTGCAAAATGCTAGTACTTAGATGCAGTGCTAAGGTCAGGGCCCTGGCCTGGGCCTGGGCTAGCCCTGACCAATGCCGCCTGTCTCATAATCTCATCCAGACCTACCTCTAAGCAGAAGAGGGCAAGCTTTATTAACTGGTCTGTTGGTCTGGATTAGACAGTATTTCCTCCTAACTCTTCTAGACCTCTGAAGGACTGTCTTGTTGATTGCCCAGTCTGAGCTGATTTTCTGTGGATGGGGAGTGTCAGCACACCTCATGCTTTCAGCAGAAAAGCCAGATAGACCCAATCACACTGACATACTGCAAGAAAAAAATCTAAGAGAAGTTGCACAAGTGACTAAGGTGTGTGTGTGTGTGTGGTGTTTTTTTTTTTTTTTTTTTTTTTTTTTTTTTTTGCAGTCTTTCATGCCTGGTAGACTCACCATGTCTATTAATGAGGGATTGTTAAAGCTGCAAAAGAGACTTGCAGCTGACTCCTACATTACCTCCCTTTTCCCCAGGGGAGGGTAGATGGCACAAAGTTCCTCAAAATGGCTTAGACTGCATTTACTCACATCTGGTGCTATTTTCACTCATCATAGCAGCTGTTTAAGAAAGAGCCAAGTAATGAGGGCCTCTGAAAACACCACCAAGGAACAAAAACTGTGAGAGAGAATCAGTTTGGCAGAGAATTCTACTCTGTTTGCACCTGATACTTTAGCACACACCATGGCCACATTAGTGATGGCCCAAAGATCCTTCTGGGTTCAATCATTGGAAATAACCAGAAAATGCAGACTACAATAGAGAATCTTCAATTCTAGGCTGCAGCCTCTTCAGCTGAAAAACTGATGAGGCACTCCAGCTTGAAGGGGAAAGGAAGTCAGACTTCAAACTGCCTGACAACACCTCTCTGCTCCATGTTGTTATGTAATCCATGGAGGGGATAGGAGTCACTGAATGAAAAGCAGAGGTTCCAGTCCAGATGACCCAAGTCTTCCAGAGGTGCAGCATGCTCAGATCTACCTCTAGATGGCAGATTTCATTCTGATGCAGAAAAGGATTACCCCAGTTTTTAATTTGGCATGAAAAAAATAAGGTGAATAACGCCGCCCCCCCCACCCCCTAGCTAAATCTGAGGGACTCCAAGTCTCCTGCATCATAAGTGTCTCATGAGAGAAGTCCCTAAACAGAGATGGAGAAGGTAGGAAGGACCTGGAACTTTATGCAGTATCCTTTGCTGACAGTCTTTGAGATTGCCTGCTTTATGTTGTTCACAGTCCAGGATTCCTGGAAAAGAGAGAGGCTATTGCAAAAAGAATGGAGGTTCCCCAACATTTCTACCATTCTCTCTGCTATGGTGTGATGCCTGTTGTTGGGCAGGCACTGTAATGTAAAGTAACTGTTCTGTTTCAAACCTTGTCATTCATAAAAAAACATCTGTATGGAACTTATTATGATTCTGTCTCTCCATCCCCTGCATCAACTTGTACTCTGAATTGCGTGTCCTGCCTTTTCCCTTACATTTCCTCTCTTTTGTACGCTCATTTTGCAAGCAAAGGTATCCAGGCACAATATGCGACCATCTGTGTTGAACTGCCACTGCCCCTTCATTGGAAGTGCTTCCAACTGTCCTTGTAATTTTTCACGGAGCAGCTGGACATCTTTTTTCAAGAACAGCCTGTTAGTGAGCTTGCCAGAATTCAATTTTTATTTTTGATAATTTTGATGGAGAATATGAATGTTCATTTTAATCATATTTTTAGATTTTAATCCTTTTTAAATATTTAGACTTGTGTGAAATTATGGCAGAGGGGATAACGGACAATTTTTTTAGCGACCTCAGACATTGAGCTTTAGAAAGCTTTATAACTACTAAAAAGCAAATTGCAAACATATGATGAACATGAAACTGTACAAGTTTAAAACTCTTAAATCAAACTTTTAATGTCTGAAACAGCATTTTTCTGTCTTTACCTGTCTGTACATTTTAATGATCATCAATAGAAATATTTTTCATTGGTTTTTGTTTATCATGAAATTGATGTTTATTGACTAAAATCTAATCCTTTGAAGTCTGCTGTTAAATGCTATATGTCATGGTAAGAATAGTGTCTCGTTGGTTGGTTTTTGCATTTGAGAGGGGACTTTGAGTCATAGGACCTAACTGATTGGCATAGTGAAGATCTTAATTGTGTATGTTATTGACATTTTATTTAACTTTAAGAAGCTTATCTTAGAAGTGTAGAATTAACAGATAAGTGATACAGAAATTGGTAATCACAATAATGAGATCCATTTTTATTTCAGTGGGCTTTATCCACAGGCTGACTGTACCAAATATTAATTGTGCCTTTAATTTTTAATTCAGCGGCTTCCTTAGCTTAAATAGTACAGCACCTCTGGACATTCAAGAACATAGTTAAGAAGCATAACAAGTGAGAAATTGCTAATATGCACAAACACAGTTTAGCTGTCATCCTTTCAAATCCTACTAAAGTTAAAGGACATGTTTTTTTACCATTACAATGTTTTTCTGCCCTAGAGGTGACTAAGAACATCAGAGAAACAAAATTGCAATATTGTACTCCAGAGTCTTCTGATCTATAGAGATGCCTAATGACCTTTAATCACTAAAATATGACATTAACATGCACAAACACATTTGTTAATATCTGTTAGCATTTCTATAGAGGTGAGTAGAAGTTAATTTGTGTGTGTGTGTGTGTGTGCGCGTGTGCGCGCGCGTGTTCTACCAGTCAAAGTAGATTATTATTTTAAAAGTTCAATAAAATAAGATTTTAATGTTTCACATTTTGGTTTTGGGTAAACTTTTACCTATATTTTTGTCAATGATAGAAGGGCTTTTTAAAGTAGGAAACACTGTGTATTTTAGTTCTTTTTTACAGGATTTAAATTATAGCATTCATTTGGTATTTCATAGTCCAGAGCCAGAATCTATGAAAAAATATTTATACTGTATTTAAAAATAATACTGTAATATTATCAGTGTGCTTTCATGGCAATTTTTTTATGAATGTACTTTCAGATGCATTCTGTGACTGAACACAAAAAAAAAAAAATACCCAGATCTTGTCCATATTTGTTTTGTGTTAAAATCCCTTTTTATAGACCTCTTACTACATAGATATGGTCACTTCCAGAGTTAACAGTATTTCCAAATTTTCTGTGCGCTTTATTGAATAATTTTCTGTACAGTAAATACTAAGGTTAGTTTATGTAGCTCTAGCTGTTGTCTAGGGCTGGCATTCTGAAGCTGGGGGTGGGGGAGTTTCCCTCCCTGGTAGGTGTGGGGATGCTAGACACTTTAAAGGAGGAAAGAAAGAGCCTCACTTTAAACACTTTACCCACAGCAATGAATAACTATCAAAACTGATTCCTCCAGATATATCAGGTCCCTAGATGGCACTGCCTGTGACTATAGATGGTGCTGTACATTGAGAGATCTGTTAAGACTTGCATAGTATTATATGAAGTCATTGCCATCTGTGCGTTAATCTGTTTATATGATGCAGCAGGGGCGTCACTGGTGCTGGGCCCAAGCCACCAATCCTAGCACCAGTACCCCCAACCCCAGCTGGGGATGTGGGATTGGGCTGCTGCAATGGGAGCAGCTGCTGGATCTGACCCCAACCAGGATGCAGGTCTGGGCAGGGCTGCTGTGGTGGTGGCAGAAGCAGCTGGATCCAACTGTAGCTGGGGCTGCAGGGGTTGGATTGCGCCCGGGGGGGGCTGGGCCAGCACTGCGAGGGGGGGGGGGGGGCAGGGCAGGCCCAGGTCCCAAGAGATTTTTGGGGCCAATGACGCCACTATGATGCAGTGTAAATGCATAATTGTAATCACTGACAACAGCTGCAGTTTTGTCTTTGTTCTTATTGCAGTAGATGGTTGGCTAATTCATGGAACTTCTCCTCTCCAAAAAACAGGCATACTCATCACACTAGCAATGAGTATGATGCCATAAGCAGTATCTCACTTAAAATGTACATGACTGTATTCTTAAATGGCTCTATTTGAATCAGTTTCTTCCAATATTTAATATTTAGAGACAGTTGCTTGTTGATTTTTATTATTATTATTGGTATATATACTTGTGTGGCAGGGGCATAACTGCAACAGACACAAAGAATTGAGATGTGAACAAATATGTTTGAGAATCATTGATCTAGGACAATGGCAAATTTTAAAAGGTGACTACAGTATGCAAGTGTGATAAAGGTTTTATGGCACACCACACAGACTAAATTTGTGTGAATGAATTTAATCTCTGTGGTGTGCCTCAAAATTAAGTCCAAAACAGAATAGAGGAGCTGAGGGTCAGAAAAGTTATTGTTCGAAAGGAGCCTGGGAGTGACCTAGGAGGGTTGTTGGGTGTGGGTGGGAGAAGTATGGAACAATTTTTTTTTTGAAAGATGAGGATGATTGCAGGGAGTGTGGGAACCTCCCCATGCACACCCTGGTCTCCCTCAGTCAGAGACATCTGTCACTGTTCCCATATGCCTCTGCATCCCATCTCCACTCATTCCAGTGTGTCCTGGTACCTACACTCAGCTACCCACTCCCTCTGTCCCTTTGTGTCCCTGTATTCCCCTCTTATTTAGACCCTGGTTCAGAGCTGTCACTCCACTAATTTCTGTGTACCTACCCTCGTCTTTCTCTTATGCTAGCCACTCTAAACCTCAGTCTGTGTGACTCTCCAGCAGCATTGTATGATTCACTCTGTCTTCTTCGTATATCTGCCTCTTCATCCCACGTCTGGTGCCTCCGTCTCTTCAGCTGGCTGCTGTGGCCCATGAACATGCTGCCATCTCATCTGGTACCACAGCAGCCCCTGGTGAGCACTAGGTGTAACTGCAGCTTCTTTCTGATGTATTTTCTTGGGGGTGGGGGGAGATGAGAATATGCAGTCTTGTATGTGCAGATTGGCATAGAATTCCCCAAGGAGCAATGTAGTTAGGTTCCTGAGTATCATGAGCCTAGTTGTATTCTGCGAAAAATTATTAGAAATAAATATTAGAGGACAATTTAAAGTAAACTTTCCATACATAATAGTGTAATAGCTGTATGTTTCACAATCTGTTAAGGTTAAACAAGGGACAGTGCAGTATGCATAGTTTTCCAGTGATAAAAAGTACTTGTTTCTCTATGTTTCTGGAATATTTGGAAGACTGAATTACCTCTCTGCCATTTGAGAACACTTGTTTGGTGAGAGGAATTTTGGTATTTTTCTGAGCATGGTGTCTTTTTAAAAATGTCTGTCTGAAAGCCGATCCAAGATTTGGAATGCTGTTCATTATCACTGAGATGATGGGTGAGTGGACTGAATGCTGGTGAGGTGGACAGAATACTGGTAAAGTACTCAATTAGTAAACTGTATTGAACTCATCACTTCGCAGTTTACAGCATGGCTATACCATGTGGTGTATAACTATATGAGGCATCTTTGTCTTTTTAGTATTTTCTGCAAAATTAGAACAGCAAATATACAGAGCATAATTGGTCCATTGATATCAAATATATTTCCAGATATCCATGTATTTAACTCGCCTTAGTGTGTTTTGAAAATTTTGAGTATGTTGGTGTCAAACAACACAGGTGGTGCTTAGCAATAGTTAAGCTCATCAAAGGAGTGTCATTTCCAGCTGACAACCCATTACTGATTTTTTCCTTTAATTAATTTCAGACCATTGCAGTTTTGATTTTTATGTGGCTTATGTCATGCTGCTTTTGAGAATCATTCCATCAATATGTAATGCAAAGTGGAGTTTGATTCTCTTGTCCTTGTGAGAGAATTTTTCTTAATAACTAGAAAATGTAATGTATTTTATACAAGAACAATTCAGTCCATTTTCAGATGGTGAGGCTTAACAAGTCTCTGTAGAACCAACTCTAGAATCTGACATGTTAATAGGATAACTCTCAGTATGTTATTGATTAATCTAAGTTCAACTAATGCAAGACATTGTTCTCATTTAAATTGAATTGAGCCGATATAATGTTGTCTAAATAGTACAAGCTATTAAATATTATTTATCAACATGACTTGACATCATAAAATGTGATGTCATTTTGTATTTTCTGGGGTTTTGAGTGCTATAGTGAATTGTGCAGGTTAATTTAGATTTTTACACTGCCAGATGAATGGGTTTCAACTACCTTTCATTTGCAAAATTCAAAAAAAGATGTGGACCCCTATGGAAGTCTTAAAAATTGCCTGCAGATCAGTGGTTGAAAATTGCTGCTCTAAGCTAAATTGGTTATACTTTCAAACTCTAAATGACATAAGGTAACTCAATACTGCAAATTAAATTTTCATGTCCCATTTTATGCTGACTTCCCCATTCACTTGAGTGCTGTATTTTTTTTATGTTGGGTATTGTGCAAGGTGTACCCACTACCTATAGGTAAATTGTGTGGGAGCTTTTAATGCCCACTAAAGCAGCATAGAGATATCAAACTAAATTGTAAAACTTTACTCAGTTAAGCTGAACTAGTGTTACAATTAAATATGTACAAATTGCGATTATGGTAATGGAATTTTCTTCATCTATTCCCTGTCAATTTGTACTTAAACTTTTTAGAATGGTATTCTGATGGTGATTTTAGTCTTGTAGAATTGGTTTTGCTGTGTTCAATTAAAATGTGGAACTGTATTTTGAACAATACATGAAAGTGGTTATTTAATTTCCTTCTCAAAATTGGTAGAATGAAAAGTGTTAAGCTTTCAGCTGTGCCATCATATTTAAAATGACATGGAAATAGGGGGAAAAAATGCAGAAGTTGGAAAGTAAATGATTTTTGATTAAATTACACTGAGAGCAGTTTTATGAATTACAAGCAGATTGGCCGGTGAAGCTCACACTAATGAAAACTTTAATCACTTGAACGAGACATCTATTCAACATGAATCTAAGGAAATTACGTTTTACAAAATTATTTTATCTAAGTAGGTCCATGTTCTTGCTTTGTTTGTTTTTTTTTAAATAAATTATAGGTGGTCTAATTTTTATCCACTCATAGCTGACTGCTTTCAATATTGTTAGAACATGAATTTTATGTTCTCTGGTTTATTTAGAACACAACCTTAATGCTGAATGACTGGCTGCGTGAAGGTTGACAGCATTGAACTTGCTATTGCATATGTAGGAACATGAATATGCATCTGGTAAATGCATACCAACCAATATGAGTGTGATAAGTGAAAATTTAGTATAGTTGGAATCCCTTTTGCCTTTCTTATTTTTCTAGTTAATATACTAGCTAAAGAGAGAGAGATCAGATTATACATATGTAATCTGTTGTTACTTTTTTGATGAAGGATTCGTCATAGAAAAGTTTGGAAAAAAACCCAAGTTCTCAGTTTTGTATATTAAAAAGTGTTTTATAAATTAAATGGCTCCAGACATGAAACGTAAATGCTATTTTACGTAATAAGTATTTCAAAGTAGAAGTATTTACTGCTTTTGGTGCTGTATACACGACTGTGTATTGAAGTACATCAGTGCTGTGTCATCCCATCAGACTTTATTATGTTGTTTTAATTGCACCACTGGTGTCTAAATAGTTTACAATTTAAATTAACAAGTAACAATAAGAGCAGTGCTACTAGAGAGAGCGAGAGAGAGAGAGAACAGTTGGCAGGGTTTAGAGATGACCTGTGTTAGTGGGGAAGAAATATGAGAGAGGATGGATTATGAAGATGATGATACTGATTAGAGAGAGAGAGAGAGAGTTCTGAAGATTAATTTGTTTCCATCATAGTCAGTTTGAGTTGATAAGACACATAGGTGCCAGTTGCAGATGTGAGTTTGTGCAGAGAGGTGATTTCTCTGGGCTTCTTTTTGAACAAAGGCCACAGCTGCCCTTATTAACAAAGTGTATATGACAAACAGACAAAACGCTGCAACCAATAGTAGTTCAAAAAAGGGCTTGCAAATATTATTGGCCATAATACTGGCAGTTACTCTGCTTGGTATTTCATATCCAGAAGCAGAATTCTTAAAGTTTTATGAAGAAATAATTTGCTGTAATATTGCAGCCTCCTGCCCACCAAAATATCCCTGAATCCCTTTTCTGAAAGAATCATTGAGGCCAAATGCAAGGAAGCCTTTCAGTTTTGATAACTGCTAAAAAGTATTTCAGCTCCATATACCTGACCTGAAAATATTGTAGGCAAAACTTCAGTCCAGCTTTAGGGAAGAGGCCACTTTAGACGCATGTTCCTACTGCAATAAAGACTACTGCTAAGGTTTGTGGAGTGAGCTGGGAACAGAGGAGAGGCAGACAGAGGGAGTTTGCCTGGGAATCATCTGAGAGCTGAGTGCTGCTTTGGGGGCTGTGTGTGAGCTGCAGGGGAAGATAGAGGGGGAAATATCTGAGGATCTGTTTGCTCTGACTGTTTTCTGTGACTAAAGCTAGTGGTGGTTTGATTGTGTGAAAAGTATGAATTGGGAATGCTTTCTTCCATTTTGGGGCCTTGAGTAGTTGACGGGAGAGCGTGGCATGGAGATGGAGCAACTGCCTTGAGCCAGCAGCTGTAGAAGAATCAGCCAGCCAGTTGTGAACTGAGTGAATGGCAAACAGAGGGTGTTTGCCTGGGAGTTCACCTGGAGGAGTATCCACGAAGCCTTGTTTTTCAGGTTTCTATGAGCATTAAGTACATCATCTACAGAAGCTCTTTCATGAATAGTGAGACAGCAACTGTTGTGATCTGCATAGGATGTGCAATGTTCCTCTTTCTTCCTGAGGGTAATACCAGCTACATCTATAAAGAGCACAAGCTGGTCTCCATACTGGAAGAAATGATTAACAAGCTAGAGGCTCAAATATCAACCCTGCGGTGCATCAGAGAAGATGAAGACTTTTTGGACAGGAGTCGGGAGCTGATTCTGCTGGCACAGCACACCAAAGAATCTGAGAGTGTGATGCAGACAGGACTGAAGACTGGAGAGGAAAATTGGCAGCATGTGACCCACAGAGGGTGTAAGAAGAGAATCCCTATATCCCCAACTCCAGTATTGGTAAGTAACTGCTCTCAGCAGCAGTACCTGTAGAGAAGGCCTGAAAATGCCTTGGAAGAGTTGTCTGAGGGAAGGGATCAGAAGGAGATGCTGTTGGTTGAAAGGCATGGGATGCATTGTCCCAGGCATGGGGGCACTTCAGCCACCACCCCCAAAAGGAAAAGACAGGTGGTGGTGGTGGTCAGGGCTTCTGTTTGAAGGGGGGGCAGAGTCATCCATCTGCCATCCAGACCAGGAAGACTGAGAAGTATGTTGCTTTCCTGGAGCTAGAATTTGGGGTGTGATAGAATCTACTGAGGCTCATCAAGCTCTTGGACTGCTACCCCCTTCTACTTATCCATGTGGGCACCAATGCAAGAAGGATCTTGACCATATCACAGCAGACTATTTGGCTCTTAGAGGGAGGATAAAGGAGTTGAGGCCCATGTAGTGTTCTTGTCCATCCTTCCTATTGATGGAAAATGTCCAGATGGAGACCATCACATTATGGAAACAAATGCATGGCTATGCAGGTGGTGCTGAAGAGAAGGCTTTGGCTTCTTTGGCCGTGGGATGTTGCTCCAAGAAGGAGAACTGCTAGGAAGGGATGGGGTTCATCTGACAGAGGGAAAAACATCTTCATAGACAGGCTGGCTAACCTAGTTAGAAGGGCTTTAAACTAGGTTTGCTGGGGGATGGAGTCCTAACCCCTGAAGTGAGTTGGAAAGGAGGACACTGGGAGAAAATGTGAGGAGGAAGTTGAAACAGGGAAGGCAAATGGCAGAGGAAAGTAGGGCAATTGGCGCAGTATATTAGGTGCCTGTACACAAATACAAGGAGTCTGGGAAACAAACAGGAAGAACTGGAAGTCCTGGCATAGTCAAGGAACTATGATGTAATTGAAATAATAAAAGCATGATGGGACAGCTTGCATGCCTGGAGCACTGCTGGATGGGTATAAATTGTTCAGGAAGGACAGGCAGAGAAGAACAGGTGCAGGAGTAGCGCTATATGTAATAGAGTTGTCTGACTGTTCAGAACTCCACTATGAAACTGCAAGTCTGTTGAAAGTCTCTGGGGTGAGTTTAGAGGAGTGTGCTTAGTTTAGAGGATGATGTGGTAGGTGTTTGCTATAGACTGCCAGACCAGAAGGAGGAGGTGGATGAGGCTTTCTATGGACAACTAGCAGAAGCTTCCAGATCACAGGCTCTGGTTCTCATGGGGAACTTCAGTTACCCTGACATCTGCTGGGAGGGCAATACAGAAGTGCACAGGCGCAATCCAGGAAGTTTTTGGAGAGTGTTGAGGACAACTTCCTGGTACAAATGCTGAAGGACCCAACTAGAGGTCTTGCGCTTCTTGACCTGCTGCTCACAGGGAAGAGTTGGTAGAGGAAGTAGAAGTGGATGGCAACCTGTGCAGCAGCAACCACTGGTGAGGCCACATTTGGAATATTGTGTCCGTTTTGGGCTCCCCATTACAGAAGGGATGTGGATAAATTAGAAGGCGTTCAATGGAGTGCAGCAAAAATGATTGGGGGGCTGTGGCACATGACTTACGAGGAGAGACTAAGGAAACTAGGCTTATTTAGTTGCAGAAGAGAAGAAGAGGGATTTGATAGCATCCTTCAGGTACTTGAAGGCATTTCCCAAAGAGCAGAGAGCTTGGCTGTTCTGAGTGGAGACAGAAGACAGAACAAGGAGAAGAGGTTTCAAGCTGCAGCTGGGGAAGTCTTGGTTGGATATTAGGAAAAAATCTCTCACTTAGGGGGTGTGATGAAACACTGAAATGGGTTGCCTAGGAACATAGGTGTTGCTGGCATTGGGCCTTCGGGGCTTGTGCCCCCCATCTCCCTGGCAGTGCCTCGGATCCAGATCTGCCCCCCCCCCCCCACTGCTGACTGGCAGCAGCAGGAGCCAGCAGTTCAGTGGCAGGATCCGATTCCAAGCCACCTTCCGCTTGCTGGCAATGGCCGGATCAGGCCCACCCTGGCGGCCTGCTGCTTGCCAGCTGTGGCAGGAGCTGACTCTGAGCTGCTTGCTGGCAGTGGTAGGTGCCAGATCTGACTCTGAGCCATCTGTTGCTTGCCAGCAGTGGCTGGAGCTGGCTTTGGGCTGCCTGCCACTTGTCTTCAGCAGCAGCAGGGGTCAGATCAGCTTATGGGCTGCTTGCCGACAGCAACAGGACCAGATTTGTCCTACCTGGATTGTCTGTCACTTGCTGACAGTGGCAGGAGCCAGCTCCGAGTTGCCTGCTACTCGGCTGGACTCGGCTCTGAGCCACCTGCTGCTTGCTGGTAGTGGCAGGAGCTGGTGCCAGGCTGCCTGCTACTTGCCCGCAGGGGATGGAAACGGATCGAGGCCGCTTGCCGGCAGCAGCTGGGGCTGGATTGGGCCCTGGGCTGGATCGGGCCCCACAGCCGGGGGAGCGGGGCAGGGCACAGGACCGTTTTTTGATGGAATCTCCATCTTTGCAAACTTTTAAGACCCAGTTGGCTAAAACCCTGGCTGGGATGATTTAGTGGGAGTAGTCCTGCTTTGAACTGGAGGTTGGACTAGATGACCTCACAGTCTCTTCCAGCCCTATGTTATATGATTCTGCATTTCTAATCACAAAGTAGATAGCCCAGTAAACAATATTAGTAAAAGCTATAGTGATAAGAGAACCGTTTAGAGTACAGAAGTTCTGTTTGATGAAGGATTATGGAATTCAGTTTCATAAGTAATTTGAGCAAGACCTCAAACTTCTGAAATTCTCTGTAAAGGAATATTTTGATTTTTTTTTCATTATTGTTTGAAATGTTTTAGTCTGACAACATTTAAGTTTTATTTTGACTTTTTAAAATTTTGTCTTATATAAAGCAAATACAAAACTATTCACAACAAAAATAACTTCAGGAAAAAAAAGGTAAAAAATATTTTGTTCTAAAAAGAAGAGAGACCTTTTGGGTCCTTGAACTTTTTGCATGTTTTTTAAAAACACACAGATGCAAAATTGACACAATTTTCTGAAATGCTTTGGTTTCTGTACAAGTGTATGTTTCAATAGATCATGTTTTTTTTCAAAGTTTCTCCAAGAAGCTCTTGCAGTGACTTGGATGGGGGGGCATGGGAGGGGGATTTACAAATCACTTGTTTGTCTCAAATATTGTTGCTGATTCAGGAGAACTTGAAAAGTTTTATGTTTCTTCTGTTGTTCCTTTAAGCCATAAATAATAGGGATAGGTATTGCAGATTGTAAATGAAATTACTTCTGTAGATTGAAGGGCCAAATAGGTGGTGAAGTCACCTACTACAAAAGAGCCAAGCATTGGCTCTAGGGCAGTAAAATGTAGCTATTAAATGACATGATAAAAGAAGGCATACCAAAAAGGGAAGTACTTTTAGATAAAATTGAAATTTGCAGTCCATGCTGAAAAATTGTTCGCAGCAATATTGGATGTACAAAAAAATAGCCTACAGTAAATAAAAATACTTGGCTTCTGTGTAGAGCTTTCCATCATCATCATCATTTATTACTTGGTAATAAATGGTAGGACCTAAAGACCTCATTCAAGAATGCAGTGAATTATGTTAGGTGCTATACAGACACACAACAAACGGCAGCACCTGCTCCTAAAAGCTTACTATGTAAAGAAAAGCAACAAATAGAAACATCAGATGAAGTTATATTCCAAAGTACACATTCAGTTTTAAAACCACAGAACTTGTTAACTTTTCCCTCAGAATCCTTGTTTTATTTTTCCACAAACAATTTCATCTTTTTCCTCTTGTCAGTGTGCCATAGCCAATTCCAAGTCCCTTCATTTCATCCTGTTTGCCAGACCATCAGTAATGTAGGGAGACTCTCTTTGGCCAAAAGTATCTAACAGCCTGTTCTCTGGCCAGTTTTCAGGGGATGGCTTTATTTCCCAACTTGTCTTTGTGGGTCCTTTGCCCTTTCCCTGATGGCTAGTCCCTGAGCCTTTAAAGGAATATAGGAATCATCCCCAGTAAGATATCCTTAATGTAGGTAGGGATGTGATCTATTTTCATGGCAAAACCCAGGTCTTTAGTTGGTTTTGAAGTACTTGGTTTGCCATGACTGAAAGCTTGCTTTTCACTAGTTCATATAAAAAAGTAGTGTTTAGATAACTCAAGAAATGACTATTTCTCATATAGCATCATAGGTATGCACATGTAGAAATTTCATCTGAAGGGGAAACAGAAGCATTTTCTATTAGTCATCAGAAGTGGAAAATATACAAAGGTAAAATCATCTGAGCTTTCAAATCAGAGATTGCTGTATGCCTGCCTGAACCTGCTTCTGAGACTGCTTGAAGACAAAGGCAGAATGGCAAACCTATTGGCTCTCCCTGATTCTGTATTTAACTTGACGTCATTTGCCAATTAGAAATCAGACAAAATAAATCGGTGAGATTCACTGCAAACCTGAAATGTGTGCACACTACCCTAGTCTGTGGCTGCTAAGAAGCTTTTGTATGGGGACCAGGCAATTTATCTAAAACTTCTGTAGAATTGGACATGGTGAAAACTCGCCTTGAGCTCAGTGATGAAATCACGGTTGAGTTAAAATTCTTATAGAAGTTGGAAGAAATTTTGCTGGAACAGGATATTTATGAATTTGAGTGCTACTGCTTATCAGTGTAACTTTCCAGTGACCAGTTTATTCTCTCTTTTTTGGGGGTGGGGAGAGCTTATATTTGTACACTTTCCTGTGTTTATTTTGCTACCATCCTGTAAGTTCCCCATCTTCAAGCATCTGCACAAGTGGGATTCTCTCCCACAAAAGTTCATCTTACAAATAAATGTTAGTCTTTAAAAGTAACACCGGATTCCTTGTTTATTTTACTGGACTAGTCTAACATGGCTACTGCTTTGCCAGTTTTTTTTGGCAACTCTACACAGCTCAGTAACACTTTAAATCTTAGTTCTTTAATGGCCTCTGTGCTTTCACACTTTTGGAATCTAATGGCTCCAGTATTGAGCTGGTGAACTGTGTGACAAAGCTATATCCGCAGCAGGAGCTGTCTTGCACTTAGATGACACAATCAGCTACATCTGTGTGAGAAGAGTACACCCCAACCAGCTGGCTTCCTTCCCAGCTGCCACAGAGAGAGCTGAACATCTGCTAGCTAGTTAGCTTATGATTTGTTAGTTATAGTTAGAGTAGTTGAAGGCCACTTCCTTGGGTTATCCCTGAAGCAAAGTCTAGTCCCAAAACCTTTGTCATTCTAAAGACTTGACCAGCTACATGTGATGCCTGACTTTAGAACATGTTTCTTTGGAAGACTTGGCCAGCCATCTTTTCAAAGTGTAGACACGTTTGCCGACTGTGTCTGGGAAGAACTCGCATATAGACGCTCATTGCACAATTTGCCATCCCTTCAGTACTTGGATGAAGAAGGATAGACAGTGAAGACTGCGGATATGCTTGATTTCCTTAGTCCTTCAGTTGGACTGTCCTAGCACTCCTTTGGGAATTTTGAGGCCTGCCTATGTGCAAAGGTCTTTTGTAAATATACCAGAGATACACCTAGCAGGTGCAACCTCAGCATCACTCTCAATGTCAGAACCAGAATTATTCTCCCTGAGATAGTCATTTAGTGGGCTGTGCTCCTGCCTAGCACTGTGGACTGTAATACTTGGATGTAATTTTAGTTGTTGGGTTTTGTGAGTGAGTGCTGGGGTGTTTGGTGACCTGTGGTGCACAGGAGGCCATACACAATGACTTGGTGTTTCTTCTTGGTCTTAAATTCTGACTTCATAACACTTTCCAGCACTGCAGGCTCCTTTGGAAAAGTGCTATAACCTGTTAAAGTCATGGCACTAAAAATTCCCTCAGTGTCATTAGACTTGAGATCAATCAATATCATGAATAAGAGACAAACTTCCTGATTGCCTAATGGCTATGCTCCAAGCAAGAGAGAGAAAGCATTTGCCTTCTGCACTGACTGAAGTCACTTTTGGAGATTCCTCACCCATTTCAACACTGCCTTTGGCATGTGCCTGTTTTCATCTTGAGGATTTGGAGCCAAATATTTTAGATACCTTAACCGTGCCTCAGCCCTTCTTTCCTCTGTTTCCCACTTATGATTGGGGGACCTTCAAGTCTTGGTCCCATATACAAATCTGTAGTTTGTTATTGTCTCTTATTTGCATAATTTCTGCTTGGTCTAAGTACTATGATTTGTACATGGTTTTATTTTGCATTGTTCTACACTTGTTTCCACTTTTTTTGCCTGCATTCTTGCTAATGGTAAAGACATTTTGACACTTTTTCAAGATAAGTTAGAACCTGACAAAGAAGAACATGGAGCAGAACTAATAACTTCTTTTGGGTCTCTTCCACCTCTATCAGTAGAGCCCTGCACAGATATAAATACGTGGATCCGTATCCGATCTGCATCTGTAAGAAATGGTCTACGGATATCTGTGTTGGATCTGCGGGTGTGGATATAATGCGGATATATATGGATAGCTGCATATTTGCAGGGCTCTATCTATCAGGTTTAACTCATTGTACTTAAGATACTGGAAACAAGTTGGAATACTACTGGTGGAGGTTGGTTTTAAGATTTCAGGCTTTTCATGATTTTTCTCATGCCTTGTTTGTGTCTTTCTTTCTGAACATATGTCTAAACCAAAAATTATTAAAGGCAACTGACTAATTAGAGGCTGACTGGTCCCTTGAGATTTGGATTGTCCCCTTGATCCTTAAATTCTATACTACTTGTGCAAACCATGTTGTTTCAGGATTTAGAATAGAGTACCACTCTGACAGCATTTGTGCCAATCTAGGACTTCAGTTTCAAACAAAATAGTCCGTTTCACTGAGTGAGAGTGCTTTCAAAATACAAGTTGTCAAGGATTACAATTTGTTTTGGTAATTCTGAGAAACCCTAGCTCGAGTGGGGTCTAGATCTACCCCAATAAAGGGGATCCTTTTGTGTGGTTGCAGAAAAGTGTTTTCCCAGTTGATGAATTAGACTTAGGCTCCTTGCAGAACAAACAAGAACTCTTGTGGTATTTTTTTAAAAACTAACAAATTTATTTTTCGTGTGAGCTTTCATGGGCCAAGTCCCACTTTGTCAGGTTCCAGAGTGGAAAAAACTTACACGGGGTGGGAGGAGGGGGAGATAAATCCTGTGATAACATTTCACTGCATCAGCTCAGATTACCTGCTGCAGTGAAATATAATCACGGGATTTATCTTTTCCTCCCATACTGTAAGCTTTTTTTTTGACGTATGTTTTCTCTCCTCTGGCATCTGATGAATTAGGACTTCACCCACAAAAGCTTGTGGGGGGGTGGGGGAGTATTTGTTAGTCTTTAAAAGTGCCACAAGATTCCTTCTTTGTTTTGCTGAACTAAACTAATATAGCTACCCCTTTGGAGCTTAAGCTTCTCAGTAATTGGTATTTTCCACTTGCGAGTGACATGTTTCACATTTCATTCTCATTGCCAACTGCAGAGCTAAGGCCTCACACTGGCTCTCTGGAAATACTAGCCCTTTTCGGTTTTCATCCAGCAACATTCACAAGGAAAAACAATGTCACACCCTTCCACCCACTGCAAGTCTGTTTCTTCTTCCATTGCTGCTGGGAAAGTGCTATTTCTACCGCTCCCCACCCCCTGCCATTGGGACCCAGGAAGCACCAGCTACAGTGAGGGTGCAGTCCACCGACCTAAAGATGGAAATTCCAAAATTTAAAAAAAGGGGGGGGGAGGTAGTTATTCTTTGAGATGTGGCATTTCTCAGGTTTGTCCTCTCCACAAAGTTCAATCAAGTATGAGCCCTATGTAAGCAAGGCTATTCAAGGATGAACTTACATACCAGTCAGGGCTCCCTTTATGATTTTGGTGTAAAATTAACATAAATGACTTTTTTAACAGCAATAAAAGTTTATTTGTTAATTTATTACTGTGCTTAGGTATTGTTTTTCTGGATGGATTTTGGGGGATGTAGTTTTAGCTACTTTAAGATATAAGAAGAGAACCTCAATGTTATGTGATACGTAGTTTTTTCATAAACAATGAAGATACTACATTTAGTTTATAGGTATAGCATGACAATTAGCCACCATGTTTTATAGCAGAGCAAGCTACTTTGGCAAACAGCTGGCTTGTGAATTCTGCTGCACTAAAATGCATTTTGATTTCCAACATCATTAGTTTTGTTAATAACCATTAAGTCAAATATTAGGACTTTTCTAGGTCTTCACTGATGCTAGGTTGTAAAGATGCTTTCTCTGGGTTCCTCAGGGAAAAACACACAGCTGGAAGAAAATTTATGCAATCTGGCACTATATTACCACTAATGAAAGACTGCATTAGTAAAAAATCTGCTACAATGAACCTATACTCATTATGTCAATGTTGC
Organism: Podocnemis expansa; assembly: GCA_007922195.1. Lineage (NCBI taxonomy): Eukaryota > Metazoa > Chordata > Testudines > Podocnemididae > Podocnemis > Podocnemis expansa. Next base: position 24,596,014 of record ML681979.1, read on the forward strand.
CAATTCTTGCAAATATATATATATTCTGCAGGGTAACGGGGGAGGCAAGTCTCACAGTATTTTCTCTTTGTTTAAAGTCCCAGCTCCTGAAGCCGTGTGATCAGGCAAGAATATCAGTTTACATTTTTTTAAAGTAAATTTCTAGTCTTCGTAGCTGTGGAGAAAATTGGCAAACATGAGTAATAGACTCAAAAACATCACAGGTTTCTTATTCTTAAACTACCCATGATATTTTGGCCTGAATTGGGTATTTCCTGTCATATAATAAAACTGCACGATTATTTTCAGGCATCATGCATATTTAGGAAATCCTCTTATTTTACGGAAGTGTTTTGTTTTAATATTCTCATGGAGAGGAGCACTGAAGATAAAAGGCTAACACCCAGATTTAGAGGTAGTAAGTAGTTGTTCCCGTTCACTGTTATAATGCCCAGGTCTTGTTGTCAAAAGTGACTTAGAAACCAATCCCAGATTTATGCTCACTGATAAATGCCTAAGTCACTTTTGCAAATAACACTTGGGCTTTCCAGTCAGTTAGGTTTTGCAGCACTGAGCAGAAAAATGCCAAAATATGTGTAAACATCTAGTGCAGTGGTTCCCAAACTTTTTCAGGCTGGGGACCCCTTTTTAACAAAAATATATCTATCTTTGTGGCCCCTCTCGCTGATTATATAATCTGTCCCGCACGGGCAGACTCTAGTCTATACCACTCTGGTGGCACCACTGGGACACCTGGTAAACAGCGCTGTCACGACCATTGCCTGCACCTCTGGGGAGCCGAGCTGCAGCAGCTATGGCCCCCTGCCCTTGCCCTTTTCCTTGCCCGTGCTGGCGAGCTGCTGTGGGGAAAAGCAGCCCTGGCAGGGAGCATCAGGGCTGTAGCTGGATTCCAGCCCTGGTAGGGAGAGGCTCCGCGGACCTCCTGCAACATATGCATGGACCCCTGGGAGCCCCCAGACCACAGGTTGGGAAGCACAGATCTAGTGTAAGGCATGAAGTATTTTTCCACATGTATAGCTTGATGCTTAGGAAGTAGAATGGCCAGAAAATGGAAATATCAGGTGATAAACATATAGTGCCTTATTTAAGTTGAAGGATAAAAAGGATCTTGAGAGGAAACTTTAAATTCCAGTCACATTGTGAATGTTGTCCCTTAAAAACAGCATTGTCTAGATAGAATTTTGGTAAACTATGGTTAGAAAACTGTCATAAGGATTACATTGAAAAGATGATGCTAGTGTGCTTGGGTGAAGAGCTGTTAAATTTTGTAGGTGTTGAGGGAACTGGATGGTATTTTATATGAGTAGAAATAGCTTGTCAGAACGAATCAACAACAGTAATATAACACTTAAAAATACTAACTGGTTTTGGTAAGTTGGGAAAAAAATCTCTAAACTGTCTGCAGCATATACACAGAATGGATTTGTCAGGTCTGAAGCATATTTTTCAAAGTCTTATGAATATGAAAATCAGTTTAACATTATGAACAAAAATATTGGGGTAACACTTTCTCTAAAGTAGCAAGTTTGTATGTTATCTTACTCAAAAATCATCTGGTAAACGTGAACTTTAAGATTACTTACATAAACCCACTCCATTGTTAAGGCATTTCATTTTGAATATGGTTCTAAATTTTCCTTAAATGAAAACAGAACTGGAATTCTTCACAAACAAATTTCAAGCTGGAGTATTGAGTGGATGACCATCTAATCTTTGACTGATGAAAGAAAACACATGGAACTAAGTCAGTCAGTGGTGCTTGGCGGTAGTGTGGGAGAAGAGCCTGGTGCAGGAGTGGCAGACCTTACTGCAGTGGGTACAGTTCCTCTGGCCAGATGGAGGTTGGAGCATGCTGTGCTTCCTGTATTGGCTCCAGGCCTCAGCCCAGACACTCTGATGTAGGGGTCTCAAACTCGCAGCCCAAGGGCTGCAGGAGGCCCCTAAAGTTATTTCTTGCAGCCCTCAGTGACATTATCACTGTCCATATTTGCAACACCATTGTATGAAAAGGTTTCAGTGATATGGCCCGTGGGCTAACGTACTAGTCCTCATGCAGTGCTTGTGGTGATTTCAGTTTGAGACCCCTGTGAGTCTGACTCTCAGCAATGACTGTACCAGCCTTACCCCACCTTTTCTAGAATGAGTGGTTGTGGGCAGGGCTCTCCCAGTTGTCAGTGGGATTGCTGAATTTCTTGAGACTCTGCTTGACCTTGTCACTGTTTCAGAGTTTTGGTATTTCTCTGCATTAGTCGTTCTTGAGCTGCCTATAGAGCACAAACTTTGGCAGATGGTCTTGAGGCATGCCCTCCATGTGTTCCAGCCAGCAAAGCTTCTGAGTGTCCAGCATAGTCTTCATTGACTGATTGTCTCAAGGATCTTGTTGTTAGTGATCCCTGGTTCCCAAGTGACTCCAAGATTTCTTCTGGGACAGTGAAGGTGAAAGCTGTTCAATCCCCACTCCTAGTTGGCATACATAATCCAGCTTTCACAACTATAAAGAGGGTATTGAGGACATAATCCTGATAAACGAACATTTTTGTATTCAGGGTTAGCAGCTTGTTGTTCCAGACATGTGAGGGAGTCCCATTTGGTGGAACTTGGTTGAGCTGGAGACTCACTAACTGAGTCTAGAGCTGAACTAGAAAGGCTAACTAACTAAGAACAAACAAGTAGAACAGTTGAATGAGCAGTCCAAAATAAAGTAACAGGAACAGGTGCTTGGAGATCACAAGGAGTTGGGCAGTTCCAGAAACCATCACATGGGCAGAAAGAGGGGACTGAAGGGGTAGAGTCAGCTCCACCTATTATACCGTGACACATGCTTAGGACTCAAGGAGGTGTTGGCTGGTGACCCTACAAGGACAGGCTAAGGGCAAAAACCTTCCGACAGTCATGCACGGTGACGTGTATACACCTACATTGTAATGTATGTGAGCAGAACATCTCAAAGAAGGGCACTTATAGGTAAGGAACTCTCTGTTTTCCCAAGGTGACAGAGGCTTTGCCAATTCTTTGCATCATTTTCTTTCTTAAGGATAAGTGAGTTGTTAAAGTTGAGCTAAGACAGAGGAAGTGAATGATGTTGTCCAGAGCTTCGTTAGTGAGACAGCCTTTAGATGGGATGTTGGTGCCCTGTGACATGACAGTTGTTCTCTTAATACTGATTACCATGGCAAACTTGATACATGCATCAGAAAACCTCATTCATCATGATCTGCAATTCATCAGATGAATTAGAGATGAATGCAGCAGCATCTGCGAAGATCAGATCCCAAATAATAAATTGGGAGACATGCCTTTTGCTCTGAAATCTCCTGATGTTAAACAGATGGCTGTCCATCCACAATTCAGTTAGTATGCCAAACTGATAGTTTCTGAAAGCATCCTTTAGACTGAAGAAAAGAAAAGATACTGAACTGATAGGCACAGCTCTGCAACTTTGCTTCAATGCAGAACTCAGATGATGATTCATTTTTATGCTGAATGGTTGGCTCCATTTCCTCATAGAACTGCTTAAATAGGGAGCCTTTTTTGATAACAGCCAATTTTGAACTGAATTTTGTATATGCCGTTCCTGCTAACCATTCTGAAGGTTTTTTGTAGGTGAATGAATGATAGAAAGAGAGGTACCAGTCCATGACTTATTTCTTGCAACAAGAGCATTGTGAAGAACATGTCAGTCGTGGAGTGTCCAGCTCTGAGCCTGCATTGTCTCTCATAATAAACTTTCTCAAGCAAGGACTTCAGGTCATTTCACCAAGACCCTTGTAAACACCTTGACAACCACATTAAGCAGAGAGATCCCTTGGTAGTTGTTGCCGTCTAATCTGCCCCCCACCCCCCTTTTTAAATATAGAGTAAGAATGTTTGCATCTTTCAGACATTGGGATATCTAGCTTTCTTTCCTGCAGGTGCAGTGAGTGGATATTACTCTCAAGCTTTCTTCCTTCTGTCTTTAGGAATTTTAGGTACTTGACATTACCTGTTGCCTTCCCAGGCGCATTCTTTTGTTAGCTTTCTGTACATACTTAAGAGCTGGTATTTGAGCCAGCTCCTACATCTGGGGAATGGCATCTAAGATAATATCACAGGGAGTGACATCCTTGTAAAAGAAGCAAGAGGTCCTGATGCAACTTTTAAAAACTGATTTTTTTATTTATTGCACAAGCTTTCGTGGGGGAGAATCCCACATCGTCAGATGCTTTGAAGATTGGGAAGTTACAGAATGGGAGGAAAATAAATGCAGGGAAGTGTAAGCCATGGGATCAAGTCACACTAGAACAGCAAATCAAAGCAGTTGTTAAAATTCAGACACTGGAGAACAGCATATAGTGGATGATGAGGTCAAATCACCTGTTGTAATGAGAAAGAAAGTCCATAGTTCCTACTTAACCCTAAGGTAATGGTGTTAGAACTGTGTACGAATTCCAGTTCCGTAGCTTCTCTTTGAAGCTTCTATTTGTAATCCATTTGTCTGAGCACAGCTATTAACAATTCATTAATGCAGTGAGCAGGAAGATTGAAGTGTTTCCCTATTGGTTTTGGAATGTAGTCATTCCTGATGTCAGATGTGTGTCCATTTATTCTTTTATGCAGACTGATGTCTTTGTCCAATATATGGGGCGGGGGGGCTTATTTCTGGCATATGATGACTTAAATTTCACTGGTGAATGAGCAGGTGAGTGAGCCCTTGATGGAGTAGCTGGCTTGATTAGGTCCTGTGATGATGATGATTTTTGTACAGATATGCAGGCAAAGTTGGCAGCAGGGTTTGTTTGCAGGGATATGTGCCTGTTTTAATGTTTCTGTAGTTTATCCTGTAGTTGCTGGTGAGTATCTGCATAAGAATGCTGAGTCCATTTTTCAAGTTACTTATGCCTATCAATCAGAGTGGTACCATCCTTAAACTGAACTGTTTTAACTGCTTTGCATCCATACACTGATACTAAATGGACACAGGCTGAAATTCTTTAAACTGAATTTTTTGTGTAGCTAAATAGTCCACTTCAAACTGAATGGACATAAACCAGTTGAATGACTTTTGCCAATGGATGTAAAGTATGTTCCCTCAATTTAAAAAAACAAAACAAACAAACAAAAAACCCACGCCATTACCCTTGAAAGCTTGTAAAACACATTTCTTGCAGTAGACAAAACCTGGCTGTGCTTTCCTCTGATATTAGTTTAAAAGGATTTATTTTCTACTTCATTATGAAAATGTGTAAATGCTTTCAAACCTGTAGGGCATTTCAGCATTATTGTTCAATGTGTTCTGCAAACACTTCTTTACATTTAATGTTTAAAATTCCTTGCCAGCTTTTCCCATAATCTAAATATTTTTTCATTAAATTATCAAATTCTTTTGTTCATTTAGTGGGAAACATTTATTTAAGAAAAACACCACTGCCAACATTTGTTTGGAACAATTTTTAAGACACTTAACATAGTACTTGAAGAGCAGAGATTTATTGCTGATTATGCACTGAGAAAAATCGCATACATTACCAAAGTCCAAAAATTCCAAAATCCTGCGATTTTTAAAAATAATAAGTTGGGGGAGGGGGTCTTACTGGCCTTCTAGTTTGAGTCTTTAAAGTGTACTTGTTATGTTTTTAGCTTTTCCGTGCAACAATGAGAACTAAAAATTAACTTGTAAATGAAAACAAAGATTCTTACATAATCAAATATCTCCAAGAACCGGGGATTTAAGTAAAACACCAAGTATCACCTGACTTGGAAAAAGAATCTCAAGAGTTCAGAGCACTATAGTACATATATCTATTTGCTGGGGTCCACTGTAAAATGTCACTGGATTTTTCTGTAATCAACAGAAAACCTTGATTATATTGCATGCTTAAGAGAAATTGAAAAGAGATTCCTGATTTGAGATTTGTTATTTGTGTTGATTTCTCTTAGTTCCTGTTCTGGCCTGTTCATATTTTTGATAAAAGTTCTTATAAAGAGTCATAACACTAACTATTATTTGTCAAAACAAAACAAAAAATCTACTCAATAGACTGTTGTTCTACCATATTTTTAAAGTAATTAAATTAATTCTGTATGATAATCAGTGTGTTTCTAAGCAAAGTGGAATATTATTTTAATTTCATCTCTCTAGTTCTTACTAATGAATGCAAGATAGTACTTGGATTTTTATGAACATATGGTGAGGTTGCATTTTAAACTAAACTTATCATGTATTAATGCATTTCAAAATGCTGTTTTGAGATTTGTTATAGTCAGCATAATTTGAGGCAATGAAAAACTTGCACATAGCAATAATGCTTTTTTAAAAATCAAGATAAGGCAAGCAATATTGAAGGGGTATATCTTCTCTTGACTGTGTGTGATCCATGACACAGACCATAGTGTTCTTTATGGCTGCTGAAAAGAAGCCAGCTATTTATAATTTTTTAATAACTTGTATACCTTTCCTGAAACATTTAAAGTTAATTGTGATTAATAGTCCTAGCTTTAATTTATTTCATTTAATAAAATTATATTTAGTAAAGTGTACTCAGTTGTGGGAGACCTTTTTCTTCCTAATCTAGCTGTCATTAGATTTTATTTGCTGTTTAAATGTGCTGTTTAGACTTCTACTTTTCAATGGCAGTTAGGTTATATTATTTTAGTTAATACCATAACTGCAGCTAAAATTAGATTTATATTTAAGTTCATGACATAATTTAAAAAAATGTTGATATGATATGAATGCTTAAGTGGATTTGAGATCTTTAGTTCTCCTCTAGTTACAGGAATGGAGCCCCCGTATTATTTCTGGAGTCTGTGCCCATTGCAAACATTTTTGTACACGCTTTTCCAAGGGATGTCGTCTTAATAAAGTGAAGATTTGTAGTCTGGAGGACTCCCAACCACTAGAGGGATTGCTAGAACATAATGATGAGTTTTATCCCATCTAAAACACTTTACAAACCTTAATTCATGGTTGTAGCAATTCATCTATTATCTCCATTTTGTACATGGGAAACACAAAGGATTGTCTAGATCAGTGGTTCCAAACTTGTGGTCCGAGGACCCCCAGGGGTCCACGGACATGTTGCAGGGGGTCTGAGTAGTCTCTCCCTATTGGGGCAGGAATCCAGCTGCAGCACTGATGCTCCCTGCCAGGGGTGCCTTTCCCCTCCCATGGCCAGATCCTGGCAGGGGAATGGGGCCGTGACAGCTCCCTGGCAAGGGCAGGGGGCCATAGCTACTGTGGCTTGGCTCCCCAGCAGCACAGGCAATGGTGGTGGCAGCGCTACTTGCTGGCTGTCCCAGTGGTGCTGCCAGAGTGGTGCAGGCCAGATTACATAATCAGGTGGGGGCTGGGGGGGGGCAAAGTTTTTTGTTTTTGGTTTTTTTGTTTAAAAAGGGGTCCCCAGCCTGAAAAAGCTTGGGAACCACTGGTCTAGATTAAGAAAATTTCATTTCTTAAAATGGGAAAATCCTAATGTGGAAATGTTCTGTGGCTTAACCAGAGCCATCGAGGGAGCTCATGTTAAAGCCATGGTTAAAATGCCAGATAACCTTATTCTCATTGCTCTGCCTAGTCAGCCATTAGACCATTCTGCCAACTGTGCTGTTGAGAAGGCTCTCCTTGCTAGAGATCACACCTACTGGGCAGCACAGAAACAGACACAACTATGTATACTGTCATGATGAATATATGAAAAATACTATTCAAAATATGGATTAGAACAGTGGTTCTGAAACTGGGGGTTCTGATGTGATTATATGGAAGTCACAAGCTCTGAGCCCCTGCTGTAGTGCTGTTTAGTGAGCTTCAGGAACTGCTTCTCTGCTCTCTCCTTTTGCAACCCAACTTATTAAAGTGGTCTGGATTCAGGAAGCACTGATTTTGCTCCTTCACCTTCCCCCCGTAACCCCCCCAGGTGTGCATGGAGGCGCTGCTTTCGAGGTGGGTACAAGCAGCAGTACCAGCCACACTGTACATGTATGTCTGTTTCCCCAGGTGGGCCTAGGAGGGGGTTATACGTATTATAGGTAAGTAGGGTACAGTGCAAGAGTTAAGGGCAACAGGAGAGTGGGGAATCCTACAGGGTTTATAGGTAAAGGGGAAGTTGGAGCCAGGGGTGAAGGGGGAATAGGGAGCCCATGGGAACGAGAGGATCACACTCAGAAGCTTGCTATGTGAAAGGGGTTACCAACAGAAAAAGTTTAAGAATGAGCATATTAGAGGAATTAGCAGTGACATTAAAGACAGCCCCCCCCCCCATCCAGCTGCTGCAGGCTATTTCATGATCCCTACAGAAATTAAGGGGGTTGGTTGGTTGGTTGGTTGGTGTTTTGTTTTTTTTTTGTTTTTTTAACATTCCAATAGTTAACCCTGAGTAATTGTTAGGAGAGGTGTAAATAAGCAATATTCTGTCAAGCCTCATGCTCAGCTTATATATCAATTTACATTTTCAAGGCTCTCTGCAAGAAAAAGACTAGAAGCCTCATTTTTTAAAAGGAAAATAGGTCAGATTCTTATTTGTTTTTAAGTCTACTAAATTAAGCATGTCCATGAGTCATGGCTTTTTGGGTTTTTTTGTTTTTGGTTTGGTGTTTTTGTTTTTTGACAGATCAAAAGACTGTTTCTGCCCACTCTAGCAGCTGAAAAGTCTGCAATTTGATTAATATCCTCTTCCTATAGAAATATCAAGCAAGCTTCTTTACTAGTCTTATTTCCCACATCTGCCAACTTTTCTTACTTTTGACTTTGCAAAAGCTTACAGAGTTGGCTTCCCCACCCTCAAGCTAATTTTATTAGAACAAATTAATTTTGTTCTATTAAAATTAGTTAATAAATAAATGAGCAAAGTGAATCATTCTTTTACTTAGTAATAGTGCTTCTTAACAGTAAATGATCAACACTTATTGTTTTTTACTATCAAACTTATAGTTTGCAGTTTTTAATATTACTTGCCTGAAATCCAATGCATAATCCAGTGGTTTACATTGTATTTAGAATATTTGCAGAACTGGTGAAAAAAATAAGTGTATGGCCTTCCTCCTCTCCTTCACATGTACTTCATTATTAGGCAATAGCATCAATAATCAGACTTCATCTCGCAAAGTTAGTCTAGAAAATAACTTTTATTTGTGATGTATTTAGATAATCATAGTATCTTATTCCTATTAGAGGTTAACAGAAGATTCGTACCATATATTTTAACACTTATGAGTGCGAATATTTTTTTTCTAAAGCCTCAGAAGAAAGAAGATCAGCAATCAGAAATTAAAGCAAGTCCAAAAAAACCACCAGAACCTACTATTGACCTTTTAGGACTTGGTAAGTAGTAATTTAATTCTGCCGTTTTTATAAATATGACTGCAACAGAACGTCTACTGAAATGAATATAATGGTTTATCTTCCATATGCCAACATATATTTTAGCTTAACCTGAAAATTATATGATTAGGACAGCTGAGTTTCATCTATAAAGGAAAACTTTGAGGGTCACTACTGTCTTTAGTGCAATACAAGTAATGAGTTCCTTAGGGAAAGAGGAGCTATCAGTGATCTTCAAAGAATTTGTGGACTGTGAAATTTAAGCATTTAAACTACAAAAGTATCTTTTTAAAAATCAAAATGATATGGTTGCTTTATCATATTCCTATTTGGGTATATCTTCCTAATAAGCTAGTATAAAAGAATAGTAAGTATTTTCTGCTGAATGCACTCAATTCTTGTATTTTCCTGTAATCTCAGTATCTTCAATATTTTGTAGTGTCTCGTGACAGCAGTGGGAATTGTTCATTTTAATCAAATATACTTTTTTCTTCTTCTGGCTGACAGATGACAATGTGTCTGTCTTGAAAGGTAGCTAGCTTTGACGTAAGACATTGTGTAGGAAGTATTTCTTATCTATAGATTGTCAAGTTCTTTATACCCTTTTCCCCGCACTCATCAAAAAATTGGCATAGACGCTATTTTAAAAACCAGGCCTGTTCTTTCTTAGATTATTGTAAATCTATTTTTGCTTTGGGTGGATGCAGGAAAAGGTAGTAAATATAACTTGTTAGTTATTTTATATGTATAACTTTATACCTCTAAAAATATATACCTGTAAAAAATATAAGACCATCTTCATGCTTTAGTCAGGTGAGAGCTGTGAAGAGTACTGCAGTGAAGCTGTAGACATTTTTTATTGCCTAATGTTTGCTGTTCAAGCTAGGTATAGTACCTGCTTTATTTGCATGCAGCTTAGAATTTATACTAACATCTTAAATGTAATGGTATTTTCGGTTGGATATAAAATGTACCATTAAGTACAGTAATTCGTGTGAAGTATTTTTACTGCTAGTTATATATAACTTAGCTTGTCTACTATAACAGGCTGTCAAACATTATTTAACATACAAAATGTTAAAGGTAGGGTATGGATGTGATGTGAACTTAAAAAAACAAGACAGTTCAAAGTTGCCGAAGAACAGGGTCCTCCATGAGAAGAAGCTCAGAACTTGATCTTTCTGCCATTATTTACAGTCTTTGGTTGAGCAGTTATGGCTCAGATGTTATTAACGTGACAGGAGTCAAAATTAATTATGAATTTCCATGCTTTCTGTGAGTCTAAACCAGACCAACATCCTAATTAAGAGCTAAAATGTGATCTGCATATGCTCCTGTGATTCGTACCTATTATGTCTTTCCAGGCATGAGCTGAAAGGAGAAGTGGTAATATACCATCCTGCAGCCAAACTGTAACTATAAAACAGCCTGATGCAAGGCCTGCACATTTTTGACAAAGAATAAAAAAAAAGCTATAAAATCTGTTTATAAAAAAGCTAGATCAATTGAATTATTTTTGTATACGCTTATTAAAATATTAAAGGTAAATATATGTACAGTAGTTATTTAGGGATATTTCACAGAGGTTTACTCTGCTGTTTCAGAAAACCATTCTCTCCCTCTTGGCACCCTTCACTAGAGTTTTGTAAAGGCCTCAGAATAGGCTGATGCCAAGCACCATAACATTAAAGATTCTAAGGCCACCTTGTGCTGGCTGGGCCTCAAGACAGCACAGACTTTCAGGAGATAGTTCCACTCTCTGCCGTAACAACCTAGATTTTGGGACTGTCATGGTAAGGCTCCTACAGGAGGAAAGACAAAGACAGTGACTTCAAGTGTTTTTGCACAAGTCCTGCCTCTTCTGTGTCTCAACTGGGCCCCTTGCATGACAGTAGTGGGCCTATCAGCCGTTTTGAGGATGTGCCAGAGAATGGTATGCCAAGTTCCAACCCTCCCCTTATTCCTAACTACTGTTGCACTTCTTCCCTATGTGGTTGAAGACAACATCAGACCATTTGGTCCTGAGCACCATTTAGGCTGGTTATACTTTGCAGTTCTCCTTTCTCCCCCACCACTCCCATTGCCTTGTCCTTTTTGTAGAGACCCCACTCATAAGCAGCTGCTGATTGAGAAACTACAGCCCCTCCTACAAATGGAGCTGTAGAGGAAGTTCCTTCAAAGATGACAGGAAAAGGATTTAACGGTTGGCTACTCACCGTAACCGTCCTCCTTCGATGTGGGCTGCTCACATGCATTCACTTACAGGTGTCTATGTGCCGCAGCGCATGGTAGCTCAGAGTCTTTAGCATTAGTCTGTCAGGTCAGGGCGCATGGCCAACGCCCCCTCCACGCCACAGCTGTGGCTATATAGGTGACCATGACCCTGACCCTCCCACTCCCATATACCTTTGCCAACTCCGTTAGCGGAGACGGTGGGAGGGACCTGAATGTATGTGAGCAGCCCATCTCGAAGAAGGATGGTTACGGTGAGTAAGCAGCTGTTCTCCTTCGAGCACTGCTCGAATCATTCAGTTACAGGTGACTGCTAGCCATACCCAAGGATGGTGGGAGGAGTTACAGTCTAGCCACACTGAGTACAGCTCTGCCCACAGCAGCATGATTTCTTGCCTGTTGGGCAGTGGCGTAGTGCGTCGTGAAGATATGTACCATGACCACATAGTGGCCCTGCAGATCTCTTGGATCGGGACCTTAGCGAGGAAGGCCATGGAAGATGCTTGAGCTCTGGTAGAGTGGGCTCTCACAGTCTTTGGGAGAGGCATGTTTGACCTTCCGTAACAGTCTTTTAATGCAGTTCACAATCCATTTGAAGAAGCATTGGGAGGATACTGGAGAACCTCTCGTGTTCCGTGACAGCCATGAACAGTTGGGGGGTCTTGCGGAAAGATCGGGTGCACTCAGTGTAGGTTAGGAGCGCTCTGCTCACATCCAGGGTGTGCCACCGTCTCTAGTTTTCTGTCACCTGTGGGTCTGGATAGAAGACCGACAGGCAGATTTCTTGATTTATGTGGAAGGGGGTGGCAACTTTGGGCAGGAACGAGGGGTGGTGACGCAGGATCACTTTGTCGGGAAAGAAAACTGTATAGGGGGGTTCAGAGGATAGGGCTCGTAGCGCTGAGACCCTTCTGGCCAATGTAATGGCCACTAGGAAAGCCACCTTCCAGGACAGCACTAGCAGGGTGGCTGAGTCTTAGGGCTCATATGGCGGTTCTGTCAGAGCCCATAGCGCTGTGTTCCGGTCCCACTGCAGGGTGGAGTTGTGGACGTGGGGAAAAAGTTTTTCCACTCCTTTCAGGAATCTATGGCAGATGGGGTGTGAGAAGAGTGGGACCCCATCTGTTGTTTGGTGAAAGGCTGAGATTGCTGCCAAATACACTTTCAATGAGGACAGAGATAGGCCTTTCTCCCTTAGGTCAAGAAGGTAATCCAAGGTTGCCTGCGCTGGTGCGGAGATAGTCTGTTTTTATCATGGCAACAAGTGGAGAAGTGATTCCATTTTGCCATGCAGATGGACCTGGTGGAGGGTTTTCTGCTACCAACCAGGACCTTTTTAACCCTGTCCAAGCAGTGTCTCTCTGGCTCACTTAGCCAGAGAGCATCCAGGCTGTCAGATGCAGGAGGCCCGGGCTAGGGTGCAGAAGGCGTCCTGAGTCCTGTGTCAGAAGGTCTGCCCACCATGGGAGGCAGAGTGGGGTCCTCACTGACATGTCTTGTAGGAGAGGGAACCAGTGTTGCCTGGGCCAGTCAGGGGCTATCAGGATGATGAGTGCCTCGTCTGTGAGGACCTTCAGAAGCACCCGGGGAATTGGCAGGAAGGCGTACATTAGGACTCCCGACCAGTTGAGGAGAAAGGCATCACTGAGACACCCCTTCTCCTGACCTTGGAGGGAGCAGAACCGAGGGCATTTGTGGTTCTGCGCCGTGGCAGAGGTCGATCTGAAGGGTTCCCCATCTGATTGTCAGCAGGGAGAAAACCTCGATGTGGAGGGACCACTTGTGATTCGCCAGTGGCTTTCTGCTGAGTGAGTCTGCTATGCCATTGTCCACCTTGGGGAGATGGGCGGCAATTGGCGTGAAGTGATGGCCTATCACTAGTTGCCAAAGCTTGGTCACTTCCTTGCATAGGGCCAAGGAGCAGGCTCCCCCTTGGCGGTTTGTGTAGAACATGGCTGCTGTGTTGTCTGAGAGGATTTGGACCACTCTGTTCTGGATCTGGTCCAGGAATGTCATGCAGGCCAGTCTGATAGCCCTGAGCTCCTTCATGTTTATGTGGAGGAGACTGTCCTCGGGGCCCCAGGTGCCTTGCTTGTAGAGGCCCCCGGACAGGTGGGCGCCCCATCCCAGGTTGGAGGCATCCGTTATTAGGGTTACTGCAGGTTGGGACTCCCTGAAAGGGATTCCCCCCATCATGAAGTCGGGGTCCTCCCAGATTTGGAGGGACTCCAGGGCATGCTGGGGTACCGAGATTACGTTGTCAAGACGGTCCCGTTCTTGTCAGAAGCTTGTGGTGAACCAGAGCTGGAGCGGTCTCATCCACAGGCGGGCTGTTTGGATTACCAATGTGGCTGCTGCCATGTGCCCCAGGAGCTGCATGCATCTGCATGCTGTGGTCAGCCTGGGCGCCTGGAGCTCCGTGATGATGGTGCAGATGGACTGAAATCTTGACAGGGGCAAGGATGCGATGCCTTGCCGAGCGTCAAGGCATGCCCCAATGAACTCTGTCCTGGGTGGGGCGAAGCTTGGACTTCTCAAAGTTTATGCGGAAGCCCAGGAACTCACACAGGTTCATTACAACGTTGACATGGCCTTGTACTTGTCGACTTGACTTGCCCACTATGAGCCAGTCATCCAAGTAGGGGTAGATTCTTACACCCCTCTTGCGTAGGAATGCCGCAACCAGTGCGACACACTTTGTGAACACCCTGGGGGCTAGCGATAACCTGAAGGGGAGGGTGGTAAACTGGTAGTGGCATCGTGCCACAGCAAACCTGAGGAACCGCGTGTGATGGTGCCAGATGGCTATGTGGAAGTAAGCGTCCTTTACGTTGAGGGCCGTGAACCACACTCCTGGGGACAGGGAGGGAATGATCTATGGTAGGGAGATCATGCGGAATTTTATTTTGTTTTTGTTGAGAGTTCTGAGGTCTGGGATGGGCTGTAAGTCCCCATTGAGTTTGGGGACCAGGAAGTAGCAGGAATAGAACCCTTTGCCGCGTTCCCCCTTGGGAACCTTTTCGATGGCTCCGAGAGTAACTTTTGACATTCGGCCTCGAGCTTGCCTAGTAGATTGGGGTTCTCTGGGATTATGGGAGGGGACGGTTTCCTGCCCTGGGGGCTTGAGAGGAACTGGATGTGGTATTCTCTTGCTACTGTGTCAAGGACCCACTCATCCGAAGTGACCTGGGTCCACCGTGGAGTGAAGTGGTGCAGGCGGTGGGGGGAGAACAGGGGCTGTGGAGCGCTGCCCTCGGAGGGACTGTCAAAAATGCTGTTCACGGCCCAGTGAACAGTCCGACCCCTGTCCGCGCGGCCCTGACTGGGAGGCGCCCATCTTACCCCCCTTTACCTGCCGGGCCTATATCCTTGTTCAGGTCCCCAAGGTGGCACTGGGGAAACTGGAGAGATCTCAGAAACTGGGTCTGCAGCTGCAGCTGTTGTTTCATTGCTGTAGCTGCTGTTGTAGCTGGTCCAACTCCAAGGAACGTCTCACAGGTTGCGGGGTCTAGATCCTGAGGGACCTCAAAGTGGCCCTCAAGTCCTTCATACCATGCAGCTTCACATCTGTGGAAGATGCAAAGAGATTGGGGTCTTCGAAGGGAAGGTCCTGAATCATTTGTTGCATCTGCGTGGAGAGGCCAGAGTTCTGGAGCCAGGCCAAATAGCACATTACCACTGCTGATGCCATTGTGCATGCTGCTGTATCCACTGCATCCCAGGTTGCCGCAAGCACATCCCTGGATGCGCTCTCTCCTTCATCCAGCATCACTTCGAAGTCTCTCAGGCGATCCTCGGGGATGACTGATTGGTGATTTCGTAGAGCTTTCCACAGGTTGAAGAAGTAGCACGTCGTCAAAGCAGAATGGTTTGAAATGCGCAGCTGGAGGGCGGCCGAGGAGTAAACTTTTCTGCCAAGCAGGTCAAGCCTCCTTGCCTCCTTGTTCTTGGGCATGGTGCTAAGTTGGCCTTGTCTCTCCCTTTGGTTGACTGTGTCAACCACCAAGGACCCTGGGCCTGGGTGGTGAAACAGGAAGGGAAAACCTTCCGGGGAGAGTGAATATTTCTTGTCCGCTACCTTGGACACTGGCAGGATCGAGGAAGGCATTTGCCAGCATTCCTGGACAATGCAGAACACCCCGCCGTGCAAGGGGATTCCGACCTTAGCCTGTGGGGCTCGATAACACGCATCAAAAAGGGGGTCATGTCCACGTGGATCACCCCTAGCTTGAACTTCAGGTTCACCACCATGTGACGGAGAAGGTCCTTTTCGACACGAGGATCTGCTTTGCAGTCAGCGGACATATCGATTAATCTCTCGTCAGGTGACGAAGATGATGGGGCCCTTGATCTGCTTCATTGTGTAGAATCAGGGTCTGGATCATCGTTGGAGAAATCCGAGGACTCGGTGCAGGCGAACCTGCTTACTGGGAGGAGGTGTCTTCTGCCGTTGCGTTCAGCCAGTCGAGAGCCCATTCGTTGTGCAGGGACCTCGACGGCGGCATAGGCGTTACGAGGGGGCCAGGTGTTTCTCTTGATTGGTGCCTGTGCCGTGCGCTCGGTGATGTGGAGCTTTTGCGGGCTCGCTTTCTCGGGCGCTCCTCCTGGGGAGGGAGAAAAGGATCCTCCAAGGAAGACCTGGATGACCTTTCCCCCCGATAGTCGGCAGTCCGGTACTGAGAATTCCTCGAAGAAGCGGTGAGGCAGAGCCATAGAACTTGGGCCCAGTACCGGGTTCGATGGTGCCGGGCTGGAGAGAGGCGAGGAGGCCCAGGATGGTACCGGCATCAGTGCAAGTGTTGGCGGTGCCAAATCTGATGGTACTGGAAGTGTTGTTATCGGCGACGGTGCGGGGTCCAGCAGTGCCGGACTTGTGGGCAGTGCCGTGTCCAGTGGCGCCAAGGGAGGCGGTGCCATTGTGGCCGGTTGCCTCGTGTTGTGAAGCTGGATTTAAGCGCCCTTGGTGAGCCGGTGCCTGAGCCGGGGCCCTGCTTTGGGCGACTGGGAGGCTACCAGGAGACCAGCGAGGTTGGTGTCTAGAAGGTACCAGGGATCGGCGGGAAGCTTGAGCCTGGGCCAGTCGAGGGTTCGGCGGAGCGCTGGTGGCTCGGCCACTTTCAAGTGGAGTGGCTCTGGTCCCCAAAATGAGGCGGAGGCGGTGCTCCCTTTCCAGCCGAGTCCTCCGCTTGAAGGATCGGCAGATGGGGCAGTCCGCTGTGATGAGGGACTCACCCAAGCAAGCAAGGCACTTCTTATGCAGATCGTCCATCGGGAAAGCCTTGCAGCATCCTAAGCGCGGCTTGAATCCTGGCATTTCGAATTTCACGTCAAAGACAGGCCCTTGCGTTTCGCAAGATAATGCTGATCTGAACTGACACTGATGGCGGAAAAAGGAACTGGGAGGGTCAGGGTCATGGTCACCTATATAGCTGCGGCCGCAGCACGGAGGGGGCGTTGGCTGTGTGCCCTGACCTGACAGGCTAACGCTAAAGACTTTCTGAGCTACCATGTGCTGCGGCATATAGACACCTGTAATGAATGATGTAAGCAGCACTCAAAGGAGAACTCCTCTTACTTGTTGTCCCCAAGACAAAGAAAAGCCTCAGAAACAGTTTAGACCTGCGTAGCCTCAATAAATTATCTACAAGAAGCTGAAATTCCACATGGTCTCGCTTGTTCACATGGTCATTCCTCCCTTGGATCCAGAGGACTAACATGCTGTCTTTGACTTAAGAGGTGCATATTTCCACATGTTGATTTTTCTCTAGCCACAGAAGATGGCTCTGATTTGTAGAGAACCAAACCTGTTACCAGTTTACAGCACTCTCCTTTAACACCTTTGCAGTGAATCAGAGGCCAAAGTGCTTTTCAGTAATAACTGCATACCTGAGACATTGTGAAATGCAGATTTACCCCCTACCTAGATGATGGCCATCAAGACTAGAGTGCTCCTTTTCTGAAGGCATACAAGTCATCCTTAACAGTTCCACAAGAATGTGCTGTTTAGCCAAGGTATTTCTCTGATGACGTCTCCTTAGCTTGCTCTTGGTTTATCTGGTGACAATGTTTCACCCTCCAGAAGATGGTTACTTAGTTTTCACCCACGCAGTACATTGTGTGTGTGTGTTTGTGTTTGTGTGTGTGCTTGAAGGGGTTGATCAAAACCTTTCTGTCAGTAAGGAAACCAACCCTTCAGTGAGATTTTAATATTGTTCTCTCCATACTTATTAAACCATTCTTCAAACTGTTTGTTACATGTTCTCTGTCTTTCTTAAGAAAAAGTCCTGTGGCACTTAAAGACTAACAAATTTATTTATTGCATGAGCTTTCATGGGGGAAAATCCCACTTCATCAGATGCTTTGTAGAAGGGGGAATTTAGAGAATAGGAGGAAGTAAATGCAGGGAAGTGTAAGTCATGGTATCAGGCTACACCTTAACAGCAAATCAAAACATTTGTAAAGATTCAAACACTGGGGGACAGCATATAGAGGAAGTTGAGGTCAAATCAGCTGTTGTAATGAGAGAAGAATCTGAAGTCCCTATTAAGCCCTGAAGCAATGCAATCCAATTTGCAAATAGGTTACTTTCCTTGTTGCTATCAACGCAGTCAAAATGGCAGGTGAACTTGGCTTACTAATTGCCAATTAATAATTGGCTATGGCCTGGTCTGTACTACAGAGTTACGTGAATGCAAGGCAGCATAACTTCATGAGTGTTTCCACTAAAATTTTCTTCAGGCCAATATAACTGCATCCACATGCCAACTTAATAACTCCACCTCCATGAGAGGCACCATAGTCAGATCAACAGTGTCAGTGTTGACACTGTGCTGGCTACTTTGACTGTTACTGGCTTTCAGATGCTGTCTTACAATACCCCATGCTGGCAGTACAATTGCTACTAGCATGCCTGGAGAAGGGAGACACCACTGACACAAGAAGCAAAGCATAGATCCGTAGAAGTGATGTAATTACTCAGCTATATGGAGTATAGGCATGCACTGTGTTTCATAAGGGTAAGGTCTTGCCATGACTATTTGAAATTCATTCCTAAAATAGTTTAAGAATTTCAAATAATCTTGTCAAACCACTTGTATGTGCTTCTTCTTGAAGCTCCCAGCATGGAGAGGAGAATTCATTCTACCTGCAGGGCTGGCTAGCAGTGAGCCAGTGAGGCACTGGCTCAGGGCACCAAAGCCCATGGGTGCCAGGAAGCTGCACCACCCCTCTGTTCTAAATGAGAAGGTCAATAAAAGGGAATTCCTGAAAGCCATGCATTGCCCCAGGACTCAACCCATACAAAACAAAGCTGCTAGTTTAGGTAATCTTTTGATCTGTGCCTGTCACGCTGCCCCTCTTCAGAGCCTTCCACTCTCTCTCCGTTCTGGCCTTGCCTCTAATTTAAGCTTTTTGTTCCTTAACCTCAAATCTCTGTCTTCACAGTCATTTGCTGTCCTTGTCTCTGACCGTGCCATCTTCTTCCCCCACCCTCCAACTGCTCTGCTCACCTTAGAGTAACCTTGGAGGAGGAAAACATATTATAGGGAAAATTACACAAGGGCAAAGACTTGAAAATGCCAGTGTACTAGTAGAACAAGACATTCCAGGTTATGTCTTGGAGGAATCTCCCACTGAATGATGAACAGTTCACATATTGCTATAGCTTAGGACCAGAAACGTTCATCTCTGCACTGAAGGGGAAGGGAGACTGCTTTTCAAAAATTCTGCTTCTCTTGAGAGGCTGTATACTGCTCAAAGGTATCAGATCCAACAGCAAGATATGAGCCTGTCCCCTACATATGCAAGTAAGGCTACAGTACTTAGAAGAATCCTTGGCTATTGTAGAAAAGGAAGCATTTAAATTAATCATTTTGTCTCCATGAATGCTTGAACAATACACTAAAAAGTGTTCAGGACACACACAAACATTCATGCTGATGTGTTAAAACAATCCACAATGAAGTCATCTAATACTGATTAATCTACGTTAGTAAAGTCTAAATTCGTCCGGTGGTTTGTGCCTCTGCTTAACCATGCATGAATACCAATACCAGACTCAAAGTAATAGTCACTATATGTAAAAGAGTTCTATGACTGCTCAGAGCTTCATTATGAAAGTGGAAACAAGCCTGTTGAAAGTCTGTGGGTTAAGTTTAGAGGGGAGAGCAACAAGGGGGATGTCATGGTGGGTGTCTGATATAGACCACCAGATCAGGAGGAGGAGGAGGAGGAGGAGGCATTCTCTGGACAACTGGCAGAAGTTTCTAGATCACAGGCCCTGGTTCTCATGGGGGACTTCAGTTACCCTGACATCTGCAGGGAGGCTAATACAGCAGTGCACAGGCAATCCAGAAAGTTTTTTGAGAGGGCTGAGGACAACTTCCTGGTACAAATGCTGGAGGAACCAACTAGAGGCCTTGCACCTCTCGACGTGCTGCTCACAAATCGAGAAGAATTGATCAGGGAAGTAGAAGTGAATGGCAACCTGGGTAGCAGTGACCATGGGATGACTGAGTTCAAGATGCTGATTAAAGGAAAGAAGAAAAGAAGCAAAATGCAGACCCTGGACTTCAGAAAAGCAGATTTTGGCTCCCTCATGGAACTTGTGGGCAGGATCCCTTGGGAGGCTGATTTGAAGGGGAAATGTGTCCAAGAGAGTTGGCTGCATTTTAAAGAAACCCTGCTAAGGGCACAGGAAGATACCATTCTGATAAAGAGAAAGTACAGCAAATGTGGAAGGTGCCCAGAGTGGTATAACAGAGAGCTCTGCACTGAGCTGAAGCATAAAAAGGAAGCTTACAGGAAGTGGAAGCTAGGACAGATGACTAAGGAGGCATATAAAGACATTGTTCGGGACTGCAGGGATAAAATCAGAAAGGCCAAAGGACAAATGGAGTTGCGGCTAGCAAGGGACGTGAAGGATAACAGGAAGGGGTTCTACAAGTACATCAAGAACAAGAAGAGGATCAGGGATGGTGTAGGTCCCTTACTGAATGGGGCAGGTATCCTCATGATGAAGGATGAGGAAAAAGCTGAAGTGCTCAATGCTTTTTTTTACTTCATTTTTCCCAGACAGGGTCAGTTCCCAGCCCACTACACTAGGTACAGTAGATTGAAGAGAAGAAGAGAAGGCCCTTGGTGACAGAAGGTCAGGTTAGGGACTACTTAAAGAAGCTAGATGTGCACAAGTCCGTGGGGGTGGATGAACTGTATCCAAGGGTGTTGAGGGAGCTGGCTGATGAGATAGTAGTACCATTGGCCATTATCTTTGAAGACTCATGGCAAATGGGGGAGGACTGGAAAAAAGCAAATACAGTGCTGATCTTCAAGAAAGGGAAAAAGGAGGATCCAGGCAATTACAGACCTGTCAGCCTCACCTCAATCTGTGGAAAAATCATGGAGCAAGTTCTCAAAGAATCCATCCTGAAACACTTGGAGGAAAATAGAGTGATCAGGAACAGTCAGCATGGATTCACCAGTGGCAAATCATGCCTGACCAATCTCATCGCCTTCTATGTTGAGATGACTGGATTTGTGGCTTCGGGAAGAGCCGTTGATGTGATTTACCTCGACTTTAGCAAGGTTTTTGATATGGTTTCCCACAGCATTCTCACTGGCAAATTAAGGAAGTGTGGGTTGGATGCATGGACTGTAAGGTGGATAGAAAACTGGCTAGATCAATGGTTTCAGTGTGTATGAATCAATGGCTCCATGTCAAGTTGGCAACCAATAACGAGTGGTGTGCTCCAGCGGTCGGTCCTGGGGCCGGTTCTGTTCAGCATTTTCATTAAGTATCTGGATGATGGAATAGATTGCACATGTAGTAAGTTTGCAGATGATACCAAACTGGGGGGAACAGTAGACACCCTGGAGGGCAGGGATAGGATTCAGGCTGACCTAAACAAATTGGAGCAGTGGGCCAATAGAAATCTCATGAGGTTCAACAAGGACAAGTGCAAAATCTCGCACTTGGGACGAAAAAAACCCATGTACTGCTACAGGCTGGGGAGTGATCAGCTAAATAGCAGCACTGGAGAAAGGGACCTAGGGGTCATGGTGGATGGAAAGCTGGATATGAGTCAGCAGTGTGCGCTTGCTGCCAAAAAGGCTAATGGCATACTGGGCTGCATCAGAAATGTTGCCAGCAGATCAAGGGATGTGATCATTCCCCTCTATTCTGCACTGGTGAGGCCACATCTGGAATACTGTGTCCAGCTACTGGCTCCCCATTACAAAAAGGACGGGGACAAATTAGAGAGAGTCCAGTGGAGGGCAGCAAAAATAATCAAAGGGATGGAGCACAAGCCCTATGAAGAAAGCCTGAAGGAACTAGGCTTATTTAGCCTGCAGAAGAGAAGACGGGGGGGGGTTCGACAGCAACTTTCAACTACTTGAAGGGCTGCTCCAAGGAGGATGGAGCTTGACTGTTCTCAGTAGTAACAGAAGACAGAATGAGGAGCAATGGTTTCAAGTTACAGCTGGGGAGGTCCAGGCTGGATATTAGGAAAAACTTCCTTACTAGGCAAGTGGTGAAGCATTGGAATAAGCTACCTAGGGAAGTGGTGGAATCTCCATCTTTGGAGGTGTTCAAGGCCCAGCTGGACAAAACCCTGGCTGGGATAGTCTAGTGACAGTGGTCCTGCTTTTTTGGCAGGGGGTTGGACTAGATTACCTTGTGGGGTCCCTTCCAACCCTATGGTTCTATGATACACCCATGGTTGATAAAAATTGCAGGCCTGAGTCATTGATATTTGCGAAACTCATTGAGACCATTGGCCAAACTGTGTGATAGAAGTATAAAGCAGTGTTGTCATGCTTACATCTGAAATGCATGCGTAGATAGAAAACAAAATGCCCGTAATGCACATGTTTAACAGCTGTGTTTGCAATCTATCCAGTGCTTTAACTGGGAAGCTACTAGGAGTGATCACTCCCTTGTGCCCCCCCCCCCCCCCCCAAGGATGGCCCTGCCTCAGCAACAGGAGCCAGCTCCGAGCCATCTGCTGCTCACGGCAATGACAGGGACCAGATCCAGCTCGGGCTGCTTGCCAGCAGTGGCTGGGGCAGGCGGAGGGTGGGGTGCATAAGTAAAAGTTGGCTCGGGGCACAACAACCCCTTGAGCCAACCCTGTCTCTCAGTGTATGGTGAGCATTGGTATTTTACTTGCAGCGAATGAAACAGATTAGAAAGTCACTTAGACTGTGCATTGCTGTAACAGAACAAGCATGAGAACATCTAAGTGGACCTCTGGCTGTATACTACTCTGCTATCAGCACAACTTCCTCCTCTGCTTGGGCTTAAGGCTTACTACACAAGGGTACACTAGTATCACATCAGGAGATGTCCCTGCTTTGCTTTGCAAAGTGGCTACATGGAATTCCATCTGCACATTCACAAGACGTTATGCCTTGCTTCAGGACTCCTCTGCTAACACATCCTTTGGGGCAATAGTTCTGCAAGTAGCAGTGCTGCCTGTATCCTTACATCCTCCTCTTCTCTGAACTCTGCTTGCTAGTCACACATGGTGTTATACACACAGAGAGCAGCACATGAACAAGAAAGGGAAGATGCATATCTTATTGTAACTGGAATTCCATACACACAGTGGAATACACATAGGGACTACAAATCTCAATTCTCATTACAATAAGGTACATAACTTCCTTTTCATCAGTAAAGAAACATCTTGTGACCCAGGCCTCCTGGGATAACTACCTGAATTAGAATTGAAATGCAGATTAGATTGTATGAAAGCGGGATTAAATCGTGACTATGGCTTCTTTTCCCATTACAACAGGTAATTTGACTTCACCCTCCTCTACGTGCTGTTTCCCAGTGTTTGAATCTTAACAACTGCTCTGATTTGCTGTTACTTGTATGACCTGCAGAGGCAGCCTTAGGCAATTGGGGGTCCTAGGCGAAGGCCCTTTATGGTGTGCTCTGTAGGTCCCCACTGCTTCCCTCACCTGGGCCTTGGCCCCCTGCAACCCTAACTGCCCCCCCCACATTCCTAACTCCCACAAGGGCGGGAGAGGAGTGGTGGGCCGCAGACCTCCAGGGTCAGAAGCTATGCCGTCTGCCTGCTTACCCAGCCTCTCTCCAGGGTGGCCGAGCAGCCTACCACCAGCCGGCCGCATCTCCCCAGGGGGAGGGAGGAGAGTGGCCAGCGCAGAGCTGTGGCTTGTGGGGGCGGGGCCTTGGAGTGGCCCACTCTGAAAAGCTTGGACTGCTTTGTCCTGGGCCACTCCAGGCCTAAACAGAGGCTACCTTGTTCCTCGATCAGGTCTGTTTAGGCCTAGGGTAGCTGGGGCCGAAGTGGCCCAAACTCTTCGGAAAAGGCCAGTCCGGGGCCACGCCACAGCTCCACGCTGGCCAGTGTCCTTCCTCCCCTTCGGGGAGGTGGTGGCTGGCTGGGGTTGGTGGGTAGCTTTGCTCCATCCCTGCTGCAAAGAGGCCAAGAGGGCAGCACAGCTTCTGGTCCTGGTGTTCTGCGCCCCCCCCTCCCCCCCGCTCCCCCACCACCCTGCAAGAGCAAGGTCAGCTGAAGCAGGCGACTGCTATGGGGCCCTTACTACTCAGGACCCTAGGCGGCCACCTGCTTCGCTTACCCCAAAGCCACCTCTGATGACCTGGTCCCATGTCTTACACTTCCTTGCATTTCTTTTCATCCCATTCTGTAAGTTCCCCCATCTTCAAAGCATTGGATGAAGTGGGATTTTCTCCCATGAAAGCTCATGTGATGTATATATCTGTTAGTCTTTAAGTGCCTTTTTGCAAAAAGAGAGTAGACTGTCCTAGTATTGGTTACCCGGTACTAAACTTCCCTCAACCAGTCATAAACTGTGCTCCTGATTCCCCACACTGATTGTCAACTAGCAGAACGAAATATACTCAGCCACCTTTATTGCATTCCAAACACCCATAGGGTCTAGTAAAGATAAGTTATTTTAAATTCCAAGTTCTTGACTGGGAGGGAGGGGAAAAAAAAGTTCTTCTGACCCAGAGGGCCAGCCACATTGCCAGAACAATATAAAGTTGGGATTTTACCCTAAAATACAACACTGCCAGCCAGGCCTTTGGTAAGTAAAACTGTAACTGTGAGGAAGTATGAGTACTGTTAAAGGGTTAATGTAATCACATGTATCAGCAGTTCCCAGCCTTTTCCTTTATATGGACCACTACATCATTGTCAAAAGCTTTCGAGGACAGCTGCATGAGCAGGCCATTTTAAACATTTTTAATGTAGCCTATGGCTTATGGGAGTCGAACTTGTATATCAAGTGGTATTAAAAGTGCAGCTATATAATTTTAGGCTTACTCATAAACATATTGCACTCATCACCATACATTTGCTTGCAGTAATTATCTCCCTCCTCCAGAACCACCTTCAGTACACTTGTGGACCACCAGTGGTCCATGGGCCACAGGTTGGGAACCACTGACATAAATACGATAGATTTCCAGTATAATTTGGAGTTTGCAGATTTGTATAGAGCCTTAGGCACAGGTCCAGTAGCTGGATGGGTTTAAATTCTTTGTTCACAGCTTCAGTTATTAGAAATCTAGTTCAGAGGAAATTAGAGCAAATAGTTCATGTATAGAGTTTGTTCTAAATCATCCATGTGAATCAGCAGGGTGATTCCACATCAGTGCTGATTGGGATCTCAGTCCTAGGGCCCAAACTTCCCCTGAGAAGCATGACCAGATGCAAGCTAAAAGAATTGTGCTCCACTCTTCATTTTATAGCTGTAACAAGGTGGGCATTTGCATGTTATTTCCTCATGTGGGCTTTGATGACAGTTGACAATACTTACCTGTGTGGAGAATAGTAATGTATTATTGTCGTTTTGAAGTAAAACCTTCATGTCCCAGGCACCACAGGTAATTAGCTGCATTAGCACCATTAATAGACAGTTTGCCGTGGTACATCAAAGGTCCATTTAGATCAAGGCCATCCCACAGGCATAGAGGAAGGGCCCAGACCAATTGGCCTATGAGCCTCCCCCCCCATTCTTGGGGGGGGGCGCCCAACGCCTGGGGTTTGGCTGGGGGAGCAGGCAGTGCAACAGTGGGGTGTAGCTGGTAGGGGGGAGAGTGGGATCTGCGGGGCTCAGGGCTGGTGCCTCACTTGCGTTCCACCATCTCTCCTGCAGAGACTACCCTGGTCTCGATGTTAATGTTCGTTTTTGACCTCTTCAAATAGAGGAATAGTAATAGTTAGAGAAGCAAGTTCCAAAGGGGTAGTCATGTCGGTCTAGTTCAGGAAAACAACCACCTTCTGTCTGATTATACATTGCACTTATTAGTAGAACAGAATTAAAATTGATACAATGCTGTAGCAGCTTTTCATTGATTCAAAGCATTAAGAGCTGCACTTACAATGCAATAATAGTAGTTCAGTCTTTCAAACCTTGTTATTCCTCATAAAATAAGAACTGAAATGTGGTCATTAACAGTAGTTAAACTGGGCTGACTCATGACAACAGCTCAGGGAATCAATACCTTTTTTTTGTTAACTGTCTGCTCCATATAATGGCAAATTTTGTTCAAATTGTGTCCAGAATATATACCAGTGCAATGAAACATTAAGTCTGAGAACAATACCCTGCCCCATATTTGTTTATGAGCTAATAACTTTGAAAGCCAAAGATTCTAAAATAAATGTCATCAACCTGTGTAACTTTCCTTACTAGTCATTTTAGTAGTAGTGTTCTAGTCACTCAATACTAAACTGCATCATACGCTTCCCTAGTCGTCAAAATTGCAAACTATCCCAAAAGTCTAATCCCCCACCCCCATATTTAATATCAGAAACAATAACTGGGTCAACTCTACTGACTTTTATTCATTTTTATGTTTAAATAATTGAACTTAATGTTTTAAATTTAGTCTGAATTGCCATAGTATTTCGGAGTACTGCAAGTTTCAGAGACCTTCGCAAAAGACTACCATAGATTTGGCTTGCTGTTGAGTACTTAAACATTGCCTGTCTAGTCACCTGCTGTTTCTCCTCTTGCAAGATATGCCCTACCAGCTCAATCTGTCTGGATACTCTTCAGATTTCTGTCTTGTATACTCAGTTCCATATCTTCCTTCATTCTGCCCTAAATGGATTGATGAAGCAGATTTTAGTAAAAATATTTAAAAATATTTTACAATATAGTTAACCACTGAGATCTTTTCTTGGTGAATAAAAATTTATTTGGATCAGTCCATCTGATGACAGACACTGTCCTCTAAGTATGACTTCTTTTAAAAATATTGCATACTGTTACTTTTCATTTTTAAGTATTTTGCAACACTCTAATGTTGAACTATTACCTTTTCATTATATTGAATTTGTGGGAGGAAGTGTAGCTCAGTTTCCATTTTATGCATCATTCAGCAGGTAGATGTACCATTCAGTAAACCCAGAGTTGAATATGGATAATTGCACATAAAGTAAACTCACAGTGTATTAGCATTTGTAATGGATGATCTGGCATGATCTATGAAGACAGATAAGTAATTGCCATGGTTTTTCATTTCACATTTTCAGAGATTCATGTAATATAAGCAAGATAGTTACTGAAAAAGCTTTTAAAATGTAACCCTATTCATCAGGAAATACATGAGTAGAGCAGACTGTTATAAAATTTCTATAAGTAGCAGATGATTGTTAAACAAACATGACAAGTAATGCATATGCGAGCATTTGGCTGTCATAGTTAGTGGTAAAACATAATATTGAAACCACCTGAGGACAGTATCCTAAAAAAGTAATACCTTCTTCAGAGTGCTTAATTAGTATTACAAAACAGAACTGAAAGTCGCAAATCATAGAAATAAGCATGTGTATTTACTAGGTAATATTGGCAGAGATATATTGTCACTGGCAGCAAATTGTAAAGTCCCATTTTGGGCTGGATTTCTGTGAGAGAAAAACAGTCAAACTAATATTGCTATAGAAGTTACTAACAAAGCAAGATATTTACCCAAAGGAAAGTATTTGTAGCAAAATTGTCACATAGCTTGTCAGCTTAGGGTCACTCCGGGCTGTCTTGAGTGTGTGACACTTATACAGACTTCCTGGCTCTTGTGTCTTTGGGACAGTCCTCTGTGCTTTGGGAGAGCAAGAAAACTGATTTCCCTGTGAACACTTTACCTACTACTACATACCTCAGAATTTCAATAGCACATTGCATCATCTCCCAAGTGAATTTGGGGGGTGATTGGCACTGTAACCTAATATCCAACCTTGTATGTCTGTTAAGCCCCCATCTCTGTCTGTTTTCTTTCTTGCCTGCATGGTCACAGGCTTTCAATGATCCTTCGAATACATTTTGTAGATGGCCTCCGCACCCTCTTCTTTTTATTTCAGTCCATCTTTGGGGGTAGAAGTATGCAAGCACATAGTGAGTAGGTATCTGCTTGCAAGCAGTTTCCTCCCACTAACTAGTACGGGCATTGGCAACACGGGCTTGGTGAGCCATTATTGGCTCTTTAGCAGCTGCTCTGTGGCTCCCTTGCAGAGAGCTGGGGCCAGTTAAATATCCTGCCCTGGCCTACTCTGATGTTTGGAGCAGCCAGGGCGGGAGGCAGCTAGCAGCTGGAGATTCCCCGCTGCAGTACAGGTAAGTGCTGTGTTGGGTGGGGGAGGGGCTCAGTAGTGTGGCATGGGCTGAAGAAGCAAAGAAGGGGTTTGGCTTGGGTGCTGAGGGGGAGGGGTGTGAGCTAAACCCCAGCTGCATAGGGGAGGGACCTCAGAGGATCTGCCCAGTGAATACAAACCCAGGGTGCCAGGGGGTGATTAAAGTGCTGCTGATGTGTCTGTAAATATCCTCCTCTGAGCTTCTGGCTCCTAACAGGAGAAGGGAGGAATTCCTGGGACCAGGCATAGGTTCAGGCTAATGGCTGGCCTGGATTCCATGGAATAGGCTGCTAAAAGTGAGGGGAGGGCACTACCCACAGCCCAGCTGCAGTGAGGGCTTCTAAATTCCCTAATCTACCAGGTTGGAAAAGTCTCAAAGAGATTCTGCACTGTAGTAGGTAAAGGGAGGTGGAGAGGAGAGAGCCAGTCAGGGGTGCTTGTGGGGGTGTAGGCAGGCTTAGGGCTAGAATAGACGTAACCTGTTGGAGTGGGGGCTGCTGCTGCCCCCAACGCCTGCTGCAGAGGCTGAAGCAGTAGGGCTGAGAAGCAGCAACAGTGAAGAAAGGGCAACTTCTGAGCCCCCAACACAGCCCTAGCTTAACTCTCCTGTTACTGCTTGTGGCATGGCATGCAGTGGTTTTGTCCACTACTGCCTGGCTGTGAAGAGAGAGAAGAGAGCAGCACAGCACCATATTTTAAGCCAACCCCCCTTACATCCTTCAGAGGCCCACCGGGTTCTCCCCTGGACCTGCATCTCAGTCACCTCAATGGGAGTCTAGTGAGTGTTCGCCCAGCATCGTCCTGGGTCCCCTAACTCTTTCAACCTACCAAGAGTCCCATAAAATTACCTCTTCCCCCCAGCAGCCAGAGATTTTCAGTGTGCCTTCTTTAGGGACCTGTCTGCCCTCTGGCGAGTCCAGTTAGCCCCCCCCCCCCCCCGTCCTCCCCCTGGCTTCCTGCTAAAGCAGCTAAGGCTGAAAAGCTGCCTCCAGCCCTGAAAGAGTTGGAGAAGGCAAAGCTGTGGGCTGTGACACACTTTCCTCCCCCAGCCTTTGAGCTGCACATAGGGGCCCCCACCCCAGCTTAGGTGCAGTCAGACCTTCCAAGTTCCCTGACCTGTCCAGCTGGGATAGGGAATTCTCTCAGCACTTTAATATGATAAGTAAGAGAGTGGGAGCCAGGGGGACTTCTGGGGGGTGGGAGGAGGCTAGTAATGAAGAAAAGCAGTAGGTTAAATTGCTTTAGTTAATTTTTCCTGATTTTGTACCACTTAGTCTTTTAACTTTAGATTTAAAAACAAAACAGAACCAAACCAACAAACAAAAACCCTACACTTTAGTTGCAAAGATTAGTGCCCTGTTGGTTTTTGAGAGGATTTTTAAATGGTGTTCTGGTTGCCAGAGTTTTTTGTGGAATCCAACCCTTTAGAATTGGAAAGCAGAGAAAGTAGTGCTGTACCTTGAAGAAGTCTATACATTTTGTGTAAGGCTATCAGAACCATTGTGGAAAAGGATAAATATCCTTTTAATGAAGCTCATTGTTTTTATTTCTCAGGCTCACCTTTATTCATAGTCTGAAATTACTATTATCTTTGTACTATTATTGAGCTTCAAAATATTCTTGGGGCCATGTGTTGCTTCATTGTAAGGTTTCTCATGGTGTGATGGAGTGCACATCTGTGCACCCTGGATTATGGTGTACATGATTTTCCTGTTCATTTGTACACTAGAATTTGCTGCCAGTTGCACCATGCAGTGTTTCTGTGTGGATGCTAATAACCTATTCTGCATGATTTCTTTAATATGTTTCCTACAACTTCATACGTGTGAACAAACATGTAACATGCTTTCTATGGCTCAGGGATAAGGGAACTGACAGAGAGGTCTCTCCCAGCAGCAGTGAGCCTGGAAGAGACAAAGGTATGCTAACGGAGGTGTCTGTGAAGAGACAAAAGATTCTTCTTTGAGTGATGTCCCGTGGGTGCTCCACCTTAGGTGTTGTGGCATCACTGTGCTACTGCACAGACTTTCAATAACAGTTCAGCTCCCTGGCCATGCTTGTGCAGAAGGCACTCGCTGGCCACCTCAACGAGCCCTCAGCACGCGTAGCCATTTCCCCTCAATTTTTTTATTTCAGCCGTCCCCAGCTCTGCCACGGACCCTTCGCCTCTCCGCTTTCTCTTCCCACAGTGAGTCTCTTCTTCTAAAAAAACTTACCTTTTTCCTCAGTTTTCCGTTTTTTACCCTAGAAGGAAAAGAAGTGAAGAGTGAGTTAGCTGGACTCTTCCGTTCACCGCTATCCCACACCACCGCTGCTGCCGCTCGTTCCCTAAGGGAAATAAAATAAAGAAAAACAACATAAGACCATCAGAGAAGTCGAAGGCAGGATGAAATAAAACCGTGGGCAGCCTAGCCCGAACGATGTCAGCATCCACAGGGTTCAAGAGATGTAGCAAATGCTATGAGGCGATGCCAGCCTCAGGTGGTCACTCCCAGTTTATTTGTTGTCTAAGGGAGACACATATGCTGCAAAAATGTACCCACTGCCTCAATCTAAGCAACAGAGCAAGAAAAGACAGGGAGCTGCGGCTGAAGGTCTTATTGATGGAAAAATCGCTGGCCCAGAAATCAGACCCAGTCTATCATAGACCAAGTGTCACTCACTCTGACCAAAACCACAAAAGGCAGAAATCTGCTCACAAAGCTGCACCAATGCCTAAGAAGGGATGGTCAGCAGAGCCAAAGATGACGTTAACAAAGCCCTCTAAAGAGGCTAAAGGCTCCTCAAGGGCTCTGGCTGCCATGCTGCATTGGCACTTAGAGCCATCTAACGGCTTGTCACCAGACAAAGCCAAGCAATTGGCACCGGCAAGCACTTTAACTCCTTGGAACCCTCACTCCCCAGTCCTGAGCAAGCATTTACCACCCTCAACCCTGCAGCCAGTGGCTACAGAGAGCACCGCACCGTGCGTGGACGCACGGGCTGAGCCTGCCCCAAATACTCTCATGTTGCCAGAACCGGCTTCTGAGGAAATTCGCGCTGCGGTACCGACAGACAAATCAATACTGAATCCTTTATGCCCCCGTATTTCGCTGGATGGCGCTCATTCTCCTAGGAGCCCATGACCCTCCACACCAAAGAAGAGATCACATAAGCAACATCACTTATCGTCACCTTGCCCTGTCAGTTCCTCTTCTTCACCTTCATTCGGACAATTCAGCAGATGCTTTTCCTTGGGCACATGTCACTCAGCTTACAGAGCCTGCTCTCACTCAGGCCAATACTCAACAACAAGATCTCATCACCATACGAGATCGCGATCCCTCTGTCGGTGCTCCAGGCATTACTGTCGTTCACACTACCACCCCAATTCGTCTAGTTAATCTCATCATCAATACACAAGGGGTCATAGCACAAGCTGCAGGGTTAATTATTCTCCTTCACCCGATACACGGTCCAGCTGTCAAAGGCAAGACAGACTGCCATCCTTATGTACAAGATCACCTCCTCCAATACATTCAGAAGTGGCTCCTTCTGTTCGCACAATTAGATCACAGCTATCCCCTCATGAGCCATGTCCAGCATGGGAGACTGATAAGGAAACAGATAAGGAAATTCTAACACCTCCAGGAGTCACTCATGCAGATGATCACAGACAGTTTAATGAATTGTTTAATGAATTGTACTGTGATTCTGCCATGCTTGGCCATATTCTCACTTAGAGTTATGATTTGATCAATAAACTAGTAGTTGTTTTACCTAAAGCTGTATGATCTTTAGAGGGTGTGAGTGAAGGAGGCTGAGCACAATCCATTTCTTTGTTAAATGGACGGTCTTGAGTTTGTGACAGTTGGGACTGGTTCCCAATCTCTGTAGACAGTGGCTCCCGGTGTAGTAACTGGGGCTGGGGGTGCTTGCTGCGGGACCGTCTCTCAAGTAGCCAGGGGACATACACTCACTGCCTGGGACCGATTGCATGCAAGAGGCTGGAGTGGACTGACTCAGGAGTGAGTGGTCACTTGGCAAGGTGGGGTGAATCGGGGTTCAGGAGTGGGAATTGGGAGGTCACAGCAGCACACAGGACAGGATCCGTGGAGCGATCCGTCACGCTGGGGGTGTACTCAGCTTATGTTGGGGAAGAAGAGTTGTGGTGGAGAAAATTGAAAGTGACCTAAGAGGGGAGAAAACAAGGCAGTGTTGGATGAACTTTTGTTTGTTTGTGTTTAAGGGAAGCTGTATGAAGGAAAGCACTTAGTGAAAATTATGACTCAAATATTTCAATTTAGTGATAGAAATTTTTAAGCAAGATTCTAATGAAAGTGGATGCTGTTATCGGTAACAAGAATATAGAAAGGGGTTATAGTTGATGGTAAAAGAATTTGTGAAAGAAGGGATGGATATTCAACGTCCACACTTCAAGGATTGATCCAATTTGTGCCTGTTGGAGGATGTTTGAGGAGATTACCCCACATCTTTGTCTTGATGTGTTGCCAATATCTTTCTCTTATACATCTGCTTCTGGGCCAAGACAGAGACAGGACACTGGAATTATTGCCAAATGCTTTGTTTCAGTTCTCTGTGTATCCAAAGAGCTTTTTATATCTTTACTTACATTTTAATTATATTTTGTTTGAGAGGGCCCTGAAGTTTCTTTGAAAAAATCAGTGTATATAACAGGCATGGCCAAACTGCAGCTCGGGAGCCACATGTGGCTCTTAAATGAAAAAGCATGGCTCATGGAAGAATGCCAGTAAATCAGTTTAGTAGGTATAAGTATATGGCTATATGCCTCAGTGCAGCTCTTGAAGGTTTAATAATCAACTCGCATGGCTCTTGAGTTCCATAAGTTTGGCCACCCTTGGTATATAACATTGAATATTAACGTAAGACTTATATTGTCAAAGCTAAAATGAAATGAGTACTTTGTGTGTAGGACCATGTATGACATTTTGTATTTCTTCCTGTACTGAAAGCAATTGTTCTTCCTCTCTTCTCTCCCTGTGTCCTCCGAAGAATTTGAGCTCACTTTTATTGCTCAATTTTAACTAAAGGTAACTTCTAATTGATGATTTACTTCAACAAAGTCTTCATTCTGCAATATGTCATCAGCCAATTACTTTTCAGTAAAGAGATAAAAGCTGTATGTTTTAAAAAGCAAACTGTCATTAAAACACATCATATATTGTTAAAGTGTATATGTGAATTGTTTGTTCACATCAGCAAACATCATTTTGGGTGATTAAAAATCAATAGGCATCTCCGTTCTGTTGTTCAGTTTCTTAACTCTAAGCAACACCCCTTGTGGCTCTCAAACCACTTGGTTATGGAAGGAATTTTTAAAAATGGCTCTTATCTTTTGGGTTGCTGACTCCTGAACTGGTACAAGTTATTCAGATACAAATGATCTGGTAATTCACAAACTTAATACAAAATTAGAAACCTAGTCTTCCCCTTCCCACTGTTCCCAAAGCTTGTGTTTCCTTGGAGGTTCCAGGCAGATAATTCTTATAGTTAGTGCAGATATAGTGGACAGTAATGCTGTGCAAGGGAAGTCTTTGCATCAAAAAAGTCTAGACATCAGCTTCTGTGATACTCTGCTTAAAGTATACATTAAAAACAATGAGAGCCCTGTGGTACCTTAAAGACTAACAGATTTCTTCAGGAATAAGCTTCCATGGGCTCCAACCCATTGAACCTGACTAAGTGGGCTGGAGTCCACAAAAGCATATGCCTGAAGAAATCTGTTAGTCTTTAAGGTACCACAGGACTCTCATTTTTTTTGTTACAAGAGACTAACCTGGCTACCCCTCTGGAAATTTTAAAGTATACAGATATTGCCTCTCAGTGATCTACGATGGCTGTTCATGAAATATTTTATTTCTTTCAAAACATGAAGATTTTGTAGATTTTCCTAAAAAGGACTGCTTTCTTAAATGTATCTATTTTACTTGGTCTGATAATTCTAGTAAACTCTTTTTAAAATCCAGAAGAATTTTCATTTGCAGTCCATCAGAAATGTAAGACCCCCTCTGTTAAATACACTTTGTTAAATGCACAATGCTGCCTTCTGGTTCTGCTTCAGGGTTAAAATAAGACCTATGCCTCTGAGAGAAGCAGCATCTGCTGTTGTAGGTTGTGGCAGGCGGCAGTCAAATGTTAGCTGATGTATTAACGTAAATGCAAAAAGAGATGAAATAGTAGATGGATTATCTTTAACTTTAATAGCTAATAAATGTCCATTTTGCAGCTACAACTATGAAAGACAATGTGAAAGTAAATGGATGTTGATTACCTTTTCTGACTACTGGGCATGGAAGTTCTGCCTTGAGTGTACCTCCATTGCAATAAATATTGCCATGTCATATACTCCATCTTAGCTATGGATGCCCCCTCCAGAGAAGTGATTAATTTAAAATGGAAATATTGTTGATTAAATTAAGCTGTCACTCTAATGCAGTGATGATCACACTAACAAGACTTCTGCTTTTTGACTTTCCTATGGTACAAAGATTTTTTATAAACTCTTAGCTTACCATCTCAGAATTTTGATTCACTTCTATGAAAAAAAAATTGTGTTGTAATCAAGATGGCATGAATATTCTGGGCAGAAGTTTCACCATACCGGCAAATATACATCATACATTTTAAAATGGGTAGAAAAAAGGAATTTTTACATTACAAGTGATTTCATTTGTCATTTTGTATTTACTATTTTGACATATAGAATATTAGGGCTGGAAAGGACCTCATGAGGTCACTTAGTCCAACCCCCTGCTAAAAGCTGAACAACTCCCACTAGATCATCCCAGCCAGGATTTTATCTAACCTGGCCTTAAAAGCTTCCAAAGATGGTGATGCCACAATCTCCCTGGGTAACCCATTCTAGCGCTTCACCATCCCCCTAGTGAGAAAGTTCTTCCTAATATCCAACCTAGACCTCCCTAGCTGCAGCGTGAAACTGTTGCTGTTCTGTCCTCTGTCACCACTCAGAATAGCCTAGGTCCCTTCTTTTTGGAGCACCTCTTCAAGTAGTTGAAGGTTGCTGTCAAATCCTGTCTGTCTTCTCTTCTGAAGACTAAATAAGCCTCATTCCTTCAATCTCTCCTCATAACTGTGTATGC
This sequence comes from Podocnemis expansa, assembly GCA_007922195.1. Lineage (NCBI taxonomy): Eukaryota > Metazoa > Chordata > Testudines > Podocnemididae > Podocnemis > Podocnemis expansa. Next base: position 24,631,293 of record ML681979.1, read on the forward strand.
CCTAGCCCACTACTCATTTTTGCTGCCCTCCACTAGACTGTAATTTGTCCACATCTTTTTTGAAGTAGAGAGCCTGGAACTGGAGACAGTATTCCAGATGCAGCCTCAAAAGTGCTGAGTAGAGAGGAATAATCATATCCCTTGATCTTCTGGCAACACTCCTACCAGTGCAGCCCAATATCCCATTGGCCTTTTTCCCAGCAAGGGAACACTGTTGATCTATATACAGTTTCCTGTCCACCATAACCCCTAGGTCATAGGATCAGGAAGGGACTATGAGAGGTCATCAGGTCCAGTCCCCTGTACCCATGCTGGGACCAGATACCCTCTTAAACCATCCCTGACAGTGCTTGTCTAATCTTCTCATAAAAACTTCCAATTATTGAGATTCTACAAGTTGCCTTGGTAACTTACTCCAGTGGTTGACCTAAACCTCCCTTGCCATAATTCAAGCCATTGCTTCTTGTCCTATCATGGGCAGTTAAGGAGAATAATTTTTCTCCCTCCTCCTTGTGACAACACTTTAGGTACTTGAAAACAGTTATCATGTCTCCTCTGTCTTCTCTTTTCCAGACTAAACATACCCATCTCTTTCAATCTTCCCTCATAAGATGCGTTCCAGACCTCTAATCATTCACTCTTCTCTGGACACTCTTCAGTTTGTCCACATCTTCCCCAAAATGAGGCACCCAGAATTGGACACTCCAATTGAGTACTCCAGTTGAGGCTTGATCAGGGCCAAGTAGAGTGGAAGAATTGCTTCTCCTGGCTTTCTTACAATACTCCTGTTAATACATCCCAGAAGGGGGGTTTGCTTTTTTTGCCTCAGTGTTACACTGTTGACTCATATTTAGCTTGTGGTCTACTATGACACCTAGATCACTTTCTGCAGTACTTCTTTCTAGGCTTTTGTTGTCCATTTTCTGTATATGCAATGGATTGGTTTTTCCGAAGTGGAGTATTTTGCACTTTTCTTTATTGAATTACATTGTTTACTTCAGACCATTTCACCAGTTTGTGCAAATCATTTTGCATTGTAATCCTAAGCGCTTGCAACCCTTCCCAGCTTGGTAGTATCAGCAAACTTTATATGTGTACTGCCTATGCCATCATCTAAATCATTGATGAAAATATTGAACAGAACCAGACCCAGAACTGAACTCTGTAGTATGCTGCTCATTATGCCCTTCCAGCATGACTGTGAACTGTTGATAACTACTCTTTCTTTTCTGTAGAGGTCCTTTTCTGTAGAGCTGCTCCTTAGCCTGTCAGTCCCCAGCCTGTAGCAGTACAACAGTAGGATTTTTCTGTCCTAAGTGCAAGACTTTGCACTTGTCTTTGTTGAACCTCATGAGATTTCTTTTAGCCCAGTGCTTCAATTTGTCTAGGTCTCGCTGAATCCTATCCCTGCCCTCCAGCATAGCTACCATCCACCCCAGCTTGGTGTGATCTGCAAACTTACTGAGCATGAAATCTATCCTGTCATCTAGAGCATTAAGGAAGATGTTGAACAAAACCAGTCCCAGGACTGACCCCTGGGACACTCTGCTTAGTAATACTTAACTACTAGACATTGAGCCATTAATCCATACCAGCTAAACCTGATGATCTAGCCAGCTTTCTATCCATCTTAAGACCATTCATCCAACCCATACTTCCTTAGTTTGCTGATAAGAATGCTGTGGAAAACCATATCAAAAGCTTTGTTGAAGTCAGGGTATATCAAGTCAGTGTCTATTCCCACATTCACAAAGCCAGTCATCTCAGCGTAGAAGGCAATCAAGTTGGTAAGACATGATTTGCCCTTGGTGAATCTATGCTGACTGTTCCTGATCACCCTATTTTCCTCCAAGTGTTTCAGAATGGATTCTTTGAGGACCTGTTCCGTGATTTTTCGAGAGATTGAGGTGAGATGGATTTGGTCTTTAGTTCCACAGATTTTCCTTTTCCCTGTTCTTAAAGATAAGTGTTAATTTGTCTTTTTCCAGTCATCTGGGGCCTCCCCCAGTTACCATGAGTTTTCAAAGGTAATGACCAGTTGCTCTGCGATCACATCAACCAACTCCTACAGCACCCTCGGATTCAGTTCCTCTGGCACCATAGAGTTGTGCACACCTAGCTTCTCTAAGTAGTCCCTAACCAGACCTTCCATCACCAGGGGTCATTCTCTCCTGGCCCATTCTGTGTTGCCCAGTGCAATAGACTGGTAGCTGACACTGCCTTTGAAGACTTAGGTTGTATATGATATATATGCAAAGTCAAATTCTGTGGTAATTAGTCACCTTTTGCACTTTTTCAAGCAAATAAGGGCTATATTCCTCTTTGTGATTAATGTGACTAGAAGGAAACAATTCTTGATGAAACCTGCACAGGGGAGGGTGGCAAAATTAACTAAAATTTTTCCCTTTTTCCACAAAAATTTAATTGACGCCCTTGCCAGAAAGAAATAGATTACTGGAAAGATGGGTGTCCTTTGCTGCATTGTGCTTCACATTCGAGGTAATGGTTCTGCCTATTAGCTTTGACAGCTCCCCAGAATCCACTCTGGAAAGGAGACAGAAAGCAGCTGCTAGTGGTGACCATTTGGGAATACAACCCTGAGCCATGCTATTCAGGGAAGGAATGGCCAGTGGATTTGTAGAGAGGCATCAGGCCTTCATCCACAGGTCTCATTGGAGCTGTACATATCTCAAGATACCTGTTGGTTTAGGAAGCATAAATCTTATTGCTGCTGTGTGAGGAGCTAATCGTCTTTCCCTAAAATGGGGTGATTGAGAGGAAACTCTTCAAAGAAAATTGTCCCTTTTCTTTACAGAATGAAATTGTGTCCTAGAGTAGCTAATAGCACAGTTTAATTAAAATGCTTTATACCTAATTAAAAATTCATAACATGAATATTAATTGTGCTTCACCCTGCTTAGTTATATTTTTAGACTTTTGTTACATTTTTAAAATATTAAGTTTAAGGCTTTAACAAATTACATGATGGACTGCAAAACAGATAATTGAGTTTCTCTTACCATTCCTTCTACAGAATTATCAGAGGCTTTAGCAGAAAAACAGTAATAAAAGAAAAAAAAATAGTATGTATTGAGTACATTTTTTTCTAACATTAAACCGTATTGACCCCTTATTCATAAATGTCTGTGTGGCTTGAAGAGATTGAAATTAGTGATAGTCTGTATGCTCCACTGTGGGTGTATGTCTTCACTGATGGAACATTGTTAAGAAATCATCAATGGAGTGATTAGGAAGATGCAAGTGCTCAACAACTGTTTTTGTGTTGTGATTTCTGATGTCAGTTTTGTGCCAATTTATTCTTTTGCATAGGGACTGTCCTGTTTGTCCAATGTATAAGGTGGAGGGGCATTTCAGGCACATGATGGCATAAATCACGTTAGTCGATGAGCGGGTGAATGACCCTTTGATGGAGTAGCTGGCTTGATTAGTTCCTATGATGCTGTCTTTTTAACAATGGTCCTCAAGAAAATCAATGAGACATCAAGACTTCAAAGAGAAACAACCAAAATTGAACTAATATGCAGATTAGATTGTGTGAAAGCAGGACTGAATCATGACTATGGATTCTTTCCCCATTATAACAGGTAATTTGAATTCACCCTCCCTCTGTGTGCTGTTTCCCAAAGTCTGAATCTCTACAAATGCTCTGATTTGCTGTTGCAGTATGACTTGATCCCATGTCTTATACTCCCCTGCATTTATTTTCATCCCATTTTGTAAATTCCCCCTCTTCAAAGCATCTGATGAAGTAAGATTTTTCTCCCAGGAAAGCTCATGCGACAAACAAATCTGTTAGTCTTTAAGTGCCACAAGACTTCTTGCTTTTTTATTTATTAGAATTAGGCACGGTAGAGCCTGTGCCTCTCTAATACAGAGGGAGGAGCTATTACTCTTAGTACTTCCTAATGATAAAGAGCGGGGGATGGAGGCCCCGTAGTAGACCTGAGATGGCTAAACAAATATGTAAGAACCCACAGATTCAAGGTGGTAACATTGGGAACATACCACCTATACTGGAACGTGGGGACTGGTATTCATCCTTTGACCTGCAAGATGCCTATTTTCATGTGACAGTACATCCTGCTCACAGAAAATACTTCAGATTCTCCTTGGGACACAACCCCTATCAATACAAGGTGCTACCTTTCACACTGACCATGCACTGGCCATCTTTTCAAGGTTGCTAGCAGTAGCAACCGCCAAGCTGCACAAACAAGTTGTGATCATAACACATTATCTAGATAATAGCTTATTGAAAACAAAAAGCAAGAACAAGCAGAGCACAACATCCAACAAATGCTGGCAATATTTTGAATCCCCAGACTAATGGTAAATTTCCAGAAATCAACACTAATACCATCACAATGACTGGAATTCATAGGTGTTCATCTCATTGTCACTGCAGCGCAAGCATCTTTACTGTACAAAAGATTCCTCAATATCGTAAATCTAATTCTAACAAGAAAGGACAGTCCTGTTGGGGCACATGGCAGCACCTGCTTTAGTCATTCCAGGCACCTGCCTACACATGCATGCATGGCTAGGTACAGGCATGGCTAGCTTCTATTTACAAGTCTCAGAAGGAAAATCTGCTCAAACTGGTTACAATGACCATGCTGATCAAGCAGTCCCTACAACTGTGTGGTTGTGTCCACCAGATGACAGTTAGGGGTACCCTTCACACAAAACCTTCCATCCATATTCTTAACCACAGATGCATCATTACTCAGATGGGGAGTACATCTTGGAGACCATTCTGCCCAAGGTCATCATTCAACAAATGAGACGAGACTTCCTATCAACAGCTTGGAGCTACATGCTGCATGCAGTGCATGCATGCACTTCTGATCATATAGAACAAAACAATAAATATCATGATAGACAGTATAGCATGCATGTTTTATATAAACAGGCGGGAAGGAGTATGCTCCCAATCACTCTGTGCAGACATGGTGTATTCTCTGTGGTATATCTGCCTCTTACTTGCCTGGATCACCGAATGCTACAGCAGACGCACTCAGCAGGCACTTTACAGCAAAACAGGAGGGGAAGCTAACAATCTAGTGCTCCAGCCCACATTCCACCAGTGGGACCAACCATCTATTGACCTCTTCACAACCCAAAAGAATTGGAAATGCCATGCCTTCTGTTCCAGAGCAGGACAAGGCACCAAATCAATGGGTGATGCCTTCCTTCTGAACTGGGAACATATTGTGTAACTTGGTGGTCACCTAAAAACACAAGACAAATATGAATCCCATATTAGAATTGTATATGATTATAATTATGGTTCTCTATAATTATTTTATTCATGTAATGGTGACTATTTACATGAATGAAAACATTATAAGGTGCATTTTATACATCTTTAGCAAAATCAATATTTGCCAAAAAATCCTAGAAAATAATCACTTGATTGTGCATTTACACCTTTTGTTTTCTTTGGTGTATTTGTTTGTATTTATGGACTACTCTTTTTCATGAAGAGATAAAGTAAATGTTTTAAAAAGCAGGGCACATGTTGGGGATTTTACAGACACTAAAAATCAAGCAATTCGAAGTTGTGGTTCCCATAGCAACTGTAATTCACAGTAAATGTAGATTCACATATATTTGAAGGCAGAAAGGTGAATAGTCCTCTCCGGCAATGCAAAATTCAGTTGTGCACAAGGGATGGAAGACTTACAGCTGCTGTTTATGCTGTAATTTTGAATTGTCTGGCTTTTGCTGTGTTAAAGTGTTAAACATAACATAAAATAGCATGTTCTTTCTAGTTAAAAATGTTATTTCTTCTTAAAGCTCACATGATTTATGAGAGAAGATTGAAAGAGCTGGATTTGTTTAGTTGGGAAAAAGAGGAGACAGAACATAACAGTTTTCAGGTGCCCAAAAAGGTTGTCACAAGGAGGAGGGGGAAAAATTATTCTCCTTAACTGCTAATGATAGGACAAGAAGAAGTAGGCTTAAATTACAGCAAGGGAGGTTTAGGTTGGACATGAGGAAAAAATTCCTGTCAGGTGATTAACCACTGGAATATGGTGACTGGGCAGGTTGAGGAATTTCCCTCACTGTTAGTATTTAAGAGCAGGTTAGACAAGAACCTGAAAAGATATTTGGTCCTGCCATGGGTGCAGGGTACTGGACTCAATGCCCTTTCATGGTTCCTTCCAGTTTCTGTAACTGTGTTCTCATTCAGTGCAGCCCAGGTTTGATCCCTTCCCACAGGACTCAGAATATAGCCTAATTAGGCCCTCCCACTGATTCTATTCCAGTCTGTTCTGTCTCCAAATAGCTTATAGCAGTACTTGGCATTCAGAGGACTAGTGTTTTTGTCCAACCTCTTTTCCCCATAACAAATGTTCTCCAGATTAGGGTTACAAATTAGGTTACTTCAATGAGGTTTCCTGTTCACCTTTTCTCTCTTATTTTTGTTCCCTCTTGTCCTTAGTCTAGCTGTAGACTACTGGAAAACAGTCCATACCTCCCACGTTGAACTGCTTGGAGCCCACACACTGCAAATTGTGAGAAGAAAACTGTGAAAGACAGCAGTGTCTTGTCTTGTCCTCCCTGTTGTCTTGTAGGCAAACTACCAGATAGCTGGAAACTGCCAATTTATTTTTATTCTTGTGTGAACAATAATTTACAGGGGAGGGTTGTGTTTTATGTTATGCAGTAAATGGTTTGGTTTGTTCTATTGCAATTTTTATTCTCTTTTTGGATGAAAAAAATTTCTATCTATGATTTGTCAGTTGTGCTTTAATAGTGGGAAAATTTCAGTTTGGAAACTGAAGATGTGCGTGTGTGTGAATAATACATCTCACTGATGCGTTCTTTGAGTACAAATGTAGTTTTAGAAAATGATCCAGTAATAAAGTAGATGGAGAGGTATGATATGTGTAAACCTCATTTCTGCATTCTTCCATCTCTCACATTTCTCTTGTTGTGAACCACATGTTTCATGTATTATCACTAAAACTTTAATACTGATGCTCTGGTAATAGACACTGATCCTCAGTATGAATTTCTTCCTTCAGGCAAATCATTGTTACAGTGCTGGAGCACTGGAAAATAATTTTTTATTGCATGGCAAAAAAGGAAGTAAAATTCATTTTCTTTATGAAATTACAGGTTTTGATGGTTTTGAAGGGCCTCATCAGAGTATTTATTAAACATGTTTCACAAATTTGATTAGTATATTACAGTGTTAGACTATAAATGTCTACTGGTCCTTCAGATAATAAGTATTTTAAGTGAAATTTACTTTAGATCTCAGTAACTTAGATTTACTTTAGTTCTCAATAACATATATTGTAATTTTTTTTTTTGCTTACATAGTAAAATGTTTGGATTTTTTTTGTAATGTAACATGCATGTATTTGTGTTCTAACATATTTGATACACTATCTATTGTTCTGTAAGTGACCATGCACATGGATTCTGCTCTTGTTGTGTAGAGCAGCTGCTGCATACCTGTAAGATCTCTTTTTTTTTTCTCCTGGCTGGCAGCATGCAATTTAGTCAGATATTTTAAAGGCAGAAGGGATGGTTTTCAGATAATTCACTTATAAACTAGACCATCCAATCCCACTATACTATCCTCTGCCAGTGAAGTGGGATTCAACAGATCCAGGCATGCTGTTCTAGTTCACCGTCCTCCACCCATTATATAATACAATGGTTATGAGGTAGAGATTCTAAGGAGGACTCCCATCTGCAGGAAACTACCTGGGGCTAATAACTTGGGGCCCTTCTGATATCTCCCTTTGTGTCCCACACCCTGCTACCCCTCTGTTTAGGTCTATTGGACAACCAGGGTGTGCAGCCATATTCATGCAAGTCTGCATTTTCTCCCCCTTCCACAGATTACATCCTCTTCCCCAGAGAGGCAGTATAGATCAGCCTAACCAGGTGAGCTAGTGTACCTATATTTCTATAAAGGAAGAATGAGGAAAGTGAGGTGAAGCAGTATGTGCAAGGGAAAGAACTGCTTGTCCATTTTAATTGCCTCATTCTCTCCCCCAGTGAGGTAGTAAATTGCTGAATTTGACATCTTGACAAGTTGACAACTTTGTCATTCTAGGACAGTGGTTCCCAACCTGTGGTCCAGGGATCCTTGAGGGTCAATGGAGTTATTGCATGGGGTCCATGAATACATCTGGTCTCAACTGCTGCCAACCAGTAATCCATGTTGGAGAGGGCTCTTAATCAGGGGTGTCAAACTTGAGGCCCACAGGGCCAGATCTAGGCCATGGAGCTACTGCCTGGGCTGTACCTGGAAGCTGTCTGCAGCACCGAACTCTGAAGACAGGCTCCTGGCACAGCAGAGCTAGGCTGCTTCTGATCCACTCACATGATGTGAGTCACAGCACAGGGGAACAAAGGAAGCACTCCAGCTAATCCTGCCTCAGCTCTGCTGTGGTCTGCCAACCAGTCAGAGCGTCAGTCACAGCAGGCTTGGCCAGCTCCAGAGAGCCACTGCAGTGCCCCCCATCCCAATTGTTCACTGTCAGCGTGCTAATTTGATTGACAGCACATTGCACAAATCACAAATAAAAAAGGAAAGAGTGGCTGGGCCCAAATGGGAACAAGCCTGTCAAAGGCCAGCTGGGACTGAGTCAACCAAAGACCACCATTCTGAATGACTGATGGTGAGTGGGCTGGGAAGGGGGAGAGGCAGGAG
>ML681979.1:24640003-24652959 GCA_007922195.1 Podocnemis expansa
CACACACACACACATTGAGTGAGTTTGACACCTCTGCTGTAAACGAATTATATTTAGTAACTGAGGTGTCATCTACCTTATAATATTGTTTGTTTTCTGCGGCAATAATCACTTTTCTTGAATGTTTTAATTTGAAATGGTTTCATCAGTATAATAATCCTGAATCCTGCTAGGAGTAAAAATGATATAATTTATTTCTTTGAGTAGAGTACAGGCTACGTACTCGTATGTCTAAACATTGTAGTTATTAGAAAATTGATCATTAAAAATGCAAAGTTTTTTTTTAAAAATGTTTATACAACATCTTGTTGCATACCTTCTTCCAACTTTTATTGTCTTCCAGGATTATCTAATTTACAACTTAATCCTAGAACCAAACACGCACATGCACAGCTTTACCCAAATGAATAAATTCATGTATGTTGACTAGTATTTATAAGATCTAGAGTGAGTGTCAAGCACTATGTACACCTCTACTTCCGTAGAAATAATTATCATTTTACAGATAGCTATTTTCATTTTTCCTCATATAAAAATATTTATAAAATATTTTGAATGAATATGGCATAGCTTAACTTAATCAAATATTTAATTTGTTCAGGGAGTTCAGATTAATGTGTTTGATAGCTGTCAATGTTGTATAGCCCAGAATTGTTTGAGTGGTGGTCCCTATATGCATTCCAAAAGTGGGTTTGCAGGTACTGAAGCTCTAAGGTTTTCATAGATGTACCTTTTGACCTGCATGCACATCATCTGTCCCCCTAATTGCAGTGGAAGCTAGAATAGGCAATGCAAGATAGTGCCTCTCCAGTTCCCTCTTATCACCACATTGCTGAAGTCTGGATCCCTTTCCTCTATGTTTTTTAGCTCCACTAAGAGTGGTTTTTGCCCTTTGGTTAGTATACTGTTGTAAATAGTTGTCTTTTATCTTATTTTTCCTTGCAGTTCATAGTTACTTTAATTTTCTCCCTGTTTATGGTCCCCACCCCCATCCTGGCACTCTTGCCACTGTAAGGTTTGCTGCAGGAACTGTCCATCTTGTCTGAGCTCATTTTCAATGAGCACCCATTTGTACTGCCTCGTGAGGTCCACACGGCTGCCCATTGCAAACTTTGCAAAGCATTCCCAGCTGGAATTTGGGAGGCCTGAGAACTAGACTTTGGAATTTCCTCATGGAGAAGGCCAGGAACCTGCACATGCATTCAGATTCAGGACTGGCGGAACTAGTGGTGCATCTCCCATTGCCAGCAATCAGTCCTCCTCTGAGTGCTACCGAGCACTGGATACACTGGTACCACAGCCATCACAGGAGCCCTACCATAGTAGGAGGAATTATGGCCGCAAGAGCAGATCCCTGAGTAGGCATGCTCACAAATGCAGTCTGTCTTCCACAAAACGCATCAGTTCAGGCCAGAAGATGTGTGTTGACCTGGCCACACCACTGCCTAAGGCTCCCAGACTAGAGGGTAAGGCAAAAAGGAAAAGTGAGCCAGTGGTATCGTCAGCTGTGCCAGGATCTGCTCTGGTACCCTCCCCCCTGCATTTACTGCCTATCCCACCAGCTCCACCGATACCAAGTAGAATCTCAGGGGCAGCCCACATGATGCCCCGCTTTTGTAGTTTTCTAGACCCACTATTCTCTACAGAAGAGCTGATGCTCCACTAGCCGAGGTTGTCGCTCATCTCTGCTCCGCCACTTGTGGTCTTCCCTTTGGCAGGTGAACTGCTGATATTGCCACTGGGATGAGACATGTACTCTGGTACCACTGGCGCCACTGTTCCAGGAACTATCAGCAGAATCTGAGGGCCTATTGGAGCTGGAACCTTCATTCTCCCCAGTCAGTCTCAGAATTTGGACTTGTACTGCAGGTTGCTGTATCCCCTGACTAGGGAAGTGTGCTACTGCTACGTGCATTGTCCACCTAACTGGTCAAAAATGAGATCCATGCTGGGGTTGCAGAGGTCGAACAGAACTGCCAGTCCCAGCCATGGTGGTTTATCCTTGCCCTGCCCTCCTCAACCTATGACCAGTGTCAGTACCAGGAATGCTCCAACAGGTAGCACCAGATCTGGAGATCCCAGGACATACACCATCAATTCCTGGACGTCCTTCAACCATAGGGATCCTCTAACACAGCCCTTCCTATCAACAAGGCTATTTTACAGCTAACATATTCCTGCTTCCCATGCTTCCATTCTGAAAAGGGCTGAGTGGAGATATTTTGTCTCTCCATCAAGGATGCAGACTTAATTTTTACTCACTTGCCTGCCAGCTCTCTGGTGAGCCACACAGCAATGGAGTTGGCCCACCAACAACCCCCATAATCCACTCCCCTATATGAAGCAGCACAAAAGATGGACTTACTCAGCTGGAACTTTAGCTGGACTCCAGTTTTGTATTACTAAGTATCAAGCCCCACTGGCTGAAATACAATTTTATTAAATACTCAAAGTTCACTAAGTTTAAAGATCCGTTACCAGCAGACAAGCAGCAGCAATTCCAAACTGTGGTGGCCATGAGCTTTCTCTCATCCAAAGCTGCTATGGATGCAGCTGACAGTGCCAGTTGGACCTTGGCAACTTAAGTTGTGATTCACTGAGACTAAAAGTTGCAGTCATCCAGTTTCACCAAGGAAGCCCAAGCCATCTTTGAGAATCTTTTCTTTGATACGCAAAAACTCTTCAATGGAAGACATTCCCTAACTGACTCACAAACCTACCTCGACATCTATACCTCATTCCCAAAGCACAGGCAAAAAGTCAGTCCACTCTGACCACACTCTAGGTCATGTACGTCCTCTCTTGCAGACATTCTCATCAGAACTTTACATGAGCAGTAAGGTGGGATCTACCCAACTGCACTCTTCAATACCTCTGCAGCAGCTAAGGTACCACATATTGGGACCTCTTCACAATGAGTGAGAGTCACAAACTGACCCTTTATTGCTGCAGGGTAGTCTGGGATGCCAGCTTACAGGGAGCTACCTTCTTCTTCACTGGATGGGTGATCCACACTACTCCTGTTCTCCTCATCCCCCGCCTCGACAGACTTAACAAGTGATGGTGATCCTGCAAGCCCTGTTCTGGTTACATCATTACTGGCTCACAGACCTCATCAGACTATCTGTTTGCACAGCTCTCTACCTCCATGCATGCCTCACTCAAGATCAGGGCCATCTTCCTGGTGTTGGGGGCCCTCTTCATCTCATAGCACAGTTTTTGCATGGAGCTCGGGGAGAGACAAGGTATGCTCCACCATGGTGCACCATATCACTCATAAGACTGCCCTTCAAGTCCTTGCCACATGCTCTGTCTCCATGAAGGTGTATTTTTTACATACCATTTCCTTAGCCAGATGGCACATTGAAATGAAGGCCATGATGGATGATTTACCTCTTCCCCCTCCCACTCCTCTTACTATCCAGGGGTGATCTTAGTGTTTCTGGGGTCCTGGGCAAAAGTCAAGGATTGCCCCCCAATCACGTGGGGAGCTCCTTCCTGAACTCCATTCTCAGCCCCCCACCACCACCTCTACCAGCGCTTGCCACCCCCTTCCTGGGGCCTGGGCCTCACCACTGGTCCTCCCAGGCCACCCCCATCAGTTCCCTGCTCTCTTGCCCTGGCCTCATTCTCTCTCCTGGCCCTTGCCACCAGCCCCCCTGCTTCCCCATCCTCACTGCTGGTCCCCACCCCACATGTCTCTCCTGCCCCCACACACCTCACCTGACTGACTGGCTGTACTCTGGAGCTGCAGACACTGTGGCTTCTGGCCCTGCTGTCTTGCCCTGACCTACATGTGGAACATATGATGGCATGCAGGTGGGAGATTTAAAACAGACAGCCCTAGTCTGGCCCCAGCTCCCACTCTGGAATCCCACTGGGGGGCGGAATCCTATCGTGGGGCCCAGGGCAGTTGCCCAGCGTGCCCCATGCCTAAGACTGCCTATGCTACTGTCTTTCACACAGATAAAGTTTTGCAGCAGCTGAACTGCAGTTTCTTTCTGAATATGAATCTGTGCATTCACCTCCTAATCTTCTGTTCTAAACCTTCTACCTCTTATATGGACAGATTTCTATGGTCCTTCAACATGTGCTGGTGTTTTACCTACAATGTATCCATGCTTTCAAGTATCACCAGTGCTCTTACAGCCATTGTTGATAATCACAAAGTACAACCCTCTCTTCACAGCAAATCTCCAAGTGGATCTCTTGGTGCATTCATGAATGTCACATCCATGCTGCCATCCCTCCACTTGCTCCAGTCCAATTTGTTAGTCTTTTTAAGTGCCACAGTACTCCTTGTTACTGAACTAGACTAACACAGCTGTCTCCTTGGAACTTAGCACACACTATATGAGTGTTCCCAGCCAGATTTCCCTCCTTGCAGACATAGTGTGGGAAGACATCCACTGTGCAGCAGCCTGGTGCTCCATTCACATCTTCACCTCTCATTACACTGCCCCAGCTGCAAATGCCGTGTTGTACTCACCACACTGTACTTGCACCCAGCTCCCCACTGATCACTGCTTGCTACTCAAAACTCATACATGGAATTCATGAAGTAACTACCACTTGAAGAACTTACTTAACTGTAACGGGAGGTTCTTCTGAGACATCTGGTCTCTATTTAGATTCTAGCAGCTACTCTCCATCCTCTGTGCTACAGAATAGACTAATTACTGGTAAATGGTAAGAGAGATCCTGGAGTGGTGTTGACCCATACAGCCTATTATTGCTGCAGCTGCAAACACAAGATGGATGTGCTATGTACATGTGGAGTCAACAGGCATAGCTGTGTGAACTTTCTAGCTCCGGCTTGTGGTGTACATGTGCACCCATATTTGGAATCCAGATAGGGACCGCACATCTTAAAGAGCCTCGAGCTACAGGTTGGTAACTTCTTTTTGATAGCAAGATGTAGGATAACTATTAAATTCGCATTCTTAAAGCTAGAATGTGGGTGAGTGACTAAAATTGTGAAAATGCTTAAAAATCTGTACAAGATATTACACTTAACTGGTTAAGTAGGCTGCCCTTGTGAAAGTCCTAAAACAGCTTTCAAAATGTTCAGATCTTAATTAGGTTTATATAGCATACTTTTCAAATTAGAGAGGTCCTTTCATGACTTTCTGGATCTGAGATATCGTGTTTGAGATTTCCTTCCCACGTGGGCTATCATTTTTAACCAGTAACAATTTGTGATTTATTTTATGTAGTTATATTTTGTAATTATTAAATGCTTATTGTAAGAGTTTCCACTTCAAAAAATGAATCCAATGTGTTTTTAAGATGGTCCTCCTGATGCACCTGTTACAAATGGAAGCACCGCTGCCATAACAACGCTGAATGATGACTTGGATATCTTTGGCCCAATGATCTCTAATCCTTTGCCAGCAGCCACTGTACCGCCTGCTCAGGTAAACTTTAGAAAGGTGTTCTTGCCTTTTTTTCCTTTTTACTGAATTTTGTTTGTGAAAAATGCCACATCGAATATGACACTGAAATCATCTGTTATATATATATATAGGATTAGGAGAAACTTTCTCACAGAGAGACCAACAAGACAGCGTGAGAAAGATTAGTTTTTCTGTATACCCATTCATTCTTTGGCCTCTCTGATGAAATTGCCCTAAGTCGGCTTTTGTGCACTAATAACTAGGCAGAGAACACCATCTGGGTACATATAGATCACTACGCAACCACCAGATGTCAGCAACTTATGATCACTCCAGAGCAGTAGCAGATTTTTACCTGGTGAGCTAGATGGGAACAGCAACATCATTCACCAGTCTGCTGATTCTTTATCCAATTTTGGAAGCTAAAGAATGGATACAACTCTTTATTGTTACTGGTTGGGGATGGTTTGATTTTTAATATGGCTTTATAGACTCATTTGAAATATACTTTTTAGGATTTTTTTTTTTTTTTAAATTTTTGTTTCAAGTATTTCTTTGAATGTCTGCATCTTTGCTTTTGGAGGCTAATTACATTAGCTGACAAAATGATCTGATGGTGGTGACTTTTCCGCTTTCAGTATAGCCGTACCTTTTTATTACTAGGAAAAGGGGATGTCTCTCATTGACAGTGAGGAGAAAAGGACACAGCAAATCCAGACAGACTGTTATTGCTCAATTAATGTCAACAAAGTAACTACATGGGTTCTCAACCAGCTTTAGTGGGAGATCAAGAGGTAGTAAAAAGAATAATTGGTGAATAGAGAATTCACATTAAATCCATAAAGGAACTGCAAATGCTTTTCCAACTGGCATTCAAGGATGCCATAAAGAATCACAAAGGCAGAACAAATAGGACAGATTATTTTAACCATATTCATTCCCCTAAGTTAAAAAGGACTATAGGACCTTATCAAAAGCTGATGTCATTTTTACAGCCATATCAAATGACACAAGCATGGTTTTGGAGGCAGAATTGTGCTCCTGGAGCCCACAGATAAAGATGATGTCATCTTTAAAAGATGACTTAAGCTCCAGCCTCAGCCATCTGAGCTTCCACTGCTTCATCCTGCTTTTGGAGAATTTTACTAGCTTTGAACCACGTGATGATGAGACTTCTTTCAACCAAAAGTAAGAATATTCATGCTGCATAGGATCTTTTTCTGCCTCCTCGACAGCCAACATGTAATTGGACTTCTTATACTTATCAATATATACATCACATAGTTGTAGCTGTGTTGGTCCCAGGATATTCAAGAGACAAGATAGGTGATGGAATATCATTAATTGGACACAATGCAAGATATTGTAGCATACTTGGTGTGGCTGGACAGAATTGTTGGGAGGGTATAATTTATTCAGTTAACATAACCTCCCATCACTTAGGGCCCATCTGTGCTGCTGCCAGAACTCAATGTCTGCCTAGCTTGTGTAATTCCCACTGACTTCATAATTTCCCTTTAGCATGCAGTCTTCAGTTTGCTGCACTGTGTTCCTGTCGACACAGCACTGTGCCACTTGAGGGAGTGCTCTTATTAGATGGGTTTCTGAATCGATTGAGCGGCCAGTGAAGAAATGCTCAGTCTATCTGGCAAAACTGATCTGGTGGCAGCAAATTTGCCACTTTCAGTGTAGACATATCCTTATATGTGTTAGATATAGTACTAATGTGTGTTATCTAACGCTGCACTGGAATTAGGGAGGTCTCTGTCCATCTTGGAGAAAACTCCAGATTTTCAATACCTGAGAAAGAATAACTTAGACAGATTGGTCCTTGAGAGGTGACACTCCATAGATCTGTCACAACACACTAGAAACAAACTTACAGAGGAGTCTAGTGACACTTCTAGAGACTAACAAATTTATTTATTGAATGATCTTTCATTGGAGAAAAACCCACTTCAACAGACACTTGAAGATGGAGAAATACAGATGAATGAGAGAAAAATAAATGCGGGGGAGTGTAAGTCATAGGATCAGGTCAGAGTGTTACAGCAAATCAGAATAGATTCAAACAGTGGAGAGCAGCATATAGGAGTGAGGTGAGGGAAGAAGGAAAACAAAATTACCTGTTGTAATGGGAGACAAAAATGTAGTTTCTATTTAGCCCTAAGTTGATGGTGCAAATCTGCGTATGAATTCCAAGTCTGCCGTTTCTCTTTGGAGTTTTGATTTATTATTCACTTGCTTGAATACGGCTATTAATAGATGATTAATGGAGCAAACTTGTGATTATTCCAGGAATTAGTCCAAACAGTCTTCCATCTGTTGCAGATCGTAGCGCTAGCTAAAGACAAATTCTGTGGAGTGTACTTAATATTCTTTATCTCAAATTAAAATAGAGACATGAGCTCCAAACTGACTTTAAAATGTTTAATAAATATACTTGGAATTTAAATTTCTGAATTGATACTGTCATGTCCGTATGCAGGTTTCTCAATAAGAGACTCTATGTAAAGGAAGTTTATCTGAGCTTACCTGAAGTTCCATCAAGTATCTATTCTACTGTTGTAAGAAATATTTCCAGAGCAAAGCCTTCCCCTTTGGCTTGTAAATATTCTTGTGGTCATTACCAAAGTACTGATTCTTCATGAATGGCCTTCAGTAGAAAGAAATTCAAATCTCTGCTCATTCCTGAACAACTTGCTTGTCAGAATTTCCTCAAGAGGAAAAAAAACATTTCAGACCAAAAAATAACTATATCTTTCCTGGAAGAGCACAGATTTGTGATGAATATAGGAATGGCCACCTGATCTCCACCTGGGATCTGTAGCACCTGTGAGTAACACTGGACACATCCAAAGATGAACTTTTTGTGCTTGATGGGAATCAGATTGATAGTAGACCTGATTCAGCAACTGTCAGCTTCAGCTCAGGTGATCCACGAGTCATAATTCTTCTCCAGGGCATGCTACAATTTTTAATGAAAATTCTTCAAGGACTGCATTTCCACATGAAGAACTACAAGGACTCTTTTGCCTGTTTAAACCTTCAGTCCCTTTTTGAGCTCAGTTCCAGGATGGAAGTTCTGCTTCCTG
The DNA here is from genome assembly GCA_007922195.1 of Podocnemis expansa. NCBI lineage: Eukaryota > Metazoa > Chordata > Testudines > Podocnemididae > Podocnemis > Podocnemis expansa. Next base: position 24,648,495 of record ML681979.1, read on the forward strand.
TGCTCCAGCGGCTGAAATGTTGGAGCCCCAGCAGAAGGTTCTGATCAGGCCACCTGATGTGAGCCAGACAGAACAGTAACAACTGACACCACCAAATTTTAAGTCTCTTGTTATGTGAGCTGCATGATAAGTGGTTTCAAAATTTGTGTCTTGCGATTTAGAATGCATATGCAGAGTTTAGAGTAAAATTTTCTAAAGCTTTTAGAAGTTGAAGTCACATCTTTAAAAGTGACTTGTGTCTATCTCATTGACTTCCATTGGGATTTAAGCTCCTAAATCAGGGACTTTTTAAAAAATTTTCCTAGAATCTCTCTCTCCCAAGGGCAAAGTTCATTGTTATGACCATCTAACTACAGAGTGCTAGACTTGCAGGGGTCTAAAAACAGAAAAGTGTATTTCCATCTGGGAATTATCCTTCTTGAGTTCTAGTAGGTTGTCTCAATATGGAGGTTTTTGTTGGCAAAACTTAGTTCCCCCACTTCTCTGAAGTTTATGCAGAGGTGCTTTCTGGAGGGAGTGTAGGGGACTGTGTGATTGAAAAATACAACTAGATTATGCATTTTGTGCATGGAGAGCATAAACTGAAGACCACCTACATGGTAGAAATTTAGTTTTAAAACCATTTTGGCATAATAAACAGATGCTGAGTAAAACTAAATTGTAAATTAAGTATTTTGTCAGTGTAAGCTGAATCCCTCCCACTCCATCAAATGTCATTTAAGGAATGAACAAAAAACTCTGTCATTCTTGTCTATATCAGGACACTACCACTTTCTAAATTAATTTAGCTATGTTTTGATTTCAAAGTTAGCATATTTTATGATCTGTAGAAAAGATGGCTTAATAACTTGCTTCATGCTTTGGTGATTTTATTGCTTAACGTTTTTAACAAAACTTCTAGTTCTGAAGTTAACGGCTGACCTGAAAATGACCACTGATGCATCTAGCTGGTGAATTTGTGAATGAACGAGCATGCATGTAGCAATGAAAAATTGATAATTTTTTGTTTGTTGGGTTTGCAAAAGTATTTGAGACAGTGAATTTAATGCTCAGATTATCTTTCATCTGGCATTTAATAGTGAAATCCACCACACTTGACAGATTTTTTTTATTGCTTTGTTGTGCATAATTTCCATTTTAAGTGATCCAAAAATTAGACCAAGAGCTAATCAAAGTATTTTCATAAAGATGATGCTACACACACATTATTTTTAGATTGCAACATAACTAGTTCATGCAGTGTAATGTCCACGTCTTTGTTTTAGAATGCATTTTTTATGAATGTTTTTCTGGCTATGGTAATATGCACACGAGGATTCTGTCAACCCAAATTTGCGTCCCAGATTCCTGGAAACATTGATTACACAACCTAAAAGGATTTACCCCTTAGTCTGGGGAAGTAGTTCCTCTTGGATGTATTTATATGTGCTGTCCATTTTTAGGCATTAGAAATTTATCAAACTGTGACTACCGTATCCTAATATAGGTTAGTTTTCCTTCAGTTGATGCAAGAGCAATTTTAGTAGCAATTCAACAAAGACTTTATATCATAGTGCCTGAGGTTTGATATGGAATCAAGTCATGGTTAAGACTGGCCCTATCAGACTAATATTTCCTCCCCTCCAGCCCCCCATCCCCACCCATCCAGTAGTAAGTTGTGGGGGAAAGGGTCTGTTTCAGGGTCTGCTTTTAAAAAAATGCTTGATATTCTATAATAAGCAATGGAGCATATGGTCCATATACAAAGAGATTAACAATATTTGTCTAATATGGATACACAATACAGGTGAGAATAAGTGAGATGTACACTATGTGGGCTGATCCAATCTTCAAAACAGTGTAGAGCTGTATTTTTTTTAATTTCATTTGTCTGAGTAGGATATTGGTGAAAATCTTCCCAGAAATGTCTCTTTAAGACATTGCCAGAGTAAAGAGGATGATCACATGGATCACCTGGGAAGTCAAGGAACTAAGTATCAGGACACAGAGGAGAAAATATTGATTTAAAACAGAAAAGAGTTAAGTAAGGAGGCATACACAGACCAGAGCTAGCATTAGTGGAGAGGAAGAGTAAAACAGAGTAGCGATTTATGGGGGAGCAGAGCTGAGAGTGAGGACAAAAGACTTGACCCTAATGTGGAAGGTGAAGGGAAGTCAATGAAGGGATCAACTACAAGTGATACAGTCTGAACAGCCAGGGCAGAAAATGATTTATACTAGCAGCACGTCAGATGAACTGTAAAAGGCATGAAGTGGTCAAAAGCTTGGAAGCCAGAAGGGAGGTGGTTGGAATAAACAAGGTAAGGGGGACCAAGAATTTGCAGAGAAGCTAAGGGCACAGTGAGCCATCTTACCTGCATGCCGTAAGTCTTCCTTCAATGGGTTACCTACATTGTAGACAGCAGTGTGAGGTGAGGAACAGAGCACCTTCAATGGACCCACTATTTCACCTCCCATGTAAACAGGAAGTGAATGAAACCTTGACTGCACCATGGCACCCCACCAGCAGCAGTGGCTGATACAGCTTAGCCAGTGGATATAAGGAAACTTTTTTTCTATCTGTGTTACAGTCTGGTTTCTGGTCTGCTCCTGTGGCAGGACAGCTACATACAACCCTTGCTCATGATGAAGCCCCAACTGATTTTTCTTTGCATCAGCCCTTCATTAGAGGTTTTCAGGGAATACTTAACACAGTGATTCCCAATCTGTAACCTGTGGGGTCTTTCAGAGCAACCTGTCACTTCCATCCCAATGACTGCAGAAGGGAGATGCCACCTAAGGACCCACATGGAGCATGTTGCCATGGGGCTAAAAGACTGGTGCAGGCTCCTTGCTACAGTCATGGGGACAGGAGATCGGTGCTCCCCACCCCCTGGCTGTAGCATGGCAAAGCACTATCAAGCCCCCTAGGTGCTGGGGTCCCTGCTGGAGTCAGAGGAAGGGGAGCAATGATCTCTTGTCCCCCTGGCTGCAGGAGGAAGCCACTGACAAGGGACGCAGGTGGAGCACACAGAGCTACAAGATGCATGCTTTTTCCCTGCTGCAGCAAGAGGGGAGGTAGCATCTTTGCTGAACTCCTTCAATTTGGCTGCAGTGGGAGGGAAGCTGCTGGTAGAGACTGGTGGCCCTTCAGAATCATAAAGATGGTATCTGTGACCCTCGAGCCAAAAGATTGGGAATCACAGATCTAACACCTCTACCTTTTTCAGCTAATAAAAATGAAGCATTAGCACTGTCTCATTAATATGGTCTGCTGTGTTAGAGGATTGAAATAGAGGAAGTATACATGCAAAGATTTTATAAAGGATTTAGGAGCCTTCTAGGAGGTGGAGACCAGTAAGCCTTACTTATGTACTAAATACATTACTTGAAATATAATTAGAGAGTTATAAGACATTTGGATGTATATGAGAGGGACAAATCAGCAGAGGATTTTTGGAGAATAATCATTTTTTCCTAATCTACTAGAATCTGTCTCAACATAATTGTAAATAAAATTAGTAGATATATTTTTCTTGGATGTACGAACAAACTTTTGATAGAAGCTAAGTCTAGTAAAAAGGTATCAGTGAAAAGTATGTGGACAGTAGGGTTAAAAACAATAAAGGGTGATTTGTTGAACCTATCAGCAAGAAAATAAATACTAGTAATGGTATAGTGGTAGAGTTAGGAAAGGTTAAATTGTCAGTAATGATGCACAAATGTCAGCAATATTGACTATTTCAGTTACGTATTTGGAAAGAATTCGGGTGATATATTCACAACTTGCAGTGGTAATGACATATTTTCCCCTCAGACAATAACTAGGGCAGCTGCTAAAGCTAAACATTTTCAAAGTTGGAGAATGTATAACTTGCTCTCAAATTTTAAATGAATTTCTTAGGAGCTGTCTGAGCCATTAGTGCTGATATTTAATAGATCTTGGAATACTGTAATGTCCCAAAAGATTAGAACAAAGCCCATGTTCTTATATTCTAAATGGGTAAGTAGGATGACCTGAATAAAAGCAGGCCACTTAGCTTGTTGTCAGTTCCATGTAGAATCATGAAAAGCAGGAATGGGATGCAAATGGTAAATATTTAAAGGCTGCCACATACTAACAACATTGGTTGGATTTTTTAGAAGATACGTCTTGTTTACAAGTTTGATGGATAAAGTTTGCTCTTGGCATAATAGACTTCCATTGGGAATTAACTTAGTGCTGCATTACCTTTATGATTTTAAAATAAACACCATCAGTGCAGTCCATATTGAAGGATTAAAAACTGGCCAGCTGATCTCAAAAAATACTTAGTAGGGAATCTTGTCAATTTTAAAAGGGATAGCCGTGTTAGTCTAGTCCAGTGAAAAAACAACAAGGAGTTGTGTGGCACTTTAAGACTAACAGATTTGTTTTTTGCATGAGCTTTTGTGGGAGAAGATCCCACTTCCTCAGATGCTTCGAAGCATCTGAGGAAGTGGGATC
>ML681979.1:24653359-24825853 GCA_007922195.1 Podocnemis expansa
TCCCACGAAAGCTCATGCAAAAAATAAATCTGTTAGTCTTAAAGTGCCACACAACTCCTTGTTGTTTTAGTAGGGAATCGTCATCCAAGAGAACTTTTTCACTACAATATATCTTTTTCATTGTAACTAACCATTTATTCTGTTAACTGAGATCTTTAATGGCTTTTGTCTTTATATACACAAGAGTCTTTCTTAACACTAATCCTGTTATAGATTCTTGGGATGTGCTCTTCTCCATTTGCCAGAGTGACCCTCCACACTGTCCCCTGATCTGCCTCGCTTCCACTCTGAACTCCTTCATTAGTCTTCCTCTTAACCCCTCTTGATCCTCGCCCTCACAGTGCAAGAATGCTTTTTTCGTTCCCATCTTAAAAAATATCCAGACTTGATCTCACTTGCCTCTCCAGCTACTGTCACTTCCTCATTTCTCTCTTAGTTTACTGAACGTACTGTTTACAATGAGTGTCTAGCATTCCTCTTCTCCAGTTCCATCCTTAATCCTTTGCAAATCAACTTCTGCCCTTTGAACTCAACTAAAATTGCTTTTGCCAAAATCCGTAATGTGATCTCTTCATACCCAGAGCTCAGAACCTGTCCTCCATCTTCTTCCACCTAGACTTGTCAGCCACCTTGACACTGACCATGTTCTTTGTCAAATCTTTTTCTTCCTTGGCTTCCATGACTTTTGTCCTCTCTTGGTTTTAACTGCCTAATTCCTTTTTCAGTGCATTCTTTAGAGAGGATCCTCTTCATACCAACTCCAGCTTCCTCTGGGGGAGTACCCCAGGGCCCTGTCTTCTCATCCCTTTCTCTACTCCAGTTACACCTGGGTGATCTCATTTGCAAACACAAATTCAACTGCCATCTCTGCATTGACAACTCAAAGATCTACCACATTACTCCAGACCTGTCTCCTTCTGTCCAAACTAAAATCTTGGCCCATCTAACATCTCCTTGTGGATGTCTAGCCACTCTTTTGAGACTGACACTGTTAGAACAGAGCTCTTAGTCTCTCTCCATGCATGCCCTCCTCACTGCATCCCTTTTCAGTTACTGTGGACCACCATCCTGATTGTCATTTACACCTGTAATCAAAATACTAGGGCCTGTGTTCTTGCAGCATTGTGGCACACTTTGTATGCGAGACCGCTCTCCATGAAACCATGAGACAACACTCTCTTTCTCTGCTAGGGAGACTGTGTGGTATCACAGAGTACAATTTTGTGTAAATATATAATAAATTTAAAAAAAAACAAATCAAAGATTAGAAAATACATGCATTTTTTCCCTACTAGTCTCAATCCAAGCATCAGTTCTTTCATCTCCACACTGCCCAAGTAGTGTCTGGCTGTGGCTGACAAACTGCAAGACCCCCCTCTCTCTCTCAGGGAGAGGGTGTGGTCTTGTGAAGCACAGTCATGGGCTGTATGTTTTGCACCATTGGTATAAATCCTGCCTTATCATCCACAAAGCTAAACCTCTCATCTCAAATCTGAGTTACTGGAACATGCTTTTCCCTGGCCTTGGTAAATGGAAACTTGCACTACTCTTATCCATTCAGAATGCTGCTACCAAGATCAATTTCCTAGCTTGTCACTTGGACCATCTCACTTCTCTCTTAACATCCCCTCATTGGTTCTCTCTTCCACAGTTCATCAAACATGAACTATTTGTTTTCATTTTCAAGGCCCTTCATGGCCTAAACCCACCCTACCTATCATCTCTCATTCACTGTGGAGATGTGAACTCCTGCTTCTGACTGGCATGTGATACTAGCCTCCATGGTCCACTTGTTACATTTTCAGACAAGCACCTTTGTGCTGTCTCCTGTGCTGCCCTTCACACTTGGGAGGAATTCCACGTAAACATCTACAAAATTACTGCATTTTCCTTCTTTCAAACTCTCCCTTTCCGGGAGACTTATAAAATATTAAGTTATGATGATGATGTGCTACAACCACTGTTCTTCATGCTGACCTCAATATTGTCTTATTGTTTCCTTGTACTTCTCAGTCTCTCTATATCAATCTGTTGTCTCATTTTATATTTAGATTGTAAGCTCTTTGGAGAAAGGAACGATCAGCCTTTCTCTTCTGTCTACAGTGCCTACCACAATGGGAATCTGGGTCCATGACCAGAGTTCCTAGATGCTGGAACAATACAAATAACTTGTTGGTATATTGCAAATTGACTTCCAGTTCTTCCATTCTCTGGTTACTGTCTTTGGGTATGTCTATCCTGAGACCAGCAAAATTGCAGCTGGCAGTATGCTTAATTGACCCCAGAAGAGCAATCTGTCAGGGTGCACTCAATCACTCTGGAGTTTGCATCAATAACTCCAGCCCCAGAAATATTGTAGTACTAAGGCAACAGGATGGCTTTTCCATTCACCTTAGCTCAGTATGTAGAGGGAGATAAGTCGACAGTAGATACACAAGGTATTTTATGTACCATGCATATCTCTGGTTGACTGCCACTGAAAGCCGCATCAGGTGTAGACTAGGGCTTAGTCAGTTTCCTCAATGGCACTTCACATGTCTCATTCGTAAATTCAGAGGGTGAAACTTTGACTCCGTTAAAGTCACTAGGAGTTTAACATGGATTTTAATGAGCTATTTTAAGGCCAATAAGGAATAATCTGATTATCTGCTCTGACCGCCTACATAATGTAGGTCATATAATACAGGTGGTTCCTGTGTAACATCTGTAACTTCTGGTTCAGATACTGCAAGTCTTTTTAGAAAGACAGCCACACTTATAAACGTTTGAGGTGATTGATAATCCACCAGATCTCTAAGTGAGCTGTTCAAATGGTTAATTATCTTCACTATATTAAAATCCAAAACCTCATTTCAAGTTTGACTTGCTAGTCAGCTTTCAGTCACTGGATCGTGTAATGCCTTTGCAGTTTTTTCCATTTCCTTGGGAACCAGATGCTCTGGTTTTATAAAATTTTGTATTGAATGTATGTTGCAGCACTTCTAGAAATGACACAGTTATTTACTAGGCTGGAGGAAAGGACCAGACCAGTTAAGTAATGATGCATTCAAAGACTGGGACTTTATTTACATATGGGGTGATTAAAGATGGGCCCATGGAAGAAAATCCAAAACTTTCTCTTACATTTTATGTTTTTTTGGAGGGGGAGGTATGTTTGGTTGGGTGTTGGGGGGGGTGTTTTGGCTCCTCTTTTTTCTAAAAGGTGGGAGGAGGTTGTGCCTACCTCTACGATAGTTACTTAATTTAAGGATGGAAAAGATATAAAGCAATAAATATAATGCTATGATAGTTTACAATGAATTTTTTATTTATGCAATGCCATATGTGTGCATTTTGATGTTAGGTTTTTAGAACATATTTTTCTTCCTTTACCCCAAAAACCAGTATAGGAAATGTTAAACACTGAACTTCCTGAGATTAAATTCAGAGGGACTGTGAGTAGGTTCTGATTGCTTAATCTCATGACTGGATTCACCAAGACATGCATTACCTATTCTAAATACTGAGACTTTAATAATCCGTCTGTTATCCAGCTTTTGTCATGATGGGATAATATGTGAAGAATTCAAGTCAGAATGAGCACAAGGTTTGTTTTTAGTCCAAATTCTTTTATTTCCAGACGTCCCTTTTTCATTTACGTAGGGAGGGTTGTGAAATATATTTGAAACTTGGGGGCTGTAACTACTGCTCGTCACATAAGATGCTTGTCAAAAGTTATTAGGCTCCTTTATTGAAACAGTAGAGGCCTCCATCCCCAACACAGACACCTGTCGCTACCCAACAAAGGCACTTAAAATTCATGGGTAGATGGATGGGTTTCTCTTGTTGTTATACTTTGAAAGTTTGTATGTGAAAGAAAAGCAAATCAGAAAGACCAGAGAAGCTCAGAGAGGGCATCAAGGAAATCAAGGACACAGCCTGAACAAACACTGACAAATTTTTGTCTTGTGTTCAGGGAACCAGGACTGTGTATATTCTTTGAAAATTAACAGGACAGCATCACATATGTGTGATTCCATCAATTTCTCCTGCCAACAGAAACAATGCATAGGACCTGAACTTTGGCTAACCATTCAAGTCAAAAGGGGGAACAATAAGAGCCACTTGCCTATGGTTAGACTTGAGATCATCAGTTGCCCCAGAAGTCATTTAAGCCAGAGTTGCCTGTCTTTTCAGTTACTTCCCCTGTGCTCTGACCACCAGTGCCCCTCCCTGTTATTCTGTTACTGACCAAATATGTAATTCATTAACAACATAAACAAGAGAGATTAATTTTGATTCTGAATGAAAGTTCTTAAACAATTTACAAAATATTCAAATGTATTAGAATATTACAGCACATCTCTTCAGCCACTTGCAACAAAAGTTAGTTTTTCTCTGCAATATTTGCTTAGGAATCACCGTGTATGGTATTGCTTAAAGGTAAACTGTTATATATACACACAATAGCTGTTTAGGGTCTTAGTTAACAGAATAAATGCTTAAACTTAGTCAGCTAAACATAATTTGAAATTTTATAACTTGAAAATTATTGTTTGTTTCAGGGGTTTCTTTAGACATAGAAAAGGCACAAAGCGCCATCTTACTGTTATGCTACATATAGTATTCAGCAAATATGGGTGTCATTGAACTTGCAGGTGACATATACAATCCTGAACTCTTAGGGCTTGTCTACACTTACAGTGCTGCAGTGCACTGCTGCACCTTTGAAATGCTTAGTGAAGATGCCAGCTTCATGACCAGAAAGCATCTCAATTGGTAGCATTAACCCAGATCTGCAAGACTCGTTAGCTGAGTGAAAGGGAGACACCCCCTATTGATATGTTGCTGTCTACACTGGGAGTTCGGTCAGTATAACTGCGTGTCTCAGGGGTGTGGATTTTCACTACATCAGTTTGAAGTGTGAACTAAGGGCTCAGTCACGTCTAGTAAAATCATTTTCAGGTAGTCTTAAAATATATAATTTTAAAAACTCTGTGTGTGCGTGCGTGCGTGATGAGGTGGTGTCTGGTTTTTTAATTTTTTTCACTTTTTACCTTTTTTAAAACATAAGTATGTTTTTTGAGGGGGAAGGAAATTAAAAAAGCATAAATTTTGACCCAGATGTGAAATTCCCATGCATTCAGAGGGTTTAAAACCAAACAAGATTGTCAGCAATGTAATATTTAAAGACTGGACAGTCCAGCAGATGTGCCATAACCTTCCCTGCCCCACTTCTTTCTTCTCAATCAAGGCTGTACCATGTTTGCTCCTCTTTACTTCTCCCCCACTGCTCACCACTCTTCCCCTTTCCCAGCCCTGGGTGGGTGGGCTTCACCTGCAAAGTCAGTGCTGGGAGCTGCAGCCACCTAGAGTAGAGGCTGACATGGGTGATGACCTGGCACCTCCGCAGTCCAGAGTAGCTAGACCTGTGGTGGATCTGATTGGACACTTGCAGGTTCCCTTTTTGACTGAATTTTCCAGTTGAAAACAAGGCACTTGATCACCTTATACCCATACCACAGCACTGAATTTTTTCATCTGTGCTCTTATGATGGACATTAACCATAAATCAAGGCTCCCTTACTAAATACTACAAACTCCTAATTAAATATTTCTTTACTTTGATTTTTTTTATAAGCTGTAATAAGTGTTCTCATCCAATGGCTTAAAGACCCTTTGAAAATGTTTTTTTTTGTTGTTTTTTGTTTTGTTTTTGTTTTGTTTTTGTTTGTTTTTTTAAAGGTCACTGAATAAACAGCTCCATGAGCTTCCCTCACAGATCAAGTCAAATAACCTTGTGACAGCTATGACAGAAATCAGTCAACCTCACACACAATAATTCAGGCTAGGTTCATTACTGTGGTTCTGGGAGAGTGGGTATTTCTTGGCTAACCCTTCTGCTAGAAAAGGACTTATCTCAAAAAAGCACAGTGAACAGAAGTTCAAGGATATGGTTGCAGGTTCTGTCTCTGGAAGAAAATGGAAACTCTTTTGTACAGGGGCACCAGGAAGGGATCAGTCTCTGATACTGGGTCCTCTGTAATTGTTCCTGAGATTCTGCCTATGCTAATCTACTAATAAGTGGCCCATGAAATAGTGTAACAGTAGACCCAAGGCCTTCTAGGTCTGTGTAAGCTGCATAAGTTCAATAGCAGCACTGTGGGATTACCTGTGTTTGAATCATTTTAATAGTTCTATAATTTGATGTTCCCAAGAGATGCCTGCTATCGTTACAAACCATAATCATGTACTGAGCATGGAGTCTCATTTTCTAACCCTCATCAGACACCATAATTTTTATTCTGAACCACACAGAGAGAGAGTGCGTGCATGCATGTAAGACTGAATGCTTTGTTTAGTGATCATCTTTATGAAAGCAGTCTCTTGCTGCATGTACGGCACATCGCTAGCTCAGGTGGAGCTCTGACATGGCTGCAGGGGATGATTCCAGGTCCTTGCCTCTTCCCCACTACTGTCTTAGATGTGGTTTTGTCTTCCCCCTCCTCTTGGTGTTGAGCGACAGGATGGGGTGACCCATCTAGTCTTGATTGGCTTTTGTAGAAATACTCGAATTCTGATTTGTCATGAGCTCCCTTTTCCTTCAAGTTTTGGAGCTTTTGCTGAGGCCAACATCCAGTCTGAGTTTGCTGCAATCTGCCCTGCCCCTCTGTGATTTGTCATGGTCTGAGCTAGGTTGTGCAAGACTTTAGGGGAGTGCTGTTTGTCAATCATGTTTGGAAATAGGGATGCACTTTTCCTGTAACACAAAACAGGGCTCATTCTGTGTGTTTTTGCCATGTAGTCAATAGCCAAGAGATCTAATCATGTGTAACTTTACCCTGTATGTTTATCTTGTGACATTTTGTGGAGTCCAGTGTGAATGCTGACATTTGCACATCCCAGCTGGCAGGCTGACACCACTGTTATGGACAGCTTAGGAGCCTGATGTACTTAGCATGGGAAGAGTTCAAATCTCTTAAGTTTAAGATTTGCACATCCTTTCATCTGCCCCCCCCCCATCTTTACATGGAATTTGTTGAACCAACCCCCTTTTATTGCAGGACTATAACTGACTAGTGTGTTGCCCAATAATATAGGGCCCTAACCACAAGTAGTGTGTATGCCGGTACTGGGAGTCCATATTGGCCCAGATAGGTGGTGGACAGTTAATGGAAAAAGAGGATTTAACCCTTGCAAATTCTAATTGCCTGTTTTAGTTATGACCTTAGTGTAAGCATATATTCTTGTGCAGTGTCTTTTTCCATGCATTCCAATTAAACAGTAAATTTCAATTGGTAAAATGAAGATTCATTCTGGTAGAAGATCATGTTGTATAAAGACAGTGCAGTGTTGGCTACTCACATACCAGAGCCAACGAACTGTACTTGTTTAGTGTATTAGTAACAACTTGGCAGTCATCTTTCTATAATTTGTTCATAAAGCATTATGTAAAGGGAGGTAATGAGGCTGAGAGAGATTGAAGGTAGACTCAAGGCTTACAAAACTTGAGCTGCAATGTTTATTTGTTTAGTGATGACAACTTTACTGGCCAAAAGTCAGCTTTCCAGATGAAAAAATGTCAAGCAACTATTCACACATAACATATTTCAGAGAACATATGTTAACTATAATTCAGTGTAAAATTCTACTGCACATTGCTCTTAGAGTAAAGAAGCTAACTGTAGACAAGGTAATACCTTCCAACACTGTGAAAACCTTTTTAGTTTGTCTAAATTTTGAGAGGATTAATGAAAAATGTGAAATTGCAACATCCTTCTTAGTTTCTAAATCATTTTGCATCATTTAACTTCATTTTATGACATATGCCACCCACAGATGAAAATTTAGGAAAAGTTACATAAGCACAAATTGACTCTCTGTCATTTTTGTTGCTTGTGTTTTAACTAGACTCCGTCCTCCTTCCAGATGCTGCACCTTGGCAAGTATTTAGGCTTCATTGTGATACTATTAAAATTCTAAAATACTTGTTCCTTTTCAGCTAATTCCATAATTAAATTGCTTTTACTTTAGTTTAGGAGTGAGAATCTGACAATTTTTACTCATACTTTCATTCAAAAGCCTGTCTTGTTTTGACCTTTTATTTCCCAGAGCACTTCCACTAAACCAACATCTGCCACTTTATCTGCTGCATCTGGAGATCTTGATCTATTCACTGAGCAAACAACAAAATCAGAAGAGTCAGCAAAGAAACAACTCTCCAAAGATTCCATCTTATCACTGTATGGCACAGGGACCATGCAGCAGCAAAATGCTCCAGGTAATTATTTTTCAAATTTGTTTATAAAATGATTCACTTTTTAAGCACTATTTAGAATACAGCAGTTGTCACAATCTTCTGTTGACAAATTAAACAATTTATCTATCCTAACTTGCATATAGTCAAGTGGATTTGTTCATTCTTATCCTTTCCACAGCTTAAAAGCTAAAATGAATGAAGCATAAAAACAAGAAAAAATATAATACAGAATTCAGATGAATTTTATTTTTGTACAAATAACTGTTCACATACACAATATGCTGATAATCTTTATCACTTTTATACATCACTTTGAATATGAAATGAGAGCCTCATTCTATGAACAGTTAGATGGCCTAAATCATTACAAAGTCATGTTTTGATCTCAGTTAAACTGGTGGGAATCCAGTGATTTTTCGTAATAGAGAGGATATGCTGTTGCAAATGAGAGAAAATCTGACGCTGGGGCTGTAGAGGTCGGCTTTGAATGTTTGTGCTTTAAGCTCAGCTTCCACAGTTAAAATAGTTATTTATAGTGACTTTTTTTGTCATTACGCCAGTCTTTAATCATTTTCTCAGTTTTTCAGATACTACATAAAATAGCATGGACAGACTTAACCCTAAAATTATATTCCACAACTGGCATTCAAACTATTGAGGAAAATAATTCAGCATAAAATATTTTTCTTCCATCCTGGTCTTTCTCCCCCTCCAGGTATGTTCATAGGATCATCTTCTATACCATTTCCCACCCAACCGTCGACTCATTTTCAAGGTTTTCCACCCATGGGAGTACCTGTGCCTACAGCTCCTAGAGTAATGGGAAATCTGATGGGACAGTCAGTGCCTGTCATAGGACAGAACACAGGTATGATGGTGGGCATGGGCCTGCCCAATGGTTTTACTGGCACTGCACAAACTGGTGTGATGGGACTTCCTCAAAATGTCGCTGGACCCCAAGGAGGAACGGTGGGACAAATGGTTACTCCACAAAATAAGTATGGCATGCAACAAAATCAACAAGCTCAATGGAACCTCTCTCAGGTGAGAATTTGTCTGCCCTTCTATGGGTAAGAATTACTGTTTTGTGAATAAAGTAACTTTCTTTTCCAATACCCTAGGAGTTCAGATGTGCTGGGAAAGCTGGTGGTATGCTCTGTTCTGCTGCATTTTAGACGCTATACATTGAGACTGTTCTTTCCCCGGGTCTTAAGTAGGCTGGATAGTATTACAGATGTGAAGGGTAAAAAATCAACATTAGTTTTATAATAATACAGAAGAGTATTAAAACTGAACTTTTAAACTGAAGAGTAAAGAAACCAACATTAGTTTTGTGAGTAATTAAGCCCACTTCAAAGACAAATCCGAGTCAGGTTAACAATTCAGGACTGGAAAATACTATTACCATCTTAGCTTATTACGACTGAAATTTCTGAAAAACTTTTATTTCACCATTTAACAGTATTAGTAGCTGCCCTTCTTTGTATTTTCAGACACCCTTTAGTTTATGCATACTGAAAAATGCTGTTTATCTTAATGAATTCTCAGATTACGGCACTGAGTAGGATGGCAGAAATTAGCATAATTAAATAAATCTGTATAAGCTTTTAAAGTATACTTTGTGTTACAGGAGTAAAGAGCATGGTAATTATGTTGTTGTTCTGCTCCAGTTACAAATGTTTTAGTGATAGAAAACAGTTTTAAGCAACCACTGAACTGCTGGAAGGCACTAGCTAAACCCTGGAAGCAGACTTTGTTGATGTGCCAAACTAGCTTTTGATAGTAGTAGCCTCTTCTGCAGCTGCAGAAAGAATGTTTTCTTCATTTTCAGTTTATTCAACTAGTTCAGTTAAATGACTAGTTTATTCAAAGTTAAGAAACCAGTTTGGAGTTGAGAAGTAGCAGGAAAGCTTGTTTGCCTTTTCCAACCTCTGAATAAAAACTAGGTATGAGAGGATGAGATCTTCTAGTTCTAAAATCTTGAGACATTGTGACCTAAATCTGTTCTGTTTATTAACTACAGATAGAATTTCCCTCATTTCATTAATCAGAAATGTAGGCCTAGAGAGGACCATCTTGTCCAGCCCACTGTGCTAAGACACCTCAGTTTGTTTCAAATGCAAAAGAAACTTTTCTTCTTATGTAGCCACCACTTTTAATAAATTTAAAATGTTTTTGAATATTTAACTAAATTTGAATTTCCACCCAAATAGAGCTTGATATACAAGCAATGTAATTATTACATCATTTTCTAATATAAAAATGTAAAACCTTAAAAATGAGAACCAACAAAATTGTTTAAACAAATACATATAGATGTACTATATCCTGCTGGTTATCTTAGGAAAATCTGTTTTGTTTTTTTTTAAAACTATAATTAGATGCAAATACTCTATTTAATAGTTATCAGCTAATCAGAATTAGCCTTTCCTTAGGAAAACAACAAATTACAAATGCAGAACATGATGAAAATCAATTAGTTAAGGTTTCCTGCATGCTGATTCACATTAGTCCTTCATGTTGTTCTCTAACATTATACTTTACTTGATTTATTATGTTGAACTCTCTCTCTCTCAAGCTAAGAAGTTTGTGATCTCCATCCAGCACTGGTACTAACTAGAATCATGTGCATTTCACAGATGAATCAGCAAATGGCTGGAATGAATCTCAGCAGTTCCAGCAACATAACGGGTTTTGGTCAGCCCCCCAATACAGTGGCCGGATGGACTGGAAGCCCTTCGGGTCAGACTCTGAGCACGCAACTGTGGAAATGAAAATTGCAACAGAAGTTTCATGCAGAACAATCACCTGACATTCCTTGCTCAAATGCATTTAAGTTTCCCTGTTCTATCCATGTACATATGCTTTTTCTTTCCCCTCCAGTTGTTCAGATTAAGAAGTTCTCTAACTGACCGTGTTGTGGCCAATATTGATTTAAAGTTGATGTGGTGGAAAACAGATTGAGAATACATTTGTCTATCATTGGCAGCTCTCTCACATTACAGTACATATGACTTCGTAAACCATAGCTTTAAGAAGCTGCTTTTCCAACAGCATATTCAGTTTTTTCCTCAAAATTATAGATCAAAACACTTGCATATAAGGGACATAGCTATCATGTTAGTATCTCTAAATATTTAAACCGTGCCCCCCAAATTACCTGGTAATCTTTGTAGAAGGTACTGTATGAACAAATGTTTAATCATATAAATAGAATGTAAATGTATCACTGAACAATGTTTTTTAGTGTATCAAACACACTTTCATCATTTTTTCCACTGTGATGTTGTTATGGTGTGCTTAACAGGGAATATGGTTAGTGAAAGCAAAATAAACCTGGATGTTACTGTAGTTCACACATTTTAGGGTTTTTTTTTTTTTGAAACATGAATATTTGATCCATTTGAGTTTCCTGTGACAAAATATGCAATATGGTCCATGGATATACATAGTACTAATATAGAGAATTTATCGCACAGTATGCATACAGGGTAACTCACCATATATGGATACTTTTTGTCCTTGCAGATATATCCAGGTTTATGACAGTAATTGTATTTACATTTTATGGTGCCTCGTATTGACAAAATGTTATTTCCCTATATTAAAAAGATAAATCCGTAAACTATTGTGTGGTTTTCATTTCATACTGTATGAGCTACCTGGCCATTGTAGCTACAGGAAAGCTGCCATTTAATACAGGAGAAATGCATTTAATCTAGAAGGTGGATTTAAACAAATATTTTTTGGTGACCCAAACTGTGATCTAAAACCAGTTAAATTTAATAGGATAAATAAAATATATACACTGATGTTTTGGAAAATGTTGCACTGCAGTTGTTTCAGCCTTACTACATGGAAACGCTTAAAACAAATGTTTATATTTCAGTTCAGTAATACTGAGCTGAAACATGCATGAAAAACAAGTAAAGACAAAAGATGTTACACCTCTTAAACCATCAGATTTGCTTATCTGGCAAATTTTTGTTTCCGCAGAAGTCCATCAGTCAACTACTAAAGGGCGTTGCAGAGCGACAGATTGTACAATGCTTGAATTCTGAATTGACTGAAGTCAGTAAGGCATATTCAGCCATATCCATTTTCTACAGGTTGCCCCTTATTATATCTCCAGATCATACCTCAATTTTAACTGTGTCCAGGTGATATTTTGGCTCATTAGCTAGATTAACCTTTTCTGTTCGAGTGTGCCATACAAGAACCTAAGAAACAGAAGGTTAATTAGTGCAGTGTTAGGTAATGTACAAAGACAGCTATGAACAATCTGCAATAAAAGTGGAAATTGTACCTTTGTGCAGTTGTTTGCTTTTGGTTCTAGTTCCTCCACTGTTGTTATCTGTTTCAGAAAATCGGATTCTTGCATTCCTGGCTGAGAGCCCCGACGTTTGAATACAGCTTTAGGGTTTGACAGAATCACTTGAAGGCTCACAGCAAATCCTTCGCAAAACAAGTTTTTAAAATAAAAAGTTAAGATTTAAACTTTTCAGCTGGATATCATTTAAATCAAACTCCCCCATTTGTCCTACCCTTTGGTTAAGGCCTTGCATATTTGTATTCCTCTGTACTGTTTGGGCAGACTGTACACAGTGCAACTGTAAACTAAAACTGATTGATGAAATTGATTTTGTGCTGTGAAACTGTCGATTTCTGCACATTTATACCAACTGCTACTTTGCAACAAATCAGATTTGTTTGTGTATTTTCTTTTAAATGAAGACAGCACTATTAACTGCACTATATCAAAAATCAGTACTTTCTCTTATGTCATGGTCTTGACAAATGCAAACATTAGGCATTCAACATGAGCTATACAGACTGCCAGTTCAAACAAAAAAGTTAAGTTAAAACAGGAAGAATAAGACACAGCAGCTCTTTAAAAAAAATCTAAGTACTGATATGAGGTTGCAAACTGAACACTCTTGTTGCCAAGCAAATAAATTTAGATGATAAATTATAATGGAAAAACTATGTAATTCTAGTTAAGTTTGAAACACTGAAGTATAAACAAAAAATGTATTCTGATTTAAGAAAATAACCACAGATTTCCAGGTTGCAGTCAGCTAAGCTAACACATGGAAATTAAGTATGTTTATAAGATGAGCTGCCTAGTTTCTGTAAAGCATGGTTAATGCAAGGCCATCATGCCTGCAAGGAAAAGAAATTACAGGTGCTAAGTCTAAGGCACCTGTTTATTCACCAATAAAAATGCTCTTAAGGGGCAGTTCTGAAGGGTGTCCTTTTAGGAAGGTCTCAAAAGGAGAGACAACATAATTTTGACATCTGTTCTGGAATAATGGGAAATGTTGCAAACCATCTGAACAGTAACTTTAATGGCATATGTATCAGTTCCATTTTCTAATACAATAATCCTGCCAGGATGCTTTTTTTTTTTTTTTTAATAAACTATCATATGTGGAAGAACTCTAATTATCTTATCCCTTTAGTGCAGTGTCCTCTTTAGACACAAAACTGAAGCTGACAAAACAAAACATTTTCAAGTATCACATGCAAAAAAAGCTTTTAGCTGCTGCTGTTGCCATCTTGCTAGTACTTAAGTTAGACCTGAAAATAAATAGTTTCCACTTTAAGTAAAATAAGGCAGTGGACAGATCTAAAATAAATAGTACAGCAAGTAAAGTCATTCTGAAGCTGATTCAACTGAAATGGTGGTTGGTTTGTTCTTTGTACAGAGAGATGATTGCCTAAAAATTTGTCCCAAGAAACAGTTCATTCTCTGAGGCCTTTCCCCATGCATCTGTTCCTCCCCCACCCCTTTTATCATGTGTTCCCTAGGTTACACAGACGCCGATAAAGGGCCTTCTCTCTCTGCCTGAAATGTTAAACTTCAGAGGATCCGAGTCATTAGTTCATAAGCAATAACTGTCTGATGCCTTCAGGATCTCACCAGAAATATCTAAATAACAGTTCTGCTTTACACAAGTCCCCCCCCCCCCCAGCATGACCACTGCTGGCTGTGGCTCCAACCATAGGGAAACCACAGGGATGTACGTGGGTTCACATGAGGGAAAAGACAGTCACACAACAATTCACTCCTTCCAGCACAGGGACACAAATGGGCGGTGAGACATTGACCAAGGCAATACTGTTGGCAGATGTCCTTTGGGCCAGAGACTGAAACACCAAAAGTCAGCCTCTATGTGCAGGGCCTCACAGAGCACCAATAAGCAAACACCAACAAGGGTAAGAGGGGGAACTTGAGTGGTGGTCTCTTAGCTCAAAGACCAAGTGAAGAACCTGAAGTCCCTCCCCCAGTGACCAGGATTACCCTGTGTGGCCTAGCCAAATGACCTTTTCCAAAGGGATTCCCTCCTTTGGAAGAACCTAATGAGAAATAAACTTCACCCCAGGAGCTATTTTTGGCTGTCATCAGCAAGGAGACTTCAAAAAGGACTGCCATTTCATGGAATGTAGTTAGTTAGGGGCAGGCCTAGACAACTGATAAGAGAGGGGGCCCAGGGAAGGTTGCTGGTCCTAGTACAAATGGATGGAGTAGCTGTGGAGGTACAGCTAGCTGATAGGCTGTAGTCAGACCGTAATTTGGGAGCGAGACTGGTAGGGACAGAAAGTCATGCTGAGAAAAATAAATCTCTACTGCCACTGTATCCATGGGGCTAGATAGCCCTAGCCAACAAGAGACGTATGGCTGACTACAAGAACATGTGGAACCAGTACAGGTTGGAGAGACAGAAGACTTGACCTGCCTGATCATGCTTGGGCAGGCCTGCACGTTCTTTAAAGTTGTGATCAGAGTGTGGCAGGGAACCTCTATGGAAAAAAGTGGAGCTGGGACAAGAATACAGACGAAGGTGGGAGATGGCTGCAGTAGTAAAGAGTTTCAGGATAAGGGGGGGGGGGGGGGCTCAAAGAAAGATAGATGAAGACCCTGAAGAAGGACCCTCCCTCTAGGTGATGGTTCCATCATAGGGAACCAACAAAGCCACAACCCTACCCTCAGCAGGATTTATGAATCGCTTGCCTGTGCAGACAGCAAAACTATGGGACCCTCAGCAGCTGAAGGAGTGGCCCCATTTTTAATAGAAAAGCAAGCATACTGGGCAATGAGGGGCAACACAGACTCCTAGTACAAAGGAAGTGCTGAGGAAGTAAAATTATCCCATCCAAAGGAGTCCTTTGGGGAGGGAGAAGACAGATGCTAGTGTGATCCTGAGGGTCTGCTACCTGGGTGGCCATCTGGAAGTGTGAAACTGTTGTGCTTTATGCCCACAATGCCAGCAGAAAGGGCAGGAGGAGGTCTTCTTGGTACCATGTCCCCGTGTGAATGTGTTTTACATGTAAGTGAACAGGCACAGAGATGATGGGCCTGTTAGAGACGTCCACAGCAGAGCACAAATACATACTGCCCCCCACTCCCCCCAAGTACTCCCAGCCAGTCAGAAGTAGCAGCTGTCATTGCTAAAGAATGCGTAAACATATTTGTCCAGGTGAGGATCCTGGACAAGCAAATTAAATATCAGCAGGCTAAGGCACAAATTTCACCTGGCAATTGCCAGAGCTATGTGACCTACTGCAAGTGATAGCCTTAAGGCTATTTGGCTGTCATCTCCACCATGACAGGTTCATCAAGCAGTTTAACACCACTGAAGAACATGCTGAAAAATGTGTGTGCTACCAAGCCCCATGCTAGGACTGCTTACTCTCTTGTTCCTCATCTTCAAGTTGCCCCACACAGCCACAGGGGTCTCTCCATTTAAATTACTACATGGGAAGGAGCTAAGCATGATTCTGGGGTTCTTCAGGGAACAGGGAAGGAGCAAAGCACTCGACTAAACAATACCATGCGGTGTAGTATACAGCTGCAGAGGAAGTTGAAGGTAGTTGGGGAGTTTGCAAAGGAAAACATAAAAGAGGGCACGATGCACTGAGGAAGAAAAACCTATAACAAAAGGGCCCAGCTACATGAGTTCTAGCACAGGGCCCAAGCCTCACCTCTTATCATCAACTTAACTGTCCACGTTATTGGCTGAATGATATTAGAGCCCTGCAGATCTGCGCAGATGCAGGTGCGGATAACTGCAGACCCATTCCTGCAGATTGACCCATGGATGCAGAGTCTATTTTTATCTGCCTAGGGTGCAATCTGCTGCTCCTATGAGCTGTGTCAGCAGCACACAGGGAAACAATGAAGCACACCAATCCTAGCTCAGCTCTGAATGTAAGCCAGCCAATCAGTCTCAGTCACAACAGGCTGGGGCTTAGAGAATCACTGCTGACTGTGAACCCAAGCTTGGTTGCAGATGGGGTTATGGATATAGATAAAATATCACATGTGGATCACAGACCGCACAGATACCGTCACTGAGCTGATGCGGCTCCACATTTTTGTAACTGTGCAGGGCTCTAAATGGCATGTCTTCTTCAAGGTGTGGAAATGGGCTGGGGCGGTCAGTTATGAGCGTCACCAGTCCAGGAACAGGAAGTCCCAGTTGTACCAAATCAACTTTGTGAAGGTGCAGAAAGGACAAGAGGCCTCATCAGCCAGTTTCTCCCCCAAGCCAGCACCTGGCCCTCACGGCTTAGCACCACAAGGCAATTGTTAGTACCTGTACGAAAAGGTATGCACCCCTCAGAATAACAAACACACCAACTGAATGTATCATTCCCTACGGTGGTTTTGGTAATACAGGGTGAACCTATCTGACATCCCAACATATAAATACCAACCAAAAGCCAATGGTATGCAAGAGCTTTCAGCCATCTCCAAACCAAGAACGATGTGGCTGACAAGTCACCAAGCATACCAGGTCATGAGAACTAGACATCAAAGACTCACACAGAGCCTGGAGGAGCCCCATTCTGCTCATGCCCAAGCCAGATGGGTTGACACAGTTCTGGACCGACTTCTGGCAAGTAAAAGCCCTTTCAAAAATTTGATGCAGAACACATGCTTAAGGCCAACAAACTGCTAGAAAACTGGGTTACTGCTAAGTAAGTATATCTCCTCCCTGCCCACCCCCCACAAAAGACAAATCCATTGACAGCTGAATTTAAAGAAATAACTACTTTCTTCTCACCCTGGGAACTACCAGTTTAAAATCATGGTCCTGGAATTTCATGGGGCCACTGCCACTTTCCAAGGGCTAATGGATATGATGTTACGGCTGCACTGGGCATACACAATCTAATCTACAGTGACAGCCGGTCTGAAGCGTGAAGCACAAACGGACAGTACTATAGGCTCATGGAGATGATGACTAACCCACTTTCTGCTCCCCGCACACTCAGGTAACTGAAATATACAGTAGAGGGGTGGAAGATAATGGCTACAAACTTTGGTGGGCCAGCTCCAGGCCCTAGCAGGCTGCCCCGTCTCTTCCCATCCCCCCAAAGGGGCAAGTTCAGTGGCATGAAATATGGAGGGTTCAGCTGTCCCTATCACTGCCCATTTGATGGACTTTGGAAAAGATAACTGCACCCAAAAAGGCCAGTGAACCAAAAGCTGTGACAAGATGATCAGGCTGCTACAAGACATGTTGGCTTGGGAACCAATATTATTTCACCCAAACTTTCCAAAACTCTTTATTTTCCAGAGCAGTATCATCTCACTGTCAAGATGGAGGAAGAGAACAGGTACAAAGTTGTTCCATGGTAGGTAGCCTACTTAGTCATCAAGAAAAACGGCATCACAGCTTTGTGATATTACTTGTGGATGCAGCCCTTCCAAGTAGCAACCAACTATGCACCACTCCACTGGGTGAACTCAATGAAGGACCAAATGTACACATACGGTGGTTTTTCTCACTTGTTATACGATGCTTCCAAATGGTGATTACACACAAACATCCTTCCCTGGATCAGTGGGGACAGGAACCAACTCCTGGACACACACCAAGGTCTGAGAGAGAGGATGTACAAGGGGATGTGCAAATGGCACCCTGAAATGGTTTAAGGGCAACAGTGGGCCTAGGCTGCCCTATTTCTCTGGGCCTGCAGGGCAGAGCCAGGTTGAAAGGGGAAGAACCCCAACCAGCAAGGGAGTGTGGGAAGGACAGACCTACCCTGAAGGCACCTGATGGGTGCTGGAGAAGCCTGCCTGATGCAATGGGAATAGAGGCTGAGCGGCAGTAGGACTCACTGTTTGGTTTCTTTTTCCTTTTCTAGGACCAGAAGCCAAGGAGGCAAAACAGTGGCAGGAAGTGAGCCAGGGAGGGTCACTCAGAGCCACAGCTCTCAACCTCTCCCCACTACTGTATTCCTTAAGCCAACTGTGACCAAAGCATGTCACTTAACTCTGTGGGGCCCCTGGGGTGTGACTGCCATTCCTGTACTTGTGATGCCCCTGCTCTCTCTGGGGAGATCAACCCCTAAGTCAAAAAACACTGACCTAGATGAGTTGATGTAGGCCATGGGAAAACTTTTGCATACCACTGGTTGAGACCCACGGACTTAGAGGACCCATTCTGTGACCAAACCTAGCTGCCCCTCTTACAGCCCAGGTTAGAGCCCAGATTTCCCTACTGCTTCCCCACCGCCACCACCATAAAAAACACCCTGGGTGGTGGTAACCACTACGCAATTCAGCCCACCAAAGAGACTCAGTCTTCCTTACTCTCATCCCTGCCCTAAACAAATTTCACACCACTGTTATTCAGATTACTCCCTACAGTCTAAGTGGTGGAAGAGAAACTTCTGGGCCACAGACATGGTATGATGTTACATCCAGCTTGGCTCAGTTCACCCCATCTAGCCTGGCCCATATGCCCTCAAAGAGCAAAAATGGATATAGACAAGCCTCTTGCCTACAGGTTCTTGCATGCTCATCATGTGAATCAGCCTGCTACTGCCAGAAGCAAGGAGCTGGAAGGGGGAGGAAACCAGAAAGAATGACAGTGTACTGTTGCATAACCTGGATCCTGTCCCTTCCTCACACATCTGAAAAACACTAGAATTTTTCTTCAACGTTACCTTACCCTCAGGAGTTTTCTGCTGAACATAGCACTGGCCTCTTCAATCACTCTTCATGGTACAGATCAGCTCAAGTACAGACAAGAGTGTCACTAAATGATGCTTTAGTCTGCATGAATGTGTTGCACACTCACTGGCCCCCAGGGACCAAACATTTCCTCATGCATGTTAACATAGTATGAATTCGAAACAGAGAACAGGACCACACACTAAGAAACTTCAAATCAGCACTACAAGGCTTCACGCCAGCCACTCAAGTGCCTTGAAATTTACAGTCCTCTGCTGTGAACTAAAGCACCATGTAAACAAGTCCTGAAGATGCAACATTATTTTTTTTCCCTTTTCATTAAGGTCATTAAGGGTACAAACCAAGTGAGAAGAAGACTGTGACTGTACTGGTGAGAAGGGCTCCATCAGGGAAGCACTTATTTTCATAAATGGAGACAGATAGCCTTAGCTCCTCAACACTGAAAAAGAAAATGTACGCATGCTCACACAGCCCACTCTGTGTAAGTATCTTCTATTCATGTCATTTCCTACTTAAAGAATACATTTCTAATAATTTGTCCACCCCCTGCTGCTTTCCTGTGGGAAGTTATAACCAAAAAAAAGATTTCTGCACAGCTTTTGCTGCTTAGATTACCCTGTGAATACAAGTAAACTCCCTCCCTTAAAAGTGGTGAATGTTTGCACCTGGGTGGAAGTAGTTACCCTGCTGAGAGGTCTCATGAAGAAATTAACTTGGCAGTCAAAACTCTGTTGGGAGCAACTTTCAAGGAAAAAGCAGAGCTAAAACTTTATTCAGCTCTAAAGTAACTTGCAGATGCCATTTTTAGTAGCACTACTACAACCTCATCAAATCCCTAACTTCCCAGCCACATTGACTTTTAGGAAATTAGAATATATTGCCTTAAGTTTGTTAGCAGTTAAAACTTCTATGTTGCCTCCAGTCCAGCCCCTATCTCCTTGCAAAAGAACAAACCAACAAACCCCTCCCCGGTGCCCATTCTACATGCAGGACATTTTATTTTGAAGAGTAGCTTTAACAGGGATTGTTTTTGTTTTGTTGTTAATGAATCCTGCACTGCAACCATTCTTCCCTAGCTTAGTTTATAAAATAAATATGTGACAATCATGTCTTTGAGACACATCCCAAAGCTGTTTCATGCTGGGAATGTCCGTCAGCAGAGAGTCATACCACAGCCCACTCAAGCAGCGGTTGGCTGCACCAGCCCCAGCTCAGTCCAGCTCTGGAGATTCAAAAGGCAGTGCTTTAGTTCACTGTATATGACGGAGGGTAATGCCATAGCAGCAGTACTAAAGCAGCAAGAGTACCTGGTCAGTATCTGCTTTAACCAAGAGGCATTCTCTTTCACATTCTTTATTTATTTGTTATCCACAGATGAGAATTTTTTCCATGTGTTATAGACAGACTTTGGGGATTGAAAACATCTACAGCTGCCCTAAAATTAACTCAGATGTTACACTGTACCAGCCCCTAAACTGGATTTCTTTACTGAAGTTCCTTGAGCAGTTACAGTCAGGTATCCCATGCTGGTATGTGCACACCAAAGCTGGAAGACACTGCTTAGCCACATTTATCAGGATGGTGCTTGCACCTTCCCGTGACTCTATAAGGGCAACACCCCAGTTCCCCTCAGTGGGGTGAACAAGCTTCTAAACTTCTTTAAGTTAAAATTAGAGAGCTCTGACAAATCTGTTGCTGGTCACCAGTCTATTTCATTTGTGCATTAGTACAGTTAAGATGAGCATTAGACTGCATGTGTTTAGACATTACGAAATGCTTTTAATTTGCTTCATACAGTCATCCCATTTCCACTATCTTTATAACAAGTTCAAAGATATTTAAGTTTTTGCTTTATAACTGTAAAAGTCTTTGCTCTGAAACCAGTCAAGGGGGATTGTCTCCTAGCCATCAAGGCCCTATCAAAATTAAGCAGGTCATTGTGGGATATCCCCAGGGGTTAAAGTAAGACGGAACGGCCCGACTATTTTAGGGGCTCAGCATTCTGGGGCCCCTAAACATAGAAAATGGTGCCAGAACGCTGCATTCCAGGGCCCACCATTTAAAAATAGCAGGCCCCAGAATGCAGCGTTCTGGTTCCATGTTTTATTTTTAGGGTCCCAAACACTGGGCCCCTAAAACTAGCAGGCCCTGGAGGAGCACTCTCCTGCATTCCAGCAGGCAGGGGCAGGAGCCAGGGGCATTGCTGGTAGGGTTCAAGCCACACCTCAACCCCCTCACCTTCCACGTCCCGCCCCAACCTGGGGCCTGCTGCCTCCTCCGGAGGCACGCCACTCCCCCAACCTCAGGCCTACTGCTCCCACCACTGCAGTCGTGCCGCAGCTGTTCAGTGCGGGGCCAGCCCAGCTCGCGCTGGGGAAGGGGGTATTGGGGGTGCTGGCAGGTGGGGGGGGCAGGAACTGGGATTCAGGTGGCCCACCTGCGCAGGAGCATTCTGAGGCCCCCCAAATTATAATTTAACCCCTGGACATCCCAATGTAAAACTTTGTTAACTGCCCCTTCACATGGATGAAGAGGCTAACAGCCTCTCACCAGCATGAATTCTGAAGAAGGATATGAAAATAACAGACAAGCTAATTTCTCATTTCTCTTGCTTTTAGGACAGGAGCTATGTAACAAAAGAAGAGATTCCCCAGGGTCACCTTTGGGGTAGCCCTAAAAGACATTCAGAGCTGACACAGATTACTACAACTCTGTCACCTTTTAAAACCATAGTTTATAATTCATTCATATACATATGCATGTCTGCTTCAGCCTTATAACAACACTCTTCCTTTTTCCTGCTTAATAAATCTTCAGTTAGTTTCTTCTGGGATTGGGTACAAGCAGTGTCTTTGGTGTGAGATCTATGGTACAAATTGACCTTGGGGAAGTGAATGATCTCTTGGGACTGGGAGCAACCTCAGTATTTTGTGATTGTTGGTATGTAGCAGCCAACTATCATTAAGCCAGCTTGACTGAGCATCAGGATAGACTGCAATGCCCAAGGGGGCTGTCTGTGACTCCACAGTAAGAATGTTACAGTGCTTCAGGAATTCACATCTGTTATTGGGTTGGTGAAATCGAATCCTAGCACAATCAATCAATTTGGCCGCTCTTCCCTGTTTCTTGACAGTAGTCTGTGAGGTTGGCACTCAAAGTCATGAGCCACTTCAGACAAGATGACAATGCCCACTCACAGAACTAGAAGAGAAGTCTATCCACAAATAATGCACATCTTTATTGCAGGGGTAACTAATTAAACTGAAAAGAGATCTCTTTGGACTATTGTACTCTTACCAACACACATACACAGCCCTGTAATATTTAAATCAGTGTTGCACACTTAAACCAAAATATTCCTAGTTTAGCCCAGCTACAGCAGACAGCTAACTGCTTTTTAACAACAACAAACAACTACTGGAAAATACAGGACTTTTAAAATCTCTTCACTAAAAATGATCTCTTTCAGGACAATCATTATAAACACTTCCACAGAAACATGCAGGATATTTAAATTTGTCATCATACCATACTGTACTGTAGGGCAATCTATCAACCTCCCAGGACTGGACAAAAATTTAAGTAATCTTACACCTGAGGGTAACTACTGAAGATGTAAGCAAACTACATAAAGAGGAAATACTGGATTCATGTTTGCAGTCACAGATTAAACACATCTTAAAAGTTTTATTACTCTCTCCAAATTACAAGCAAGGTACAAAAAAGACTGGTGCAGAAATGGGCCAAATTATGCTTGCATGGGTGACATTTTATATGACTAAAACAGTCACTTAAAAAGTGACAAGCACCTTCCATAAATATTCAATATAATAATGGACTAGAAAATATACATACAGTAACATCAAGTCCTCAGAACACCTTGGAGTAATAAATATCTATTAGCCCAAGAGATTGACAATGCTCAAGAATTTCATTTTTTTCTACATTTCTTAAATTGAACTCTTTCAACATTCTTTTTATCAATTAAAACTCACTTAAATTATACCTGGTTATTAAGGTTTTTAAAAAAAAAGCCCTCCAAGATTTAAATCAAAACCCCTTTAATAAGATGGAAAGTAAATGCAAACTTACTCCTCTCTTGATCAGAGTTTTAATTCAAAGAAACCAATAAAGAATTAAGTCAAAACTGCTTTCTATATCTGTCAGATTATTTAGAGAAAAGCTTACAAAATTAAATTGTACCACTTGCAGGGTCATACAGAGTCTATTCAAATAACCAGTAGAAAACAAAGTGAAACTTGCTTTTTATATTAGTCATATTTGAATTAAATTGGACCTGCTTATTCAACAGCAAAGCACATGGAATTAGGCCCTGTTAATGTAATGGAAAGTAAATACAGACACACTCTTGAAGACAGGTTGCAATTTAAAAAACTAAAGGGTGGCAGTGGTGAAATTATTCAAATATTTAAATAAAGTAACTGAGGCTCATGTGAATCATCCAAAAACTTTCAGTCTGCAGGTTCCTTCCACCTTTCTTTTAGCTATTCAAAAATTAAACTACACTGCCTGCCTCTCAAGAGCAGACACTGAAGGAAAATACAAACACAATCAAGCAGGGACTGAAGGAACTGATTCCGCCTCCTTTAACATCAATGGGAGCAAGATCAGGCCCCAAAGCAATGGCATCCCATAGGTCTTCAGCGCCAACCCCCCACCCCCCATACTGGGCAGATGGTTTCTCAGTGCAACCTCCAAGCTACCCTGGGGAACAGGAGCATGCACCTGTGAGGGAGGGGGCAACAGTGAGGTCTGGTAGGGGCAAATGCAGACTTGGCTTCACTGCTCACCCCCCTGCATCTGCCTGCTGCATGGCACCTGCCTCTCTTGCTCCAGCCCCACAGCCTGATGCTGGCTTGGATGGAGGCCGTTCACCAAGGCATGCAAGGAGTGGTGCTGGAGAGGTCATGGCCCCCCTGTCCCCTAAGCATCATGAATGCCCAGCTGAGCACCCCTCTCGCCTCTGCAGGCCAGTACCTGTAGTCCAAGCTCCTACCCCACTCTTCCCCTCAGTACACCATTAACTCAAAAGCTGATGAGAAAAAACGGAAACAACAAACGTTAGCACAGAAAAACTCTTAACAACATGAGTAATTTTGCTCTTTCAGCAACTAAAGCTAAATACACATTAACTTGTTTGCCATTGTAACAGATTTATTTTTGATCTTCAAACCATTGGCAACATCTACTGATAATACAATAAAGATCCAACGGTCACAGTAATCATCCAGGTCAGCAGACTTTAGCCAGATGAATCCGAAACCTGTTTATATTTTAGGCCAGGTCCATACCAAAAACATGCATCGGTGGAACTGTGTCGCTGAGGTATCTGACAAACTTATACCCCCAAACAACCAAGTTATACCAGCCTATCCCCAGGTAGCAACAGTGCCATGTTGACAGGTGGGCTGCTCCCATCAACACAGCTACCACCCTTGCAGAGCTGAATTAACTAAACCAATGGGGAAAGCTCTCCCTCTAGTGTAGATATCTTCGCTAAAATGGCTACAGCTGCCCCATCGCAGCATTTCAAATGTAAACGCATCCTTAATCAGGGATCAAAATTAGCCACAGATTTAGTTTAAAGATACAGAAAAAAAGGTTCCTCAATTAGTTTCTATGTACTTTGGAATTCCAAGCACCTACTGCTATGTTTCCATACCTAATAAATGTTTCCAACCTTGATCCATGCTTTGACACGATTATGTCTGTGAATAATAAAATTTGTGGGACTGAGCTATCTGAGAGAGACACCTTCCCCTTGGTTAGTCTCTCCACTGAATTACTCTTGTCCGGAGCTGGAAGTCACCTTTCAAAGAATGGTGATAAAGGGTTTGCAGGGGCAGGCCATTGCCTGTTGAACTTGTTCTTTTTCATGGTCCAGATGATCTGTCCACACTAGCAAGCTCACAGTGGCACAGCTGCATCATTTTAAGACCATTCATGTAGCCACATTACACTCCCATGAGAGAGCGCTCTCCTGTCGATACAATAAAATCAGCTCAATGAGCTGTGGTTGCTATGAGAGATGCTCACCCACTGCCATAGCACTATATACACAAGTGCTTATGTGGGCAAAATCTGTGTTGTTCAAAGAGATGGGATTTTTTCTGGTAATTTCAGTGTGTAGATGCAGGACTTTCTCTTGCTTAGGTTTGTTTAGTTTAATGAGACATTTTATTTATTAATCCCCACCCACTAGGTCGTCTCAAATCATCTCACTGGTTTTAATGCTGCACAGTGTGATTTCTAGTATCATTCCACCTTTACAAGAAATGCAAGGCACTTTGCTGCCACACTTAGAGACCATCAGCTTCTAAATTAAATAAATACAAATATTTTAGATCCTCGCTGAGTCCAATTGCAGCAGAGGGTAACTATCATATAGTACTTGATGCAGAAGATAAGCAAAGTTTGCCCTAGGAGGGCCAGCTGAAAAGTCCTCTGAATTTGTTGGTGTCACACTACTCTTCATCTCTATTTTGGTTACACACAATGGAAATCTTGAATTGCTTTTCTTACATCAGACATAGTGGGCCCACATTAGGTAAGGGGGAAGAGAAGGTACATGATATTAGTAAACATTTACATTGGTAGGTCTTGTGGTTTTTTTAGAATCTGACTTATTTGCTGAAAACTGCAACCTTAGCCAGTTCTAAGAGGGTAACGAGGCTTTACCATGAAAAACAGGGATTCTTGTTGTGCACTGAGGCAAATGTGTGCCCAAAGTTTTCCATGGGTGCTTTGGGGGAGTCCACTTGGCAGGTAAAGAGACAGCAGTGCCCACATTCCTTCCTCCCTATTCATGCCAGCTAGTGGTTAAAGTATAAATCTGACAGGCACCGGACCGCTCCTAATCTCTGGGCCCACTTCCAATATTGTTCAAGCTCCCTTCGTGCACTTGTGGGCCCCAGCCCAGGTAGGCGTTTGCAACCACTTCTCAGTACCATATTCATTAGTTATCGCCATAAAAATATAGTTACCCAGCATCTCCCTATCTATCCCACCACTTACTGAAAGACACTAGATGTCCCACTGACACTTCTGATCAGTGCAGAATAGGGTTACCAGATATCAGGCAAAAGGAGGACATGTCCTCCTTTTTGACTTCACGTCCTCCATCTGGCAGACATTTTAAAATATATGATTTTGGCTGGCTTTTCACTTATGGGGTTAAAGTATGCTGGAATGCCAGGGAATAATTATTTTTAGGGGAAAGCATTCCAAGGCCCCCTAAAACAGAAGAATATTACATTAATACTACATTTTCTCCATGTGTCCTCCAATGTCCTCCTTTTTGTACTTCTCTGTCTTCCTTTCCAGGCTTTGGTATCTGGTAATCCTAGCAGAAAACTATATACAAGTCCATCGCTGACAGGGGAGGGAGGCAAAAGAGCATTTAAGAAGGCTGGGATGGGGAAGGATGGTTCATGCACTATCCTGGGGCTAAAAAAACATGGGGGGGGTGCCAATTCTTTACTCTGCCACTGACTACTTGTGGGGACTTGGGCAAGTTGCTTAGCATGTCTAAGCTTCAGCTTCCAAGCACATAAATTTTATCAGACAGACAGAGCAAAGGAGCCTGTGCAGTCTTCCTCCAACCCGTCTTGAATTTAGCAGCTCTGCATTACACACCTGCTGAAGGCTCAAGCCCTATCATTTTATGCTATTTAGCTTGTTATTTACTAGTGATCTAGACTCTCAACTAAGTCAGAGTCCCATCATCTTGGACATGTCTCAGCCCATGGTAAAGAGCTTGCAATACATACACAGCAACTCAGTCCCTTGTAGATGGAGCGAGTATATGGCAGAATTGCCTCATGTATTTTGTGTGACTTGGCAGTCTTTAGGAAGGAGAGTTCCCTTCATAAGCTGCTTTAGAGACTGAATTACTTCTGCTCCCTTTAACCCATTCAGGACAGTGTTGAGACCATTGGTTAGCAGCCGGCGGGAAGATCACACAATGACTGCATGCTTGTGTCTAGTTGAGTATACAAAACAATTGACTTCATTTTCCATTGGTGCCCTTTCCCTAATCTCTAAAACCACATGCATGCCCCCAGGGATTCAACCCTGCTCCCTTTGAAGCCTGCAGAATTTTGCCAGGGCCACAGCAGGCATAAAAGAGCTGCCAACTCTGGCCCCTGGCTGCCGGCAAGTGGACATGTGGATGGGAGGGGAGGAGGAAAAGAAGGAAAGACAGCCGGGTGGGGCACTGTTTGCATGGTCAGGTTGGTGGCTCTGGGGGTAGTGGGAGGCTGCTCCCCTTCTCGGGCACTGAGGGCAGAGCCAGGCTGACCTTGGCCCTTACCAACAGGGCTTCCAGGCCTTGCATGGGGCTGCCGCACCGCCCACCACATCGGCAGGCCTGACCAGGAAGGAGCCAACGGCTGGTGGGAACCATCTTCATGCTTCTCAACTGCTGCCAGGAGGAGTGGCCACCACGCAGCCCCTGCATGCTGGGTCACAAGGGAGCCAGGGCTGGCGGACGAAGTATGCATGCAGGAACCTTCTTCACCTGCTGGCCCTCCCTGACCGCCTTCCCTGACCCGCCACCAGTGCACAGGAAACCACCCAATTCTTCTGTTTTTGGGGGCCCCAGAATGCTGGCCCCTGATATTTGTGGGCCTTGGAGCAACGGTTCCAGTGCCTTGCACCATACTTTAACACCTGTTGCCAGCCTTCTGGCTTTCTGAAAAAAACAGTCTTTTCCACTAAAGGACAGGCAAGGAAAAACACTATTCACATTCAGACCATTTTTAATCCCAGTCCCTTTATTGTATGTACTGCCCCACTGCTGCAGACAACTCCTTTACAATGTGTCTAACAGCCCCGCTCCAAATGCTGCCCCATTTCTTGCTCTCCCTGTTCTCCCTCTCCTGGCTCTCCTCTGTCTTTCTCTGGGTTCCTGCTCTTACTTTCCTTTGCATCATCATTGTTCTCACTATTGCCCCACTTGTGCCTTCCTCCCACAACCATCTCTCATTCACTTCCACCATCCATTCCACTACCATTCCTTTTTGCCCATGTTTCCCATTCTCTCATTCTTCCACATGAAGAAATCCCAGGTCAATCTCCAGAAACCATCTGCAAGTGACATAAGAGTCTGGGCTTGAAGAATGCTGGCTATAATTCTTGTGGGTGGGAAAACTTTTCTACTGTGATCAGAGTGAAAAGTCTGTGGCAGCTCGTTGAACACAATGTAGTACAGGAGTAACAGCAGCAACTGCAAATTCCACCCCGCAAACACCATCCTCTCCAAAAAATGAACAAACAAATAAACACACCTGGACAAAAGCTAACACTGGCAAAACTGATCAAATGGGAAGGTCAGGTGTCAGTAACCTGGAGTCTCCAGGGAAACTGGACTTTCAGCATCTTGAGACAAAGTCAACCATGGTATAAGCAGGTGTAAAATCCACTGAAGTAAATAGGATTTACCTCAGCATCTGCATTTGGCCTCATATGTTGTCATTTGGAATGTGCATCTACCAGTCTAAAACCAGGCTATAGGGAAACTACAATAACTGAACAAACCAACAACAATTCTTGTCAGGCAATATAACTGTTGCTTTCATGATTTGTTGAATGTTTCACCATTTTCAAAAGAACCAGCCTTTATCCTTCTCAGTGTATAGGGACAGCATAACATCAGAGAGTAATGTATGTACTGTCTGTAGTAAGGCATGACAATGATACACTGTAATATGGATTAAAAGCATAGTAAATTAGCCCCACATTCTCTTCCAGAGATTTTGAATTTATTTTTGGTGGTGAAGGCTCAAAATGCCTTCAGATGGACACTATTCATTTTCAAATGTCTGCTTGATTCTTTATTTACATATTCCAGTCTTATTTTTCCCATCTCTTTCAAACCTGTGTCTATGGCCAATGATGTAGCATACCTTTACAAATGTGATGTGACCGTTTACTAGCCTTGGCACTGAGCCTGGTTGCTGCTTTATCAAAATAAAGATGAAAAACTGGTTCTTAATAAAATAAAACAAAAATAATAATGGAAATTAAACACCTATTGCAGGTGAGCAGAATTTTCTCTCAAAAATCTAAGGTTTTCTTTGTAACAGAACTAGCAACATCTTATACTCTAACAGCTGCAACTTTGTTTCCATCCCCCTTCTTCCATTAGCTGCTTTTTAAGAATATGAGCAGGTACTTCTCTCTACTGGTGTTGCTTCTTCCCCATATTTATGCCAGTGTCCACCCTCCCCTGACATATGAAGTAATGATCTCACAGTATAAACCAAGGTAACTCATCACCTTTTCATATGCCTCTCGATTGAAGGGTGAGATTCCCCGGGCTTATGTTGTCTAACTGCCTTTCCCTGTAGCTAATGAATTATACACCCTCCTATCATCCTTTCAGTGCCCATGAGCAACCACCAGGATCACATAACACCAGTGTGTCTCTAACTCTACGAACAGGGATGGTTCTTTTACCATGTGGCTGCAATGGTCCCCCAATAACACTGCACATCACTGGTAATAAGACTGCACTGGCTTAGTGACTGAGAACGCCACCTTTGCCCCTAAACAAACAACTGCAACCTCACTGATCATGTCAGAAATGTTACTGTAGACATTTAAGGCCAATTGCCTTCTTAAACTTGAAACGTTACATTTTGGATTTAAGTGATCAGTATTTGGTCCATGAATGTGATTTTGAAACAATCACAAACAAAAAGTGTTAGGAATTATTTTAACACCACTGCTCTCTATTAGGGTTTCCAGTGCTTAAACTTGCAGTCTCCATAAAAGATTTTGAACTGTTGGCCTGATACTGTGGGTTGCCAAATTTCTTGTGACAAAAGAAAAGTACATTGCTTCAGATCACACAAAATATTAACACACTACAAGATACTCTGTCCTGCTAAGAGTGTGGTAGGACCAACCCTAGCCATTAACCAGGCGCAGCTCAGGGGACTCAAATGTTCCCTGAATACCTGGGCTATCTTTAAACATTAGACTAGAGCACGCCGAGGAGGATAGGTATGGTAGGAAGGAGAATCCGGGGAAAAGTCTGTGAAACCCTAAAAGTCTAGGACAGGCCCAGAAGCCTCCTTGTTTCCTCCCCACTACTTCTTCCCTCTGGCTGTTTTGGTTGTGAGCACCTGGTTATCCTGTAGAACAGTGGTTTTCAAACTTTTTTCCTCAGGACCCAGTTGAAAAATACCATTTATGCCCATGAATGAACCATTGCATCTTTGAGCAATACACTACAGTCTTGCAACAGTAGCAGCAGGGGGCGCCACACTACAGGACTTGAGGGGCTGGAACCTAGTACAGGGTCCTGACCCATAGTTTGAAAGCCACTGCCTTAGAAGAGAAGGCCACACAAGTTTCAAGAGAAATATATATGGTCATGGGGAAGTTTAACTATAAAAACACATACCATTCTGGAAGACTTGTACATCAAAAGTTACAATTCTGTGCACAGGAAATTGTCAGCAGTTGAGATTTATACACAAAAGACTGGCCAAGCATGGGCTGACAGACAGAGCTATGTGGTGTGCTAACTTCACAGTTGAAGATTGATTAGATCAATTTTAAAAGCTTTTTTCCTTCACCTAGCAGGCTATAGTTGTCAGTGATTTCCCCTAAGCCCTGAGTTTCAAACCATATCCATCTACAGCTACGCAGCCATTATTTCACATAATGAACAGAAAATGAATCATTTCATGATCAAGTAGCATTTTACAATATGAGGTCTACTAAGAATCTTCATTTACACTGTACAGTGTGTGTTGATCCTATAAGGAAAGAGACACAGGTTTCCTGCAAAAATTAAATCAATTCAATCAAACATAAAAACTAAATTGTCACATAAAATTAAAGCAAATTATAGTATGCTGGGCTATTATCAAGTAACTATTTAATTGGACAAAATGTGCATGATAAGACATTGGATATTTAAAACCAGAAGAACTCTGAATAATAATTGCACTTTAAAAGTTCTGCTGTTTTAAAAAGAGTTATCAGCAGTATTCCTATTTAGAGAATCAAGAACACCACAGAAAGTGATGGAAACTTTCAAAGTTGTTATCTTAAGGACAGTCACTTCACAAGTAAACATCTGCTTTTTGCCTGTTCTTGAGTATAAATGGGACATGGTGTTCATACACACACTACAGAACTGCTTTGTCAGTACTTACCTGCCATATCAATGGCAAACGGCCGGTCTGCTCTCCAGCCAGTATACCAGCCAACTACTTTGCCATTTTCCACTATAGGGCGCTCATAGCGTCGACCTCCCACTAGCCCCACAGGCCATACAGATACTTTGCGGGTTGTACGCATCTGAAAGAAGGAAGAGGCACAGGGTGACTTCACTTATGTTTTCTCAGCAGACAGATCTGTTCTTGCAAACAGAGGAAGAGAAGTCTAGACATTTCTAGTCACCAAAAAGGTGTTTCCAACAGAGTCAGTGTTTCCAGATTTCTATCCTAAAGAACTGATATTTGAAAGCTGTATGTACCCAAAAATTCCCTCTGACAGCCAGTACTTCAGATCTCTAGTAACTAGGTACTTCAATTCATCTGGGAATATGCTGAGAGAAATCAGGTTGTTAATATCAGGGCTGGTTAAGTGGTGGGCCAGCGCCACTCTCCCCCCACCCCACCCCCCCAATCTCCTCCACATTAAAGAAAAGCACAAAAGCCTGTAAAGACTTTTCCTCTGTAAGGGTATTTTGTTGTTTCAACATGTTACTTTCTATTAATTCTAATGCACTTGCACCATGACTACAAAAGCCCAATCAGGATAGAATGGAATGTTTCCTTTACAGTAGGTGGTCTGCAATTACAAAGACTGACATCTATATCAATATATTGAACCTAGAAGCCAGGACCAAATTCTGGAAAAGAAATAAATCCTGATTCTCACTGGAACCGCGCATGCACACGCACGCACGCATACGCACACGCAGTCCCTGTAGAGTAAATGAGGTTTACATGTGCTAAAAAGTGGCCTGTAGAGGACAATAAAATTGGACTTGTGCATTTTTTCTCCCCTTTATGCCTCCTAAAAAAGAAATTTAAAAAAAATAGTTGAAATGACATTTTTCCTTTCATGGATGTATAATTTCTGAGGCCAGAAGCAGTCATCGTGATCACAGTCTAACTTCTTGTATAACACAGGCAACAAGAACTTTCCCCAAAAAATTCCTAGATGCATATCTTTGATAATCTCAATGGTCAGTGACAGAGAATCAACTGCAGCCCTTGGTCCATTGTCTGAATGGTTAATTACTCTTGCAATTAGAAAAACATACCTTATTTCCAGTCCAAATTTCTCAGTCTTCAACTTCCAGTGGTTGGATCATGTTACACAATTCTCTGCTAGACTGAGGAGACCATGACAGTTCGTACCCTTCCCTTCACCTCTTTTACAAGATTATAATAAATTTTGTATAGACTCTCTCGTGTGGTATTATTTGAAAAAACAAAATCTGCTAAACATTATTGTCCTGGTAAGGCATGTGGCAATATTGTATGTAAACTTAGACTGACAGACTCAGACTCTATGGTCAGAAGGGCCCAGCAGTATGATCATCTAGTCTGACCTCCTGCAAATGCAGGCCTCAAGACCTCACCCATCCACTCCAGAAAGAAGCCTCTGACCTATGACTGAGTTATTAAAGTCCTCGGATCAGGACTTTAAGAAACAGAGAATTCACTGATAGGTGAGCCATGCCCCATGCTACAGAGGAAGCCAAAAAATGCCCTGAACCCTAGCCAATCTGCCCTGGGGGAAAATTCCTTCCCAACCCCAAATGTGACCAGTTAAATCCTGAGCACATGGGCACCTCTCAACAGCCATTCACCCAAGAAGCAATTCTCTGTAATAACGCAGAACCCACCCCATCTACCCTCCCTTCTTAGGCCACTTGCATATCTACCACCAGCCACAGATCAAAGATCAATCAATTTCCAAAGTAGGCCATCCCATCATACCATCCCCTCCATAAGCTTAACAAGCTCAGTTTTGAAAGCAGGTTGTTTTTTTACCCCCCACAGCTCCCCTTCAAATGCTATTCTAAAACTTTACTCCTCTAAAGGTTAGAAACCTACATCTAATTTCAAGGCTAAATTTTCTGATGACCAGTTTATATCCATTTGTTCCAGTGTCCACATTGCTGCTGTACTCAAATAATTCCTCTCCCTCATTGATATTTATCCCTGTGATATATTTATAGAGAGCAGTCATATAACCCCTCAACCTTCTTTTGGTTAGGCTAAAAAAAGTCAAACTCCTTTAGTCTCCTCTCATAAAGCAGGTTTTCCACTCCATGGACCATCCTTGTAGCCCATCTCTGCACTTGTTCCAATTTGAATTCATCATTTTTAAACATGTGGAACCAGAACTGCACACAATATTCCAGATGAGGGCTCACCACTGCCTTGTACAGTGGTACTAACACAACCCTGTCTCTACTTGAAATACCTCTCCTGATACATCCTAGAACCACATTCGCTTTTTTCACAGCCACATCACTTTAGCGGCTCATAGTCATCCTGTGATCAACCAGTACTCCCCAGATCCTTCTCCTCCTTAGTCCATTCCAACTGATGCATCCCCAAATTATAGCAAAAATTCTTATTTGTCCCTAAATGCATGACCTTGCACTTCTCATTATTAACTTTCATCCTATTCCTGACACTCCAGTTTACAAGGTCATCCAGATCTTTTTGTATGGTATTGCAATCCTTCTCTGTATTGGCAATACCTCCCAACCTGGTGTCATCCACAACCTTTATTAGCACATTCCCACTTTTTGTGCTAAGGTCAGTAACAAAAAGGTTAAATAAGGTCGGTCCCAAGACCGATCTCAGAGACTCCACTGGTAACCTCCTTCCAGCCTGACAGTTCACCCTTCAGTATGTATGACATGCTTAGCCTCCCCTTTAACCAGTAACTTTTCCACCTTACTATATTCATATCATTCCCCATCTCCTGTAACTTTAATAATTCCCTATGCAGAAATGTATCAAATGCCTTGCTGAAAAATAAATTACATCCACCACATCCCCTTTGTCTAAAAAATCTGTTATCCTCTCAAAAAAACAAGATCAGGTTGGTTTGGCACGGTCTACCTCTTGTAAAGCCATGTTGTATTTTATTCCAGTGAGCATTATCCTCAACATCCTTAAGTACTTTCGCCTTCAAATTTTTATCCAAGCTCTTGCACACCACTGAGGTCAAACTAACAGGTCTATAGTTACCTCGATCATTTTTATTCCCATTCTTGAAAATAGGAACTATATTAGCAATTATCCAGTCACGCAGTACAACGCCCCCCCCCCGAGTTTACAGATTCATTAAAAATCTTTGCTAATGGGCTGGCAATTTAATGAGTCAGTTCTTTAATATCCTCAGATGGAGACTATCCAGGCCCCCTGATTTAGTCCCGTTCAGCAGCTTGAGTTTGGCCTTTACTTCAGGTACAGTAATGTCTACTTTCATGACCTCATTCTCATTAGCTACCCTACCTCTATTCCTCAGCTCATCTTCACACTCATTAAAAACAGATGCAAAGTATTTATTTAGACATTCAGCCATGCCAAGATTATCCTTGACCTCCACCCCTTCCTCAGTTTTTAACAGTCCCATTTCATCTTTTTCTTCCCATTTATATGGCTAAAGAAACTTTTGCTATTAGTTTTGGTTCCCTTCACAAGGTCCAGCTCTGCTTGACTTTTTGCCTCTCTCACTTCATCTCTACATGTTCTGACCTCTAAAAACGAAGGTTTCCTTACTGATCCCTCTCATTTTCCACTCCTTGTGGACTTCGTGCTTCCTCCTAATCACCTGTCCAAGATGCTTACACATCCAGCTTGGTCTACAGCTCTTGCCCATGAATTTTTTGTCCCTTTTCTCAGCATGTAGGCTTCAGATAGATCCTGAAACCTTGATTTGAAGTGATTCCAAGCCTCTTCTACATTAGCATTCCTGAGTTCTTCAGTCCAGTCCATTTCCCCACCTAACTCCCTTAATTTTCTAAAGTTAGTCCCTTTAAAGTCAAAGATCCTGGTCACAGATTCATTTTTGTTTACCCTTCCAATTAGTTTGAACTGAATGAGCTTGTGGTCACTCAAACCTAAGTTGTCCCCTACAACCAGTTCCTTTATGAGGTCCTCACTACTCATCTGTACCAAATCTAAGATGATATCCCCTCTCATTGGTTTGTTAATAGTTTGGAGAAGGAATTCATCAGCTATCACACCCAGGAAAATCTGGGCCCTCAGTACAGCTAGCACATGTCCTCCAGTCTACATCTGGGAAGTTAAAGTCTCCGATAATCACACAGTTCTGAGTACTATTTACATCTTTAAAAGCCTGAAAGAGGTCCCTATACATGTCTAAATCAGATCGTGGTGGTCTGTAACAACCCCAAGCAATATCCCCAGAGAAACTCTAGTAGCTTTCTTCCCCGATGTGATTTTTACCCAGATTGATTCTGTCTTGTTAATTCCATCACTTTGAATTTCCTTACAGACTACCTTCTCATTGGGTATGTCTACACTGTGTGTTTAAGTCGACTTAAGCGCCCTTAAGTCGACTTAAAGCCCTGTCTACATTGCAGGGCAATAAAATCGACTTTATTACTTCTGCTTATAAAGTTGACTTTACAGTTAAGTCAACTTTATTAAGTTGACTTAAGGCAATGTGGAGAGGAAGTTGCCTTAAGTCGACTTAATCGGCCTCCCAACCACAGAAAACATGGGGATGGAGGCTTGGCTAGAAGGCGTAACACAGCTGGGAGCGTTCCCAGCTGTGTGGACAACAGCCAAACTCCCCATGTTCCCTGACTGAACTCCCCCGTTCTGAGCTGGACCGGGCATCACAGCCTGACCCGGCACTTCCCCCGTTCTCAGCCCGCTCTGCATGTCTCCCCTGTTCTTTGCCTGCACTGCATGTCTCCCCCGTTCTCAGCCTGACCCTGCCTGTCTCACTCCTTCTCTGCCCAAACCCACGTGTCTCCCCCCCACTGCCCTTCTCTGTCCGACCCTAGGCGTCTCCCCTTGCTCTCAGCCCAATCCTCGGTGTGTCCCACTTCTCTGCCCAAAC
Source organism: Podocnemis expansa (assembly GCA_007922195.1). Taxonomy (NCBI): domain Eukaryota; kingdom Metazoa; phylum Chordata; order Testudines; family Podocnemididae; genus Podocnemis; species Podocnemis expansa. The sequence goes on from ML681979.1 coordinate 24,689,695, forward strand.
CCATCTCCCCCTTGCCCTTTTCAGCCTGACCCTCCCTGTCTCTCCCCCTCTCCGACCAACCCTGTGTCTCTCCTTCTCAAAGGACCCCCCTAATATTGTTGTAAAACAAACAAGGAGTCCAGAAGCACTGTTTAAGACTAACAAATGTATTTATTAGATGAGCTTTCATGGGAGAAAAATCCTACTTCATCAGACAGTTTGAAGATGGGGGAATTTACAGAATGGTAGGAAATAAATGCAGGGGAGTGCAAGACATAGGAGCAGGTCGCAGTCTAACAGCAAATCGAAGCAGTTGTTAAGATTCAAACACTGGGAAATAGCACATGGAAAGAAAGAAAGAAAGTTGCTATTTCTTTTAGATTAGATTGTGTGATAGCAGGATTAAATTCTGACTATGGATTTTTTTCCCCCCATTATAACAGGTGATTTGATTTCACCTTCCTCTATGTGCTATTTCCTGGAGTTCAAGTCTCAACTACTGCTGCGCCCTGCCCCTGCACTGGCAGTTGCCTTGCAGCACCTGTTCCAGAGCCAGAGGAGTCTGGGCAACACAGGGAAGGTGTGGAGTGCTGCACTGGCACATCGCTGGGCTACATCAGGCTCCCTGGGCTCCCTGTTGCCACACACAGTATGGAGGGTGGTGTGGTCACTCACTTCCTGTAGTAAAGGAGTGGCTGGAAGAGAGGGGCACCTCTGCTGTGGTGCACTGTGGGACAGATACTCACAATGCACCACTTCCAGGGTCAACCTAGCAGCTGCCAGTGTGGACACGGGCAGTCTGCTGGCATTTTGAGTGTGGACGTGGTTTAATAAAGTCTACTTTAAGCAGACTTTATTAAGCCATTTTAACCGAGCCCTGTAGTGTAGACATAGCCATTGTTATTAAATGCCACTCCCCTACCTTTGCCTTTTTATCTGTCTTTGCTAAAGACCACACAGCCTTCAATGCTGGTACACCAGTCATGACTACTATTTCACCACATTTCAGTTATTCTTATAATACAGTGGGGACCCGTTAACATGCGGGTGTCGGGGGACAAGCCCCCGTGACTGCACGCAAACAGAACTGTGGCAAATAAATAAAATAAATAAATAAGAGTGCAGCACTAGAAGGCTCATTCTACCTGTTTCTGGGCCCAGGCCAACTTCCCCTTTTAGCTAGCGCACCAGACTCCTTAAGTTGCTCCTCACTTCGCACACTTCCGTGCCCAGGCCAACTTCCACCTTTAGGCACCGTGCATTAGTGAGTCCCGCACGTTAAGTTAATGGCTTCGGAGGGACATGACGGAGCAAATGTTAACTGAATCCGCGCACAAATGGGTCACACGTTAATGGGTCCCCACTGTATCTGGATCCAAAGGGGTAACTGTGTTAGTCTACTTTGGTAAAACAAACAAGGAGTCCTGTGGCTCTTAGTTTTTAAGTGCCACAGGACTGCTATAATATCTGGTCTCACTTCCTCTACCAGTAGCTTCAGTTCCTCCATTTTGTTACCCAGGCTTCATGCATTAGTACACAATCATTATAGTTTTTGCTGCTTGGCCCTACTCAACATTCTTTGCCTGATTCGGCACAGTCATTCTATGGCCAACATCTCTCATTATGTTGGCATTTACATTACTCCTCCATGCTGCTCCCTATTTGTGCCCCTTCTTATTTCATTTTCCTTCTTCTCAACATTAACATCAGGCATGGAGATTAAGCAGGTATCTCCCAACCGTCTCCCCCGACTCCCTAGTTTAAAGCTCTCTTGATCAGTTGTGCTAGTCTCCATCCCAGGAGAGCAGACTTCCGTCCATGAATGCCTCCCAGTGACCACATATGCCAAAGTCCTCCTTATAGTACCACTGCCTGAGCCATCTGTTTATCATCGGGACCTTCTCATATCTTTGTTGTCCTCCTCTGCAGACAGGCAGAACCCCATTAAAGATCACCTGAGCCTCTGTTTCCTTGAAAGTCCTCCCCAGCCTGGCACAGTCATCTTTGATACGTTGCAGCGAGAATCTACCTGCATCATTTGTACCCACTGGAAGGACAATCAGAGGATTCTCTCTCACTCCAGTTAAGATCCTCTTCAGCCTCAGATCAACATCCCATATTTTTGCACCCAGCAAGCTGCACACCCTTCTGTTCTCAGGATCAGCTCTGGGTATAGGCACGTCTGTCCTTTCAGCATGGAGTCTCCAATTACTCAGACTTGCCTTTTCGTGGCAACAGTGGGATTCTCTAGCCTGTCCTCACCTCTTCCCAGCTGCAAGTGCTCAGGCCTACAGCTTTTCTCTGCAATGCTCCTGAGTCCTTCTGGGGCTCTTACTGGGGGGAACTTCCATTGCCTCATCCCTTCTTTGGTTAGGGCTAGCCGCTTTTCACTTCTTCCTTGCGCTCCCACTTTTACTAACCACATGCTGTGCTCCTTCATCTGCTAATACTTCAAACCAGTTTCTGAGCTCTATTTCTCCTTCACTAGCCCATCTTTTCCTCTGCTGAATTCTCACGGTCAAATGCTTCCACGAGCCACTTTCATCTCCTGGTATTCTGCCCTCACAGTTTGATGGTCTTGCTTCCATCTACAGGTCTTGAGTTTCTCTTAAAACCCGCTCACTGGTCTGCTTCATCAGTTATTCAACCCCCCTTCTAAATTCCATGAGAGTTTCTACCTGCATCTCTAATCTCCAAATTTTCTCCTCTATTAACCCTATGAGGTGGCACTTCATAAACAAAGGTCTTTGGAGGTACCCCCTTCAAGATCATATACGTCCTGCAGCTTCCACTTCCCATCATCTTTGCTGTTTCTTCACCTGCTTGAGTGTCTACCACTGCTGCCTCTGTATCTGCCATAGTGCTTCCCCTGTTCCTGGTCTGCCTAAAACAAAAACACACCCCAACACACCAAGCAAAGCAGTGCAAGAATCCCACACTCCCTCAAAAACTCCCCCCTCTAAACTTCCACACAGCCCTTAAGACCACTCAAACTCCCCTGTTCACAGCCCTGTTGACTGCCGCTGTGTGGCACTGCCTGCTGGAGTGGCTGCCTTAACAGCTACCTCAGCAGCAAAGCCAACCCATAACTGGGGTCAGCAAATCTCTCTCCACCACTTAGCCCCTGCAAACTGAACAGGAAAAAAAAAAAAAAAAAGAGAAACCCCATACCCTCAGAAAAGAAAGAACAACAAAAAAACCCCAAACTTCTACTACTATAACACATGTTCCAAGACTAGGGAAACAGCTTCAAATCACTTCTCCAGAGACAAAATGCAAATTGACACCTCAGGCAGATATCAACATAATCAAATGGACTATCACCTACTTATGCAGTTAAGTTAAGAATACTCTGGCAGGACCCAGGGCATGAGACAAAAATCTACATCTTGGCAATGGAACAGCTGCAGGTTCCCATGCAAAAAATTTTCTGTCCTTAAAACATCAGCTGCAGATGATTTTTGAAAAGAGAAATAGCTATTAGAAGTGAGAACAGAGGGCACAAATGATCTTTTCCTTTATTTCTATTCTGTCACCCACAACACCAGAGGAACAAAAAACATCTTGGGGCTGGGGGAAGACAACCTGGATGGAAGATTCAGCCAGTAAGACTGCTAGAATTTACAGTGAGAGGAACTTTTATTTTCAATTCACTTAGCTTGTTAAACAAGCTATTAATTTGCATTTTACCTTTTATTTCTTTGTAACCGATTCCAACTTTTATGCGTCATTACTAGTAATCACTTAAAATCTATGTTTTTGTGTTTAATAAACTTGTTTTTCATTTATCTATGCCAGTCTGTACTGGGACTAAAGCATTCTGTAAAGTTTATGCATACTATTTTTTATTAATAAAATAATATACTTTCTATGAGATTGTAGTGTCCAGGAAGGTACTGGGCAGAACAAGATGCATATTTCGGGGGCCATGTCTAGGACAGGGAATTTGCTGGTGTTGCTCTGTAACTTAATTCAGGAGTGGTGGGTTAAAGCACTCAGGTAATACAGCTGGGAGTAATTTACATGGCAGAGGCTGTATGTGGGCTGATCTGGAATGGCTGCTCTCATTGAGAGCCAATGTAAAAAGCACCCTAGACTGGAGAATTGAGAGGGACACCACTGTTCAATGGTCCAGACTGTACCTGGGGAACATAACACCCATTATTAAATATCTGTCTGCCCTGTAGGTACTTACAGAGTGCAATCAAGTCACCCCTTACCCTTCTCTTTGTTAAGCTAAAGAGACAGAGCTCCTTGAGCCTACCCCTAAAAGGCATGTTTCTAACCCTTTAATCATTCTTCTGGCTCTTCTCTGAATCCTCTCCAAGCTATCAACAATGTTCTTGAACTGGGGGCACCAGAACTGAACACAGCATTCCAGCAGCAGACACACTGCTGTCAGATACAAAGGTAAAATAATCTCTCTGCTCCTAACCAAAATTCCAGTTTACACTTCTGAGGATTGTTTTAGACCAGTGGTTCCCAGGGGGTCTGCAGACATGTTTCAGGGGCTCTGTGGAGCCTCCCCCTACTGGGGCCAGAATCCAGCTGCAGCTCCAATGCTCCCCACCAAGGAAGCCGCTCCCTGCCCACGGCTGGATCCCAGCAGGGGGATAAGGACACAGCGGCTCCCAGGCAGGGACAAGGGCAGGGGGCCATAGCTGCTGCTGCAGCTCAGCTCCCCAGCAACACGGGCCATGGTGGTGGTGGCGCCACTCACTAGCTGTCCCAGCAGCACTGTCAGTGTGGCGCAGACCAGAGTCTGCCTGCGCAAGCCAGATTACAAAATGAGCCGGGGGTGGGCAGCACAAAGTTTTGGGTTTTTTTTTTAGTTAAAAAGGGGTCCCCAGCCTGAAAAGGTTGGGAACCACTGTTTTAGACCTTTCGACCACTGAGTCACATTGGGAGCTCATGTTAAGCTGATGACCCCCAGACTTTTATCTGAATCACTGTATCTCAGGATAGAGTCACCCAACCGGTAATAACAGCCTAGATCCTTTGCTACTGGATGTTTACATTTAGCCATAGTAAAATGCATGTTGCTTGCTAGCACCCATCCTACTAAGTAATTCAGATGGTTTTGTATCAGTGATCTGTCCTCTTCTTTATTTACCACTCCCTCAATTTGTGTCATCTCCAGATTTTGTCAACAACTAATTTGTTTTCTTTGAAGTCACTAACAAAAATGATTAAAAAAGTGTAGAGGCAAGAACTTATTCCTGCAGGATTCCACTAGAAACACACCCATTCAATAATGATTTCTCATTTCCAATTAGCTAGTTAGCCAGCTTTTAATCCATTTAATGTGTGACATTAATTTTATATTTCTATTTAATAAAAATGTTATTAGCACCAAGTCATATCCCTTACAGAAGTCTAACTATTTATAATGACATCATTATCTTTATCAATCAAATTTACAAACTCACTAAAATAATCAGGTTAGTTTAACAAGATCTGTTTCCAACAAACTCATGTTGATTGGCGTTAATTGTATTATCTCCTTTAATCCTTTATTAATCTAACCCTGATCAGCCACTCAGTTTTGTTTTCCAGGCTTCAACTCAGGCTGACAAGTCAATGATTACCTGGATCACCTCATTTACCCCTTTTTAATACTGGCACAGCATTCGCTTTCTTCCAGTCTGCTGGAACTCCTCTGCTGTTCCAGGAATTAATGAAAATTAAAAATAATGGTCCAGGGAGTGGTTCAGCCATCTCTTTTAAAACTCTCAGATGCAGTTCATCCAGACCTGCTGATTTAAAAATGTCTGACTTTAAGAGCTGAGGCTTTAAATCTCCATGAGATGCCAGTTGCATGAAAAGAATGTTATAAAGGTATGACTACATCATCTTTTTTCCACAAAATACAAAACAAATACTTATCAAAACACTTCTGCTTCTTCTGCATTATTAATAGACCCCAAACATAGTTAGAATTCTTTATTCCTAAAATACATTTTAAAACTTTTTTAATGTATATTAGGAAAAAAAATTGACTCTGCTGGCCATAGAGTTTGCTTTGTGTACCTTTGCTTCCCTTATCAATTTTCTACAATTCCTCATTTCTGGTTTATACTCATTATAATCAATTTTCCCTTTCTTCCATTTCATTTTTCTGATTAAATTCTTCTACCCAAATGATTTGGTTCTAACTGTCTTCACTTCTGTGCAACCGGCCCTTTTAAAGCACCACATCTATATATCACTGGTCTGAATTTTCTTCTGCTTGCACATTAACAAACGTCATCAAGTCATGATCATTTGTTCAGAGGTTACCATTAAATCTAGCTCTATAATCAGCTCCTCTTTATCTGTTAAGAGTGGTCTAATACAAAACTCCCCCATGTTAGAGGCAACACTTTTTGAGTCAGAGAACTGTCATGCATTACAGAAATTCTAAAGATGTTTTGAAGGTCTGCCAAAACCAGACCTCCAGCATGTATCACTCAACATAACCTCTCTTATGATCACATGGCATTTTTCCCTCTACACAATACAGATAGATGCCTAAGGAGCCCACTGTCCTACACCCTGACATGATTTGGCAGTCTGTAGCAGATGGTAACTAACACCCCATCTTGTGTATTATCTATGAGGACAATATTCCATAACCATTCAAGATCATTTTTTTCCAAGTCAGTAGTGATTCAAAAATAATTAATGTCATTTTTACAATATGTAGGCAAAGGGGAAGGGACAGTGGCACTCTAGCCCACCTAAACAAACTATTGCTATTGATTTTAACATTCCAATTGTGTTTGAAATCAAGTGTGGGAAGTCTACCATTAAGCCCAGTGGAGCCAGATTTCAGCCTAGAAATGTAGGTGTTGTGTACCTTGGAAGATTCTATCGTTAGTGGAAAATTAGGGATATCATGGGGATCATCAGAAGTTGACTAACACACTGTGCTAGAAATGTTCACCAGTCTAATGGAATCAAGTAAAAGTCAGTTTTGTTAAACTGGTACAACCCCACACAGTAAGTATGCTTAAGTCAGTCCCAATTTAAGCAAGGATAAAGCCATTTAAGTGAATCTATATTAGGTCTTTGCACTGGTTTACCAAGAGTGGTTTTTACATTGATTTAGTTAAAGCAGTTCATGCTTCAGGTGCAGACAAGATCTTAAAATCCCCGCCCCTTACCATTACTCTTTTTTCAGACATTTAAAGCTTTACTTTTGTTTGGTTTTACTAATAGCTTTTTAACGCCAATATCCATGGGACACAAGGAAAAAGAAGCTGGTGTTAAAGATTCAGCCCCCGCACTCTCTCTCCAGGTCAGAGAGCTCATAAAACCCATCCTCTGGGCTCCCAAGAGTTCCAACTCCAGCAAAATCAGACTGACAGTCCTTATATTTCTTAGGTGAAAATACTAGCAGAATAGAAATAAGAATGCCTTACCTTAAAAAGCTTTTCAAAATGAACACATACCTTTTTTTTAAAAATCCTTTGCAGGACACTTTTATATTTGTCTAGCATCTGAGTTCCAACATGGGTTATTGATTTTCTTCTATTTTTCATGTTTAAGAGCTTTTTGTTTGTTTGCTATCATCTTCCCTCAGCCACTTACTCCTTTGTGTGAGGAAATGGAAAGTTCACAACATCAATTACTGTCTTCTTTTAAATATTTAGTACATGAAAGTCACTTGGACTACTTTAGAACATGAAACATTTTGGCAGCAGTGGTTTCAATATTACACCCATTTCCTGAGTGCTTTGTAAAAATATATACATTTTAACAGGCACACATTGGATCTACCATCACAGAATAGGCGCACAGGCACAAGACTGGATCCTGCCCTCTTTTAGGACACATCTATGCAGGAAAGTTTTACCAGTATAATTAATTGGTTTAGCTACCAATTAATTAATTTAGTTATTGAACTGATATAACTGTACCAGTATAAACATCATGCAGATACTCTTTACTTCTCCAGAAGTAAAAAAAAAAAAAAAAAAGTTATTCTCTCTCACACACACACACACACCCCACCCCCACCCCATCCATTCAGGATTCGATGCCCCCAGAAAATTAAGCTTCATGTAGCATTTTCTTCTCTATACTGTGTTGTTTCAGTTCCTCTGTAATTTGAAATCTGATGCAATGCTAGGGTCCATCTATAGCAGATGTCTTAAACATGTGGCCCGTGGGCCACATGCAGCCCTTAAAGCTATTTCCTGAGGCCAGCAATGACACTATTGTTACCAGTATTTGCAATATTGTTGTATGAAAAGGTTTCAGTGGTGCGTCCCTCAGGCTAATGTACCAGTCCTCATGCAGCCCTCTACTAGTCCTCATGCGGCCCTTGTGGTGATTTGAGTTTGAGACTCCTGATTGTTGCCTAGATTTGCCATATAAGTCTCTCAAGATTCCAGCAGATTTATACATGCAACTGCAGTTTGTTTCACCAGAAGTTGGATCTAGAGCTGCAGCTCTTCCACATTTACCATGGCACCACTATAAAAGAAGAAAGGTGGTACAAGATAAACAGTAGATCTTAAAATCCAGCAAAACAAGCAAGGAGTCCCATGGTGCTTTTAAAGATCAATGAATTTATTGATCACATGAGCTTTCATGGAAGAAAAATCCCACTTTGTCAGATGCTTTGAAGACGGGGAACTTACAGAATGGAAGTAAATAAATGTGGGGAAGTGTAAGTCATAGGATCAGGTCAGACTTGCCGTAACAGTCTGACCTGATCCTATGACTTTCACTTCCCTGCATTTATTTTCCTCCCATTCTGGAAGTTCCCCATCTTCAAAGTATCTGACGAAATGGGATTTTTCTCCCATGAAAGCTCATGCAATAAATTTGTTGGTCTTTAAAGTGCCACAAGACTCATTGTTTGTTTTGCTGAACTAAACTAACATGGCTACCCCTTTGGAACTTAGAATCCAGGTCTTCTGACCATCAGCGCTGGCACTTAACTCTTACATGACCACAGACAAATCATGCAAGACCAAATTCTGGTCTTAGTCATGCTTACGCAACCTCTACAAAGGAGACTGCACAATTGTGAGGGGAGACAGAATTCAGCCCATGCTAAACATGTGTCTTCATTTCCTCAAACGTAAAATGCATCTAATACACCAGCCATGCTATAATGCTAAATCATGTAATTCAGGCCTCGACAAATCTGTTTCTGGTCGCCATGGTGACCAGTTTTAGTACCCTGTCACCTAGTCCACTGCAGAAATGTAATGGAGGAGCACCCTCTGGCGACCAAAAGTAAAACTACTCACGCTCAGCTATGAGCCAATTTTGTCTACCCATAATGTTACACTTGTAGAGTATTTAAATCCTGAAGCCTTATCTACATGAGAAAATTGTACTGTTTTAACCATATCAATCAGTTTAGAACCACTTCAGAAACTGAGCTAATTAAAGCAAAGAACAGCATTCGTGTGGACATATTTATTCCAATTTAAAAATAGATGATCCTGAGTTAGTCACAGTCAAATCGTACTGACTCTAGCTAAGCTGATGTAAGGTACTCTTGAAGCAAAAGACATATCCACACAAGGGAGTTGCACTGATTTAACTTCAGGTTCTAGACTGACGTTTATATCAGTATTATTTTCTTGTGTAAATAAGGCCTCAGATTAAGTGCAAGGTATAATAAATTAATAATAGTAATAAAATAATAAAAATAGCCTTACATTTTGGACTAGATGCCATCTGAAACAGCAGCTTAGATTTTGATCATGACCATAGCTAAATATGGAGTGCCCTCAATTTCTGAATTTCACAGACTTTCTACCCCTGCAAATATCTGTTCCTCTTTCCCTCCCCTCATTCTGTTGTTCAGTTGGGTCCGGATCGTGCAGGATGACATGCATCTCTTTAAAGCTGCCAACCACCCTCAATTACTTTACTGAAGCATCTCTGATGAGGGCCCTTGTCAAAGGTTTTCTGAAAAACCGAGTACACACATTATGTTCCATGTGGCTTTTTGCTCTTTTACTTTTCCAGGCACAACTCAACTGCACTAAAGTGGTTCATGTAGATAATTCACATCATCTTCCCTGCTTCACTGCTCCTTGGTCCTTATCCCACACACACAGAAGCCCAGCTTTGATGTCACTCACCACCAACTACATACAGCTTCACAGGCTACGCAGCCCCAGAAGCTCTACCAGTTCAGCCCAGATCAGGGAAGCTCAACCTTCGCTGTGTGCAGCTTATCCCTGGCTATCTGTTCTGACCTAGCCTCCTCTACCTTCTCCCTGGGAGCTTTTATTCACCTCCCAGCCCATACAGCTGTTGCTCACACCATCTCATTACCCAGCTTCCCCTTTTCCCTAATAAGGGAGGAGCTAGCCCAGCCTGGCTGCTGCAGCCTGCTACAATTCCCTTAGGGCCAGGGTCGCTACTATGCTGGGGCCAGTAGCACAGCTGGAAGGGGCCTGATCCGGCTCGGGGCCACTTCAGGAAAATGACAGCTGCTGCAAGATGGCTCCTGCTCCTTGCGCAGAGCTGCAGGGACTGTCTCTCTCTTCGAACTTCCTGCACGAGGTTTGAAGCCAGTCCATGCCACTTTTTACAAGTGACAGGAGCTGTCTACGAGCTGCAGCCACTCCAAGACAGCTTCTGCCACTTTTTACAAGTAGCAGGAACCGTCCCCAGCTCCAAGCCTCTTGCAGGAGGCTCGAAGGGGGAGATGATCCCTGTGGCTCCACACAAGCCGCAAGAGCCATCTTGAAGTGGCTGCCGCTCGGAGACTGCTCCTGCTGCATGTAAAAGGCAGCACAGACCATCTCTGGCTCCAACCCTCTTGCAGGAGACTCGAAGCTGGATCAGGGCCCTGCTGGTGCTGGCAAGTGGCAGCAGCCAGATTGGGCCCCAGTGCAGGATCAGGCTGCTTGAGGTGCAGGCCCTGGGTCCCAATCCCCCTATAGTAACACCCCTGCTTAGGACCCTTTCTCATTGGGTATATCTGCACCTTCACCAGGCATGATTTGCAAAGCTTCTGTCATGCCATGTTTTCCCAAGTACCTGCTGGGGGGGTTATCCACACTTTGCCATGTGTCTGTCAAAATAATGCCTGTACGAAACTGATGTATTATCAAATTTATGTATTTTGCACGTTCAAAAAGATAAATGTAGCATGCACTTGAATATATACAGTACTTAAGTTTTACCTAAATTGATTTAAACCATGTTTCTGTAGGTTATTATTTATATGTATATCATAGAATCACAGAAACTGGAAGAGACCATGAGAAGTCATCGATGCCAATCCCCTGCACTCATGGCAGAACCAAGTACCCTCTTAAACCATGCCTGACAGGTGCTTGTCTACCCTGCTCTTAAACACTTCAAATGATGGAGATTCCACAACCTGTCTAGGCAGCTTATCCCAGTGGTTAATCACCCTGACAGTTAGGAATTTTTTCCTATTGTCCAACCTAAGCCTCCCTTGCTGTAATTTAAACCCATTGCTTCTTGTCCCATTATCAGTAATTAAGAAAAACAATTTTTCTTCCCCTCCTCCTGACAACCTTTTAGGTATTTGAAAACTGTTATGTCCTCTCTGTCTCCTCTTTTCTAGAGTAAACAAACCCCACTCTTTCAATCTTCCCTCACAAGTCAAGTGTTCCAGACCTCTAATCATTCATGTTGTTCTTCTCCAGACTTTCTCCAATTTGTCCACATCCCTCCTGAAAGGAGCTGCTCAGAAATGAACATACTACTCCAGTTGAGGCCTAATCAGGGCCAAGCAGAGCAGCAGAATTACTTCTCATCTCTTATTTAAAATACTCCTGTTAATACATCCCAGAATGGTGTTTGCAACTGTTAACTCATATTTAGCTTGTGGTCTACTATGACACCCAGATTCCTTTCCAAAGTAGTCCTTCCTAGGCAGTCATTGCCCATTTGGTATATGTGCAATGGATTGTTCTTTCCTAAGTGGAGTACTTTGCACTCAATTTCATTGAATTTCATTCTGTTTCCCTCAGACCATTTCACCAGTTTGCCCAAATCATTTTGAATTGTGATCCTATCCTTCAAAGCATTCACAACCCCTCCCAGCTTGGAATCATCAGCAAAGTTTATAAGTGTACTCTTTATGCCCGTGGTTTTCAAACTATTTTCCTCAGGACCCAGTTGAAAAAAATAAATTTATGCCCACAACTCAGCAGTTACATCTTTGAGTAATGCAGTCTAGTTTCTCAATGATGGTAGCAGGGGACTCTGTGACCCAGTACCTGAGGGCCTGTGACCTAGTTCTGGGTCCCAACCTGCAGTTTGAAAACCACTACTCTACACCATCATCTAAACTATTGATGACTGAACAGAAGCAGACCCAGAACTGATCCCTGCAGTACTCCACTCATTATATCCATTCAGCGTGATTGTGAACCATTGCTAACTACTCTTCGGCTGCAGCTATCCAACCAGTTTTTCATCGATCTAATAGCAGTTCCATCCAGGATATACTTCCCTAGTTTGTTAATGAGAAGATGATGCCTTCCTAAAGTCTAGACCAGGTGCGGCCAAACTGTGGCTTGGGAGCCACACGCGGCTCTTGAATGAAAAAGCATGGCTTGCAAAAGAAAGCCAGAGGAAAGCAGTCCCAGACTAGGAGTTTTAAATTTCATGCTCCGAGCATGCTCGGCGGGAGCCCAAGCCTGTCCCTAGCCATCAAGGTGGCCATTTGGATGCTCAACCCAGGCAGGGCTTAAGCAAGGCAAGTGAGCTTCAGTCTGTGCCTAGCCGCTGGAGCAGCCAGGTAAGGGGGTTTGGGGGGGGAGGGGAGTACAGCCAACATCAGGGCCTGGGGGTTAGGAAGGGAGTCAGGCTGGCGGAGAGAAGTGGCAGCATGGTTGGAGAGGGTGGGGCCTAGTTTTCATGGTAACCTTAAGTAATTATTAGAGTCTGACATGAGTAGGATCAATATTTACCATCTTTTTATGGTAAAATTGAAGCATGCAATGAATTTTAAACTTAGTATTTTGGAATAGGTAAAATAGTTATACGCCTCAGTACAACTCTCAAAGTTTTAATAATCAACTTGTGTGGCTCTTGAGTTCCATGTTTGGTCACCCCTGGCTTAGACACACCACATCTACCACTTCCCATCTATCCACAAGGCTTGTTACCTCTTCACAGAAAGCTATCAGCTTGGTTTAACATGATTTGTTCTTAACAAATCCATGCTATCACTTAACACCTTATCCTCCTTCTAGATGTTTGCTCCATTATTTTTCCTGGTACACACGTTAAACTGACAGGTCTATAATTCCCTGGGTTGTCCTTATTTCCCTTTCTATAGATGGGCACTATATTTGCTCTTTTCCAGTACTCTGGGACCTCTCCAGTCTTCCATTATTTTTCAAAGATGATAGCAAATGGCTCAGATATCTCCTTTGTCAGCTCCTTGAGTATTCTAGGGTGCCTACCATCAGGCCCTGGTGACTTGAACTTGTCGAACTCTAACTTGTCTAGATAATTTTTTAACTTGTTCTTTCCCTATTTTAGCTTCTGATCCCATCCCATTTTCACTGCTCTCCCCTATGTCAGGCATCCAATCATCACCAACTTTCTCAGCGAAGATCAAACCAAAGAAATCATTTAGTTCCTCTGTCATTTCTACATTTTCTGTTATTGTTTTTCCCTGTTTGTTGAGTAATGGTCCTATGCTGCCCTTGCTCTTACTCATTTCCAAAGGGGGGGGCAACCCTTTCAATTCATGCAGCACATCACCAAGCTCAAACACACTGCTAGCATCTCTGCTTTTTAGGGGTCAGCTAGTGCCTGTGGAAGCCAGAGGGTGATTTCCATTGAGGATACTGGATTACACCTTATTCGAAAAGTGTTAAAAATGTTTTAGTCAAAAAATGTCAAGAAATTCTTCTGAAAGCAAATGACGAGTATGTTTCAAAGCCTCCATATATCTCTGAAACTGCATGTGTGATTTGTTACAATTTACCAAAAAGACTTTCACTCTGAATTTTCAGATTAGTCAACTTTTGTCTCTTATGCAGTTAAGGAGGGAGTGAAAACCAGGCTGGAAGCTAGTTCAATTTTAACTCTGGAAAGAACTGTGCCCCATCCATTACTTGCTTAATTGTAATTTGTTATTAACCTGCACAGGGCAATTGTTAGTAACTTCCATTGTAGTGAAAAATGGATTCCTGTGTTACTGTTCATGGGTAAAATAATGACCAAATGGAGGAACAAATAAATAAGGAAATGTTATTTATTCCTTTATACAAACACAAGAACTACGGGTTACAAATTGAAATAAATAGGTAGATTTAAACCAAACAAAAGAAAGCATTTCATAGAATCATAGGGTGGAAGGGACTTCATGAGGTCATCTAGTCCAACCCCCAAAAGCACCTTCTCCAAGTCTTGAACCCACAACCCCGAATAAAGAAATACCTGCTTACCAACTGAGCTAACCAGGCTCTTCACATAAGGAACAGTCAACCTGTAGAACTCATTGCAAGGAGATGTTGAAGGCCAAAATTATAATGGGGTTAAAAAAATGACTAGATAATTTTGTGGAGGACAAGACCACCAATGACTATTAGCCAGATGGGCAGGGATTGCCATTTGCCAAAAGCTGGGAATGGGTGACAGGGTAGACCATTTGATGATTATTTTTCTGTCCATTCCCTTTGAAGCACCTGGCATTGGTCAATGGAGGAAGACAGGATACTGAACTAGATGGACCACTGACATGACCCAGTATGGCTGTTTGTTTTTAACAGGTCCAGAACAGGAAGTGGGAAAGAAGAATCTCATGTGGTTGTGGAAGGCTTTCTGGAAAGTAGTGATGGTGGTTTGTGCATGACTTACAAAATCTGGCAGCTTTCTTGCACAACTACCAGAGTGTCTGAAGATAATGCCAGTCATACAAGGAATCCTGTTATACTTCTCTCTCCCACCCTCCTTTCCTCCTTTTTATTGGTAAAGTAGGAAAATACAAAGCTGAGTCACCCAATCAACCTAAAGTCTGCTTCATAGTGCCATCTTGATGATTACCAAAAACCCAGACATCAAGCAGATCAATCCTTTTAATGACCATAAAAGCTTACTCCTGTTCCTTACTCTCATTCTTGGTGAATCTGTGTGAAAGAATGAATTCAGTGTCTGGTGTTCACAAGTTCTCAAGATAACCATCAGGGCAGTTTGGGTGACTAGGTGTATGCTTAGTTTCAAAAGGCTGAAGTGGTGTATTGCTTTGTTGTTTGTTCATAAATTGAAGTGTTAGAGGAAGCTTGAGAGCTTTTTGAAAACACTACCAACCGTCGCTTATATCTTACAAGTTTCTTGATGGTCTTTCATCTTTTATTGCAGATTAACAAAGTTGTTTGGTCTGGGAAGGAAGGAACAACAACGACGGAAGACGTATCCCAGTATGGGGAAAGGCAGTTATTAAAATCAGTTATTTCACACTATCTTGATTTGACAAGATATACATGGTAAAAATCTTGTTGTACCAACTTCTATTGATGAGTGAGATGGTCCAATAAAATACATTGCCTCACTCACCTAATCTAATACCCTGGAACTGATATAGTTACAACTGCACTGCATGCATTATCTTGAGTTGGCATGTTTAATTCTACATACACCAAGTCCTCTCTTACATTCTTGAAGCCAGTCAGCCTCCTACTGAAGTCCTCTTTGACAGGTCTGTGTGTAAGAAACAGGAGACTGGAGCTCCACCCTGAGTTCAGCTAATCTCCATGTGTAAACTGAGGAGGAGGAGTATAGTATATGGCCCATTTTTTAAATCTAGAAAAGGTAGAGTAAAGTGAACTTCTAGTACAGTATAGTGGTATACAAGGTAAGCCTGGACTTTGAACCTAAATACTTTGAACAAATAAGGAGTCCTGTGGCACTTTTAAAGACTAACATTTATTTATTGCATGAGCTTTCATGGGAGAAAATCCCACTTGTCAGCTGCTTGAAAAATGGGGGGGAGCGCAGTGCACAACATAGGAAGAATGGATGAATGCAATTAAGTAAGTGAAACTGCAGGATCAGGTCAGATTACTTCAGGAAATCAAACAGGTTGTACTGATTCAAACAGAGTGGAACAACGGGGGGGAGGGATGTGACAATCACACTTTATAATGAGAAAGTCAGCCCAGTGATTGCCTCCCCTCTCACTCTCCCTTTTCTGTTGTTCCACTGTTCTCAGGTGTTACCTAAGTTTTTAGTCTGGAAATCTAGACGTATTCAGTCAGATGTCAAAGTATTAGTCATTCTATTACAATTACTTGTGTCTAGGCACAGAATGAGCCACCTGCAACACAAGTATCACTGAGTCACTCACAACAGCCTACAAGAAAATAAAAGGACGACAGGTCAAGCTGATTCATGTTGAAGCCACAATAAAACTCATGAAATAAATACAAGTTGGGCTTTAGTCCTTCCACTAGCTTCACTATGAAAATTAATTCATTAGATATCTTGCTAGATCAAATTATTAAATAAACTTTCAGAACGTGGGTTATTGCTTTTGATGGATATGAGTCACCCGTGAGTGACTCATGGCTGAGGCAGAGATTCAACAAACTTCTAGGTCTATAACCTATAAAAACAACAGATAAAATACCAACACAGCTGTTTGGACTAAAGAGAAAGTGTTAACCTAAATTTCTAGGTCACATCCTAAAGGCCAGACTGCCACTTACTCCACAGAACAATTTCTCAGCCATTACCATACCACCACTTAGCACTCCAAACCCCAATCCAACGGCTCCTCTCACAGAAGCCTTGTCTAAGTTACTAAAAAAAGCCTGTTTCCTGACAAAAAAGGCAGTGGCATCAGTGGAGAAGAAAGTTGGACTGCTAGGCTAGTTAAGGATAAGCCAGCCTCAGCAACACTTCAGAAACTAGAGTAATCTTATTTAATTTGAATAGGAGAGCACAGTTTTGCCTATTAAATTAAACTACACACCAGCCAGGAGGCTGCCAAGTGTGTAAGTCGCAAGTACAAAGAGCACTATGGAGTTCCAAGTTCACTACAGCCAATCTATATTTTTTCCTCCAGTTTCACCCAAAAATACCAAAACCATGCATTCTATTTAATTTTGAGAAAAACTTGTGTTCTGACCTGCTCAAATATTTAACTTCTCTCTACAGCAAATAAGTCTGGAGTTTTTCTAATATGGTGATGAGCACATTATAAATACAATAGATGGAGATTAGATTTTTCAAAGTGACAGCTCTACAAACACAACCCGGCATTTCACGGTCAAAGTGTGTTCCTTCTAGCTTGTACACCTCCACTAGCAATAAAGCTGCTGCTGTGAATAACTCATTAAAAAGGCTCACATTCTCTTTCAGACTCAGAGAAATCTGCAGCAGTGGAACTATACCAATTCAAACCTTTATTAGAATAAACTGTATGGCACATGCCCCATTTTGCACCAATCTAGTACTCCCTGTGGGATTTGGGAACAGCTTAGAAGTTTGCACTCTTTGGCCTTGCGGATGCTAATGGGAGTGACAAATATTACCAGAATATCCCTATTTTTGCCACTAAAATCAGTGGTATGTCTCAAAACAGACCTATGTACAGTAGCATTGTTACATCGTCACTTTTTTGACTGTAATTCTGACATTCAAAATGACACAACCAGTCCACCATTGAGGTAGAATTAGAATTCAGGAGTTTTTGGCTTCTAGACCCATGACTATATCAAACCCTTTCCTATCTATGCTAGGTCTCCTTTGGGATCAGGGATTCAACCACCGCCATTCAGGACAGTTGCTACAGGAAGGCTGGGAACCAGCATTAAGCTGGAACAAATTCCCTCTCACATCTCATTAAGGCACTTTCATGAGGGGAATTACTACAGAATTTGTGCCACCTGCAATGTCTTCCAAGGCTGCCTTCTTCATGCCTTGGGGAGGAGAAGCTCAATTTACCCACAATCAATCAATTCCCAAAGGGAAGGAGGATTTATTTTAAAGTGTCAAGCCAGAACCCATAAAGACAACGAAGGTTTTCCAGTGAGATACAAGGTTTTTCAATGGGAAATAAAAATCTAATCAATGCCCTGACAGAAACAAGGCTTTACAACCCAACATCTCCCCAGAAAAGCTCACTCTCCATGTGGCATTTACAATGGCTCATTTACCAAGGATTTTAGTTGCTCGAGCAGAGCACCAGATCAATATGGGGGGAAGGGAGTATCTGTGTTCCAGAGGCAACCTCCCACCCCTCACAGAGAGCCCATCCACGCTGCAGGGAAAACAGAAATGGGGTTACTCAATAGATATTTGAAGATTGAAGTCTCTCCCTCTCCCAGAAGTGGATTTGTTGTGTTTGTTTCTGCTACTGCACAGCAGGGCAAAAGCTTCACTCGCAAGTGTGTTTCCCTGTGAACATGAGACTGGACAAAGCAAACAGTTCTTCTTAGCACTGAACCATGTTCAAAGGAAGCTTAGAACTGCTTAGCTTAGCTGCGTGTGTGAAGAGCCTGGCATTTTTGTTAGTGAAGAGAAATAGTTGAACACGGATTGCCTGTTAATCTTCAGGGTTTGAATCTGCAGATTCATTCATCCTTTGCATTTCAGCATTCACAACCAGCATGTTAGAAAGCTAATTAATACCTTCTAATTTCATCATCCTCAGAAATGAAGAGCAAAACACAAAATTCTTTTTTAAAATAAATAATCAATCTGACTTGGGACCATCTATTCTAAATGACTACTCAGCTGGCGCATCCTGTAACTGTTTCATTTAGTGGTCTCTCCTTTCCCTTTATAAAAACATGCATCCAGACAACATTTGCCTCTGTACTGCTGCTGGAAGTGGTGCATATTTCTGGATCAGACTGTAGCCTCCACTGGAGGCAGCCACACAAGAACTGAATACCAAGAGAATCCAGGTGACTTCATTAAAAAAAAAAAAAAAAAAAAAAAGGAGAAGACACAGAATTTATTTGCATCAATGGGCTAAGTACAGCCATGAGGGAAGGGAGAGGGTTAGAAAAGGATCCAAGAATAATCAAATCTGACATTTCCAGTGTAAATTCCTGAAATTAGGAGCATCAGTGCTACATCTCAGCTAAATGAGCAACTTGCCCGTCAACTTATTTGAAGAAGGAAACAAGTATTTTAAGTCTAAATGTAAGTCAGATTTCTTGATCAACATTTTTCAAATGAGTTGCCTGAAGCTTTATATGTTGGGCATCTTTGTATGCTGTGCATCTCCATTTACTGATTGTAAATCAGCCATAGACTTAAGGTGCTAGCTAAACACAGGATACTGTTATAAAATGCTAGGGTCATACCTTTAAGCAATGGAGCATGCAGGTCTCACTCTGTAAATTCCCACGCATTCCTTATCTAGTATTTCCTCTTTCCCCCATTTTCTGCCAAGGTTACTCTTTTATCTGTCAGATCTACATAATCTTTCTTCTGCTGTTTAATGTCCACTTACTAGACAGCCTCCTTCTTGCCCGTGGGAAATCAAAGAGAAAGCTGGATAACCTCATCCCTGTGCACTTGCCAACTCCCACTGAAAGGGAGCAAGTGCTTCTCCGAGTGGCTGAAATAAAGACAAAACACCTCCCTTACAACTGAGACTCCTCAAAGGATGTTTAGAAAAGATTTTCTGTTTTTAACAATGACAGGCTTCAAAAAAGGGTGGGCAACTCCAAGCAAAGGAATTCATGGCAAGTTAAATTATAAAGGATTGTGATTCATGATGCGAGTTTCCCCTACAGGGCAAAAGAAAGAGACAAAACCAGAACTGAAGAAGTCAAAGACAGCGGTGTCACTTTTATCCCAGTTTTAACGGAGACACAGTGAATCATTTATATAATCCCCAACTCTGCATAACTCAGCAAGAAAATGAGAAAACAGCAATAAGGGAAGCTGCTGTATTGGGGCAGGAACTGTGGCTGAAAAGCTGAATAAAGTGAAGGTAATGGTGGCAGGAGCATCATGAATTCATGCTACTCTGAGCACTTCCAGGGTACATGAATCTGGGAGAAATGAACATGCGAAGTGTTGGGTCTGGAGCAGAATTTACAGGACAGTTGAGTATTGATTTTGGGCCAATCTGCAGGAGTTTGAGGTGAGAGTCCATGCACTGTCCCTGGAAAGGCTGCCGGAGTCCAGAGCTGGTGAAAGTGCATGAGCAGTGCAGAGAGCGGGTCTGCCCACGGGGTGGGGAGAAGGGAAGCACACACAGGATGAGGGTGTCAGTTGGTTGCTTGGTCTGTGCAATCTCTGGACCTGGCGGTGGTGCATGCAGGCAGGGATGCAAGGCAGTATTCTCCCCAGGACTTGAAAACAGGGGGAGGCTTGGGAGGGGGGGAGTATAGGTGGTGCTCACTAATTTGGAATAAGACTATTATTAGCAGACAACTGGGAGAGTGTTGGGAAATTTGGGGAGTGTAGTGGGAGGCCTGTGGGGTATTGGGGAGCTCACTAATTTGGTATAACACTGTTACTAGCTGACAACTGGGCAGTTGAGGGGGAGGCAAGGGGATATTGGGGTGCTCAGTAAATTGAGCTAACACTTACTAGCTGAGAACAGGGGGTGCTGGGAAATCAGGGAGTGTAGGGGTGCTCACTAAATTGGTACAAGACTGTTACTAGCTGATGCACCGTCCTCTCTAAGCTGTGTGCGTGCACACAGGTCATGAAACCTGTGCACACACAAAAAATTCAGTAGTGCTAATATTGGTGCTCACGAAGAAATGTTTTTGCGCACACAAAGAAATTGTGCACACAGTCTACGAGTGACTAGAGGGAACACTGCAGAAAATTCAGCGGGTGTAGGAGGTACTGGGGGCACTCCCTCATTCGGTATAACACCCTTCCTAGCTGACAACTGGAGGGTGCTGGGAACTTCAGGGGGGTGCTCCCTAACTTGGCATAACTGCTATTAGCTGACAGCGAGCAGGTGCTGGGAAACTGACGGGGGTGCAGCAGGAGCATTAGGGAGGTGGGTGCTAGGGAAACCCGGACGCGCCCGGGCCCGCCCCCCGGCTCCGCTACCTCCTCGAAGAGCTCCAGGCTGTAGGTGTTGTCGTCGTCGGCGAAGAAGAGCACGCCGGGCTGGGGCGGCGGCAGGTGCCGGCGGAGCCAGGCCAGGCCGGCGTTGCGCTGCTCGGTGGCGCGGGGCAGGCCGGGGCGCTTGTAGCGGCGCGGGGTGGGCGCGTGCAGGTGGGTGCAGGGCAGCCCGGCGCGCGCCACGAAGCGGCTCACCAGCTCGCTGCGCCGGGCCGCGTCCTCCACCAGGACCCAGTGCAGCCGCGCCACCTGGCGGAAGGTGTTGGCCAGGCGGGTGAGCTCGGCTTTCTGCACCGGGCGGCTGTAGGTGGGGGTGACGGCATAGATGGGGGGCAGCTCCGGCGGCGGCGGCGGCGGGGGCCGGGCGGGGGCGGCGGGCGGGGCCCGGCCGCTGTCGGTGTCGGTGTCCAGCAGCAGGAGGACGAGGAGCGCCCAGGGCAGCAGCAGCAGGAAGCGGCCGAGGAGCGGGGATTTCATGGTGCCCCCGCCGGGCCGCCGCCCTCACAGCGCCCGCGCCCGCCGCCCGGCCTCCGCTCGCCCCCTCCCCATGGGGGCAGGGCCGGGCTCCTCACCTGCCCCGAGCCCGACCTTCGCGGCCGGGCTGCCCCGAGCGGGCCGCTCACATGGCGCCTCTGCCGGACCCTCCCGGGCCGGGTCGTAACGGTCGCAGGGGGCGGTTGGGCGCGCGCGGCGCGAGCCGGCAGCCGCCCCTTCACGTGCTTAAAACTCCGGCGAGGCGGGGGCGGGGCCAACGCCGGGACTTGCTGGCCACGCCCACCGGGAGCGCGGCTCAGCCAATCCGGCGCCGCTTGGTCCCCGCGCGCGGGCGGGGGGCGGGAAGCCCGACGGGATCCGCGGCCGCTGCAGCCGGCCCGCCTGGCCCCCTCAGCTAGCGAGGGGCGGCCCAGCCCTTAGCCTCCTCTGCTTGGTCAGCTGGCGCCTTGCATCTTGGCAGGTCCCAAAGGGGAGCACAAAACGCCAGCACCGCCGTGGAGTCCTGTGGCACGTAAAGACTAACAGACTTATTCTTTGCATGAGCTTGCTGGCAGGAAATCCCACGCCCTCAGAGGCTTGGGGGAATTTACAGAATGGGATGAAATAAGTCTCACACAGGGCCGGCTCCACGGGGTGTGGCACCCCAAGCCAAATTTTGGTTTGGCGCCTCCCCATCTCATTCATGGAGGTTGAAAAGCGTTTTCCAAAGTGCATAAATCTCCAGCATCTCCCTGCGGAGGGATTTAAAGAGCTCTCTGCCTACGTGGGTTGAGCTGCAGGTTGACTAACAGTGCCTCAGCTGCTAGGAAAGAGTTGAAGAGGCAGGAGCCAGCCTGATCTTCCGGGGGGAGGGGCTCGGTGCCCCTAAGAAATGTCACCTGAAGCCACGTCTGTCTCCTGCCTCACCGTACAGCTGGCCCTGGTGCCACAGGACTCCTTGCTTTTTTAGCAAATGTGGCCACTCTAACACGCCTTAACAGCGTGGCTGCAAGCAGTATTCTCCCCAGGACTAGAAATTGGGGGGTGCAGGGAGAGGTTTAGGAGGGGTATAGGGGGCGCTCACTAATTTGATGTAACAGTGTTACCAGCTGACAACTAGGAGGGTGTTGGAAAATTCAGAGGGAGTGTAGGGGGGTGTTAGGAAAATCCCTGGCTGTCTCTGGACTCCAGGAGTCAACCCACATCACCAGCAGGATCAGGGGTTTCCCTAACACCCCCCTACACCCATCCCGAATTTCCCAACAACCCCCAGGTGTCAACTAGTAACAATGTTCAGCCAATTTAGGGAGCATCCCAACACCCCCCCGATGTACCCCCTAATTTCATCCTGGGGAGACTACTGGTCCAGAACTAACACATGCGGTGACTCAGCTTCTGACCCAGCCCTTGGCAGCCTCAGGCCATAGAAACTAAACTCCAACCATGTCCCTCCACACGGGGTGGGAGAACGGGCAGTTCTGGGGCCAAAAGCTGGGGGATGTTTTGCTTATCAGGGCGCTGAGAGAGAATGTGCAGCACCATGTCCATTGGTGGGACAGTTCCAGAGGGGTAGCCATGTTAGTCTGTGTACAGCAAAAACAGCAAGAGTCCTGTGGCACCTTACAGACTAACGGATTTCTTTGGGCGTAAGCTTTCATGGACTTCAACCCACTTGGTCAAATGCAATTGGTGGGAAAGATCATCTGCTTGCAGGCCTTTACTGCTCACCTCTGAGTTGCCAGAAATTATTTATTTTTCTGACGTGGATGCTCTATGTCAATGTTAATTTCCAAAGGCGCAGCCGTGTTAGTCTAGTCCAGCAAAAAAAACAAGGAGTCGCGTGGCACTTAAAGACTAACAGATTTATTTTTCGCATGAGCTTTTGTGGGAGAAAATCCCACTTCGTCAGATGCTTCGAAGATGGGCGAACTTACAGAATGGAATGAAAATAAATGCAAGGGGGTGTAAAACATAGGGTCGGGTCATACAGTAACAGCAGATCAGAGCGGTTGTTAGGTTCAAACCCTGGGAAGGGTGAAGTCAAATTACCTTTTGTAATGGGAAAAGAAGCCACAGTCTCGATTTAATCCTACTTGCACACAATTTAATTCGCATATTAATTCCAGTTCAGCTGTTTCTCTTTGAAGTCTTGATGTCCCAGTCACGTCTCTGAGTACAGTCATTAACAAATCATTTACTGAGTGATTAGAAAGATGGAAACGCTCAGCAACTGGTTTTTTTGTTTTGCGATTTCTGATATCAGTTCTGTGTTCATTTATTCTTTTGCACGGGGATCTTTCTGTTTGGCCAATGTATAAGGTGTTGGGGCATTTCTGGCACATGATGGCATAGGTCACATTAGTAGATGAACAGGTAAATGAGCCTTTGATGGAGTAGCTGGCTTGATTAGGACCTGTGAGGGTATCCATTGTGCAGATATGTGGGCAGACTTGGCAGCATGGTTGGTTGCCGGGGTGTGTGCCTGCTTTAATGTTTCTGTTGTTAGGTCTGTAGTTGCTGTTTAAGGTTGGGTGGCTGTCTGTAGGCAAGGAGAGGTCTGTCTCCCAAGGCTTGAGAGAGTGAGGGATCATCTTTTAGAAATGCCCCAACACAAAATGAGTAGAAAGATATATTACTACTATTTCTAATGATAACAAGAATTATGCTATTTAATACACGATACATTTATAAACCACATTATGGTCTCATCAGTGTAAATCTGGAAAAATTGTATCTGAGATCAGAATTTTGCCCAGTTAGCAGTCGAATGAGTCTGCTGTTAAAGAAACATTCATTTTATTTTTCAGACAAGCCCATTAGTTGAAACTACACCTTCCTAATTTATTTTTTCTATAAATATACTTGTTATTCAAATGGACATATTAATCAAGAGGGCCCACAAACAGAAAGGACATTAGAGTGATATAATGTAAAGTGAAATCTATGTGAAAATGAGAGTAACAAATGAGCATGCACTGAAAATCTAAATGAGGAAACATCTGTGCTGTGGAGAGATAATTAGAGTTAGCATGTTTAGTGGAGAAATGGAAAACTTGTTATATGATTAATGAAATAATATGGAGGAATGCAAGAAGTACCAGTAGTTCAATATATCCAAATCAAAAGCATCTCATACATGAAATTACACTTGCCCATTTTGTGCGGATGTTAAAGGACAATAACCTAAATAACACCTCTGTCAAATGGCTCAATATGCCATTGTTTCCCAATTTACTGTACAAGATTTACAGATGGGCCTTACCCATGTAACGCAAGTTAGATTTTAAAGCCAGATCACAATAAGGCCTCTTTCTTTTTTTTTTTTTTTTTTTTTTTTTTTTTTAAAGCTAAGGGTAAAGCCCATAACCATCAAATATCTTTATGTCAGAGCACCAAAAACCCACTGGGGCATTGACTAAAATTAAGGACCGGGAAGGAGTGCATTTTAATGGACATATTCTTTGACATCAAGTCTTTCCTCAAGCAAAATTATTATCGTTAGTGGGAATTTTCTGGGACTAATCAATACTGATATATAACACCTTTGCAAAAGCAGCAATAGGAACAGCTGGTGTAATTGCAACCATTTAAAAGGGAGCACAACCACATCAGGGAGAGTTCTTGATTGGAATATTTGCTACTCTTCTATCTCTGTAATTGACTATGTTCCTGGCATCTGGTAACTAAATTCAATGCCTGTGTACATCTATTCAATTTGTATTTACTATTCCTAGTTATATATAACATATTGCAATCTATTGATTGTTTTTTTAATTGATGGAGGTACCCAGCTGTCCGACAATGTCTGCT
Organism: Podocnemis expansa; assembly: GCA_007922195.1. NCBI lineage: Eukaryota > Metazoa > Chordata > Testudines > Podocnemididae > Podocnemis > Podocnemis expansa. The sequence continues at coordinate 24,714,958 of ML681979.1, forward strand.
GATACACATTTCTAAATAAATATATCCACAGTGTGAACTGTATTAATATATAGTCTTGTAGCCCATTCATTAGCCTGTTCTTATGTCCACATGCTATATAATTATATTACTATGCCTGTAAATTCATTCTTAAACTTCTGTATGACGTATGCTATGGCACAGCAGCTACATTTTGCCTCAGAGGTGGCTGGATTTCAAGGGTAGATTAAGTACATAATGTGTGGTAGCCGATGCTAGTTAATGATGCAGAAGTATTTTCTTTTGTATCTAAATATAGATTATTTTAGTCCAAGTGAAAAAGAGTCAGTGGTAAGGTGTTTGAAGATGTACTTAAGGTGTTTAAAATCCCTCAGATTGAAGTGCATTATATAAAAATAAAATATTATTTATTAAAATTGTTCTCAAATAAAGTAAAATATTCTTGTTTTTTATATTAAAGAGCCACTCACATTACACAATGACTAAACATGTTAGCTGTATGTGGTACAACTAGCTACCGATACAGATTTTACTACAAAACACCTGATAAGTGTTTATTATTAAAACTGTTGCATTTGATTTTGGGCTTCAGTTGTAGCTATAAAACAAAGAACCAGACTCTAACCTATGATGGATGGTACAAATCATTGCATGACTCAAATGGTTCTTATAGTTGCACACAAAAGCAGAATAGTTCATATTTGGAGTTGTATGATGTTGCGTGGGCATGCATTTCTTTTTAACCTCCAGAATGGCTTGTTTGCTGAAGGTTATTGTGCAGCTCATATGTGATGATGTTACTGATCACTGCCTCCATTCCCCAATGAGGATTTTTTTCATGAATTTGCCAGGAAGTGATGCCAAACTTTGCATTTGGTTAGAAAAAGTTACCTGTTATTCAGTTGCTATGTACACTTCCCCAAAATGAGTTTGATTCCTTTCCAGTCCTAGGGATGTTCTGCACAGGTCCAGATGCCTTGTGTGAGCATACTGCGCTGGTTGTTGCAACACACACTGCCTTTAAATGCCCCAGGGGCCATAATAAGAGCCAGTGATTACACACCTCCTTTCAACTGGCCACAATCCCTCCAATAGGAGCATGTGTTAGAGGAGAAACAGAGAAACTGTTACAGCTGGACCATCTGTGGAAACTCTTATGCTTCCTCTAAACCTGAAGCAGCTCAGTTTCCTTTGCTTTTCTTCCACCTTAAGCCATCTGCTACTCCGGCAGCTCATTGCTGCTGCTTCTGATGTCACCCTGTGTATTTCCAGCTTCTCTTGGCCTGCCTCTTTGATTGATAGAAAGCTTGACACTTTTACTTGCCCAAACAGTAGTGCTACCTGTTGCAAGTTTTTGAGCAATAGGGTTTCCTTCAGCCTGCCAGTATGTCTGTCTCAAGTGATAGTTAATGATAGGAGCATTTGAAAGCAACAGTTAAACTGGATTTTTTTCTATATGCTCTCCAATGATGGGACTATTTTACTGCTGCAGAAAATAGGAGCAAAAGCACTTAGACAAACATAAAATGTGGGATTATTTTTAACTAGTGGATAAAATACTGTATAGAGATTGTGTCTTTCACATGACTGGAACTGAATAAATTAAACTGAAGGATGCTGCTTCATTACTTCAATATTTCTGTGACTGCTTGCTCTTATCAGAGGAGGCTCGAGGTGATATCTGAAGGTGGCTGGACAAAATTAGCATGTAAAAGTGGATTTACAGCCATTTTATAACAGAAGATTAAGATCGGACTGACTCAAAACATGGTAGGTAAAGCCCACCTTGCCTCCCTGAAAAAGCCTCTACTTACTATTCATAGAGGTAGCTTTTTTCCTACTGTTGGGGTTGCACAAGTAGTGTGATATCATCTGTTCAGCAGCAGTGGCACCCTGTGGGTTTGGGTCCATATTTTACAAAGTATATACAGCAACTAAACTACTAATTTTTACCTTAAATTGAAGTACTAATATAAATGTGACACCTAACCCTACAAAAAAAAAAAAGAACATTGTGACTTAAAGCAAAAACTCCATTTCATTGCATGCTGCTTCTGTAGTACAGACCACTAGTAAAACATACTTCTGGATAATTCTGTGGTACTCAGACAACTGATCAGCAGATGCCAAATCCTGAAGGTGCATCTCTGACTGAAAGCAATAGGAATTTAGCCTGAATAAGAAGTGAGTAAAGACTCCAGAGTTTAGCTTTATGGCGATACAGAAAGGAAATAATTTCAGTGTCCTAAGTAAACGATGAGTCAACCTATCTGGAGATTCTCTCTTAGACTGTGCTTAACTTAGTTAATACTTCTATATTTTAGACATCGTAAAGAGTACATCCTGTATCTGTCACTAAGCTGCAGCTGAATAATTCTACTGAGGGTGTGTTTAAACCTAACTCTGTGCATTTTAACAAATATTATAAATGATGGACAATTATTTTCATTTCATCATGTAGGGTGTATGTTTAAGATATATAATCCTGCTTATTATGGTAGTGCCCAAGGACCAACCAAGAATGGGGCCCCATTCTGTGAGGTACTGTACCAACACAGATTAGTAGACAAAGAGCTTACAGTTTAAATAGAGAAGACAGACACATGGTGAGAAAATGGGTGGAACACACAAGCAGAGAAAACAGTGTAGTGACAGCAAATGGCATATTTACTCCAAAACGTTGTATATCTGTGAGTGTGTGTGTGTCTGTGGAGGGTTGGTTTGGTTAGGAGAAGATCAGCTGAAAGGAAAGAAAAATAAATGGAAAGGGCTAAGGGTGACAGATAGGGGGTAAGGGACAGGTGTGGAGTGAAGCTGAAGTCATTGTGAGGGAGAGGAAGTGAGCGGGTTGAAGCAAACAGTGCCGGGCAGAGGAAGTCTGGTCAAAACCATAGAAAGCTTTCAATGTCCAAAGGTCTCTGTTTTTCCTGCCTCTGCCCCTATCAGCTGGATCGTAGTCTCTGTGGTTTTTTCCCCTCAAGGCCACAGGACAGGAGTGGGAGTGGGGATCTGGTGCCCTGAATGTGCGTGTGTGTGCATGTGCGTGTCTCCATTTTACACAGATCATTAGTTTTTATCCTGAGAATATTATAGGATGGTTGGTAGCACCACCTGTAAAATTGTAATGGTATAAATGTAAAAAATTGTAAAAACGTCCTGTAAAATGGTGGTATGTGATAATTAAATATTTATCATAATGCATATACATTTGACATTGCTGTCATTTCCAAAATATGGTGGATTGGAATGTCAGAATCACTAGTTATAATCTATTTAGTAAGGACTGACTGGGCAAAAGGGGATGGGGAGTGTCCAAGTTGCTGGCAACTTCAAAGCAAGTGAAGCTGAATGCTTATGAATTGATGGTCTAACAGATAAAGCCTAAGATGGAATGCTATTTAGTATCTTACGAACCACCACCAACTAGAGAATAGGATGGCAGGCTCCAAAAACATCTATCTATAATGTGTAGGGGCAAAACAATTGCATTATTATGGGAGACTTCAGTGTGAGCAGGGCCATCCCTAGTGGGTTGTGGGGCCTCGGGTGAATTGCCCTCTGTGGGGCACCCACTCACCCCCTAGCACTGGGGGGGGGACCAGCTGGTCCAGGGGAGGGCAGGCCCCTGCACCAGCAGTCCCATGCTGGAGACCAGGTGAGCCAGCCAAAAGTGGCGGCCCAGTTCAGCACTGCTGGTCCACCCCCTCCCCACACACGCTGCTTTTGGCTCTGTGACGGAGCAGCGGGGAGGAGGCAGGAGGCAGTGCAGGTGGGGGGGAGTAGCCGTACGAGCCCCGCGCTGCCTCCTGCCCCCGCCCTGCTACCCTGGCACAAAGCCAAAAGCAGCCCACGTGGCCAGGGGTGAACTGGCAGCACTGAACCAGGCTGCTGCTTTTGGCCAACTTGCCTGGTCCCTGGCATGGGGCGGCAGCAGTGTGGGCCCTGCGTGGCCCCCCAAAGCACAGGGCCCTGGGCGGCTGCCCCTCTTGCGCTACCCTAGGGATGGCTCTGAATGTGAGTGACATATTATGGTCTTGTAGAATAAGAAAATCATAGAAATATAGGACTGGAAGGGATCTTGAGAAGTCATCAAGTACAGTTACCTGTGCCAAAGCAGAACCAAGTAAACCTAGCTCATTCCTGAGAAGTGATTACCCAACCTCTTCTTACAAATCTGCAGGGACAAGGATTCCAAAACTTCCCTTGGAAACCCATTCCATCTTCCCAAACCCAGTTCCCTTGCTGCAGATTGACCCCATTATTTCTTGTCCCTCATTCAGTGGAATTTGAGAACAATTGATCACAGTCATCTTTATAACAATCCTTAGCATATTTGAATCAGTCGTATTTTCTCAAGACTAAACTCTACTTAGTTTTTTAAATCTTTCCTCAGGGCAAGTTTTCTAAACCTTGCATTATGTTGTTGCTGTCCTCTGGACCTTCTCAAATTAGTCCACATCTTCCCTAAAATCTGGCATCCAGAATTAGATACAGTACTCCAGCTGAGGCTTCACCAGTGCTGAGTATAGCAGAACAGTTAGTTGTCTACCATGTCTTAGATGTGACACTCCTCTTTATATACTCCAGAATGCTGTTGGAGACAGACCGAGGATCTCTAGTTGGTGGAAGCACTAGGCAGTGAGTGTTTGTATCATAGTGCCAATACTCAGGCGCATTGCCAAGGAATTCACTGTGGCCCTGTGTATGGCTCCTGAACCAGAAGCATTGCTGGTGAGTATCAGTGGTAAGGTGCTAAGAAGTAGAGCTCATAGGAGAAGATGGTGGAGAGGCTGTGTGTAGAATCCACCTGGTTTCTACACCAACGTTCATTGGAAGTGTCTTAAGGCACCACAGAAGATAGGGCTGCAAAGGTGGACACGTATTCCCCACCAAGCTTTTAGCTGACCATTGACTAAAGGCTGGAACACAATGGGAGGATACCTATTACCTTTACCATTATAAAGAGTACCTTGATCGTTGGGGCATCGAGATGGAATGGGAGGTTAATAAAAATGAACTGAGTTATTGTGTGAATTCATTCAGTAAATTGAAATATCTTTGGGCAACCGACAACTTCAAGGATGTTGTGTCTATGTCTATGTTGTGTGGACTTTGGAAAAAGGCTCATGACCACCAAGCGAGTGCCTACCTAAAAGATGAATAAATAGTCACTTGCATATTGTTTGTACATGGCGGCAAAAGAGCTAGAGAGATGCATTCTAGGGAAAAGTGTGATCTCTCAGCTCAGCAGCCAGTTAACTGAACAGAGAGCCAGTGTTGAAAAGCGTACTGTTCAATCAGATACAGCCTGTGTTCAGTCGCTTGGTCAACTCAATCAGATCAGCAAATTGGAGCAAAGGCTGAGGGAGGTTAATGAAGAAGAAATTGGTAAAAACAGAAAGGTGCATGTTTGTTATCTAGAAAAGTATAAGAGGCACAGGCCACCTTCAAGGAAATGATTAAAAAGATGTGGAGGGATAAGATCAAGGATGCAGGCCACTCATGGCATCAGCTCAAAACTACTGAGCATAAGATAGAAATTGGGAGACTCAGAGGGATGATGTCCATGATGTATTTGGACCCTCGAGGGTTTTAAAATCTGATTCTTCCTCAAGTGAGATGATCACCAAGATGTGGATGAGGAAAACAAAGAATAGTAGGTCTACACCTCAGGCCCCAGAATTGCCTCCTGATGTGGAGGAGAGGTATCTCAGAATAAATTGCCCATGGTGCAGATTACCACCATGGTCATAAATGATGGCTCAAACAGAGCAGCCAAAACTTGTTTGCAGTCTCAAGCTTGCAGATCTTACAGGCTGGAGTGGTGGTTCCCAACCTTTGTAGCTCCAAGGCCACAGATATCATCTTTACAACCCTGAAGGGCCACCAGACTGTGCCAGCAAGGCACACCACTTCAGCCGGATAGAGGGAGTTCAACAAGGAGGTTGGCTCATTACTGATTCTCTGTCTCCCTGGCTGCAGCAGGGAAACTGCATACCTCTTGTAGCCCCATGCACTCCACCTAAGTCCCTAGCCAGTGGCTTCCTTCTGCAGCTAGGGAGATGGAAGATTAGCACTCCCCTCTGGCTCCAGCAGGACCCCCAGCACCTATGGACCCAGGCAGAGTGCTTTGCTGTGCTCCTTGCTACATCCAGCTCAGACACTGCTACAGGAGTGCTGATCACTCATCCCCTTGGTTGCAGCAAGGAGCCTGCATCAGTCTTTTAGCCTCACAGAAACATGCTTCACCTGGGTCCTTAGGCAGCGGCTCCCTTCTGCAGCCAGCATGAGTGGAGTCAAGGGACACTTTGAAAGCCCTTGCAAAGATCAAGACTTTTGGCCCCCGAGCCACAGATTGGGAACCATTGTGTTAGAGCAATGGGCAAGACTCTTTGCCAATTAGATAAACAGTCAGCAATTGACTGGATGGCTATATTGAGTTTTATCCTGAATCAGAACGATGAGGACATATTCCAACAAGGAAGCCATGTCAGTCTAGTTCAGCAAAACAAACAAGGAGTCTGGTGTCACTTATAAAGACTAAGCAATTTATTGCATGACCTTTCATGGGAGAAAATCTGACTTCATCAGACATTTGAAGGTGGGGAACTTACAAAACGGGAGGAAAATAAATGCAAGGAAGCATAAGTCATAGGATCAGGTCAGACTGTTAGAGCAAATCAAAAGCAGTTTGGATTCAAACGCTGCAAAGTACAGCAATTAGCAGGAAGGTGTGGGGGGAGGGGGAGAAGGAAAAGCAAAATTAGCTGTTGTAATGGGAAAAAATCCATAGTCCTAAGCTGGCAGTGTCAAATCTGCTTATGAATTCGAATTCTGTAGTTTTTCTGTGAAGTTTTGATTTGTTATCCATTTGTCTGAGTACTGCTATTAACAGATCCTTAATGGAGTGATCAGGGAGATTGAAGTGTTTCCCTATTGGTTTTTGAATATTGTTATTTCTGCTGTCAGATTTGTGTCTGTTTACTCTTTTGCTCAAAACACTGTTCTGTTTGTCCAAGGTATAAGGCAGGAGGGCATTTCTGGCACTTGATGGCATAAATCACATCATCTACCAATGTGGCTGGTACGCCCCCAGGGGCGGAATGGGCTGGAGCTGGGCAGCATGCTGTATGGCGGTGGCCTTCCACACCTGAAGCCACACTGTGCACCAGTCACCTCTGCAGGACCCAGTGAAAGGCAGGGTCCAGGTGACAAAGAATGGCTTTGTCCAATAGATTTTTGCTGGAGACTACTGACTAGCATTGAGAAGCAATTTAACATCTGTGATAAAGAAGTATTAGCCTTTGTGTGGGACTTGGGACACTAGGAGTTCGTGATAAGTACTGCACCAGTAGTGCTAAGAATGACCCACACCCCAGTGCAATCCGTCCTGTCTAGGCGACATTACAATGGAAGAATATGGAGCCTGAGATAAACTGCGTGGACGCTACATTTATTGTATGATGACGTCAGCATAGAAAGTACCACAAAGCTTTCTGCAGTGCCACATGCACTGATTGTACAAGGACAGAAGCATGAATGCCTGATCCCAACTGCAAAGACAAACAGACAGATATCACCTTTCAAACTGACAGTCCCCTGTGAGAAAGCCAATGAATTGGGTTTAGAAATCTGGATGGTTGATGGAAGCTGTTACTATAGCAAGAGGAGACTTCGTGCAATCTATAAAACCATGATGGCAACTGGAGCCAGAATTGTGTAGGCGATACATAATTCCCATTCTGCACAAGCTGTGGAGATATTGGTGACTCCAGGTGCCTGGGGTGCATCTGGTCAAGATCAGGACATTCTAATTTGTTCTAATTCATATTGGGCTGTCAGAGCATTATTTGAATCAATTGAAAGGCCCAACTGGTGGAGAGGAAAAAGATCATCATGCATGACATAGCTGCTGTGCACTTGGGACAAAGCTAAGGAAAGATCAGGCCAGGTGTACCTGGTTAAGGTGTGGGCACACTGAAAAAGCTCAGAAGTCAGCTAAAAAATAAGATAGACATCATGGCCAAACAAGTAGCTCTCTCTGAACCTGAAACTCTGTGGACTATATCAGCAGAACTAATTCAGAAGATCAGTGCTGCTCTCGACTCAGCATCACAACCAGATTTGGTCACTTTACAAGAACAAAAACCTCAGATAAAAAAATTGCTTGAAAAGAAAGAGCATGCAAAATCTGTAGTATTTTGGACAAAATACAATTTGATAATGGCCAAGCATAGAGAACATGGAAATGAGCTTCCACCACTGTTGGTGTTACCAGCAGTTTTCAAAAACAAAATGATGACATTGGCCCATAGCCAAAGTCATTTTGGACTTGATAAAACTGCTAACAGAATATTGAAGGTGGGCTGGTGGCCAGAAAGTACCAAAAACATAAGAACGTACATCAACAATTGTTCAGCCGGTGCTAGCAACAGCATAGACATCAAGCTGATCAAAGGACCTATATGACATTAACTGTTGAGAGAGCTCTAGCAATGTTTATAGGTGAACTATATAGGACCTCTTCCCCAAACAGGAATAGGTAATAAATACTTTTTAGTAATAACTGATTCCTTTTCAAAATTGATTAAAGCCTACCTAAACAGGAAGAATACAGCTATTAACAACCACAAAAAATATTGGTGGAGCAGACCTTTTCAAGTTTCCAGATTCTGAAGTTCTTGGACTCACATCAGGGTACACATTTTGAGGGAGAAGTTATGAGATACATTTGCCAGGCATTTAATGTAAAACCAAAGTTTCACATTGTAGAGCACCCACAGAGCACCAGGGTAGTGGAGCAAGTTAACTGGACACTCAGAGTGGCACTCTGAAAAGTTATAAGAACCAATGGAAAAGGCTGGGATACAAAGCTGGGTTTTGTTTTTTTTTTGATGGCCATCAAGTCATCCTAGCATCTCAGGGATTCACAACCCACGAGTCTAATGGAAAGGAACATGTGTATCCTTGAAGAGTGGTAGCTGGGTGAAGCACCATTCAACAACCTTCAAGCAAGAATTTTAACTGACAAATATATGCCAAAATTACTAGACACAATTAGTACCACTCAGAAGGCAGTAATGAAAACGATAAAAATGAATGAGAAAAGATAACTAGAAGATCAGGAAACATATTACTCCAAACAGAGTGGAAGATATGCAGCAGGGTGCTATATAGATACTTTTCCAATAAGGGTCACATGTGTACCCCTTGATGGGAATGGATCTGTAATTATAATAAATAAAGCAAGCACCTCTGTATATCAATTGGAAATCAAAAGCAAGGATAAAAAGATTTGCAAATGGTTCCACTCATCTCAACTCAAGACATGGAAAGGGATGGCTACACAAGTCTTAATCTTTTTGGTTTTGTATGGTTTACACCCCAGTACAATAATGTTGTAAATATGGATATTACACAGATAAGTTTTATGTTCTCTCTATTGTTTGTACCTTTATCTGGGATTGCAAAAGAAAATCAGTATTTTAAATGTATAGTTAATGTAAATTATGCTGAAGAATGGGAAAGGGCAGTGGAATGGTCATACATCCTACTTCCAATACTACTGTTGGGAAGCAATGGGTGACACTATAATCACTGCTTTTTTGGAAACTATAGAACAGTGGTTCCCAATGAGAAAATTCCATGGGAAACCCACTTTTTTCAGCTGAATTTATTGTTCATAATCACATTTACTTACATTTACTCTGGTTACAGTCTTGTTAGAGAGGTTTGAAACATAGTGCATACAACAAACTAAGGAAGGATCAAATGCATTAATGTTTCAGATCCACCAGAAAAAAATACACATCATCTCAATTTTGCCCTTTGTCTACCTATATTTAGAATCTTCATATTTAGAATCAAAAGACCGATAACCTCACTTTTAATTTGATGATTAATTTTCATGAGTTTTATGAGTTGTAATTCTGACAGAGTATTTTTTAAGATAAAACAATGTTTTACACTGATTTTCATTACCTTTGTACAAAATTTCATGGCACACTTCGACAGTTCTTGGGTTGAAAAGCACTGCTGTAAAAAGCTCAGAAGTAGAGCTAACTCACTTTGATGGGGAATCATTTGTACTAGTGAGTAAAATAGAGGAGAATTGTCCATGGAATTTGGGTTATGATTTGCTTTTTATTTTTTTGGGAGACCATATACAAATAATATGTCATACCCCAAAGGTTTGTTTACAGAAGCAAGTGTCCCTTTGTTAACTGAAGAAAACTCCACTGTCACTCATTGTTAACATCTGCGTAGGTCTCCCAACCTTTATTAAAACTGTTGATTTAATGTTGTATACACCTACAAACTCCTTTGATCTGCAAATTTATTGTGAATGATGTTGGTAGTTATAATAGAACTGCATAAGTAAATCTTTTAGTAGGGGGTTGGACTAGATGACCTCATGAGGTCCCTTCCAGCCCTAATATTCCATGATTTTTTGAAACACATTTTGTATTAAAGTAAGTGGTAACTTCACCAGCTTGTATAAAAAAAAATGCCATTGTAAGATCAAATGTTTATGATTCAAGAACATGGTGGGACACTGTATATTATGGGTTAACATTCACAACAGAGGTAACAGGAATCCCATCTCCTAAAACAAATTTGATTGCACCAGTAGTAGTAAAAAAAGATGCTAGAAAAGAGGTGTGTTAGGAACCCCAAAATATTCAATAAAAAGATAGAATTACTTTTACAATTAGATTTGCATGAGATTCAATCAGCATGTGCACAGCTACTATCCTAAAAGATTGGAACAAATGTGTGAAACACATCCTTTCACAAGAGCAAACAGGAAGAAACAGAAGGAACAGCATAGCTAAATTAGAGGGGATTGTCATATGGCTGCATGTGATCAGTACAGTAGATCAAGAAGTCTGGCCAATAAACTTGAGACACTGGGTTAGGATTTGTCATCTCTGTCTCTCCCCCTAAGCACCTCCTTAGACACCTAGATACCATCCAGTTTAAGGTAGCCAGCATCCTACCAGAATGCTGGGATGCTCAGGAAGAAGGCAATATGCACATGATAGATGGCCTAACTACACTGCAATCAAATGTGTCTATGGCATTATCATGTATGCAGGCATAAATCTGGCTTATCACTGTGGCTGAGAATTTACTACAGAATGGATTGAATAGGGTTCTGTTCCTGGCAGTGACAAAAATAATAGAAAGAAATCTTACCAACAGCTTTTAGAAAATACACCAGGAGAGGTGGCAGATGGTCAATTTTTCCTATCTTGAGAGCAACAACATAGTGATTACACATGTATTGACTATTAAACAAGCACAATTTGAATGGGTGTTATCTTTTAGTTTCCCTTGGGCTTAATTTAAATAATTTGATTATGGTTCCAGTTGATTTAGTTAAATGGGTCCACCTAGATGAGGGTACCTAGGGCATGGTTACCCTGCACACATGTACTGAGGAAGGCAAATTAGGCTTTATATGCAAGTTCAGCACTATAGCGCATTCAAATATATGTCTCAGTCCCAAAGAAGAGAATTTCATTATAAATTAATTAACACCGAGGCTAATATTTCAGCTATCGTGGTGGTAAATAAGACTTATGCATACTTAAGGAACTGGTGTTCCAGTTTTCTAGTGAATCATTTTTATATTGTCCCTCACAACCCCTACATTTGTATAAAATAGTTAGTGTTATAGGCTGTCATATCAACTTTAGCATGGCATCAGTAGAAGAGAAGATGTTAAAAGACCTTTGCTATTTATCTAGTGAAGTTGAGGCAGGCGATCTAGGAGTTAACCTAACTGTGTTAAGACAGATGGTGGCACAGCATCCTGACTTGAGTTCCAAACGGGTAGCTGTGTTAGTCTAGTTCAGCAAAACAAACAAGAAGTCCTGTGGCACTTAAAGACAAACAGGTCTACTTATTTCATGAGCTTTTGCAGGAGAAAAGCTCACTTCGTAAGATGCTTTGAAGATGATGGAACCCCCATCTTGAGGGGAACTACCATCTTCAAAGTATCTGGTGAAGTAGAATTTTCTCCCATGAAAGCTCATGCAATGAACAAATTGGTTAGTCTTTAAGTTTTACATGACTCCTGATTTGTTTTGCTGACTTGAAGAGGCATTTAAAAGAATTAAAGGAAACCAGTAAGGAGGTTCTGCTAGCAGTTCAACATTCTGCTAAGCAAATAGGCTGTGGTCTCACACAGCCGGTTATTTCGATACGGTTGTTTCGCAACAACCGTATATCGAAATAATGCTTATTCCAAAACAACTTATTTCGAATTAACAAAATGTTATTTCGAAATAAGAAAAAAAGCGGGAATCGAAATAACATGTCCACACAGTGGGCATGCTATTCTGCCCCAGGGGCAGGGCACCATGGGAGGTGTGGCAACATGGCCGCCTCACTGGGCCATGTCGGCGGCCATGTTGCTAGCCAATCCCATAAAAGCCAGCCCTGACCTCACTTCCCTGTCCACCCAGGCTAGCAGCGCACTGCAAGCCATGGACAGTGCCCGGCAGCCCAGATGGCGCCGTGCCACCCAGGGACCCTCTGTCCGCCCGCAGAGTGGCCTGCACATGCGGGACACCCTGTTCGTGGACACAGAGGGCACCCAGCCCCCACACCAGGCCCTCAATCACCTTATACTCAGGGCAGACCTCATGCACCTGCCCTCCCCTGTGCCCCGCCAGCTCTGAGTTCGGGAAACCAGCCCAGACTAGTGGGAGCGGGTCGCCCTGTGCACCTGGGGCGACGAGGACTGGCGGCGCAACCTCCGCATGACCAGGGCCAGCTTCACTGCCCTGGTCACGGAGCTCGCCCCGTACCTGCTCTGCAGGGACACCCCGATGAGGCGTGCCATCCCGGTGGACAAAAGAGTGGCCATCGCCCTATGGAACATGGCCACTCCGGAGTCCCACCGGGAAGTGGCACACCTCTTCGGAGTCAGCCGATCCACCATCTGTGCCATCCTGCGTGAGGTCACCAGGGCAATCAACCAGGTCCTGATGCGGCACCTGGTGGGCGCAGGGCAGCTCCAGGACATCATCCCCGGGATGGCTGCCCTCGGCTTCCCCAACTGTGCGGGGACCCTTGATGCCACCCACATCCCTGTGAGGGCCCCGGAGCACAGGGCAGCGGAGTACCGCAACCGGCGAGGGTACCACTCCATGCTCCTGCAGGCCCTCGTCGACCACCGGGGCCGCTTTCAGAACATCCACGTCGGATGGCCAGGGAGGGCCCACGACGCCCGGGTGCTCCGGAACTCTTCCCTCCACCGGGACATGGAGGCAGGCACCTTCTTCCCCCAGCACGACATCCATCTCGGGGCGTAGTGGTGCCCATCCTCGTCGTGGCCGACGCGGCCTACCCCTTGCAGCCCTGGCTCATGCGGCCATACGCAGGGCCCCTGGACCCAAGCCAGCGACTTTTCAACCAACGCCTGACCGGCTGCCACCAGGTTGTGGAGCGGGCATTCGGCCGCCTGAAGGCCCGCTGGAGGTGCCTGCTCACCTGGCTCCACCTTGTGGAGAGGACCCTGCCTCACATCATCGGGGCACGTGTGGTCCTCAACAATTACTGTGACCTGCGGGGAGAGCCCATCCAGCCAGCGTGGGAGGCCGAGGCCCAACACCTCGCCGCGGACCTCAGGGAGCCTGGACCCGTGCCCACAAGGGAACAGCCCTCCCAACGGGCCCTCGCCGTGCGCGATGCCCTCCGGGTCGCATTCACGGAGGGGGACCTGTGAGGGCCAGGCCCGCCCTGCCCTGCACCACCCTCTCCCCCGTCCACCCATGGCCAGCCCCCACCCGTCCACCCGCACTGTTCACCAACCCCAATAAAAAGACTGACACACAAAAAGACGGTGCAACAGGGGTTTATTAACAGTGGGTGTTGGGGCGGGGGGAAGGGGGTTCCGGGGGTGTCAGGGAGGGGGCAGCAACTTGGGAGGGGAAGGGGGTTCCATTGGTGTCAGGGAGGGGGCAGCAACGTGGGAGGGGAAGGGGATGTGAAAGTCCAGGGGGAAAGGGGGAGGTCAGGCAAGACCCGGGGGGGGGGGCTCGGGGGGGCGCACCCCGGCTGCACCCACGGCCGCCGTCCAGCCGGCGTCGCCTCTGGGGAGGTCCGGGCGGTGGGCTCCCTGTGGGCTGTGGTGGTGGCAGCCGCTGGGCAAGCTCCCGAATGGCAGCTGGTCGGCGAGGCGACCCAGGGCGGTGGCCAGATCAGTCTCCACCTCAATCAGCTGGTCCAGGCGCTGGCGCTGCTCGTCGCCAGGCCTGGGTGGAGGCCTCCATCCGCTCACCCAGGTCCTCCAGGGCCTTAAGGAGCTCCAGGCAGGTGCGTGGGGCCCTCCTCCACCGCTGGCGTGCCCGGGGGCTCGGGCGTCCGGCTGCCGGTGGTGGTGGCATCTGGCGAGGGGCGGCCCTGCGACCTGCCAGAAGGAAGCACAAGACACAGTCAGCCCCTGCCACCTGTTGGCCCTGTCTGTTCGCGCCTGTCCGCTGCACACACCCCTGCCCTGACTGCCAGAAGGCCCTGGGATCCCGTGGGGGAGTGCCCAGAGGTGGGGTTCCCAGTCCCCAAGGCCTCGGGAATAAGGCCAGGGCGGTACCCGGCGGGGGACACTGGGGGACACCGGGGGACACCGGGTGGCAATGCTACCCGGCTGGGGTAGTCGTTGGGGCCTGGGGGCCCTGGACCACCTGCCTGTACAGATCAGTGGTCTATGGCAGTGCAGGCCCCTTCCGCCCCTCCGGTCCGATGCCTGGCAAACCCCTGTAGCTTACACAGCCTGCCGGACCGGGACTCAGAGTCTGGACAGGGGCACAGGACGGCATGAAGGAGACTGTGTCCTCCTCCTGCCTGCCACCTGGGGACCGTTCCCCGGGGGGCACACATGCCGGTCGCGCCCGCAGGGGTGGGCTGGACTCGGTCACACCTCGCCCTAGGGGGGCCTCCCACGGCTACCTGCCAGCGGTGTGGCCTGCATGCTGCCCACCCCACCTGGGATGCGGTCACATCTCCGCCAGCCAGGCCCTGTCCACTGCCCCCAGGCGCAAAGGCCCCTGTGCGCCCGGTGCCACCCGTCCCCATGGGACCTGTGGCCACGGGGGTGCCTTTGCACCCATCAACCCCATGCCCTACCTGCCCTGGTACCCAGCCCTGGCCCCCTCGCTGCCTGGGGCCTGCTGGACAGGCCCAGCCCTGTGCGCCTTGGTGGGGGGGGTACTTACCAACAGGGGATCCGGCTGTCCGGCGTGATGTCCCGGGCTCTGTGTCAGACCCTGGGGCGGTGGTCGGCCCCTGGTCCTCTCCGCTGGTCTCCGGCTTGGGCCTGGCAAACAGCTCCGGGCTGCTGGCAGTGGCCTCCGCCATGGATGGTGGTGGCGCGGCCGGAGGCCCCCCGACTGACACATCAGAGCCCTGGGCCTCAGTGCCCGACAAGGGGCTCGGATGCCCTCCTGAGTCCAGAGCCTCAGCGGGGTGGCCACTGGGCTCTGGACCCAGGAGGGCGTGGAGCTTGTCGAAGTAGGGGCAGGTGATGTTGCTCCCTGCCCCCTGGGTGGAACCGTGGTCCTGCCGGAGCGTTTTGATTTTGCTCCGGACCTGCTCGAGGCTCCTGGGGTGGCTGGCGGCGGACATCTCCACGGCGATGTCCGCGTATATGTCCCGGTTCCAGTGTGATGACCGGAACCGGGACATGATGTCTGGCCGCTGCCAGACCCCCAGGAGGCACAGGGTGTCCTCCCTGATCCACACTGGGGCCCTGCAGCGCCCCCCAGCGGAGGAGCCTGCCTGGGTGGCCATGTGCCTGTCAGGCAGTGGGCACGCTGGCTGACAGGCACGCCCAGACCGGAACTTCCTGTTCCCCAGGGTGCTGGGCACCCTGGGAGGAAGGTCCGACGGTTGTTTCGAAACAATGTGTTCGCACAGCGTTGTTTCAAAACAACGTTGTTTTGTCCCCGCATGGGGTTTAGGTTGTTTCAACACAACCATGCGTCGTGTGAACAGCTGAATCCTTATTTTGAAACAACCTCCATTGTTTCGAAATAAGGGGGCTGTGTGAACACAGCCATAGAGTTTCCAAGCATATTAAGGGTGACACACAATTCCACCTTTGGTAGGAATGGCTGTTTGAATGGGACAGTAGTTATGTTTCCATTTGGTTCATTTTATTTCATCTGATTGTTCTCATTTTGACAATACAGACTCTAATTATGGCTATGTTAACTACTGAGTGAAAAAGAAATTTAGATGGATAGAGAGATCAAATTTTAAAATACTCTCTGCATTATTCAAATTTCACTATATAAACTCAATTTGCTTTGCTTGGGCAAGGTTAATTATTGGGAACACAAATTATCAAGCACCATTTATCTTCTAACATCATGGGATTAAGCAGATGACTTCCCTAAAATACACTTGGTCATCGAGGAAGGAAGTCTGACACCCAACTTTAATAATTTTAGGTACCCCTCCTGATAACTCCCGATTGACCATCAGGTTTTATATTATATTATATATTATTTATTTGGCAGGTCATAACATAGGACATTTGAATTTTTGTGCACATGGTACTAAAGAAGTTGGTTGCTGTGTGTAAAAGTGAGGTGTCATGTGCATTTAATTCTAGTGCTATATGAAAACATCTGCTTGCTGTGCACAAAACTGAGTATGATATGCAGAAGGTGGGAAAAGGAATTTCTCTGATTGGTCAGATTCATTACATTTAAGACTTTGGTGACCTCTGAGAGCTGCTGTCCTCCCAGTTGGCAGCCCACAGACAGTTGCATGTGTTCTCCCCTGTTCCAGTAGATTCAGATCAAGATTTACCTATTCATCATTCCTACTCTGTGGTTAGTTCTTGTCTTCATCATGATTCCATTCCAGTTGGTTCCTGTCCTCACTGGGTCATGTTTGTTCCCACTAGTCAATTTCTTTCTCATCCTTGATCATCAGTTCCTGCCTCATCCTTGGTTGTCCCTGCAGTCCCCAAATCCTTCCATGTCTACTGGATCTTCATGTGTTCACATCATCCCATCTGTAAGAAACCCAAGAGGCATTGGTTGCAGATTTCCTGATTTATTTGTTATTACCCATAACTGCCACTTCCTTTGGGTTCCTGACCTGGAGGCTCTGATCTCTTATTCTGTGCTATTCTTTAATAAACTGTTTATTGTTTAGCTTTCCTTTCCTTCAGATCCCTTTTGTCCCTCACTGATAGATGCCAGAGTGAACAAGAACTGTAAGAGGTCCATAATATAAATTTTGGATCTGTTGCTTATTTTGGAGTGGGAGGGAGTATAGGCCCATTGGCTGTGGGAGGATGCTCGGATCTGTTTTTGCCTTCCATTCCTGCAACAACACCGTATCAATTTAAAGGTGTTGGGTAAATGGCCATACCATATAAATGCTGACCATGGATTCATGAATGGAGCACTGCTACTCAAAATGCTTCTTGTTGTTCTCCAAAACAGACCAAGCCTATAAGCTTGGTCATTGCACCTCAGGATTACTGTTGGCTTCCCATGATGTGATGACATGACCTTCCAGTGACAATTCTTGGTGATCCCTTGCAATACAGCTGCCATGATGCTGTAAATATGTTTATTTATTGCATGATTTAGAAAAATGTTTCCTCAGTCTCATCCCAAAACACCTCTCCTTTACTCACAGTATATTGATGACATCTTCATCATCTGGCCCCATGGCAGGGATGCTCTTGAAGGGTATGTCCACACGTCTCTTTTATTTTGAAATAACACTGGTTATTTTGAAATAAAAGAGATTAGGTCCACACGACATACTCTTATCTTGAAATGACGGGTTCCGTCATTTCAAAATAAGAGCTGTCATTTTGAAATAGCTTAAAACTTCTTTAAATCAAAACTGCTGTTCTTTTGAAGTGGTTATTTCGAAATAATGCTGTTTGGACATGTTATTTCTAAATAACCATTATTTCGAAGTAACACTTTTGCCCTACTCCTTCCCAGAGTGCCTTCCTTTTAGCCTATATTGGGTAGTGGCATGGCCCAGGGAGGGTGCCATGTTGCCACACCTCCCATGGTGCCCCTCTCTTAAAGTGAAATAGCTAGTCCTGTGCTATGTTCCCTCTAAGCTGTGTGCATGTGCACACGCACACAGGTCATGAAACCTGCACACACAACAAAATACAGCATGCACAAAAAAGTTCAACAGTGCTAATATTTTTATACTAATTTAAGAAGGCAGATTCAAGTAGCATGGTTCAAATAAGGTTTTGTAATTTATAAAATCTTTTCCAATCACCATATAAAAATAAAATTTAGATATTATTTTCATCATACACACTTGCTTCGTTGTGCTCCAAAGTTTGACCACACTCACTGGAGTGCACACAAATTTTGGCACTGATTCCGAAAATTTGCACAAAAGAAATTTTTTATGCACACAGACTATTAAAAATTAGCGGGAACACTGGCTGTGTTTGGACATGCTATTTGGCTTTGAGCTTTTCCCTTAATTCAAATTAACATTTTCTTAATTCGAATTAATGTATTTCAAAATAAGGACTTTATTTTGAAATAATTCATTTTGAAATAATGATGTCCATGTGGACATAGCCGAAGATTTCCGCAGAGATTTCAACAATTTCCACCCCACAATCAAACTGAGCCTGGAATATTCCACACAGGAGATCCACTTTCTGGACACTACAGTACAAATTAGGGATGGACACATCAACACCACTCTATACCGAAAACCTACTGATCGGTATAGTTATCTACATCCCTTGAGCTTCCATCTTAAACACACCACACAATCCACTGTCTACAGCCAAGTCCTAAGATATAACCGCATTTACTCTGATCCCTCAGACAGAGACAGATATCTTCAGGATCTCTATCAAGCTTTCTTAAAACTACAGTACCCCCCTGGAGAAGTAAAGAAACAGATTGACAGGGCCAGATGGGTACCCCTCAGTCAACTACTAGAGGAAAGGCCCAAAAAAGAAAACAATAGAACACCACTGGTCACCCCATACAACCCTCAAGTCAGACCTCTACAACAGATCATTAAGGACCTTCAGCCTATTTTAAAAGATGACCCCTCACTCTCTCTAGACTTGGGAGACAGACCTCTCCTCACCTACAGACAACCCCCAAACCTTAAACAGATACTCACCAGCAACTACAGACCTAACAACAGTAACATTAAAGCAGGCACATATCCCTGCAACAAACCACGCTGCCAACTCTGTCCACATATCTGCACAAAAGACACCATTATAGAACCTAAGCAAGGCAGCTACTCCATCAAAGGGTCCTTCACCTGCTTATCCACTAATGTGATTTATGCCATCATATGCCAGAAATGCCTCCACGCCTTATACATTGGACAAACAGGACAGACCCTACGCAGAAGGCTTAATGCTCATAAAACTGATATCAGAAATCATAACACAAAAAAAACCAGTTGCTGAGCACTTCCATCTTCCTAATCACTCTATTGATGATTTGTTAATGATGGTCATCAAGAAAATCAATGGGACATCAAGACTTCAAAGAGAAACAGCTGAAATTGAATTAATATGCAAATTAAACTGTGTCAAAGCAGGACTGAATCATGACTATGGATTCTTTTCACATTATAACAGGTAATTTGACTTCACCCTCCCTCTATATGTTGTTTCCTAAAGTTTGAAACCTTACAAATGCTCTGATTTGCTATTGCAGTATGACCTGATCCCATGTCTTACATTCCCCTGCATTTATTTTCATCCAATTCTGTAAGTTCCCCCTTCTTCAAAGCATCTGACAAAGTGGAATATTCTTCCACGAAAGCTCATGTGATAAATAAATCTGTTAGTCTTGAAGTGCCACAAGACTCCTTGCTTTTTTTGCTTTACTGGACTAACATGGCTGCCCCTTTGGAACGTAAATATGTTTGTTACCTATTTCTTCCACATTGAGCTTGCAACCTGAACCACCATGGCAAGTCTCCAAGACAATGATGTTCAGACTATGAGTAGCTGGTGGTCTTAGTCTTCCAGTGATGTATCTGACTTGTCATCCCTTTGTTAGACCATTTGTTCAGCTTTCTAACTCCTTCCTTAGGTTGTCCCATCAAGGGGTCTTGGTTTTCGTCACAGTATTGTGTTTGGGACTCAAAAGGAAATAGCTAGCAAAATAAATAGCTTGCAGCTATAATTTGACTCAGGAACAAACTGAGTCACTTTTAAAGAAATCAGGGATAGGTGCTTGGTTCAGCCTAGCCCCCTCGGCCATGATACCAGGTGGGAGCATAGACAACCGGACACCATCTTTACCCACCTCAGGTAAATATATGGGTGCTAGAGACATAGCACTAGTCTTCACTGCTGATGGCAAATTCACCACTGTCAGTTTGAACTTTTTGGTTTGATCGAGGTGTCTACGAAGGCCTGCTCAGTCAATTGGAAAGCCAATCTTTTAACACCACCCTGGCAAGTGGGGTAGCACTGTGTTGAATAGAGACCCCTCCCTTCTACTCAGAGCAGTGATAGGAGGGTGATAGGCAGTCAAACTCAGATATACAATTTATTTTAAGTAACTTGCTTAACTCCATTTGACTGCTGCCAAAAAGCACAAGCAGTATAGAGCTGCCAGTACACAGAGCTGTTAGTCAAAGTGAAATGAGATTGACAGAACTACAATAGATGTTCCTTGAAGCTAGGTTAGTCTGGTCAGAGTTCCTTCTGTGTAAGGAGTAGTGGAGCAAGCATAGACTCTGTTATGATTGATAAATTCTAGAGGGGTAGCCATGTTAGTCCGTATATAGCAAAAACAATGAAAGTCCTTTTGCACCTTAAAGACTAACAAATTTCTTTGGACATCAGCTTTTGTGGGCTGCAACCCACTTCATCAGATACAGCCCATGAAAGTTTATGCCCGAAGAAATTTGTTAGTCTTTAAAGTGCCATGGGACTTTCGTTGTTTCTGTTATAACTACGCTTCTTTAACAAATTTTGGCTTTGCCTTTGTAGATTGGAGTCTTTTGTGCATGGCTAAGCAATTTGCTAGTGGGATCTGATGGAAGGTAGTCCTTGCAAGAGCATTACATAAATAGCCAAAGAAAGTAGGCCTGAGTTGGATGAAGTATCTCAGCCACTAAATCTTAGTGTGGTTGAGGGGCAAGAGGACGTCACTTACATGAATTCTGAAAAGCCAACCTTTGGTGGCTGGCGGAAGCTTAACTGTGAAGCCCACACTCTCAGTATGAGAGATGGCATGTTTTAACATCACTATGTACAAGTGCTTGTCCTGGTAACCCATAAGGAGGTCCTAGGATTCCTCCATTGCAATCATCGGGGAAAGAATTAGGCCATGCTCCATTCCCAACAGTTATTTTTTCAAGGACAATATGCCCTCCAGCCTTATTGTGATTAATACAGCTGTGGTCAAGCTAGGCATATTTCCCTAAATCATTCTGTGCATATCTTCCTCAAACCATGTCCTTGGCAAATTATGTATAATTGGTCAGTAAGGCTCTCTCTGTGCTGTTTAATCTGCTGTTCACTGATTTGCTGTTTATCAGCACTGGTGTGGTATTTTGTTATTTCATAAGGTTTTTTTTTAAATATTATGCTGTCTTTTAAATAACAGTATTTAAATAGCATTTATGTAGTCAGGGTCTATTCCTATTTATAGTGTTTCAGTTCTTTGATTTATCATGATTTTAAGGATTATGGTTAAATGTTGGAGCAAAAACAAAGCTGCAAAGTATGTTATCTTGACGAATATTTAGGGCCAGATGGTGCATTGATGGCACTATCGTGCATTAGGGGAAGAGCAGACTGCCTAGAGGGATTTCCAGGAAAAACTATGGCTCCACAGTGTGCAGACGATTTTTTTTTTTTTTTGTGATACACTGTCAGATGGAACAGTTTGAGATTGCTAGGATTTTGCTGGGGGCATCCCATACCAGGGTAAGGCACTCAGATTTCGCTGTGCTTTGCCTGATATCAGATCAACAGAATTATTCTGTCCGCACTGTTATATACCCTTATAAGAGCATAATCTGACCCTTAATAATGTTTAATCCTAGAGCATTAAAATTACATCTCACCACAGAAGACATCCTGTTCTGAAGGGTGAATTCTATTGAATAACCATGAGTTCCTGTAAAAGAGCACCTCTCTTACTAAATGACAGGTGGAGTTTTAACAATCCAGAATGGTAATATTGTAAATATATTCTATCACATACGTCTGATCAGTTATGACATTTGATAGGGACACAATATCACATCCTTTGTGAACAGACAAGGGGAATAGTTATACTTGTCACAACTTTTTGCTAAGAATGCACTGTTTGTAATTTTCAAATAGCAATTTTACACAGTGTAGCTACCTGTGACAAAGTTTTCACTGAGGATGAGACATTATATAATCTCAAATGGCATCGTTTAACATACAATATTTGACAGATCTGTATTAATAGCATGAACAGAAATATAACGTTTTGGAATATGTTGTTATTATATCCTGAAACTGTCCATCACTTATCCTAATCAAGTTTCACTTTACCTCATGTATGACCTTATTTTTTCCACAGTTTCTGAGTACTGCAGTTGTTCCAGATCCATGAACTAAATTTAATACTTCATGAAAGGTCAATCTGTATTTCTATAGGCCATTAATTTGAAAATGCTATGCATGTTTGGGTAGGCTTTTCAGAAGAACTCTCCTAGAATTTTCACTGCACCTAAGTACAAAGTACAGCACTGTGGTTTCAATTTCAGTACTGAAATCTCCATGATAAAATTACTATTGCAACATTTGTTAGTTTGATTAAAAATGTAGCATTGGTGTATTGATCTGCCATATCTTCCCATGAAAAGATCTGTTCTTTACAGATCACCAGTACTTTGAAGTCTAATTAATCTCCCACTCCCGCTCTGATACCAGGAATGCATAAAAGATGAGGATGTAAATTATAAACAACAAAAAGAGCTGGGGTAAGGCCAAACAACAGTCAGTAGGTTCAGGCCTTCAACCCCGGCTGGGGTAAGGCAAACAACCCGTGGCTCGGCTGGTGGCAAGGGAGGGAAGGGGAATGCAGGCCCGCCCGCTCCACTGCGTTCCAGCCCAGGGCCCTAGCAGTGGCCACATGGCAGGCCACTGTGTCAGTGGGGCTCCCGCCGAAACACACTGACTTACAGTCGTCCCTGGGCTACTTCCTTCCCTTACCTGGCGAGGCCTGGGGTACGCTGTCCTCGTGATCCTCTGGATAGGACCCCCAGGGCATCCACGTCAGACCCTCGCTATCCTAGGGAGGCAAGGATGAAAGCTCGGCCTCCTCAGCCAACGGCAGCTCCTCCGGGTCGCATGAGTCCGGAAGGGCGGGCTCGCTGTCCTCAGCAGAGGGGAGCTCCTCCAGGTCCTCCCCAGCGTCAGGCTGGTCCACAGGACTCAGGCTCTCTGCAGAGGGAAGCTCGTCAAGATCCTCCTCAGGAGGAGTCTTCTCCAGGGGTACAGTTGACCAAGGTTCCTTGCTACACTCCCCCCCAAGACCGGCTCTTGGGGTCCAGAGCTGGTAGCAGTCTTTTTGCCTATACGGGATAATGCATCTGCGTTGGTATGGTGTTTACCTGCGCGATGCTGGATTGTATAGTTGTATGGTTGGAGGGCTAGGTACCATCGCAACAGACGGGAGTTCGTATCTTTCAGTTGCTGGTGCCACCGAAGGGCTGCGTGATCTGTAATGATGGTGACGGTGTTCCCCAAGAGGTAATAGCGTAGGGCTTCTACTGCCGGGTTCCTGTACGAACAATTGTCCCTGGCGGCATCTGAATATTATGCTGGGTTCGGTTCGTTTGTCCCGGCATGGCCGTAAATGTGGTTGCGAAGGCTTCGAGTAACCGTTGTGCCTGGTCTCGTTGTTGGGGTGTGAGTTCCGGACCGAGGTGGGGGCTTCCTTCTTCCTCTGGGCGTGGGACCTGGGGCCCCAGTTCTGGGTCAGGAGGGTAGGGGGCGATAAATAGGTCTTCCCGCTCTTTCCAGGGTTTGAGCAGGTTAATATGATAGACCTGCCTCTTCCGACGACGGTCCGGCTGTCGTATCTCGTAGTTGACCGGCCCCACCTGCCGGATCACTTCATAGGGGCCCTGCCACCAGGCCAGCAGCTTGGACTCCGAAGAGGGCAATAATACTAAGACTCGGTCCCCCAGGGTGAAGCTCCGAAGCTGGGTATTTCTATTATACGCTTGGGCTTGCTCTTGCTGGGCCTTCTGAAGGTTCTGGCGGGCTAACTGCCTGACCTGCTGCAGACTTTCCCTTAGTTTGGTTACGTATTGTAGAAGACCTTGCGAGGGCGAGGGGGCTTGCTCCCACGTTTCGCGAACCAGGTCGAGAACTCCCTGAGGTCGCCTGCCATAGAGGAGTTCGAAGGGAGAAAATTGTGTGGAAGAGTGGGGGACCTCCCGTATAGCCATTAAGAGAGGTGGGATGAGTTGGTCCCACCGTCTTAGTTCTTCAGGGGAGAACCTTCTCAGCATCCCCTTCAACGTTCGGTTAAAGCGTTCCACCAACCCATCCGTCTGCGGGTGGTAGACTGAAGTCCGAATCTTCCAGACCCCCAGGATATCGCACACTTCTCGTAGAAGCCTCGAGGTAAAATTAGTGCCTTGATCAGTTAAAAGCTCTTGTGGTAGGCCTACTCTGGCGAAAATCTTTAACTCCCCTGCAATTGTGCAGGCTGCAGTATTGCGGAGGGGCACCACCTCGGGAAAGCACGTTGCATAATCCACTAGCACCAATAGGTAGCAATAGCCGGAGGTGCTCGCTGCCAGCGGTCCTGCCAAATCTACTGCGACCCACTCGAAGGGTTTTTGTACCAGCGGGAGCGGGACAAGGGGGGCCCGTGGTACCGCGGCGGGGTTAGTCTTCTGGCAGTCTGGGCAGGAAGTACAGTATCTGCGCACGTCCTCATGAATGCCTGGCCAATAGAACTGGGCAATAACCTGGGCAAGGGTCTTGTCTCTGCCTAAATGGCCCGCCGCGGGAATGTCATGGGCCAGACGCAGCACAGCCCTCCGGTGTATTTTGGGGACTAGCAACTGGGCAAGCTCTCGTTTGGTCTGGGGGTCTAGGTCGACTTGGTAGAGGCGGTCCCGCCAGAGCTCGAACCGGGCCCACGTCCGGTCTCCTTGGGGTTTAGTTGGGACCCTATCCACGGCTGTCACCTGCTCATAAGCTCAACGTAGGGTTTTGTCTTCCCGTTGGTCATGACAAAAGTCCATATTAGGGTTGCCCAGGGGGTCAGGAGGGTCTGTCAAAGCCGGGGCCGCCCTCCCCGGTTCTCCTCGTGCGGTTGGAGGGTCATTAGGTGGGCATAACGGGTCCGACTTCTCCAATTCTCCCAGCGCGGCCCCAGGCTCCCCTGGGCATGCTGTCTTCTGCAGGAGGAGTCCAAACTCCAGCCAGTCTCTCCCAAGAATCACCGGGTATGGTAGGCGATCGGCTAGCCCCACGCTCAGGCAATACACCATTCTGTCAATCGCCAGCCGGACCGGCACCATGGGGTAGGACCTCAGATCCCCATGGATGCACCGTAACTTGACTTGTCCGCCGCTCCCAGCAGCTTCAGGCACCAGTCCTTTTCGAACCAAGGTTTGGCTGCATCCTGAGTCCAACAGGGCCTCCAACTCCTGGCCCGCAAGAGCTGCTCGCATTGTTAGTTTGGGTCCCTCTCCGGTCTGGGACCGACCCTCGCCCACATATACACTCCCAAAGAGGGACTTGCCACACGGACATTGCCGCCAGAGATGTCCATACCAGCCACAACTGAAACAGGGTCCCACATGGTTGGGCTCCACAGGTCGGGGGTTTGAGGCCATACCTCGGGAGTGTCTCGGCTGCGTGGAGAGGTTCCCCCTGAGGCGTTTGTGCTCGGTCCTTGCAGCTTGTCATCCTGAGCCCTGTGCCCGCTCTCTCAGGGGTTCTGTCCCCCGCAGCCCGGCTTGGCTCGAGTGGGTACTGGCCGGCGGGGCCGGTCCGTCCGCAGCCATAAAACTCTCCATTAGCCTTACGGCCTGCTCGAGGGTAGCGGGCTGGTGTCGCCTCACCCAAGCCCGCCCCTGCGAGGGGAGGGCATGCAGGAACTGTTCAAGGGCCACTTGCTCCACTATCTCTGGGCCTGACCGGCTCTCCGCTCTTAACCACCGAGTGGCCGCTTCCTTCAGCTGCTGGGCGAAGGCCCGTGACCGGGTGTCAGGTTTGTACACTGCGTTCCGCAACCGGCATCGGAACGTCTCAGGACTCACGTCTAGGGCGTCAAACACGGCCGCCTTTACTTTGTCATAATCCTGGGCCTCCTCTTCTGGCAAGCCCCGGTAGGCCATCTGAGCCACGCCTGTCAGACAGGGGGCCAGTATCATGGCCCACTGGTGCTGCAGCCAGTTTGCCATCCCGGCCACCCTTTCGAAGGTGGCGAGGAAAGCTTCCGGGTCGTCCTCCGGACCCATCTTGGTTAAGCGAAGCGGGGCCATTGGAGACCCGGGCCCGGAGATCGCTGGGCCAGCTGATGGCGCCGGGGCGGACTGTGGGCTCCACAATTCTCTCAGCAGCTCTCGCTGTTGCTCCACCTGCTGTGCACCCATCTCCTTAATCATCTGCTGGTGTTGTGCCCCTAAGTCTACCAACAGCTCCCTCTGCGTCTTAGCCCACCAGGTCATAAATTTGTTGGGATCCATCCTTCTCTATGCTCCCCTTATGTCGGGGGGGGGGGGGATCTGTGCCTGCACTCTCCACCAAGTGTTGTCAGGTCCTCGCCTTGTCAGGGCGAGGCAAACAAACAGTCAGTCGGTTCAGGCCTTCAACCCCTGCTGGGGTAAGGCAAACAACCCGTGGCTCGGCTGGTAGCAGGGGAGGGAAGGGGAACACAGACCCGCCCGCTCCACTGCGTTCCAGCCCAGGGCCCTAGCAGTGGCCACATGGCAGGCCACTGTGTCAGTGGGGCTCCCGCCGAAACACACTGACTTACAGTTGTCCCTGGGCTACTTCCTTCCCTTACCTGGCGAGGCCTGGGGTACGCTGTCCTCGTGATCCTCCGGATAGGACCCCCAGGGCATCCCCGTCAGGCCCTCGCTATCCTCTGGAGGCAAGGATGGAAGCTCGGCCTCCTCAGCCAACGGCAGCTCCTCCAGGTCGCACAAGTCCGGAAGGGCGGGCTCACTGTCCTCAGCAGAGGGGAGCTCCTCCAGGTCCTCCCCAGCGTCAGGCTGGCCCACAGGGCTCAGGCTCTCTGCAGAGGGGAGCTCGTCAAGATCCTCCCCGGGAGGAGTCTTCTCCAGGGGTACAGTCAACCAAGGTTCCTCACCCTGACCCTTCGCGGGTGGGGAGTCTGGTCACCTGTCAGTTTCCTCTCTTCCCGGTGGAGGGAGGTCTGCCAGGAGTCGCAGCCGCCTCCCTCTGGGTTCCCCCCATGGCTGCCTGGTCCATTCCCTTTTATAGTCCTCCTGCTCCCGGTGCCCTCCCCTTGGGTTCTGGCCCCAGCTGCTCTGCTGGGTCTCCTCTGGCCAGTAGGGGGAGTGCGGGCACTCAGCTGCCTCTCGGCAGCTGCCTAACTGCTCCCCTCTGCTACAATATACTATTTGGCAAAGCTCATCTTTATTTGTTCAGACTCCTTTCACTCTTCAAGCTGCCTGTGATTGATGTCAGATTTAAGATTCTACATATTTTTACACAAGAAAATGCCTAGATTCTCCATTCCATACCAGTCTGGTTTTGTATCTTACAGAATTGCAACATCTCTTGAAATCCTGGATTTTGTTAATTTATTCACAGGCATTCTTGGCAAGGACGTATTCAGATTGCAACTTGCACGGTTAAATGTGTTGCGTGAATCTTTAGCGATTGTTTTTGTTGAATTCAAATTAATTCTAATTTAACAAGATGGGAGATTGTAGGACTCAAGTCCCAGAATCAGGCACAACAGAATCAAAGCTATCAGCTTCCATATCTGTTTGGGGAGCCTGATGTGCACCACAAAGATACTCATACCAAGGGCAGAACAAAGCTTTAACCACTTTTACTAGCACTGTAGAAAAGCTCCAAGCCACATAAAAAGATGATAAAAATACAGAGTTAAGGTGATATCTCCAGGGGCGTCGCTGCCCTGAGGAATGACCGAGGGCACCGGCCCAGGCCCTACCCCCTGGCTCCAGACCCCACCTCCTGCCTGCAGGCCACGCCTCCAGTCAGGGACAGGGCAGGGACCGGCAGCCGCGGCCGCGGGGTCACCCGGCCTTTGAAGGGGCTGGAAGCAGCCGCTACTGCTGCAGGCAGCCTAGGCCTCAGATCCCCTGCCGGGGACAGGCCCAGGAGTGGCAGCTGTGGCCGCGGGCGGCTGGGTCCCAGATCTCTGGCCCGATCTGGCCGAAGACCAGGAGAGGCGGGGCCTCACCAGGACCCGGGGCACTGGTGCCGGCATTCGGGACACAGGTCTTGTGTGCCAGGTGCCAACGATGCCCCTGGATATCTCGTACCATTCTTTACATATATGCTTACATACTCACGACCTTCCTCGAGGATCTGGTGGTGAAAGACAAAGACCCTTCTATCCCTAGCAATGAGTCCACTGATCTAGATACAGATCTGCTGACAGCACCTTTTAAATGATGCATAGGCCTATTGTAGGGCCTAGGTGTTGCCATGAATACTCATTCAAGGGTCCACCCTCCGTTGTCCATATCTGACTTCCTCATTCTAATTAGGTTAGATCTCTTTTTATCCTATAGATTGGTATATTAATAATTTTAGTGTATTAGTACAGATGTCAATTCAATGCCAGGGCAAGTTCATGCCAATAGTTTATCCTAAAATACCAAGCCTGGTATCAGCTCTGTATCCCTGTGGTTACCTGGTAGTATTTTAGACAAACCCCTTCTTAAGCACACTTTTCCCAAAACTCATAGTGAATGTTGGCCATTTATCTATGCCAGAGTTCACAGGCCTCTAAGGATTTTGCTAATTTATACTTTATGCTAAGTGCTTAAGCTAATGTCTTACAGGATACAGGTCTGTAGGTTTCTTAGGGTATTGCCAAGTAAAATAAAAAGTTATAGCTAGCTCTGGCTATGTCTACTCTACAGGACTTTATTAAGCCATCTTAATAAGGTCTACTTTAAGCCAGTTTAAAGGAGACTTTATTAAGCCAGCTTAGAGTGGCCACACTCAAAAATGCCAGGAGACTGCCCACATCCACACTGACAGCTGTTAGGTCGCCCTAGGAGTGGTGCATTGTGGGTAGCTGGCCCACAGTACACCACAGCAGAGGTGCCCCTCTCTCCCAGCCACTCCTTTACTACAGGAAGTAAGTGACCACACCACCCTCCATACTGTGTGTGGCAATAGAGAACCCCGAGAGGCCAGAGAGCCTGATGTAGCCCAGCAATGTGCCAGCACAGCACTCCACCCCCTCCCTGCATTGCCCAGACTCCTCTGGCTCTGGACCAGGTGCCGCAGGGCAACTGCCAGCACAGGGGCAAGGTGCAGCAGTTGTTAAGATGCAAACAGCAGGACACAGCACATAGAGGAAGACATTTTTCAGCTTTGCTTTAGTGTTTACGTACACCATAAACTGGTTATTTTTTATAAGAGTGACACCTACAATGGACTTAGTCTTGCAAACATTTACCTAGGTCAATGGAGCTATGCACATAAACAAAGTTAAATATTTGCACGTGTGTTTGCAGATCCATATAGTCTCCAATGAGAAGCAGCTCCATTTCTTTATAAAATTTGGTGTAGAAACAAACTTACACTACTTGAAAAATCAAATACGTGCATATACACAATACATGGTCTTCTACTACAGTTTTCACAATGTACTATACTCAGAGGCCTGATCCAAAGCCAAGTAAAGTGAATGCAAAAGCTCCCAGTAAGTTCACTGGGCTTTGGATCCATCTCAAGGTGCTGAACTGAAGCTATTACAGATGGTGAAGCATATCTACCTCAATAGCTATACCCCAGCACAGTCTGATAAAGCCACTATTAAGTTTATTTGAATGTGGTGAGCAATCACAGGTCTTTTTATAAGACATATGTTTTATCAGGGAAACAAACAAGGAGTCTTGTTGCACTTATAAAGACTAATAAATTTATTTATTGCATTAGCTTTCATTAATTTGTTAGTCTTTAAAAATGCCACAAGTCTTCTTGTTTGTTTTGCTGAACTAGACTGACCAGGCTACCCCTTTGGAACTTTTATTAGGGGGAGTTCTTAGCTTTATAACATGCAGAAAATACAGACCTTCCCCGTCCAAAAAATAATGAAACTAAAAGCTATAAGTAGATAAAAGAAAAGCTGATACTAAAGCTCTACCAATGTAAATACTTAATTATAATAATTAATAATAACACAGTAAATTACTCCAGTTCCTAAGCAATGCTGCAAAGCTCCCAAGAGAATAAGTATTCACAATATATGATGGAGGGAAGAAATTACTATAATATTATTCAGATTAAGCTGATTGATTATTAAGGTCCTGGTCCTGCAATAAACTCCTAGGAGCTACCCTGAGTGGAGTTCATTGAAAGAGGGAGGCCAAATTGCATACAGATATCCTGTGTGATAGTAAACACAATTAACAGTGTCCCTGTATCATCTTCAGGGCTGGAATAACGTATGCATAAAACAGAGAGGGAAAAAGGGAAATAAGATTAAATGGGTGAGACAACAGAAAATTCCTAATATAATCATTATCTAAAGCAAGTGAAATATTCATGTCTTCCCACAACTGGTTTTCCCAAGCTCTCTGGCTGAAGGGCAGTAAGGCAACATCGTAATCTAAAAAACAAACTTGCCCTCTGGAGAATAGCCAGAAATTTGCACAGAATTCTGTACAGGCAATAGATCCACATGCAGGCCTAAATCAATATAACCTTTTTGTCTCAATTTCCAGCACATCTTGACATATCACCAGCTGCTCTGGCGTCAGTACAAAATGTCAAGCACTATTTGTGAAATGGATTTATAGTTAGGAAATTTAAACTTCAAAATTTGGAGGCCATAAGTGAGAACCTCACTCATGGCAGGAGGTCATTAGGCAGCATGAAGCAGCCTCCCAGTTTCCAGAGGAGTCTGAACATTTGATTTCAAGAATTGTCTCTGAAATCCTGTCTAACTTTGACTCCAAAGAAGAATCTCCTTCAACATCCCCTGTGAATCCTAGAACATATAATCACTCTCTTGCTTATATTTGTTACAGTCTATTTTTGGGCAAAGGAGTGCTTTTTACTTTATTAAAACTCCCCACAGAACCTTTGAACTACTGAACTGAGTTTTAAAAGCTCTGGTTCTTTTGATAGATAAGAGCTTTCCCAAGTGTTTCAGTCTTCTGTTCAAGCTTAATTATTGATAGGAAAAGAATCAAATTCTAGTGCCTGTATTGCCTGCAGAATAGTGTCCAAATAAGTCTCATCCTTTTCAGCATCCAGGGGATTGTACTAAAATTGGTTCCCCTGCCAAGAAAAATTGAAGTTCAAAAATCCAAGACAGCAGCAGCAGCAAACACAATTTATGGAAAAAGAAAAAAATGCACATGAAGGAGAGGTGGATTGGAAAATAAAGGGAACTCATAGGACACAGACAGCTGATAAAAATCAAAAGAAAACCACAAAAATGTAACCAAAATGTAAAGGAAGCTATTGAAAATGGAGCCAGTTCCCTGACTGATAAACAAGGAGTCCTGTGGCACTCTTAGGCTACGTCTACACTGGCAAGTTAGTTCGACTTAAGGAAGCTTAATTCAAACTAACTTTTTAGCTGTCAACATCAGTCCTTAGTTCAAACTAAGGAACACTTAGTTCACCGGTGCTTAGTTCAAACTAAGTCTGGTGGAGACCAGGACTAACCCTTAGTATGACCATAGTAAGTTTGAACCAAGGGCAGTTAGTGTTAGTTCAAACTAACAAAGTGTACTAGTTAGTAGTTAGTTTGAACTAGTCCATGTTGTTAATTTGAACTAATAAGTTCAAGGTTAGTTTGAACGAACCTTGCACTTATTAGTTTGAACTAACAAGTTCGAACTAACTGTTCCTGATGTAGACATAGCCTTAAAGACTAACAAAAGTCTGTTTGTTTTGCTGAACTAGACTAACACAACTATCCTTCTGGAACTTCTCCCATCGATGGCTCTTTCAGAGGTAGTCCTGAAATGAAAACGAGACACTGAAGGTTGTTCTTCTGTCCTAATCTATCTGCTCTTCCCCCACCTCAACTTTTTAAAAAGTGAGGTTGTTATTTTCATTTAACACTATGGATTTAGGCCTTACAGCTACTACCATGGCAACCAGCTGCATGCACACTGTACAGGTGACCCATGGATTCCCACCTATGGAACGTGTGCACTCTGTCGCAGGTGTGTGGGGAAAGGCTTTCCCAGTCAGCACTGCGATTCCTTGTGCTGCATTTTTGGTTGCTAGCACTAGTGGTTATAAATCATGTTTATTACAGCAATGCCTAAGAGACAACCAAGAAAGAAGCCATATTGTGCTAGGCACTGTGCAAACACTGAGTAGCAGATAGTCTGTGCCCGTAAGAGCTTACAATCTAAAGGTATATCTACATGTGCATAAAACACCGGTGGTTGGCCTGGGTAAGCTGACTTGGGCTCTCAGTGCTCAAGGTCCAGGGCTGAAAAATTGCTGTGTGATATTAGGGCTCAAGCTGGAGCCCCAACTCTGTGAGGATATCTACACAGCAATTTTCAACTCTGCACCGAGCCTTGCGAGCCTCAGTTAGCTGACCAGTCATCCAGGGCCAGCTGCAGAAGTGCTGCAGGGCTTTTATCCCTGTGAAGCGGCACCTTTAACAGACACAGTGTAGCAGAAGAGGTAGAACACACAAACAGAGTGTGACAGTCCATAGTCCTATGTTCACTCCTTTTAGAGGACTGTGATAAACTTCATACAACGTATGCCTTCTGTGGTGTCAAGCGAATGGCATGTTGGTTCCATGATTCCATGCATGGAAAGCACAGGGAAGGGAAGCAGGTGAGGAGAACAGGATGAGACAAGAGGGGAATGAAGTAGAGGTGAACAGACTATGGAAGAGGGGGAGCTAAGGGGAAAGGATTGGCACAAACAGTGAATCAGCATAGGGCAGAGGAGGTCCAGTCACAACTGCGGAAAAGTCTTTGGATCTCTGCAGATCCCAGCTTTGGCTGCTTCTGCACTACCAGCTGGAGTGCCAGGCTATTTTATTTGTTCTGAAGAGTCACATGACAGTGGAAAGGAAGAAAGCACCATCTATGTCCCTAATGCCCCAGGGTGGGGTGCATCTCTGCTGTGAAGTCCTGGCTGGCTCCAGGGTGGTTCTGGAGGATGGATGGCCCTTATGGGCCCCGGTTGTACACTCTTGTCCCAGGGCAGAGTTCCTTAAACTTGCTGCTCCTGCTTTTACTGGCTGGTTGGTGTTTCTGGACAGTTTGCTGCAGCTTTTAACAGTGTTTGAGTCAGGTATTTTTAAATGTTTTATCTTGCCAAGTCTGAACAGGTGTGTGTGGGGCAGGGGCATGCTGGAAATGTCAACCTTTGCTCTTGAGAAAGGCAGAGGGGTGGTCTCATCTCATCAAAGAAGCAGTTGGAAGCAGATGGGAGCCCAGGCTGTCTTGACTGGGTTCATGGGAGCACTCGTGGGGACTGGGACAGGAGAGGAGAGAGCAGACGTGCGAGCAGCTGTTACTCTCAACAATGCTGGCTCAGTGTGTGTGCATAGAGTAGCATTGAAGTGGAGCGGCCATGAGCACTGCATTCATTCTATCTGGGAAATCAAAACAGGCTATTACAAAACTACATTAATGCAGTGTTCATATGCACAGGAACTGTAATCCAGCCACATTACCAATGCCTCACATAGGTCACCACACGTACAGGTAAATATATTACCTATAGGATCTTAAAGTGACCTGTTCACATGTTAAATTCATTGGTATCATTGATACAGTAGCATAGCTGTTTAAGTCCCCTCTCCATAGAATTTACAATTTAAAGGGACAGCCTGGTATTGTAAAGAACGCGTAACAGCAAATATAAAAGTGGGATATGGCATTTTAAAAGTAGAATGCTTCAGAGAACAGTATGACATATAGTTTTTAACACTCTGGAAGTACTATTAGCACCTGGGGGGAGATTTTTCAAGGGCATTGGAAGTCATTGAAAATCACCCTTACATAATTAAGTGTTGAGATTTGCATTTAAAGCAGGACTAAAATCCCTCTGCGACACACTTTAATGGTTAAATCTATTCTTTGAGTCTGGCACAGTAATCCTCAGAGGACAATTGAATTTGCCATGTCATTTTAAAAGAAAAATATTTACTAACTCTTGTAAAAGAAATATTTAAAAATGCCCACCTCTTCAAATTTTGCAGCAGTCAGCTAACATTTATTTGGGTTCCTGTAGCTAGGAACTACAATGTTCACAGACTTTAAACTTCTCCCAAATACATGCACATGTATGTATTTCTGATGTCATCTTTTACCAGTCGGGCCTCTTGGAAATTTAAATGCACAAAGACTTCCTCCTTATTCAAGGAATCCTTTTGAATTTCACCAGGATTCTTTGATGGAAATTCCATTTTCAATTAAAATGGGTAGGCTCTGAAAATCTGTAAGTCATCAGGATTTTCTCACCAGCTCTGACATGTCTCCCCAGGCTGATGCCTCTGCTCCCCAGTCCAGTAAGCAGCAGCCAGCAGCTTGGAGAAACCAGTGTCTCTCTGAGATGATGCCTTGCCTGAGGGGTTCCCTGCAGTGCTCTGCAGAGCAAGAGGCAGCAGTGTTGAGGAAACATTTCAAGTACAGGTACTTCAGCAGCGAGCCACTGAGCTCCCCATACCACAGACTGACCACACTGCACCACTCCATTCATTCCAACCAAAAACCTCTTCCCCAAATTAAACAAGGAGTCCTGTGGCACTTAAAGACTAACAAATTTATTTATTGCATGAGCTTTCATGGGAGAAAAAAAAGCTCATGCAATAAATAAAATTTGTTAGTCTTTAAGCATCACAGGACTCCTTGTCTGTTTTACTGAACTAGACTAACATGGCTGCCCCTTTGGAACTTTCTCCAAATTATGCAGCCATACACAAACGTGACCCCTAACTCAGTGGTCCGCAAACTTTTCCTCTCATGCTCTACCCCTTAGTGGTAATGCAATGCATCCTCACCATAGACGCTGGAACTAAGGGTACAGAAGGGTGCTGCTGCACCCCCTGGTGTGAAGTTTCCATTATATATAGGATTTACAGTTCAGTTCATTGGTGCTCAGCACTCCTACTATAAACATTTTTCCAGAAATTCTGGTCTCCCCCCACCTGGCCAAGAAGTGAGTTCCGGTGGAGGGCAGGGGACAGAAGTCAAGTGTGAGGATTGGGATCAAAAGCCAAGAGCAGGGGGTCATGGGTCAAGAGTGGGGCTGGGTGGTGCTCCCTCCCTGCTCCCTCATGGATGGTGACCCCACCATGCCCTCCCTCCCATGTTTCTCTGTGCCCTTCTCTGGGGCCATACTCCTAATACCTCTGTCCTTCCCTTACCCTCACATACACCCTAAAGTAGATCCTCGTAGAACCAAAGATGAGGGGTACATTATAAGAAGAAGCGGGGAGAGGCAAGG
Organism: Podocnemis expansa; assembly: GCA_007922195.1. Lineage (NCBI taxonomy): Eukaryota > Metazoa > Chordata > Testudines > Podocnemididae > Podocnemis > Podocnemis expansa. The sequence goes on from ML681979.1 coordinate 24,750,572, forward strand.
AGGGATTTGAAGAGGGAATCTGGAGCATGGAAATGTCGAGAGCTGGGTATTGTTGGGGGAGCATGGGGAAAATGGAACTTGAGCTGGGAAGGCTGAGCTGGGGGAGAACATTGTTTTATTCTAAAATCCAAAGATATGGCTTCAAATTGTAAGTATGCCAGGCAAAATGAGGTCAAGGTAGCATTGTTGTACAATAAGCTGTGCTTCTAAGGCACACATCAGTAGATGTATAAATCAGTTCATGTTCATATAACAAGGTTCTGGAAGGAATATTTGCTTTTTCATCCTCACATGAAACTCTTGAATGTTAGAGGGAGCTACATTTTGCATTAAGGATCCACTTCTGCATTCCCTACCCATTCCAATTTTCCATGTATTCCTCTGTGTTTAATGAGTCCATAATAAGTGACTGGCAGTTTAGTATTCCTTCAATAGCATGTGCATTCATGCATGAATGAAAGTATTTTTCTAATCAATTAGTTGAGTTTATTATTAACCTTCATTTCTGTATTTTCTGTTACTTTACTATGGTATTTTAATTGTATTTCCACTTCAGTAATGGCTTCTTAATAGTCAGTTTCCTTACACAGACTGCCTCTGTGTGAGCAGCAGGATTTTCTTAATGATTCTAGTACAAAATTCCTTTCTGTACTAGTCCATCTTTTCTCTGCCTGTTCCTGTATTATTAATCTCTAAGAGTGTACAGCACCTTTGTGCTCTGTGACATGGAAAACAGGAGCACTGTAAGCAAACATCAAGGACAAACCATCAAAATAATGGAGGCAGTGACTATAAAAAGGAAATTAATGACTCAGGCAAGTAGATGCTACATGTAAGTGATTTTAATGAATGAGAGCTTCAGCCATGCTCAGAAACACAAATGTATTTACTGCCTTTCTGATCTCAATTCTTAGTTGTTACTAATGGCAGCTCAAGAAGGGACAGCGGCAAATTTTACCTGTAAAATCAGAAATGCTTAGCCAAGTAGCTGGAGTTTAATAAAAGTTTAGGGTATAATCAAAAGGCTTAATTCTTGTCTCATTCACAGAAGCAGAGTTCAGGAACAACTCAATTGAAATGAATGGAGTTATGTCAAAGTAAGTGGCAGTAGAAAGAAAATGTCCTTGTGTAGCAAGATGTAATTAACAGGCTTGTCATAAGACATCATTTACTTTTATGGACTTTTGTTAAAACAACTGCCCTGCTACAATCAGAGTCCAGTGGAAAGGTAAACTCCTATATGTTATAATCATGGCATTTCATCTGTCTTCTGGGTGCTTCCTAGAAGTTTTTGCTTTATTTTTCTGTAACTCTGGTAAACTATTGTAAATAAAGTGCCAGAGCACCATCTAGTGGGAAGCACTGGGCTGTTTTGCAGTTGTTTACCTTTGGGTATAAAAGTAAAACATGTAGAATGTCTGAATCGTCTTTACTTACTATGGTTTTATTTTTAGTGGAGAAACTCTGTAGGATAAAGGAGGAAAGTTTTGCAGCAGGGTATTTGCAGGGAGTGCCATCATGCTATAATTTAGCTGTGTCATCTGTTATTCTAAAGCTAAAAGCAAACTCATTATACTGACACAAACATTTTGATGGGTGGAAAATCAGTTATCAATCAACAAAAGAGTATTGATTTTCCAACAGTCATTTCCATAAAATAGTGAACATGCTATTAAGAAGCCATGAGCTGGAAAGTTAACTGCTCTGAGCTATGCCTCTGGCCCAAAGAAGCAGGTCAGTTAATTACAGGAGATACTGAGTTCCCTAGGGTCCCTGCTTCAATAAAATAAGCAAGGAGCCTTGTGGCACTTCTAAAACATCAGGCAATGTTCAAAAATAGTGGAAGTACATTTTGTGTGTACATAATACAAATTAGGACTACATTAATGGACTGTAGTTAAAAATAAAAAATAGTACAGAACTGAGTAAGCCATTCACACTAAGTTGGGAGATTTTGTATTTTATAAAAAGAGTTTGATTTTTCAATGGATTTTGGAAATATGTGATTAGCCACTTTCACATTCAAGTAATTTTTCCTTATTTTTGAATACATTGTTGTATTAGAAATCAATTAAAGTAACAGTAACTACAGCATTGGCCATTCATGGCAGCCATTACTTCTGTGCATATAATTCCTCTGTGAAATCCCATTGAAGTCAAAGTGACTCCTCATTGGGAGTATTCCTGTATTCATGGGAGCTTGCAGGATTGGCCTCCATAATTACTGATGGCTAAAATAGAGACTTGTGATAAGATTTGCATGCATACATGGCTATGTTTAGGCCAATCTCTTCTTTTCCCATTGGAACATAAAAATTCACCTATTCATTTTAGAACAGAAATATATATCTGTTGGTACTATTTTGTATCACCAGCATCTGGAATTTAAGTTCTTTTGACAAAGACAGTTTGCTAAGAATGAAATATTCTGAAGCCTAAAATTTTGTATGTCGTGTGAAGCCTAATATTCCCTGAAGAATGTACTGAAGTATGTCACAGAACACCTACAATACAGAGCTTATGCAGATGTTATTTGTGCAGGAGCCCTTTACAGCTGGCAATGCATAATAAATCCAGGGCAGTTTACAATGACAGTTTGCAGTCTGAAAATTAAATCTTTATGTTCCTGAAATGGGCCTAACCCATAATATTCAGCATCAGGAGTAGATCTGAATCCAAACTTCCCCAAAGTTCAGAAGGAGAAAGGATAGTTTGGAATCAGATTGCATCCAGCTGAACTACAGACTAATTGAATAGTGATCTTTATTTCCCTAAGTGTAGGATTTGCAAAGTATTTAGATAGCTATTGAAATTAATATCCTCCATCAAACTGAAATTACAGGGCAGTTACTCAAATTGGAACCTGCCTGGAAGAGTGTGGCTTATTCCCCAAAAAGCATCACAAGATCATTAATGGCATAAGTGAGGACTTTGATTTAACTGTGCAAGTAAAAGATATCACCTCCACCAGAACAGTTCTCTCTAACACTATATTGGGGCACCAATTTAACATTGAGTTGAGTGCAGTTTGCTGAATGCAGCATCTTGGATTTTCTTTGGAGTGCTCTCAATCAAGTATTGATTTGTCCTTTCCTTGAGGCAGTGACAGAAATTACAGTCAGCAATGACATATTTATGAAATTTGAATATGCAGTGACTTTAAGTTCCTTGTTTACAAAATGTGCTGCCACGGTGGTTGGTGTGGCTAGGAAAGCAGAATGCACTCCTACCCAGCAGGTAGGAGAAAAAAAAAAAAAAACTCCCCTACCCAGCACTGCCCAAAGTTAATATTTTTTAAGGACTTCATGGTGCAGATTGAAGTATAGAATAGAATAGAATCATAGGGTTGGAAGGGACCTCACAAGATCATCTAGTCTAACCCCCTGGGGTTTGAACCCAGGACCTTCTGCATGTAAAGCAGATGTGCTAGCCACCAGTAGAAATATAGTCACCTTAGCTAGGTAGATTCTCCAGAGCAAAGCCTTTAGAAACACAAACATTCTGCTTAGCTGAGTAAGGAAAGTTTTAATATGTCTGCAAAGGTCAGAGCTTACTGATCAGTAGCAGATGGTGCAGCCCTGGATCTGGATCTCCAAAGGAATTAGCTACATCAGAGTGGTGGTAGAAGTGTACAGCGGTCATAGGATTTAGTGCCTCAAACAAACGTTCCATTTTCAAAAAGCAAATGTTTTCAAATGTATTTAGCTATTTGCTATAAACAGCCTAGCCACCATTATATTGTATCAAATGCTGTATCAAAGCAATTCTATAAAACAAAGCAATTACTAAGTGTTCTTCCCATCTACCTTTTTTTCTTCCTATTCAGCATTTTGCTTTGATCTCCTGATGTGTCCATTTTCCCTTAGTTTGGTATTTCAGTACTTTTTCATCTTTTTAAATGTTTGCTTTATTTTTTAATCATAAACATTTCCTTCAAGACGCTTTTTCTGATCTGACACCTCTTTCCCCACAAACCCTTCTTTCTGATTTTCTTCTATCAGTGTCCATCTTGATGACTCTCAGCCTATTTTTTCCCTTGTTCACAGGTATTAAAATGGAGCCCAGAACATTAATATTGCTCACCATGCAAAATGCAGGTGATAAGAGTATTGACAAGAATGAGTGAGATTTCACTCTGTGAATGCAAGTGAGTTGACAGGCTTTGCACTGCAACTACAACCATGGACTTTACTCCTGATTCATAAGACAAAAAGCCAGATTCATTAGCATGCTCTGACTGCTCCGAAGTAGTTCTAGTTTATGGCAGCTTTGTCTCATAAGGGCTGTGCAGAACAGCTGGGGTTTACCAATAAATCTGACCTAGACTTTTAACTGGAGCTAGCTGAAAATTAGGGAAAAAGAAATTTAAAATGTTAATAAATACCCCCTCTCCATTTTTGTGCTCACAATTAGAAAAGTTTACAAAAATTGTAACTGAACATTTGAATTTTGAAACATTTGGACCAGCTCTAATTTTGACAGGCAGTTGTGGTGATGTTTGGTAAGGCCTGTGTGCTCCACAGAACCAAGGAAGGAAGGAGAGAAGGAAGGAAGGAATCACCACACAGTTTTCATGTTGCAGAGCACCTGGCATACTCCCCCCAACTCCACCTCCATCCTTAGGGAAGCTGTGGGGAAATCAGGCTGAAACAGTATGTTCCCCAAGTTGCGCAGCATCTTTGCTTGTGTCTCACCTTTTGCAGCTCATTGGTTGCCTCCTTCTTCATCGCTGTCCACTACCCTTCCCCTGAAGATAAGTAAAAACAAAAGAGAGATGTTAACCTACTCCAAGCAGCATGATATGGTACAGATTTCAACTTAGTTGTTCACAGGTTTTAGAAGGAAGCATGCTGTGTAAAAGGGCTCTCCTCCGCTCCTCATCCCATTGGAAGAGAGGATATGTCAATTAACAAGGGCATGGTTAATTGAGTCCCATCGTGAAGCACAAAATGTTCCATTCAGTATTTAAAAAGGAGGAATACAAATGCACAAGCAAATTATCACCACTGAGTACTAATGGTAGAAAAGATATACTTACATAAAAACTACAGAACACAATACAGAGCACAGAGGAAAAGAGAGTATTTCTTTAAAGAAAAGAAAACGAAGCTCATCATACATATCAACTGTTACTTGCTGTCTATTGTTGGGAAACATTTTTCCTAAACACCCCACTGATGCTCTGTGCTTTGACCATCTGTAGAATAAAAAGGGGCCTCAAGCCTTTCAAACCGCCAAGAGCAGTGAAGAGTCTGGAACTATTTCAGGCTGCAGCCGCTGTTGGATTAGTAATGTTCAAGACAGTTAAAACATCCCTGTTCTTTCCTTATGTCTACGGTAACTGAGACTTTCAACAATTATTGAGTTCTGAGGCTTTTTAACCAGCTGATGTTTTTTCTCTCTGTCCCCAAGTACTATGGAATATTTAGCCACTCTGCTTAGCAGGTTCCTTCTCTTTTTCATCACTATGAGCTCTCCCAAGTACACTTCCACAATAACACAAAAGAATGAGAGAGGTTGCATCAGCACATCACAGTACTGAGCATGTGAACAATATTACTGCAGTTATAATTTTTTGCCATTTATTTGGAAGTACAACAAAAGTAGTATTTGAGAATGAATCTCACCCTGGTCATTTCTAATGCCCTTGGGTCCAGGTTGCATGGCATTATAAAGAAGTATAGACCCAAAAGAAGAACTAATGAATGTTTCTTAATGGAGCAGCTTAACATAAGAAATGCTATGTGGCCATAAGGATTCAGTTGCTCTCCAGTGCAAACAGTGTTCAACTGTTCTTCAGAAAAGAAATGTAAACTGAAAATAGTCTTTTTCAGGTTCCAATATTTCAGACTTCTATATTGCATGTGCACCCAAAACACACACTTTCAGAGCAAGAAATGCAGAACTAACCCTTAATTGTCTACTTCTCAGTGTCACTGAAAAATAAAAGATGCACAGCACAAACAAATTAAAAACATTAAAACAAGCTTCATCTCTGCCAAGGCAACATAGCTTTAAAACCCCCATATGTTTATACTTGGTATACAAATTTCTAAGGCTGACAGGTTGGGTTTATAGCCTGAGGATTATCTTTGAAGCAGTGTATCGTTGCTTCATAAGGATTTTTTAAAACATCCTGCACTGGTAATTTGAAGAGCTTAATAGTACTTTCAGCATTCATACTCTGGAGATTTGTTTTTCTTTTATGCATAATGATATGTTGCTACCTACAGTGATAAATAGAACTTCTAAAAGAAATATGTACAGCAGCTTAACTCTTGTCATCATGACATGTTTTCAATATATCTGTTAGCACAACAGCACTCTCAGTACTTATCAGTGTTATTATACACAAAGGGCAACCTTCCAGGAAAAAATGAAGAGTATTTGAGCCGGAAATTATGGTGGACCTCTCCACAAGAGTGGAATAAATGTTGAACACAAATAAACATGGACATTTGTTCAAATAAAAAAAACAAAACAAAAAACATATTTGCTTTGAGGGACTTCAGACCAGTTTTAACTGACTTTCTGTGAACGCTCTTACAAGAAATTTCTTCTTTGCAGAAAAAGAAATCACAAACTATTCTTAAGTTGGTACTATACGTGACTTATTCAGTCCCCCATCCTGCTTATTATAGTTTTCAGTTATGCAATTATGGTGCAGAAATTATAACAAAAAACAGCAAAATGTGAGAGCTAAGTTTTTGTACATGCCATTGTCTGAAACTTACATAAACCATCCGTGTGCAGAAGATGGTACCTGATATGGTTGCTATCCATTAATCTTGAACAGATGACAAGGGTGGAATATAAAATATAGCTTCAGCATGCAAGAGTGAAATCAGGAAGGCCAAAACACAACTGGAGTTGCAGCTTACAAAAGGATATGAGGGAGTAAGAAGAATTTCTACAGGTATGTTAGCAACAAGAAGATAGTCAGCAGAAGTATGAATTCCTTACTAAATAAGAGGCAGCCTAGTGACAGATGATGTGGAAAAAGCTGAAATGCTCAGTGCTTTTTTGCCTCAGTCTTAACACACTAGGTCAGCTCTCAAACTAATGCACTGGGCAGCACAGTATGGAGAGAAGATGAGCAGTCTTCAGTGATAAAAGAACAGTTTCAAGACTGTTTCAAAAGACTGAACATGCAAAAGTTCATGGTGCTAGATGCAACTTATCTACAAATGCTGAGGGAATTGCCTGATGTGATTACAGAGCCATTGGCCATTATCTTTTGAAACTTACAGTGACTTGGGGAGGTCCTGGATGACAGGAAAAAAAGAGGACACAGAAAACTATAAACCAGTCAACCTTCTTTCAGTGCCTGGAAAAATCCCGAAGCAGGTCTGCAAGGAATCCATTTTAAAGCACGTGGAAGAGAGGAAAGTGGTCAGGGACAGTCAACATGGATTCACCAAGGGAAAGTCATGCCTGACCAACCTGATTGCCTACTATAACAAGATGACTGACTCTGTGGATGAGGGGAAAATGGTGGACATGTTTATACCTTGACTTTTGCAGAGCTTTTGATACCATCTCTCTCACACTGTTCTTATCAGTAAGTTAAAGAAGTATGGGCTGGATGAATGGACTATAAAGGAGTGTCATGGGATGCACATCCACGTACCCTTAGGGTATGATCTGTGTAACTTTCCTGTTCACTTTTGCAATGTAATTGTATGATTTGATGCCAAATATGCCATGCAAGTGGTCCTTTATGGACGTTCATAACATGATACTATAAGATGGGTGAACAATTGGTTGAGTAACTACTCCCAGAGAGTAATCATCAATAGTTCACAGTCATGCTGGAAGGGCATATTGAGCAGGGTACAGCAGGGATCGGTTCTGTTCAGCATTGTCATCAATGATTTAGATGATATCATAGAGAGTCTGCTTATAAAGTTTGCCAGTGATACTAAGCTGGGAGGGATTGCAAGTGCTGTGGAGGATAGGAGCACAATTCAAAATGATTTGGACAAACTGGTGAAATGGTCTAACGTAAACAGAATGAAATTCAATAAAGGCAATGTGGTGTTTTGGGCTACCTAGGGTCATTGGGGTTGTCATAGTGATAAATGGGAGGGTCGTTTAGGTGCTAGGGAAACCTGTCTGTCGGGTCCTCTCTCTCTCAGTTCTCTTTCAATAAAGACTCCTTACACAGCTCTGAATATGCTGCCTCATTATTGGATTATAATTTCCCCTAAAACTCTACAGGCAAATGCAAAGTACTCCACTTAGGAAAGAACACTCCGTTGCACATACACAAAATGGGCAATGACTGCCTAGGAAGAAGTACTGAGGAAAGAGATCTGGGTGTCATAGTGGGCCACAAACTAAATATGAGTCAACAGTGTAACGCTGTTGCAAAAAAAAGCAAACACCATTCTGGGATGAATTAACAGGTATATGGGAAGTAAACGACAAGAAGTAATTCTTCCGCTATACTTGGCCCTGATTAGGCCTCAGCTGGAATATTGTGTGCAGTCCTGGGTGCCTCATTTCAGGAAAGATGCGGACAAACTGGAGAAAGTCTAGAGGAGAGGAACGTGAAGGATTAGGGGCCTGGAGCACTTGATTTATGAGGGAAGATTGAAAGAGCTGGGTTTGTTTAGTCTGGAAAAGAGGAAACTGAAAGGAATTGATAATAGTTTTCAAGTACCTAAAAGGTTGCCATGGTGAGGAGGGAGAAAAATTGTTCTCCTTAACTGCCAATGATAGGACAAGAAGCAATGGATTTAAATTACAGCACAGGAAGTTTAGGTTGGACATTAGGAAATATTTCCTATCTTTCAGGATTGTTAACTACTGGAATAAATTGCCTAGACTAGTTGTAGAATTGCCATCATTGGAAGTTTTTAAGAGCAGGTTAGACAAGAACCTGTCAGGGATGGTTTAAAGGGTACTTGGTCCTTCCATAAGTGCAGGGGACTGGACTCGAACGCTTATGGTTCCTTCCATTTTCTATAATTCTATGTTCTGCATTATTACTAGGGTATCATGTTTCCTGCAGCATCATGTATGTGTACAGATGTCAAGCCTATTCCCAGGTTTCTCAAATGACTTTGGAGGAGGGAGACGATCAGAGTGGCCTCCTAGGAGCATGTAAACAGTCAGAGTTTCAAGCGCTTAGCCATAGAAAATAACAATGATAGTGGGCTAGCTAAATGTCAGTAGCACCTAGGCCCGAGAGCGGGAGTCCTCCCCTCTTTTCTGAGCAAAGAAAATCACCTGAAAGAAGGAGGAGGAGGGAAGGGGGTTTAGAAACAAAATACAGACACATTGAACTGTTTGAGGCTTTTTTGCCAGAGAAACACTATCCTGAAAACAACTCCAAGGGACTGGAGCTATCCACATGGCCAGGAGGGCCAAGACTGGCTGAACACCACCAGCAGCCAGTCTTATGGATAACAATGAGGAGAATAAGCTATAATGTAATCCTGGAGAGTGTTGTTAGATCAGCATGTGTTTTATATCTTTTGTTTGCTTGTGGTAACTCCTGACCCCTTTATTAAATGATTGTGCATTGATTTGTTTTATGCGCACATATATTCTAATCAATAAACTAGTGTTTGTTTTATCTAAAGCTGTGTAAACTTTAGAGTGTGAATGAGTGAGGCTGGGCATTCTTATTTCTTTGATAAATGGGTGAACTGGAGTCTATGAATCTAACAGCACTTAGAGAAGGGCCTCAGTCCCTGTAGGAGGAAGTTCCTGGTGTAGTGTTTGGAGGCTGAGGTGCTCACTGACGGAAAATCCCCTGAGTGGCCCGAAGGTGCATACCCATTGCCTGGGGCCAATTACATGAAGGAGGCTGCTGTTGACAGACCCAGGAGTAGAGGGCCACCTAGTGAAGCAGAGTAAATTGGGGTCTAGGAGTGGGCAATAGGGGAGGCACAGTGGCATCCCAGAAGAAGAGGAGAGTCATAAGGGGTTAGAAATCCAGCTAGATCATTGGACTTAACAGGTATTGATCGATGGTTTGATGTCTAGTTGGCAGCTGGTAACAAGCAGAGTGCCCCTGGGGTTGGTTCTGCGGCTGGTTTTGTTCAACATAATCATTAATGATCTGATGCATGAAGTGAGTTGCACCCACAGGAAATTTGCAGATAGCGCTAAGCTGGGGGGAGTGGTAGATAAGCTGGACAATAGGGATAGGATACAAGCTGACCAAGACAAATTTGAGGATTGCAACAAGAGAAATCTGATGAGGTTCGGCAAGGACAAATGCAGAGTCCTGCAGTTAATACAGAAGAATCCCATGCACTGCTATGAACTGGGGGCTGACTGACTAAGCAGCAGTTCTGCAGAAAAGCACCCAACAGTTATCGTGGATGAGAAGCTGGGTATGTGTCACCAATGTGCCCTTGTTGCCAAAGGCACATTGGACTGCATTAGTAGGAGTATTACCAGCAGATTGAGGAAAGTGATTATTCCCCTATATTTGGAAATGGTGAGGCCACATTTGGCGTATTGTTCCCAGTTTTGGGCTCCCACTAATAGGAAGGATGTGGACAAATTGGAGACAGTCCAGTGGAGGGGAATGAAAATGATTGGGGGGCTGGAGCACGTGACTTATGAGGCGAGGTGAAGGGAACTTGGCGTATTTATTCTACCCAAAAGAAGCATGAGAGTGGATTTGAAAATGGCCTTCAACTACATGAAGTTCCAAAGAGCATAAAGCGTGGCTGTACTTAGTGGCGGCAAATGACAGAACAAGGAACAATGGTTTCCAGTTACATTGGGGGTGGTCTAGGTTGGATTTTAGGAAATACTTTTTCACTAGAAGGATGGTGAAACCCTGGAATGAGTTATCTAGGGAGGCAGTAGAATCTCTGTGCTAAGAGATTTTTAAGGCCTGCCAATGACAAAACCCTGGCTGGGATGATTTAGTTGGGGTTGGTCCTGCTGTGAACAGGGTGCTGAACTAGATGACCTCCTAAGGTACCTTTCAACCCTAATTTTCTATGATTCTAAGGGACTGATACATCTCCTAACAAAGTCAGTGGACAGATTTGCATTGTCTTCAGTATGAGCTGGAATGGGCTCTGAGCAAACACAAGATTTCTGGAGGTGACTGGGTAGGAAGGGAAAAGAGGTGATCTGGTCCCAGGGCAGTAGCGCTTTTTGTTTCTGTTGTGGGGTTTGCTATATTGCATTTGGGATAGAAACATGCCATTAATCCATACACTGTTTGACAAATAAGCAACAGATTTATACAAAAGAAGTTGAGCATTTCAAACAATCCTGATTTCCTCAGCATCACCAGGCTCCTGAGATGTCTAGATCTTGGAGGGAGGGAGCATAAAAGCTTCACTGCTAAGTCCTCAGCTAGGTAGAGAAATCAAAGTCCACATATGTGAACCTGCTGGGACATGCAGTATGGATAGAGGCCTAAATAATCAGGCATCTCTAGAAAATAATATAATGCAAATATCACTAAGTATTCATGGAATTTCCAAGTTTACATGTATTGCTACAGATCTGCAGCCACATTTACACCCTTGGCACTGCTCTGGTGGCACATAGCCTTAGAGCTCAAGTCAGCCTAACTAGCTAGCTGGGGGTATGCCAAGTGCAGGGAAATCCCCAGATAGCACAGATCTGGGGTACTTTGCTCTGTATGCTAACCCCAAAGATAGTTTGTTGGGGTGCTGATGCAGATTCATCTGATTCCCCAGCTTGTGTATATAGCGTACTAGAGACATTACAACTCAGCAAAAATTAGAGCAGCTCTAAGGCTGCTCTAAGGTGTAGGGTAAACCAGAAAGTTTTACCAACGTATCTGCATTTGTTAGGAGTGTGAAGAAATCCCCTTTCTAGCTATGCCAGCAAAAAACCCATAGTTTATACAGTGATACCAGCAAACAACTCTTTTTGGTAGATCTTATTCTCAAGAAAATGATTTAAGGCAGAAGAACTATGCATCTCCATTGAGGGGGCTTACTGTATAGCTATAATATTGGCAAACTCTTTTATGTGTAGACAGAGCTGAGGCTGAAGTGAAGCAGAACCAGTCCCCAGCACCTTGGGGAAGAACCACCTTTCTTCTCAAGTCTGCTGCCAAACAGAGTTCAGCTTGGATGGAGAATCAAGACCATAGTGTCTTGCTGTGTGCCAGAGGGAAATAAAAATGAGTTGAAGGACTTCAAATGACACACAGCTATGCCAAGAAAAATATCTAAGCTTTAGGGTCAGTCAGGGAAAGATAGCCACTTAAACTCTTGTCTTTCATTACCCAGTTCCAAGGTAATGAAGATTCTTTTCCTTTAGCTATTTCCTAATCCTTTTTCTGGGTGGGGTAAGTCTTTTTTATTTTTTTTTTTTATAATGCTTAATAATCACGTATGATCAGTCCCTAATCCATTTCTTTCACCTACTTCATTAAGAAGGTTTTCTTATGCATAAAACACACAAGGCAGCTAGGGTAGAGTCTTATAAATTAGCAAGCATCCAGCAACTATATTAAACAGTTTAAGGTCCCTGAAATTGCATTTGGAGATTAGCTGTTGAGAAAACCTGATGTGAAACACTTGGAAAATTCACATTATTCCACTACTTATTCATTGATTTAGAAGCAATGGTTTCATATGGGATATAGTGTCGTTGTGAAAATCAATAACATAACTTCAATTACCAAGAGCATTACATGGAAGATATTAAAAGCCATAAATCAAACATGTCAGCTGAGGAATAATGATGACATTATGTAAAACAATTAACAGTTTTATCAATCTCAGCATAGCAGGTGTCCAGGATTCTTTCCTAAAACTTTGTACTTTCTTCTCATCTATATACCTGGCATAGTGAAGTGTTAGTATTATAGTCATACATAGCTGATAGCAGGGGGTAAAAGTGCTCTTGTGCATCTATCCATTATGCAATAATGTTTGCCCAGAACTTCTTCACATCAAGGAAGGGAGAATGTATGTAACTGTGATCCTTTAGCCACATCTGGTTCATTTCTCTTCTTCGCAATACAAATTCACACAGATTTACTTCTACTAAGGATCTGACCCAGAACTGTCTTTAAAGTGCATGAGTGGAGAAAGGAAGGCATTTGATAGGTACTTCCACATTTCAAAGCAATGTCTCTTTCCATCTGCAGATCTCACTGTTAGGCTGTAGGGCCTAAGGAATTCCTTAATTCCAACTAATGACAGCTTAGTTTGTACTAGTAAGACCTACCCTTTAGGTCAAACTAAGCCCTTATTTCAATCCTGAGTTTGAACTTGGCTCAGTGTGGACATTTAAGTCCACTTTGTTAGTTCAAACTCAGGGCAGTTAGTTCAAGTTAATGAAGTGGGTTAAGTCAAATTAAATGTAATTCAACTTAGTCCACATTGTTAATTTGAACTACATTCAAACTTATTAGCTTGAATTAACAAATTTGAGCTAAGTTTGGGAAGCACAGACATAGCTTAGAAATCTGCCAATAGACTGGAAAGAGTTGCTAAAATCTATAGGCAAATGAAATACTGACTCAGAGTTATGTTTCCATACATTCCCAGATAAATGGTAGAGAGTTGAGACATTCTTCTAGGGCATGCTTTCTGAAATATTTTATTTTACCTTGCCACTTAATAAAAGTGAGAAAAAAGCAGTTAAAAGTATAGCATGCAGATAATTCTGTGCTGTTGAAAAAATGCAAAGTTTTCTGTTTGCTTCATGTAGCAAGTGCAATTTTCTTCCCAGAGAAATGTGGGAGACTTTGTCTGTCTTTCTGGCATACAGGCAGAAGTGTGAGAAGCAGGAGTTAAAGTACACTGGAACACCAGTCTGTGGCCCACAAATTTGAGGGGCCAGCATTCTGGGGCCCAAAAAAAAAAAAAAAAAAAAAAAAAAAAAAAAAAAAATCGGGCAGAACACATGCTCTGCCCTGGCCCAAAGCCATGGCCAGCAGGGCCGCCCTGGGGATGGGGCGGTGAGAGGGGCAATTGCCCCAGGCCAGCGGTTATGTGGGCCCTGCACTGTCCTGCCATGAGCAGGTCAGTATGGAGCCCACACGGCTGCCCGCCATGGCGCTGTCCCCTGCCCCCTTTCTGCTGCCGTTGACATGGAGCCGAAGGCAGCAGGGAGGGAGAAGGGGAGGAGCATGGAACCCTGCCTCTGCTCTGGGCTAATCCGCACCCCGAACAGACAAGCTCATCATCAAAGCAAGAGCCTTGGCTGACACATCTTTGATGAGCTAGCTACTCTGCCCCCGGGGACAAAGAGGGCCAGCCCAGGGGTCAGACTCCACTCTCCCACCCCACCTCTGGGCCAGTCACCTCTGCACCCAGGGCAGAACAGACCTGGGCTCCACTTTCCTTAGGAACTGGTGCTAGCCCCTGGGGATTAACAACACCTCTGTCAGACCAGATCCACAAAGGACAGAGGAAGGGTAGGGTCAATAGCCTGGCTCTAAATAGGTGCGGGGTTTTGGGTCTGATCCAGCAAAGAGCCAGGGGCCCAGGAAGGATAGGGCTGGGCGCTAGGTCAGGAGGAGGCCCCGGGATGGCGTGGTGCAGAATGGCTCCGGCCTGAGTCCATGTTAGAGTGGGGCTGATCCTGCCCTTGTCACAGGGCAGCCACAGTCCAGGGGTGCTGTGATGTTCACTCTGACATTTACCATGGGGCAGGCTGGGCAGAGGTGAGCAGAGGAAGTTACACCAGGCAGCCTGTGGCACTTTTAAAGACCAACAAATGTATTTAACTCGTGCATTAAATGGCTGTCTTCAAAAATGCCCAGCCTCTTGTTTGGTTCGCTGGGCAAGACTGTGCTGGCTCCCCTCCAGATCTAGTGACCCGCGTGCCTGAAGGGAGATCCTTGGGCTGGGCTGTGGTTGACTCAGGGTGGGTGGGGAGCTGGGAAGCCTGGAATTGGAAGGGGTTAAAGTACATGGGAATGCCTAGGAACACCATTCCCGGGTCCCACGAGTCTGACAGGTCAGAGTTCCAGGGCTCAGCTTTCAGAATCTAGAAGAATTGTGTGGGGTGACCAATGGTCACATGCATGAAGGGTGCCCAGACAATACGGGAAGGGTGCCCAGAAATTAGGAAGGTTCTGGGGCCTGTCAAAATTATACTTAAACCACTTGTGAGAAGGTATTGGAGGACTGTCAGTACTCAAGTAATTTTAATAAAACTTAGTAACTGTAAGTAGGGATTCACAGGGCATAGCAGAAGGACTATTCTGTTTCTCTGGTCCGTTATGTCAGATTTACATTGATATAATTCCATTAATATCAGTGGCCCTCTTTCTGTCCATTCTTACATCAAGATTTGCTCTGCAGGAAAAGAGAGAGAGAGAGAGAGAGAAGGTAGTTTTATGCTACCTTTGTGCCTCCCCATATATTTCTTGACCCCATGTATAAATGGGAGTAGTCTCAGATCTACTATAATATGCTCATTTGCAATGGCCACTTTGGGGTGAGACCAGCCAGAACTCAGCACTACTCCATGTATGCAAGGGTAGCACAGACTCAGCACAAGCGCAGCACATATTTGGTATACCTGATACCCTGCTGGAAGGGCATATTGAGCAGGTCACCATAGGGGTCAGTTCTGAGTCTGGTTTTGGTTAATATTTGCATCAAGGATTCAGACAATGGTAGAGAGAGTACATTTATAAAGTTTGCAGATGATACCAAACTAGGAGGGGTTGAAAGTGCTTTGGAGGATAAGATCAGAATTGAAAATGATTTGGACAAACTGGTGAAATGGTCTGAGGTAAATAAAAAGAAATTCAATAAAGACAAATGCAAAGTATTCCACTTAGGAAAGAATACTCCATTACACACATACAAAATGGGTAATGACTGTCTAAGAAGTAGTACTGCAGAAAGGGGTTTGGACGCCAAGCTAAATATGAGTCAACAGCATAACCCTGTTGCAAAAAAAGCAAACACTATCCTGGGATGTATTAACAAGAAGTAATTTTTCAATTCTACTCCATGCTGATTAGGCCTCAGATGGAGTATTGTGTCCAGTTCTGGACATCTCATTTCACAAAAAGATGTGGACAAACTGGAGAAAGTCCAGAGAAGATCAACAAGAAAGATTAAAGCTCAGGAACATATGACTTATGAGGGAAGAATAGAAGAACTGGGTTTGTTTAGTCTAGGAAAGAGGAGACTGAGAGGAGACATGATAACAGTTTTCAAGTACCTAAAAGGTTGTTATGAGGAGAAAAGATAAAAATTATTCTCCTTAACCACCTATGACAGGACAAGAAGCAATGGGCTTGAATTATGACAAGGGACACTAGGTTGGACGCCAGGAAAATTAGGGTGATTAACCAGTGGAATAAGTTGCCTAGACAGGTTGTGGAATCTCCATCACTGAAAGTTTTTAAGAGCAGGTTAGAGAAGCACCTGTCAGAGATGGTTTAAGAGGGTATTTGGTCCTGTCATGAGTGCAGGGAACTGGACTTGACCTTTCATGGTCCCTTCCAGTTTTTATGATTCTGTATCATCTGGGGTGGCCTATACTACTGAGAGCAGCAGTACATCCTTTGATCTGCTCTCTCTAACAGGACCAGAAGTAAGGTCAGATAATCAGCTGTGGAGGCCAGAGCATCAATGAGGAGATTTAGGGTAACAGAATCAGTTCCTATATGTTAAAAGCAACAAGTTATTCTGCGGAGGTATGCTATCCCACCTCAAAGAACAACATGTTCAGTGAAGGGAATTGCAAAAATACTGCCTTGTGTTACGCTGTGATGCTCTTGTCCTGATGTGGCAACATGCGGGGGGCGACAAGAAGGGCAATCGCCCTCGGCCCCGCTGTTCCCTGGGCCTCACGCTGTCTTGCCGTGAGCAGGGCAGCACAGGGCCTGTACCACTGCTCCCTGGCCCCACTGCCTTTGGCAAGGAGCCAAAGGCAGTGGGGAAGGGGTGAGGTGGGAGTGCAGACCCAGCCTGTGCTCTGGACCAGCTCGGGGGTGGAGCAGGCCAGTCCAGAGGCTAAGCTTTGCTTTCTCGCCCCTCCTTTGGGCAGGCTGTTCTGCCCTTGGGGTGGGGAGGGCCGGCTCAGAGGTACAGCGAAAGAGGAGATCCAGGCTCCTGAACTGGCCCTCTCTGCCCCCCTGCTCAGGGGAAGGGCAGGAGGGTGGGGCCAGCCAGCACCACCCAAAGTGGGGGGGGGAGGTGCAGGGCCCTGCATAGGCCATTTGGCCCCAGGTCCCGCACCCCTGCGGGGACAGCCCTAGCAACATGACAGCATCCTCCCATAACACAGTTACCCATCATCAGAATGAATATTTTGCAGCAGAATGAAAGGATGTGGTTCTGTAAGTTTTTGGTAGACCACTGCATTGCTAATCACCACATTTTCTTATTGCTCCACTTTCTAACTGCAAGAAGGAATAGATCATCTCTGGACTGTTTTCACACATGTCAGGGAGCTAAGGGAGTGCTCCTGCGATCAGATTTCTGCTCCTAACAGTACAGCCTGATCAGTCACAAAGATTTCAGAAGAGCTACTTGCTCTGAGTCACCACTGTCTGGAAGGGAAGACCATAAGGTATCAACAGTCTTGTTTGTAGTATGATGAGTGGAAATGAAGAACGACTGTCAGGTTTCTGGCTGTGTGACTGCAGGGCCAAGGATTGCTGGCAGAGGGCAAACCACTATCTCAAACCCTGGAGCCTCGGCATATAACACTGGCTATTCAGCATGCTTAGCAAGAATTCCTTTCCTACAGCATTGCCTGCCTGGTGCTTTAGTTATTAGTGATAACTGTAGCCCTTGACTAGACTTCTATTTAACTTGCACGCATATATTATTCTCTCTCATTCTATAGGTATACCTTTATTTATAAATCCTGGCTTTATAGTATTTTATTTATTATAAGTAGGTATTTTTGTACCAGCCGGCCTTTTTGCAAAAGGACAGGCCTGAATGCAGAGAAGCTTGGCAGTGAGGAAGTGGAACTGTGAAGATGTATCTGTGAAAGGTGAGGCTGTCTGGATCAGACTACCATATGTAGGTTGATAGGGGAATACCAACTCAAAGGTGAGACCCTCAACACCGCAAAACCCACAAAATTCATAAACAAGTGAAAGAGAATATTCTAGCAGGGAAAAATAGATCAATTATGCATGAACTCCCTGAACCAATAATCTTAAAAGTTTAAGATTAAGACCCATATTTGGGTGAGTGAAAAGAATGAAATAATTTAGTTTATTTTTAGAAAGGTAAGAAAAGGTATTTAAGACCTTAGACTTTGGGAGGACATTTGAAGCTTCCATTTTATCAGGCCTGAATTCACCTTTCTTGAGAAAAAAATCTTTACAGGTCCATCAACTTATTTTCTTTTAGATAAGTTTTATTGTTTTAGCTTAGTTAAATATATTAAGGGTTGTTAGGCTTTCTGCACTGCAACTGAAGCTTTTACATCTTACTTCAGGGAGTGTAAGTATCAGCTGTACTTGCACCTGCTACCTGTGTAATTTGTTATATCTTGCTATTAAATGTGTAGTATTTGTTGTCTTTGCATTGGTGTATAGCCTGTTATTCCATTATAAGCATATAATAACAATTTCATTATTATAGATTGTTCTGTTATTCCACTATAAGCTTATTAGCTAGTGTTCTTACCAATTATATGTTTCATGCTGTTAGCAAATAAAAGAATTGTTATAAAATCTTAACATCTGAGTACATTTTGCTCGTCTCCGGTAGTAGTCCGTAGGAAAAACTGGTTTCAGTTTTGATTTATCTGTGGTCAGGTTTGGACAAGAACCCTTATCCTTCAAACAGCCTTGTTAAAATCCATATGGGCTATTCTAAAATGCCAAAGTAATTTTAGAATTTGGCTACATAACACACCACAATCCTTTAATTAGCTGTAAAGTGCACATCGAAGTACAGTGAGGTGCCTTCAGGACTGTGCAGCCCAAACAACTGTGTAGTGTGATATGATACACAAAGAGAGGGCCATGCCACTTAAATGAAGACACATCAGATATCTTTAACAAATGGTGGTTCTGAAAAATAAAATCCTATTAATGAATTGTCTGGGGATTTTTAGGACTTTCTTCTCTTTGTGAATAAATGATGTATTGTCTGAAGATCATAATTCAAGCTGGTGGTATTTATATGCTATATGTAGAGATTTTAGTGCTAGCACATCTCTATTAATGTTATTATAAAGGTTATGACTGAAATTGTAGTCATCAAGTGACTGTCACAGGAATTCATCCACACAGCCCTACATTTTAATTTCTCTGTATCTGAAAAGCTATGGGGTAGGTAGGTAGAGACACTCCAGTTTACAGCTGTTTTGTCCTCTGGTATAAAGCCTGGCATGTTGCAAGTGCGAACGAGGAACATGCAGGAGTAGAGCTGAAGGAATGCACCTTTGAAAAATAAATATCCTATGATCAGAAGCATGCTATTGATCTAATGGAGTCTGATTCCCACAGTGCTGGCCTTTACTAGAAGCAGTACATAAAAATGTAAGCAAGAGCCATTATCACCATCTGAATAGAGGAAAAGCTAAAACCAGTATCAAGGAATTTAACTATACAGTGTTTTACAAAGATTTCTGCTATAAGCACTCTAAAACAGTAGAGTGTTTATCAGTTACTGGGAAACATGAACAAACTCCTCCCTCTTGGATACTAACCAGAAGTGATCTTTACCAGTCAGAGGAGCAGTGTCTCACTAGGACCTGTGTTCTTTCCACATCTCTATTCCCACAGCATTGCAGTGCATGGCCAGCACTGAATTACCGCAAAGAACCCAGATCCAGCAGAAACTCAGACAATAAACAAACAGAAACGAGGTCAAACACCTCAGAAATTAACACGCGTGGGACTTGGGTGTTTTTTCTTCCTTTGATCCTACAAGGCCAGGAGATGCTTTCCAGTGTTAGAATATTGATCTGACATTAAGTCAAAGAGTGGGGAAACGTAGATGCACAGCAAATGATGGATGCACTGAAAGCAGATATGCTGAAGTAATGAGAGGATCCAGAATGCCTGGGCAAATTAATTACTGGACCTTGCCCCCTCTGTAGTCACTGCTCAGAATTTATCTAGGCAAATCTGTCACAGTATCACTTTTAGCAGCCTCTGTAATTCTGCAATAACCACAACTCAGCCTCTGGACCACATACAGCCCATGGAGCTTTACAATTCAGTTTATGGGCACCATCTCATCTTTAAGGTGCTATGGCCTTTGCTTGAGTCAAAGAATAATATTACACGAGGGTGGAGGAGAACTGCAGTCTCCGTATTGAAGATAAGGTTGATACATTATTGTATTATTTAGCTGTAACGTGTTTTTGGTCTGTGAGTCTGACACAATTTGCACACCACAGGCATAATGCACAGGGCTGAGCTCTGAAGCTAGTGTTGCCTCCAAGATACAGCACAACTCTGATGTCCTAGATCTCCTCTCTCAGGTCTTGTCACACAATTCCCTGCTTGCTTCCCTTTTTGCCAACAAGGCCAGCCTTAACACTCCCTTTACCTCCTCCTTCCCCCTCCTCCTTTCATTTCCACCTTTGTGCCTTTTAAGTCACTTCCAATACAAGACATAGAGACCTGGTATTCTAATGCCATGCTCCCACCCTCTCCAAATTTAAGTCCATTCTAAAGACTGCTTTGTTTCTTGGGGGTCACAATCTGCAAAGATAAATATGATAAAATTTTAGAAAAACCACCTGTTAGCAGCTCTCACTGGATCTCCTGGTGTGTCTTATCTTGTCAATCTGCTTTTCAGAGCGACATTGTAATAGAGCATATGGACCAATGCAAGAGCTTAGAAGGACCTTTCTTATTCCTCAGATGAGCTATTCGGATTTTGAGTCCAAGGTGTATGTAGGACTACTAAACCCCTTCCTGACTTTTACCCAGTGATGGGGTGGGGGGTGGGGTGGAGAAGGGGTGGTATTTGGCTTCATTCCCTTACTTTCTGATCAGAATTGCTGACCTAGCATGCACAGCAAAGTGTCAGTCATTGTCTGCAAATACAGATTAGTAATAAATTGCTATTAGTAGTAACTTGGAAGCAAGGATGAAGTAGGGAGGAATACTATTGCTGAAACCATGTCTTCACTGCAGATGAGCCCCTGGGTCTGAGCACACAGGTTAGCCTGGTCCAGGTTTGAGCAGCCCCACTGCAAAGGTACACTTAAGTTATAATGTCTTCACTAGAGATTCACCCACTCATGTGAGCCACACGATGCCACCGCCCATGGCTCCTAGTGCAGCAGTAAGCTGAACTGCTCTTTGATTCTTCCTAGAGAAATGTGGGAAACCTTGTCTGTCTTTTCTTTCTGGCATATAGGTAGAATTGTGAGAAAGTAATGGAGGACTATCGACACTCAAGTAGTTTAGCTTGTGTCCGTAGCCCAGGACAGTCAAGCTAGCTGGGGTATAAAGGGATGAGAGGGTTCTCTGAGTGGGCAGAAGGTCAGAGGCAACACCTGAGTAAGTGCCCCAGTCACCTCTATATTGAAGACAGCCCCTGAGACATAGTGCATACTCTTCACAGAATCATAAAAATGTAGGGCTGGAAGATATTTCAAGAGGTGATCAGGCCCAGCCTTCTGCACTGAGGCAGGACCAAGTAAATTTAGACCATCCCTGACAGATGTTTGTCTTACGTGTTCTTATGATGAGCATTCCACAACATCCTTGGTAGACTATTCCAGTCCTTACATAGCCTTATATAATTAGAAAGATTTTCCTACTGTCTAACCTAAATCTCCCTTGCTGCAGATTAAGTCCATTAATTCTTGTCTTACTTTCAGTGGAGTTGGAGAACAATTGATCTCCATCCTCTTTGTAGCAGCCCTTAAGTTATTTGAAGACCACTAACAGGTCCGCTCTTAGTCTTCTTTTCTCAGGACTAAATACACCCATATTTCTTTAATCCTTCCTCATTGGACAGGTTTTCTAAAACTTCTACATTTTTTTTTATAAAAAAATCTTCTTTGTACTCTTTCCCATTGGTTCACATTTTACCTAAAAGGTGGCACCCAGAACTGTACACAGTAGTCCAGTTAAGCCCACACCAGTACTGTGTAGAATGGGACAATTATCTCCTGTGTCTTAGATACAACACTCTTGTTAATGCACCCAGAATGATACTAGACATTTTACAGCCACATCACATTGATTTTTTCCTTTTTAAGTGTAATATTTTGCATTTCATTATTGAATGTGATCTTGTTGATTTCAGACCAATGCCTCAGTTTGCTTTGAATCCTTATCCTATCCTCTAAAGTGATTGCAATCTCTGCCAGCTTGGTGTGATCCACAAATTTTATAAGCTCCAGAGGGGTAGCCATGTCAGTCTAGTTCAGCAAAACAACAGGAAAATCGCTGCCTCAGGGAAGGACCTGGAGCACGGTCCCAGGCCTCACCCCCTGGCCACGGGCCATGCCTCTGGCCCCGATTCTGCACTCAGGCCTGACCCAGCCTTGGGCGCCTGCTGCCAGCAGCCTGGCCCTGGATCCCTGGCCGGGGACAGGGCAGAGAGTGGCAGCCACTGCTACAGGCAGCCTGGCCTAGGATGGGGTTGGAAGTGGCCACAGCTGCCATGGGCAGCCAGGCCCCGGATCTTAGACCAGAGACTGGGAAAGGCAGGGGCTGTGACAGGACTTGGGGCACTGGCGCTGGGATTGGGGGCATGAATCCCGTGCGCCAGGCACCAGTGATGCCCCTGACAGACAAGGAGTCTTGCGGCACTTTTAAAGACTAATAAATTTATTTGATGCATGACCTTTTGTGGGAGAAAATCCCACTTTGTCAGACGCTTGCAAATGGGGGATTTAGAGAATTCTTTTACTCCTCCATTTTCAAGTGTCAGATGAAGTGAGATTTTCTCCCATAAAAGCTCATACATCAAATAAATTTGTTAGTCTTTAAAAGTGCCACAAGACTTTTTGTTTTTTAAGCATATTTTAACCAAGTCACTAATGAAAACATCAAATAGTATTGGACCCATGATCGTCTCCTGGAGGACCCCACTAGAAATGAATTTGAGTAGTTCATGCCCACCTCTTTTGAGGGCACTGCCTATAGTCAGACTATAGGACAGAGTGTGAGGTCTCCAGAGCAAAGGCTGAACCAAGTTTCTTGTGAAGCACAGTGTATACTATTGACACCTAAAAAAAAAATAAAACACTCATTCATAGCAATCTATGAAGGCATTTGTTACCCTGCGATATGTGACAGATGGTGAAGTAAACAAGAACTTGCCTAG
This sequence comes from Podocnemis expansa, assembly GCA_007922195.1. NCBI lineage: Eukaryota > Metazoa > Chordata > Testudines > Podocnemididae > Podocnemis > Podocnemis expansa. The sequence continues at coordinate 24,773,776 of ML681979.1, forward strand.
TCCTAATGCTATGATTTAAATCAGGTATATCTGCTAGCAAAAATCAGCTAAGGAAATAGAGTGCATCCTTTGATTTAGTGTTAGATAATATCAGGAGAAATGCCCAGACCCCATTTCACCATGTTACTTGGGGTATGGGCTACATCTACACTACAAGGCTTGGTTAAGCCAGCTTAAAGTAGACTTTATTAAGTCAGCTTAGAGTGTCCACACTCAAAATGCCAGGAGACTGCCCACATCCACACAGGCAGCTGCTAAGTTGCCCTAGGAGTGGTGCATTGTGGGTAGCTGGCCCACAGTACACCACAGCAGAGGTGCCCCTCTCTCCCGGCCACTCCTTTACTACAGGAAGTGAGTGACCACACCACCCTCCATACTGTGTGTGGGAACAGGGAGCCTGATGCAGCCCTGCAATGTCAGCACAGCACTCCACCCCCTCCCTGCATTGCCCAGACTCCTCCAGCTCTGGACCCGGTGCTGCAGGGCAACTGCCAGTGCAGGGACAGGGTGCAGCACTTGTTAAGACTCAAACACCGGGACACAGCACATAGAGGAAGGTGAAGTCAAATCACCTGTTGTAATGGGAAAGAAATCCATAGTCACGATTTAATCCTGCTTTCACACAATCTAATCTAAAAGAAATAGCAACTTTCTTTCTTATGTGCTGTTTCCCAGTGTTTGAATCTTAACAACTGCTTTGATTTGCTGTTACGGTGTGACCTGATCCTATGTTGTCTTACACTCCCCTGCATTTGTTTCCTACGATTCTGTAAGTTCTCCTATCTTCAAACTGTCTGAGGAAGTGGGATTTTCTCCCATGAAAGCTCCTGCAATAAATAATTTGTTAGTCTTAAACAGTGTCACAGGACTCCTTGTTTGTTTTACAACAATATTAAGGGGGTCCCTCTGAGAAGGGGACACACACACAGGGTGGGGCTGAGATGGCGAGAGACAGGCAGAGTCTGGCTGAGAAAGGGGAGACATGGGTCTGGGCAGAGAAGGGGAAAGACAGGCAGGGTCAGGCTGAGAAGGGCAAAGGAGAGCCAGGCAGGGTCACACTGAGAAAGGGCAGACATGCGGTGTCAGGCTGATAACGGCAAGAGATGCGGGGTCAGGGTGGAGAAGGGGGAAAGACGGTTCAGGTCAGGCTAGAGAAGGGGGAAACATGAGATGTTGGGCAGAGAAGGGGGAGAGATGTGGGGTTGGCCTGAGAACAGGAGAGATGTGGGGCCATGTTGAGAAGGGGAAAGATGCCAGATGGGGATGGGCTGGAGAAGGGGGAGACATGTGGCATCAGGCAGAGAAGGGGAAGAGATGCAGGGTCGGGCTGAGAATGGTGAGAGATGAGGGGTCGGGCTGAGAATGGTGAGAGATGAGGGGTCGGGCTGAGAACGGTGAGACATCTGAGGTTGGGCTGAGAATGGGGGAGACATAAGGGGTCAGGTTGAGAAGGGGAAAGATGCCAGATCGGGTTGGGCTGAGAAGTGGGGGGGGGGGGATGTGGTTTGGGCTGAGAAGGGGAAAGACTCTGGATCAGGTCAGTGGAAGGCGACCTGGGCTTTAGTCCTAGGATGCAGGGCTGTGGGGCTGGAGCCAAGACATGGGGAGTCTGGGATGCCTTGCACACAGCTGGGAACACTCCCAACTGTGTTGTGCCTTCTCTCCAGCCCCTATCCCCCTATTTCAAATAGCTAGGAGGCCAATTAAGTTGACTTAAGGCAACTCCTGGGCCACATTGGCTTAAGTTAATTTAACTGCTAAGTCGACTTTACAAGTTAGAGTTAAGTCAACTTAAGCAAATTAACTCGACAAACTCACAGTGTAGGCATACCCATGGATGGCAAATGCCCTGTCTGGCTTCTTGTACTAGTATATGTAGTAGGCTGCTGAGGAGCTTCAGAGCCTTTTCCAGTATATAATTAATGGGTTAGATCTGATCTGCATATAAGGATAGTTTGACCATGGCATATATACGTATTGTATAAAAGCTGCAATAACTCCTGGGTCTTTTTGTTAAGGAAAATGAAACAAAATTAACAAAAATAAAGAGTAATGAAACATGTCGGTGTGAGTATGTGGTGGGGAGTGTGCGGGGGAAAATACAACATCAGACTCATTCAGGGTAGCAATTTTTAACTTTTCAGGCTATGTAGAACACAATATACACTGGACTTTCTTCAAAAGCTAAACACGGATTGATTCCATCAAAGATAGGAAATCAAAACAACTAGATATGAAGCAGTGGACACGATGCTCTATGGTGAGCAGCACATCACAGACACTCAGTAAATCAGTGACAATGGAACTGTCCACAACACAAATGGGGGATAAACCATTGAGGAAAGGTCCACATAAAAAGAATGAATTTCTCCCTCATGTCCATGCAGATAGAATCTCTCTCTGATGGATAATCTCTGCTTCATTCAGCCAAAAACAGATCGTGAGGTGCTGCATTCATGCAATGGCACCCCCTCAGGCCAAGCAAGGTGCAGCCTCTGGCATCGCATAGCCCAATGGGGCTGAGCGTCTAATCCTGATGCTCTAGCATTCAAGAACACTTTCTTCAGTTCCAAATCCACCAGGAGATTAGTAGGGGAACCCAATCAACCTATGTCAGCACTCAACTTAAAGCATCAGAATCAAAGTTCTTCAACTCTGATAGTGCCCAGAGCATCTTCCTGCCTTTCCTCACACTCTCTGCAGGGTCTCCGGCCTGTCAATCAATTCCTCTCCCACCGGGCTGTTGTTCCTGGGCAGCTTTCTAGCAGCTTGCTGCCAGAAGCTCCTTTCTCCAGTCAGCTCACTCCTCTCTTAGCTACCTCACCTGTCTGCTTCCCAGCTCTTTTACCCTCCACGTTGCTGCAAGACTTCCAGTCCTCAATGGCTGGCAGTACCTGTATTAACTCTTTGGGTTGCAGGGCTAGTGTGGGGCAAATACACCCTATGACAGAGGTCCATCCAGCTTTGGAACAAAATGCCACACAATATGAACATCAGTCTTTGCTTTTTCTGCAGCCTCTGAAGTATACATATAAAAAATAGCAATACGGTATTAAATTGTACAAGTAGCAAAATACTGTATGTGCTGAATAGCAGGTGTTCTCTCATTGCCTAGCTAGAGAAAAATGGCAAACAAAAATGTGGCTGTAAAACACATAGGCCAAATTTTGTCCTGAACTTAAAAGAGCTGTGCAGGGGATAGACTGGAAAGTAAAAGCCTCCTCCCACATCCTTTGCCCTGGCCCAGGGAAATAGGTGAAGAAGGGAAGGGACCTAGCAAAACCTTAGCTTTCCTCCTCCCCATGCACATGCCAACACAGCTGTTTGTAAACTACTTTTGGTGAGTAAGGCTCCAAATAACAGGAGCAAGGGAGGCATAAGGAAGGAATTTTGATTCTTTAAGCCCCAGTTCCTTCCCTAGGCTCCTCCTCACACTGCTATATGCAGCTCTTTGCACGAGGCTGTGCTGAAAGGCACAATCTTTTAGTTTACTAAGAAGATGACAGAATGTACACAGGGCAGTGCAGTCTCCTTCTATGTCTGAATCTTCCTGCTGTAGCATAAAGCAGAGTTATAAGCCACTTAGCTCTAGAGGATTTTTCTCTCCTATCCTGAATCTCTTCATAGCTGCAATATGTATGGTCAAAAGCAGAGTTTTGGGAGGAATCAATGAATGCCAAATAATGCATCTTGAATACCATCTGCGCAGTAGGAACAAAAATTAAAGAACTGACTGCCTGAGGGGTGAATTTCACCCTGAAGAAGCCACCAGCTATTTTTAACCTTGCAATTATCCAGCAATATGTCATCTAAATCTCTAGCTAGTCTATTCCAATCTAGATAGATTTGTATTTGACTGGTTTACAGTTCTCAATCAATTTGCCAGCCATATATACATAATACAGGCCTAATTATGAATGTTTCAAAAACCTAGTTTCATCACTTTAGAGAACGTGTGGTGTTTTTTTAACATGCCCTTCAGGACTGAATAAAGCAATCTTTCAGTCCAGCAAACGTCATTATGAAGTGTAACACTTCTGCCAGTTGGTGTCAGATGCAACAAGGGTTGGGTTCACTAGCTAAGGTTCCTCCTAGCAATACAAAGCAGAACTGGTTTGAGGGCCCACCCACTAGTTTGGGAAAATTAAACACTACCCATGGTGCATCTAAAGCAGGGGTCTCAAACTTATGGCCTGCAGGCTGCATGTATGCAGGCCTTAAAGATATTCTTGTGGCCCGGAACATCACTATCGCTATTTGCAATACCTTTGTTTGAAAAGGTTTCAGTGGTGCAGCCCTTGGGCTAATGCACTAGTCCTCATGTGACCCTCGTGGTGATTTGAGTTTGAGACCCCTGCTCTAAAGGAAATACTTCCTCACGCACAAGCACTGAGTCTGTGTATAGCACAAGAAGCCTTCTATAAAAAGGGGACAGGAATCCAGCATGAGTTTTGGGAAAACCCCATCAACATGATTCAAAAGCGTGTAATTACAAGCAAACGCCCATTCCACAGTACTTTGGGCAGTGTCCTTTGCCACAGTTTCTCACTTGCCATGTGAAAGTCAGACAACAAGATGTTCCTTTAATACACCACTCCCCTTTCCCTCCACTGCAAGTTGGTTGCCCTTCATCAGTGCAGACCTAAAGGACTGTCCATGTGGGCTCACCTCTGCTCCTTGAAGAGGAGCGGGGCAAGTTATGCCTCTGCAACTGGCTCCCTGCTCCTCTCTCTGCTGCTGCCTGGTCACCAGTCACAGAGACCGCTGTCACTGCTGTTGCTCATTGCCACGTCTCACTTTCAACATTCTGAGACTCTACCGCTTGACTTAGGAGGGAGCCTAAGATGGCGCATATCTGACGCACTGGCAGAAGGTACTGCGGCTCTACAAGAAGTCACTGCACCATCTCAGGTCCTGGGTTGTATACTGGGACCAATTTTGATACTTGGCCTGTCTGATGGAAGAACAGTTTGACAAACACAAGAAGGAGAAGGATGTGGTGAAAGCATACAGCGTGCTGGCCTTTGAGAGCTGCTGAGGAAGAATTTTGGCAATGCCAGCAGCATCTTAGGCCTTACATCTCCCCAACTCTCCTAAAGGAATGGCTTTTGAGAGACAGGAATGTTACAAGGCTCCTGAGTGGTGCTTGGATCACTGATATTCTTCTGAGAAGGGAATATGGTGGTCCTGTAACTGAAGCCTTGCTCCCGAGCTCACAAAGAAGGGCATCTGCCAATTCAGTGGTGAGATTATGTAGCCAGGTCCCATGACTGACCATAATAAAAACATCCTTTCATGAACAAGAAAATTACAATGAAGGACTCGTTCTCCACAAGCTGTAGCAATTCCTGATAACGGTTGTAGCTAATGTGCAATAAAGCTAAGTAAAAGAAACAGTGAATATACATGGAAAAAATACCACTTGACTCAGTTCTTGGTGATTTCAGTGAGTAACTTGGTGCCTACTGGTAGTGCAGTCTCTGTGCTGTCTTTCACTGCCACACTGTCCCCATGCAAGGTATAATGCTTAACCCTAGCTTGGTCATCAGAACTTTTATCTCTGGTAATCACCAACAGAAATGAATCTCAACTGAGCCCAGTTAGCTCTGTCTTTAAACGCTAGAGAGGGGAAGATTTAATACTGCGTAGGGGCAAATTCACAGTTGTCTGTTTGAACTTCCTGCTTGACTGCTCAGGTCTAGGAAGACCCGCTCAGCCAATCAGGAATTTCGATACCTAAACTCCACCCCTGCAACTGGGTAATGCTGAATTAAAAGGAGGCCCCCTCCCTTCGACTCAGCCCAGTGGATGTGCTAGGAGTAGGAAGGTCGAACACAGACACCCAAGTTATTTTAAGCAACTTGAGTATCTCTATTAGACTCCACCAAAAAGGGCAGCCAGTGCAGACCTGCCAAGGACTTTTTAAGAGGAATCCACACCCCTCCATAGGAAAATCCATCCTCATCCTCCCTCTCTTTCAGGTGGATTTGGCATCCCTACCCTCTACTTAGCAAATGAGGTTGCTAGGTGAGGCAGACTCTTTCGATCAGAACACCGTAAGTACAGTTCTGCTGCATGTTATTCGTACAGTATGGGTAACATTTCAGTACTCTGAATTCCAATACTCAGGTACATAGCTCATGGAAAATTATACTAGAAGTAGCTTGTGGAAAATAAATTCTATAATGAGTGTAGGCTGTCTCTCACTAATTGAAAATTTAGGATAAGTTGTCCCTGAATACATACAGTCCCATAGAAAAGTATTTTGGCTACTTTCCCATCTTTACTTCTCATTGGCATAGTTTCTCATTTCCCCTGGTTTTGCTGATGTCTGGTGACATGTTTTAAATAAATGTCCCTTGACCATCTGATGGTGCCTGACGCCAAAGTGAACTATAATCCAAAACCAGCCAAAATCAATCACTTTTGAAAGGCAGTTGCGTGTTGAATGCCCAGACAGAGTAGGTGTGTCCAGCCAAACATGGTCTGCTCCTGAAATCTTTTCTTCCAGTTTGTCACTAGATGTCAGGGGAATGATCCTACAGTTCCTACACACATGAATATTTTTACTCCAATTTGTATTTAGTAATTAAAAACAGGTTAGTTTCTCCTGATAATTCAGTTAGGGCAACTCCATGGGATTTGGTGAGGTTGTGATTCTCATTCAGAGTTCAAGCTACTTCTGTCATTCATTCAGCAGTTGTTAGTCACTCATAGCACATGACAGTCTTTTTTACTTGCCCATCTACCTTCTTATTTCTAATGCACCAATCACTGTGGGATCTGGCTGCAGCAGCCTGAAAAGGGGCTTATTCCTGTACTTCAGCAGGGAGGAAGTTCCCCATAATTTCTCCTACAGATAGGTGTTCATAATGGGTGAAAATTGTAGAGACATTCAGGACTACATCTAGACTGGGCTTGCATGAAGGTAGGGTGACTATTGTGGGGGAGATTATGTGACATGTGAAAATATATACTGTGAAATCTTGCTTGTTTTTTCAGATTGCCTGTAAATTATGGACAGCAGACAATTAAAAAGTGTAGGTCCTAGCAGACATTCTCTAATTTCAGATATTGGCCTGCTAGATTGGATAGAATGCCCTGATAAGAAAGTTCATGGCATATATTGTGTTATTTGCAAATTATTGTTAAAGCATTGTCTCCCTGCAATTCCAGTTTGTTCAGAATTTTCAATATTGTCCACCCAAGTAGATTAAAGTAGATAGAGTCCTTAAAAAGCCAAATCATGGGTAGTTGCCAAAGAGTCGTATAGCTACAGCTGCATGATGATAATAGTTATTTTTAAAAGTAAACATGACAAAATGAACAGTTGCCGGCATGAAAGAGCACTACAGACTTCCAAACAACTTACTTAGTTCATCTGGGGATTTGGCATAATTCAAGTACTGCTTATCTGAGGTTGAGTGCTGTTAATTGATCAGAAAGTAGAGCTAATCACAGCGTCTCTTGCTCCATGACACATATGCTTTAATAAATTATTACTTGCACGTCACATGAGACTTCTGGTTATTGACTTCAGATATATTATGTAGCAAGACTGAAATGACCTACCACCAGGTACTATTAGTATCAGAATGGATTTTTCAAAGGTTTGCCCCAGAATCACTATCCTCTGGCAAATGTCAATCAAGTGGTATTTAGAAAGCTGCCAAGATGTGTTTCTTCATAATACATTCAAGTCTGCACTTTTTGCAGAAGCATTGTCGTGTCATGTACCAATCATTTCTAGTTTTCTGCAGGGAACCGACATAGGGTGAAACCAGCCCTTTTTAGAAGGCACAGACTCATCAGCTGATCCCAGCTGGACTTAAAAAAGGCAAGTGGGGTCTAGAGGGAGAGACCTAATGAATCAGAGTTGCATCAGGGAGAGTTAGGGCAGGGAAGAGCTGCCTGAGGGACAGAGTCAGGGGGTTGGGAAGTGAGAGTTGCTAGACAAAGATGCTGTAGGAGAATCCACAGGGAAGGCTGAAAGCAGGACAGAACCAAATTGGGGTTTGCTGGCTGAACTCCTGAAGCCGGAGGATGAGAACCGAAGGCAGGAGAGCAGCAGAGGGAAGTGCCTGCTGCCTGGCTCTAATCTGGAGAGTGGAAGCTGAAGGACTGAGCAGGCTGAAGGCAGAGGGGCTTACCCAGGCTGGGTAGTGGGACTCCATAGTCTAGTGCTGTCTCACCAGACTGGTGCTGGGAAGACGAGGACCTGTACCCGGGGAATCAAGATTGTTTCTGCTCGGCTGTGGGGGACCAGGAGCATGATCTCAGTGACCAGTGTGAGGAAGGTGAGGCCCTCCTCTGCACTGGCAACCAAGGCTACAGCGATACAGCACAATGGCATGGCTCAGGGGAGTGATGTGTTCTCCATGAAGGCTCCATCATAGGCTTCCCTTTTGACATTGGCGCCTTTTCTTATCTGTAGCACCGAGGAATGTCAAGCGGTGAGAGGCAGTGGTTGATCCACTAAGTCTCTCACCCTTTGAAACATCTCTGGCATTGATGGTACCATTAGCTGGAGGAACTATCGTTGCTCCTTGGAATTAGGGGTGGCTCACTCACTGGGCTTTGTGCTCTAGATGGAGAGCTCAGTTCCAGCTGCCTTGATGTGCATTTTTGTGCCTCGGCCTGCTTTCCTAATCTTCTTCAGTGTGGGGAAACAACCCCTGGCAGAACACTGTTTCTTCTGCCACTTCTGAGGTGAACAGAGAAAAGGAATGGAGTCAAGAAGACGCCAGTGCCAGTAATGCACTCTGCATTGAAGCGGGATGTGCTCAGCATCAAACTGGAACAGGGAGGGTATGAAGCTGGCCTCAGCACAACCTCCATTAGTAGAAGTTTAGGCTGATCTCACTGTCCTTATTAGTCCTTGACCTGAATTCATTACAAAGCCTATACTTAACCTCTCTGTGCATTTCCCCCATGCACTTTAAGCAGCTGTCATGGAGGTTGTTAAGAAGGAAGAGCTTGTTGTAGATGAAACAGTTTGAAAACTCCCAGGGAATGGGACATACCCCACTCTTGGTTGAAGGAAGGTTCCAGTAACTGTCATAGGTGAAAAAGAAGGGACTGAGGGAGCACAGAGGTGGCAGTGTCTCAAATATTGCAACATTAGCACAGGGCTCCAGAAGGCACCTGATCTTGCCCTACAAATACTGCTAAGGGAAAAAAAAATCCCATAACTATGCATGCAGGCGTGCAAACACCTAGAATGGAATCGACATGAGCAAGCACTCAAAGAAGAAAGTTTATTGACAAAATTAAGCTTCTTATGAGGGAGAAGAAAATCTATAATGAGGTTTAAATGAGCATAGTGAAAAATTAACAGTGACTAAGCAAAGCGAAGAATCCATAGGCTGAAATCTATTTTGAAAATACATCCTTAAAAACCTCTTTTCTTTTGTATGAATAATTTACAAGCAGAAAGCAAGGCCATGTTTACACAACAAACTTGTCAACTCAAATTATGTTGGCACACAACTGCCGCAGTTAGGAGATTGCTTGTGCATGTGCATACGTTATTCTTTATGTCAGCAGACTACTCATCGGGAGTGACTATATGAATGCAGAGTGCATGATGGGTATATATCCCGTGGTGCAACTTGCTGCTTTCCAGCAAACTGTCTTTTGGGAAGTTTTGGCTCTGTGTGATGTGGCCAAAACAAGTCATGCAAGGGTGTCTGGGAACCTGAGGTCAACTTCCCAGTTTGCAACTGTCTCCGTCCCATAACATTACCCATACCCTGTAATTTTCAAACCTTCACGGGCTGCCTCAGGGCACATCTTCTGTAGGAAGTGTGGAGTTTGAGTGTTGCTAGCTCAGGGTGCATGATCCTGGAGTATTTGAGGAGCTGCAGGAAGAACTGAATGAGTGACCAACATGACTATTCTTTGGAAGATCAACCAAAAGGTCATTTTTTTTCAATAGCTACTATATCTGTACTGCTTTCAAATCTACTTGTGGTTGTTTTACTCCATGATCTACCATCAAACAGCAATTCTTATTTTCTGAATTACCTTAAACTGGTGACAAGATTCCATGTAGGAAGACACATTTCTCACCTTGAAAATATGCTGGGAAAATTCTTGTCTAGCTCCTGCTTTCACTCATTTTACACCATTATAATTCCATTGACATCAGAGGAATTAGTCCTGATTTACACCAGTGCAGAAAGAGAAAGAAGGTCAGCCTGCATCCTTTGAACACAATCTTATTATGTAGTTTGAAAATCAACAGCTTGTTTAACATGTGTAAAGTGGTGCCTTTCACAAAATCTCTAACTCCTTTCACCACAAAGCAGAAAATAGGAAAAGAAGAAAAACTTGAATTTAGCATTGTATTGCCAAAATAACACACAGCTTCAGCAATCCACAGAACACAAACTTGCCATTCTATCAGTATATGCATATTGGTACTAGTGATGAAGTGTGGCATATAGATAAAAGGGAAAACAAAAAAAATCTGCACAGCACATTCTTGTTTCATATTGTGAGCTGCCTCAGGAAAGTTGCCACATGAAAAGAAATCCATCTAATGAATATCGTGATCACTGCACCCCAACAGGAATGCTGCCACCTGTCTCCAGAAGAAAAACCCTTTTTGCCCCACAGCCCCATCCATCTGCTATGACTGCAACAAGGACTAAAATAAGCATCACAGGTATGACACAGTCCTGCTCTATCACATCTTTAACAGGATCTTCTTGTCCTAGCACAAATTAGGTGTCTTTGAACATTGCCCCATCACCTCTCTTTCTTATGAATTTTATTAACTGTCTAAACCTGAGCAGGTTTGGACAGTTAATAACATTCATGAGAGAGAGAGAGCTGAGCTGCAACTGAAACTCCTCACAAAAGAGCAAACACTGGCCATGGGTGTCTTATGAATAAAGCAGATTTCCAGGCAATAAAGCACTGAGCTTCAGGAACTGGATGTAGCAAAATGGCAAGTTCTATACCTGTCCTGTCTGATTCCAGGAATGTCATGTTTTGAGGAATTATATTACTAGTTGGAAGTAGTGAGTGTTTGTAAAATTACTGGACTTTCCTAGATGCAAGGTGCTAAATGTAACATTCTTATTTAGTACAACAACATAACTGTAAATAATTACTTATACAAGTGAAAGCACCTTACACCTGTTAATGGACTGACCAGGCATGAATATCTGCTAAAATACAGAAGCTTCACAGGGTTTTCTTCAGCACCACATCTTGTTCCCAATTTGCAAAACTCCTATTGACTTCAGTGAGAAACCAATAAGGTACTAGTGAGTTCCAATCTGTACCTTGGCATTCCTGTTGACTTGACCCCCAGTTTACTATACCACCTTGAAGTCGAAATAACAATGGATTAGAAAACTCACCTTGAACTTGTAGGACCTGCAAGATGCCTCAGTGAAATTAGTTTTGGTGATTTCTTGACAGTTGATTTAGTAGTCAACCTACTTTCTAAAGATATGCCTTAACCCTGAAAAATGAAGCAATGGAGACTCCTGCCAAGCAGACATGCTTCCCAAATCTGCTCTTTTTGTAAAGTCACTAATGATTCTTAACCAAGTTTAAGGCATAAGTTTGGCTTCTGTGTGCAACCTATTTTAATAACATGCTGTAAAAATTAGTTATTTTAAAAATGTGAACATAAGGTAAAAAGATCAGATTACTGTATGTGGAAATTGGTATGTGGTTCAAAGTGTTAGATTCATTCTATCACTAAGATAGCTTCCAGTGATCTGTATGTTATTGTTCAAATAACTCTGAGATCCCACAGTAAATTACTCATCTTATTTAGCCATTACAGCAGGTTGCTTTCTCCTTCTTCAGGATGTCTCTCGTTATTGTATTCCTCAAACATCTCTTGCTGATGGGATGCATGTGCAGCTTGAGTAGCATCACAATGTATTTTCGTACTATATAGGTCATTAAAAAGCATCACTCTGCTGACACTTTTCTGGAAATATATGTCATAATTATTACTAAACCAAGTTCTGAATGAACTTTGCATACTAGAATTGAATCAATTAACTCATCTTCATTGATGCTATCTAAGATCTACAATGTCAATTTCTTTTATTTCTACATAACACAATGGGACTACTTACTACTGCAATGAATGGGGGGGAGTATGTAAGCCCTGTGCTCAGAGGAGTCATATTGCTGAGAGAGAGAGGGACTACTTGCATGAGCAACTTCTTACCAATGTGAGAAAGTTTTACTAGCCAGACCACTATTAATAAAATATTATCCCTACCTTGAAAAATTATTACGAACATTGATCTGCTCAGACAAATTCGAGTCACCCACTCTTCACTACAATGATTGGTAACAATGATGTCATATTCACCCATTCAGAAAAATACTCTCCACAGCTGGTGAGAGTAGAATTTTACAAGGCTGCATTTGTGTCTTCACCTGTCTACATTCCTGGGCTCCTTTTAGAATCATGAAATGTTTGTCAGAGGAAAAACAACAAGGAAATTGTCTAGACTGAATTGTTAAAATCATACCAAATAACAGGAGAGGTGCTAATGGCTGTGCTTTAAGAAGCCAGGTGTAGGTGTGCATTCAGTTCATCCCACCAGGAGGGTGCCCCTGGTGGGTAATGTGGGGAATTCTTTGCTCAAGTCATCTAGGAAAACCCACTCTCCGCCTAATAGGAGGGGCGGGTAGTTCGCTCTACCCCCACGAGGGGGCAACCAGTAATCCAGGGGCCGGGTACAACAGCTCGCTCGGGGGCCCCAGAACCCTTACTAGGGTGACCAGTCAATGAGTCTCATGGCAGTCAGGGGTTCAATGAGATTGGGGATGAATCAGGCCCTAGCAGCGCCTGGACATGCCGGCAGTGGGGTCAGCGGGGTCCTGACTGCAATACGCTGACCCCAGTGCAGAGTAGACTTCCCCTGGGCTATTGCCCTCCCCCTCTCCCATCCTTACCTCACGTCAGGGCACTCGCTGAGGGGTAGTGTGTACAGGCCTTCCCAGGCATCGGGTGGTGGCAAGTCCAGAAGTTCCAGGGCGACTGCCATCTCCTCCAGTGGCAGTTCCAGGCACTCCTCCTGGTCGAGGGTGAGGGGTAGCTCCTCCAGCTCTTCTCCTGAGAAGGGGTCTGTGTCGAGTGGGGCCAGGGGCAGTTCCTCCATGTCCTCACCAGCCAGGGTGGTGGGTGGTTCCTGGCATTCCAGGCCCTGTGGGTCACCTGGAGGGCACCGCGGTTCAGGCGGCCACAGTCAGTCCCTTTCCCATGGCAGGGGGTCTTCCCACTGGGCACCCCCCATGGGAGACCCGAGCCAGCCATCCCAGTAAAAGGTGGGAGGCCGGGGGGTACGCCCTAGGCTCCCTAGTCGGAGGAAGGGCCAAGGCTACAGAGGCTGAGCAGGGCCATCTTACTCCTACGGCAGCCAGAGCTGAACTGAGCTCCTCTGCCTGCCTTTTATACTTCCTGCCCTGCCTCTTCCCCTCCTGCTTGATTGGCAGTTCTGTGGAGGCAGCCATCTTGGCTCCTGCGGGGGCAGCCATCTTGCCGCCTCCTTACACCAGGCATCAAATGAAAATCAAATAGGAAAAAATGTATAAATATCAGAGATACTAGAATAATGTCCTGCATAGTGTTAGCTAAATACCATAACTATTATGCACTTTGATTTAAAGACAGAACATATTCAAAAGGTGACTAAACTGTTTAATACAGGTCATTTCTTTCCAGGCAAGACAGTGTTTAAATCTGTCATGGTTTCAGAGTAATGGGATAGGACTATGAAACATCTTCTGCACTTTCAATCAATCGAGTGTTTTGTTACATTCTGTGTTCTTGCTGAGAAGCTCTGATTCATCAAAGTAGGGACAGGAAACTCAGCTGCAGTGACTGTAGATCTTTAACAGGTACTAAAGAACTCTTTGTACAGGCTAGGGAGGAGACAGAAAAAGAAGTATGGCACTAGTGAAATGGTCCCTTGACCTTGATGCTGGTGGATAGTTATTTTTACAAAAACATAAAAATATGGGGGTTAGCCCAAGTATAATCAAAGCCAGGAGCACTGCTAGCCCGGAAAAAGATCTGGGGTGTGGCGTGCTGACATTCGGGGCTTGCGCACTGCCGCTGCAGCTGCTGCTGTGGCCAGCCCAGTGGCAGACTCAGGGCTCAGGCCCTGTAAGCCCAGCACCAGTGATGCCCCTGATCAAAGCATCACTGAGTTCTTAAATTAGTTTTGCTGAAGTGTGTTAGAATAATGTCAGCTAATGCAAAGACTGTGTCAAGATTTTTTTTACATAAAATCTTGAATATTTTATCAAGGATTGCTCAGGAAAATCCTTCTATTTGCCAGAAGTTGAGAATAAGTGATGTCATATTCATCCATTCAAAAAGGACTTTGGATCACTTGATGATTACCTGTTTCATTCACTCCCTTTGAAGCACCTAGCATTGGCCACTGTTGGAAGATAGGATATTGGGCTAGATGAACCAGTGATCTGACTCAGTATGGCCATTCTTAAGTTATGATAAAAGATTAAAGTAAATCAAAAGGAGAGAGTCTGGAAGAATTTTGGATTCATCACACAAAAACAAGGTTCTTTGTCTACATAATTTGATTAGAGTGTAACATACCCGATGTATAGGTAAAGGGTTAGTCTTAAGCTTCAATCATAACAAAATAAGAATGTATATGGTATTGTTTTCTAAATCAAAGGATAACTTCTACAGCAGGGGGGGTCTCAACTCAAATCACCATGAGGGCCACAAGAAGACTGGTGAAGGGTCGCATGAAGACTAGTATGTTAATCTGAGGGCCATACCACTGAAACCTTTTCATACAATGATATTCAAATATTGGTTAACAACAGTCTCATTGCAGGCCACAGAAAATAGCTTTAGGGTCAACATGCAGCCCACAGCCACATGTTTGTGACCCCTGTTCTACAGGGTACAGCATCTCTTCTGGAGACAGAGCTGTCTCATGGGATAGTCTGAGAATGTGGTGCAGACTCCCACAGGAAGTAAGGACCATCACAAACCTCACCGCCATCCTCTTGAAGTGTAAGGCACATTTCCTTGACATGACTTTCTTGAACAGAAACAGAACAGCACATTCATTTTAAGAAACCCAATCTGTACCAAAACAAAGCACTTTCCTGCACACAAAGTTTTGCCCCCTGCATAGAGCCAGAGGAAGAGAATGAGCCCCATGTGACAGGTATTAGTTACATTGCTCAATGTATAAATGGAAGACCATCTGGTATTATGGCATTGAAAGCAGTACAAGAACCTATATAGAACAGAATGTCTTAAACTGATACAACTCATGTTTAAGTCAATGGAGTTACACTTACATAAACAAGACTTACAAATCTGGTCCAAAATGTCCACACTCTATCTTGTTTCCTGGCTCAGGCCATGATCTGCAACTGGCTACATGCAGGTGGACTTCTATATCCAACTGAGCCCCACTGACTTCAACAGGGCTCTGTGTGGGTGCTGACTGTGTTGCTAGGAGTGTGAAACATATTGAAGGCCCAGTGCAATTTGAGTTGCTTGACCATGCTTTTGAGGCTTTCCATAGCTTGACCATTTTGGGTTCTACAACTTGACATCTTCTGGTTGAAGAGACTGAGTAACTTTGTAGATGTCAGTTTCTGCATACCACAGCACAAAGCAAGATGAAATGTAGATGTATACTTGCAGTTGCACATAGATAGTAGTGATGGGAACAAGTTAGCTTTTAACATCTGCAGGGACACTTTTTCATTGTCAAGGGGTATATTTTTACAGCACTCCTCCTATCACTAGATGTTGTTTTGATGACCCCAATTACCATAGAGACAACAGAATGTAGCCAAGGGTGACAACCCAGTTTAGGTAATTAGCATGTATGATAATGAATACAGAGGTAATGAGGTGAAAGCTGTTTATGGAAGGGTATAAGAAGTTGCCATGTAGCTAAAGGAGGGCACTCTATCAACACTTGATTCTGTGGGCGGTGCTACCAGTTAGACCAGAGGCTTCTGAAGAAAGCTGTTCCTGTATACAGGACTTGTACATGCTAGAAAGTTATTGCAGAATAAGCTATCTTATTGCAGAAAAAACAAGCCCACTGTACACATGTATGTTCCTTGTTGCATTACAACTGCCCAGTTATAGCAGAATAATAATATCTCCTGTGAAAGAGTCATAACACCTATTGCGGAACAGCTCTTGTGCTATAAAGGGTGTGTGAATGCTGACAGAATTTTCTTCTGCAATAAGTGGCCTCCAGAAATGCCCCAGAATTCCAAATCTGACCACTCTTGTCCTCCACTTGAATGCCACTGCTCTGACACAACCAGCCCCTCCCTCCTGTGTGTCTTGAGGCCTTTTGAATATTTTCCTGCTCTGACGCCCCCATACCTCCTGAATTTCCCAACATCCCCTTCCCCAGTTGTCAGCTAGTAAGTGTTATACCAACTTAGTGAGCACCCCAACACCCCCCCCCAAACTTCCCTCTACCCCCACCCCCCAATTTTAAGTCCTGGGGAAGCTGCTGCCTGGGGAAACATTGTAAAAAAGCATAAGTTGCTAGTAGCTACAGTGAATGATGACAAGAAAACACAGCACCCCAGGGGAACCTGTAAATTTACCCACAGTGCTCAGCATGCCTCTCCTTTTACCCAGGGTTCCTAGCACTGGAAGCTGATGAGTGGCACGGTGGGATAGATGCCCACAATTCAGTGCTCTTTCTTGTGGAAATGCAAAGAACAGTGTGGACACCCCTTTGTGTTATATGGAACACAGTGTGAACGCGTAATTGCACAATAAATACAGTACATTTATTATAGAGCAAAGACTTATTGCAGAACAATTTTCTAATGCAGACATGGTCACAGCCTTCTGAGTAACCACTTTGCTCTCCAGGCTTAGTGAGTATGATGTATATAGTTAATTTTAGACTTTGTAACTAGTATATCTATAAGAAACCTTGCACGTTAAGCCTTATTTATGTACAAATCAGGTGTGCCCTGTCTCACTGGTATTCACACTGATCACTAAGCTTCCAGTACCAACATATTGCACTCAAGAAAGGGTAAGATGTTAATAAAATCCTCATTTACTATGACAACATGACAGTTAAGTGTGGTCCAGCATTTTGTGTTAAGCTATTGTAACAATCACCAGTAATAATTTTGCAACCTTGTAATACAGTCATAGAAGGAGGAGGAGCTGGAGAGGGAGAGAGTTAAAGCATTCAAAATACAAAAAATTATTGTAGACTTTTCATGATGTTTCCTTTATTCTCTTTAGCTATGTAGACTCTTTCCTAGGGAATTTTTTAGTTAGCAGTCTTTTTAGATGTTATTGAAGATGCCATTAACACTTTAGTTAAGGGAAGAAAAAGAAACAATTAGGATGGATGATTTTGAAAGATTAATACTGTTGCTGAAATCCAGTTTTGTTTCTTTAAGGCAAAACAGCACATACAAAAGTTAGTAATGCCATCAGGATATACATAAGCA
The DNA here is from genome assembly GCA_007922195.1 of Podocnemis expansa. Classification (NCBI taxonomy): domain Eukaryota; kingdom Metazoa; phylum Chordata; order Testudines; family Podocnemididae; genus Podocnemis; species Podocnemis expansa. The sequence continues at coordinate 24,791,263 of ML681979.1, forward strand.
AACTAAGCAACTGTGAAATGTTTTTGCAACTCTCCTTGTTTCTTGTCACAGTCAACTGTTCTCAGTTGCTGAATCATGGATAAGGGTGCCAATCAGTTCCACTGAAGTAAATGAAAAGAATCCCATTGGATTCAATGGGAACTGAATTCAGTCTTAAAATTAGGCCATTAGCTCATCCTGGATGGAAATATGCCTTATTTTTTGTATGTGCCTAGCATACGTGAGGTGATATATAAATGTTAATATAATAATTTATATATAATATCTGAATGATTTGGCAGAGGATGGTCTGTGCAGTTGAGGTCATAGTTGATAATTTAATTTCTTACTGAAGAATTTAAGCATGTGCCAACATGCTTATTTCATCTAATGAAACCAGAGGCTGAAATGTCCAGGTTTGGTCTGGATGTGTGGAAGGTGAGTTCTGAGTGCAGACATTTGCATGCTGTACAATTACTGAAGTCAATTTATACTTGGTAGTCTCTTAGCCCAGGAATCTGCATATTGTATTCTCACTGGAAGTTACAGTATACCATTCAATCAGCTAAGCTTCAATCCTGGAAAAATTTCTGCACAGATTTAACCTCATGGGTAGGAGCAGGCCAACTGAGTTCAACAGGATTATTCACATAATTTAAGATTAAATTAATAAAATAAGGGTCTTAAGATACAACATAGCTGTATTTTGGCTGACTAAGACCACTCAGATGCTTCTAAGGGTAACAATGAGTTACTTACCAGTAACTGTCTGTCTTTGAGATGGGCTGCTCACATACATTCAGTATTAGATGTCTACCTGCTACAGCACATGATTAGTCGAAAACTTTTTAGCCCTGGCCTGTCAGAACAGGTCGGTGGCCAATGCCCCCTCTGGCCACTTCTGTGGCTATATATATGGCCCGGACCCTGATCCTCCTCAGTCCCTTCTAGTCACCAGCTCTGAGTAGCGGGGATGGTGGGAGGGTCCTGAATGTATGTGAGCAGCCCATCTCAAAGAAGAACTGTTACTGGTAAGTAACCCACTGTTCTTCTTCAAGCACTGCTCTCATCATTTAGTATTAGGTGACTACTAGCTGCATCGTGGATGGTAGGTGGAGTTGGGTTTTTCAGCACAGCTACCCCCATAAAGGCAAACCCAAGGCATGGGAGGGTGCCTGAAAAGTAGGCTTTCCAGCCTGCCTAGAGGGGATGTACTGTAACCCTCGATTTGTTCTAAGACAACACTGTATGAGGGAACCAGTGAGAGGTTGTGTGTCACCCTGCCTTGGAGGCTAAAAGTATCGATACTGAGCCATCCTAATTGCTTTGGATGCCCTTAATTTGAGTGTGGCTAAAACAGTCAAGAAACAAAGCAAGTTCCACACTTGGTCTACCCACAGTGAGACGATTGACACTCACATCCTAGTAGATAAAAGTGAGATTAAGACCTACCCTCTCTACACTAGTAGTGTTTTGACACTTCAATGTGTGAGTGTCTAGGCTGGTTTGACAGATCAAAGCTCTGATAGGCTGTATTCACACAGCACTTTTGTTTCGAAACAGCCCCCTGCAGCAGGAAACGAAATAGCAAGTTCGCAGTGCGAACATGCTATTTCGTTTCCTGCGTTTTTCCTTATTTCAAATTAACATTTTGTTAATTTGAAATAAGATATTTCGAAATAAGGGGTTATTTCAAAACAAGTTGTTTCGACACAACTTGTTTCAAAATAACTATCTGTGTGTGAATACAGCCATAGAGCAACAAGGATGATATTTGTTGGGCAATCCTGTTCTAGCAGGTATAGTCCTGACTTAATGAGGGGGCCCCTTGTGATGGGCATTAGCTAACCAGGCAGAAAGGAAGCTAGTAACAGCACACCTCAGGTCTCAGAAGTGGGTATGACTTCCAAGGCCCCTCAGCAAGGTGGAAAAGGAACCTCTAATGCAGACTTACCAGGTTGCTGGTTTGGGTCCGTGACCTCTAAATATAACCCTGTTTAGACTCTGTCGAGATGGACCCAGTGTGAACCCCTTCCAGGGAGAGTAGATTGTCCCAAGGGTAGTAGTCTGTTGGGGGCCCTTCAACAAGTTAGTGAGGGAAAAACCTCGAGCGGATGGTCTATATCCATGTTCTGAAATAAAGAGGGAATTCTTTATTTCAGGACTTCCTTCGGTAGGGACCTAAGAAAAACCCCTTCAGAAATGGGAAGGGAACCCTTAGGGATTGGAATTAAGACATGAGGTAGTAAGGAAAAAAGGGATAAGGATGTTCGTCTTGTGTCTAGTTGGTTGCTAGTGATTCGGGAGCTGACTCCCCTCATTCTCTGGGGTCCTCTTGCTCCGCTGAATGGAGCAACACTGGATTGGGAGAATAGAAGAGGGACTAAGTGCTACTCTAATAAGAGTCCCTCTTGACCTCTGTGGTAAGTGTGCAAGGTATGTAAGTTCTCTGGTGGCCCTTCATAATTAAACTGTGGGCTGCCTGTGGGTCACAAGGAGATGAGACCCAGAAACTATGTAGCTGTTCTACACCTGAGTAAGGTTTGGCCACTTGAGTGAACGAGGTAGCATCTCAGAGTTTCCCATGTGGGAACACTGACAGCTTTTCCCTGACTCTGTAGGAACTGAGGAGGATCAGGGTTAGGGCCATATATATAGCCACAGGAGTGGCCAAAGGGGGCGTTGGCTACCGACCCTGCTCTGACAGGCTACGCTTAAAAAGCTTCTGACCAATTGTGTGCTGTGGCACATAGACACCTAATACTGAATGATGCGAGCAGCGCTTGAAGAAGAACCAGACTATGAGTTACACAGTTACCTCTCTGCTTCCGGGGTGGGGCCCAGGGCCAATCATCCTGTGGATGGCCCCCTCCCCCTTATACTGAGGAGCAGGTGGGTCAGCCCAGAGGCTCAGCTCCACTCTCATGCCCCACCTGTGGGCCAGCCCAGAGACTGGGTTTCATGCTTCTGCCCAGCCCCTGCGGGGTGGGGTTGGAGGGCATCATGGCAGTGTGGGGCCAGCAGCGCAGACTCTGTGCTCCCATGCTTGCCGTGTGGGGCCTTCGGAGCCGTGGGGTCCAGGATGGTCACCCCACTCACTGCCACCTAGGAATGGGCCTGTCTAGCATGCTCACCTAGGATTCAGCTCTTTGATACAACCAGCCTGTTAGCTACTCAATCAATCAATCTCCTCTGGGCTAAGAGAGCCATTACTTTGCTTTGTAGATTGACAAGGGGTGCCTCAAGTTCCAGAGCTGCTTTGAAAATCATTCTCCTGTAGCATCCAGCCCCTTATCCATTGAACAGTCACAAATATGCCAGGTCCTTGTCCCCCAAGGGAACAATGTAGTTACCAGTCTCTATGATTCAGCTCAGGCTTAGCACCTTGTGTCTAATACCATAACACTGAGATATATTTATAGTGAAAATATGAGCACATTCATTACCAAAGATGCAAGGTACAAGATAAATGAGTGAGGATAATGGAAACAAAAGGTTTATGTCTGAAAACAACTCATAACATTTTCTAGAGGATAAACTTACCTTAACAGGCTAAATTCTCACCCAAGAAGTCTTCCACAGCTTCTCCAACCAAGGGTGGTTGTTATCCTGTTTTCATGAAAGTAAATGCTCTTCCCATTTACTTCCGAGCTACAGGTTTGGGGATGTGTTCTTTGCCTTCCATTTATATCCCCTTAGATAACTGTCTGCACTCACACAATATAATCCCCCATAACTTGTTTTTGCTGTGTGGTCTTCCCTGTTGACCTTAGATTTCTGTTAACTTCTGTATGTAAATAGGAAAAATTTACATCTCAGACATACAGGTGAATAAACATTTCTTCTTTGATGGAAAATCTATTTTTCAGCCCCTACCTTGACACCGAAATATTTTCAGTATACGTACATAACTCCTTAAATAGTATCTGTACATACATTTCACATTAATGACCAATGTGACCCCATTTTTCATTTAAGATCTCGCTGATGTTTTTTGGCAAATCACTATGTACATACCAGAATCAGAACATTTCTAGAAGCCTGTTGCCAGTTGACTTTAATGGATTCTTGGGTCACATACTCCACTCTAGAAAGAATAAGGGAGTGTGTGTATTAATAAATGTTTTCATTCATGTTTCTTTCAAGTCTCTTAAAATGATTAACTTAGAATAGAGGGGAAATGAGAGTTTGCATACTACAGCGAAGAATGAGAATATACTCCAGACATAATCATTTTGCTTTAGTCGTGTACCTAGAAATAATTAGATAATAGATCACATTCTGGCAAAAAAAAAAAAAGTTGTTGCTATTCATTTGGCGTTACTAAGCCATCAGAGAAAGATGAGTGATATAGCTGTATTGAAAATCCTAGGAATATTATTCTTTCATATAAAATACACAAGTCAATAATTTCTTACCTTAAATTTATAAGGCATGCAAACAGCGGTGTTAGCTAGATAAAATGGTAGCTTTAAGAGTTTAAGCAGTTTATTACTTACAGATAGAATAAAGCATTTTCATTTAATTATATCATGAAAAAATCTGTTTAATGAAGGCAAATAATTTTTATAATACATCATACTGCTAAAATCAGACACCAAAGTATACTGTAAAATCTATTTTAATTTGGATTTTTTAAACAATAGGAAACTGAGTTACAAACAAATATTCTAACATATAACATTAACCACTAGTGGAATTTCTAATATCCTAACAAATGGACAAATTGAGTATGGCACTGGGTTTGGGCACAATGTAATAAAGATGGGGAACGGAAAATAGGAACATATACAGGAAGTTGAATAATATAGGAAAATCGTTCATTTGATAAAGGTTCTATGATAAAGAAAGAACACATGGAATTCAAATCCTTTATAGAATGCTTAATTTATATCTCCAGTTATTTGGATTGACGATTTATATGTTGTACATTCCTTTATCTATCAAAGTGAATCTCAAACAACACAATGAGTAAATAATTGTCATCGAATAGTTCATAAAAAATAAAGCTTGTTGAGATTTAGTGATGTGGAGAGCATTCCATAAACAAAAGAGATTATGCAAGTGCTGAGAGGAGGCAGTGAGACACAACTAGTGAAGATACAGCCCTGGTTCACATGTACCACAGTTTGTAGCAGCAGTCAAAGGGAGACACACATGTTACTTAAATTAACTTGCATATCTCCTTTCAACTGCCCAATGCCCACTTACCGCGGCATGTCCATTGCACTGAGTTAAAGGGAAATGCCTTCCCTTTGACTCAGAACTACTCCACTTAGAATCATAGAAACCGAAAGGGACCATGAGGGGTCATCAAGTCCAGTCTCCTGCACTCATGGCAAGACTAAGCACCCTTTTAAACCATCCCTGACAGGTGTTTGTGTAACCTGCTCTTAAAAACTTCCAATGATGGAGATTCCACAACATGCCTAGGCAACTTATTCCAGTGATTCATCACCCTGAAGTTAAGAATTTTTTCCTAATATCCAACCTAAACCTCCTTTGCTGTAATTTAAGTCTATTGCTTCTTGTCCTACATCGGCAGTTAAGGAGAACAATTTTTCTCCCTCTTCCTCGTGATAGCCTCTGAGGTATTTGAAAACTGTTGTCATGTCTCTTCTTTTCCAGTCTAAACAAACCCAACTCTTTCAATCTTCTCTAGTAAGTCAAGTGTTCCAGACTTCTAATCATTCATGTTGCTCTTCTCTGGACTTTCTCCAATTTGTCCACATTTTTTTCTGAAATGAAACTCCCAGAACTGTACACAATACTCCAGTTGACACCCAATCAGGGCTGAGTAGAGCAGAAGAATTACTTCTTGTGTCTCACCTACACCTCCACTCCACTTGGGGGGTGGAGTTACTCAACGGACTGAGTGGGTCTTCACAGGCCCCTCAATCCAGCCAGGAAGATCGAACTGACAACACTGAATTTGCTGCCATCGGTATAGACCTGTCATAGGGATGCTTCACACTTAAAATACATTCTGTAATTGGAAACTGGAATTCTTGCTTGTCAGTCTCTCTAACCAGAAGGCTCAAGGGGAAGAAAGGTAGAATCAGTTGTACATGGTCCTAACCCTGCATTACTGACCTCAGTGGAAATTTGTTATTGCATTAAATGGTAGCAGAATCAAGGCTTAAACTTACCTTTACCACAGAGAAAATTTAAGGTATTGTGCTGAATTTCCATAGTCTATGGTTTCACATCCATTAATTATGAAGTAAATGAATATGAGAATCATGGAAGTAGCAATTAAGTGCAGGTTTCAGGAGGTTTGGCAGAGGGAGCTAATGGGGCCTTTGCTCTGTGCCTCTCTGGCCTTCTCCTCCACACGGCTGGCTCCACACACATGTGCGAGGAGGCAACTGTGGCAGCTTCAGTTCTTTGGTGTATTTGCTGCCTCTTCACTATGAATACAGCAAGTTTATAATAGCTATTAAATTATACATTGGAAAGGACCAGGTGTGGAAATAACTATTTCACCTGTCAAAAAAACCAAACCAAACAAAACAAAAAAAAACGCGAAACCCACCAAAACTCAGGTGCCACCACAGTCAGGATAATTCCTTTCCCTTCTGAAAACCCACAGCTTCCAATTAGTTGTATGGCTGGTATAACAAAAGACCAGGAGAAGCAAGAACAAATGGACATTTTAAAAAAGATTTCTGAAGAAGGAACACAATAATCAACACACCTCCCTGTCAAAACTTTCTTCATGTTCAGCCAGTGCACAAACTCTGCTAGAAAGATTAATCTGAAACTAAAATATTATGCACGTTGAACAGACTAGCATCTTATGCTCACAAAGACTCACTGGAAAACTGGACTGTCAGTTTGACTAATGCTGGAAAATAGCATTGAATGTGGGTTGACTTAATTCTTACAACAGTAGCAATAACAGAAAAAGAAAACTAATATATTAAATATGTGCCCAGAAATAATTTAGAACCAACTCAGACCTCGTAACACTTGGGTCACTGAACTACTTCAGAGGAGGAGAGAAGAGACCTGGTTGGATTTATGACATGACGGGTCCCCAGTGTTTTGTACAAATAGACATAAATTAATGGTCCCATAATAGTTGAGAAATTTTGAGGAACTGTGATGAAGAAACACTGTGATAGTGGGAACCGCAGTCAAATAAAACTATAATAAAGAATAATATGAAAAGCCTATGACACTGATGAGACTGGATCTCCTGATCCACTCTGAAGAAATAACAATTTCACTGTAAGGCATATTATGACAATATTTTAGACAAGTGATAAGTTAAAATGAGTGAGCAACTCTGACTGGAAAGATCCTTTGCAGAGCAGGTTGAAAGCGAGTCCCTAGTACTCTACCAGCAGAAATACCATAGCCAGCTTATGAGAAATCTGATCTTCATCCAAGACCAAAAGAGGAAAAAGGAGACTGTTGCTATAATAAAAAATTCATGTTGATGTTAGTTCTGATTTTGGGGGTCATTTAGTGTCTGGCTGCACAGCAATATTTCCAAGTGCTAGAAACTGCTTGTTAACATCAGGTTCTCTTTCTGGAGCACAGGTATCTATGCATTCCTGTACTTCATTTTGCAGATGCAAAATTACAGATGATTTTTCACAGCACTGCACTTCTTAACACAGTGGAAGCACCACATGTTCTCCCTATGTAACTTCCAACTCACAGAGATGACCAGAGAAACCTAAGTTGGAAAAAAACCCTTGAAATAGCATGCTGGCTTAAGGTGAATGATGCTCAGGGAAAATTTAAAAAAAAGTCACTGTGTAAAAGGCTTCCCCCCCACTGTGTAAAAGGCTTTTTCCCCTCCCCCTACCATTTCTCTTATGGCCTTTGCTAACATGTAAGGTTATTGTGGTTTGAATTTGTAGTAGCTGTATGCAAATTACAGAATCCGTTAGGAAAGCGTTTATATGCTTACTATGGGGCAGATTATGCAGTCAGAGACAGTATGCACAGCACCACAATATTTTCTTAGCTTTATTGATTTCTTCATGTGTCTGTTTACTTTAGGTTATTGGATGCACACTCACTGCCCCAGTGAGATATAGGAAATGAAATAACTGAAATCACAGTATGCTACTCCAGCAGTGTTGCACACAATTATAAACAAAGGATCATCAAATTGTTTAATTAGTTTTATCTCCCTGTAACTGAGGTATCATGTCATTTGTGCAAAAGCAAATAAGCAATGTTAAGGCAACAACAATGAAAAAGTTATAAATAAAAAGCATTAGCCCCTAATTTAAATCAGTAGGATTACTCATGTGTTTAAAAGCATGCGTCTGCTTAAACACATTGCTGAACTGGGGCCTTAAAGATATTAACATTGAGCTGAATTATAGCTGCACCAGCATGACTTTACTGAGGGAAGAAGAGGAAACAGTCATTCCTTTACATCTCTAGCACACAAGTGCTGACAGCTTACATTATTTGCACAGCTCAGCTGTGGAGCCTTAGGCGGTATGAATGCTGCCAGCTCCATGAGCAGCTCCATAAACGGTGTATGAGTGGTGAGCAGGCAGACGTGTTTTTCCACGCGAGCAGCAAAGGGAGAATGCTTGACACATCCACTGCAGCGGTTGTTTTCACTGCATAGCAGGCCTCCCACTGTGCCCATATGACAATACTTTTGGGTCACAAAGCTGCAAGAACTACTGCTCAGCCTCAGGGGATGCTGCATCTCCTCCCCAAGTTGGTTCATGGTTGTGGGAACCATGTTGTTGGTGGAGAAAAGCAATACTTCAGATACCAATTGCTATTTATTTACATTACAGTAGCACCTAAAGTCCCTAGTCATGGTACTGGAGCTCTGTTGTGCTTCGTTCTGTAGAAATATCTAGTCAGGCTTTATCTATACCACAGACCCTTGGCTAGTACAGCTATATCAGCAGAACCCCTAGTGGAAATGTAGCCTAAGCCAGCAGAAGGGTTCTGTCAGTGCATGTCTATACCCAGATCTGCCAGCAGGGACTGGAGGCAGCAAAAGCAGCAATTGCCCAAGGTCCTATCCATTTAAAAGACCCAGACTCCTTCCGCTTGTGGCACTGCCTACATTCTTCCCTCTCTCCCCCATCCTTGCTTGGTTTCTTGTTCAGTGTGTCACTTCCTTCCCACCTCTGCTCAGCCTCCCCAGCTGCTGCTCACCATCTAGGGGAAGGGAGAGGGTAGAAGAGAGGAGGGGGACTGAGTGGGCTGGGGGAAGGAGCAACATGGTGGAAGATGGAGTCACTGGTGGAAGAGACAGGTTGGGACGTTCTGCCCTGGAACTGCTGTCAGTGGGCCTGTTTATGTCACTTCCCCAAACAACATTGGCTCTACTGACAGAAGCACTCTTCTATTGGCATAGTTGTATCTACGCTAGGGTTTTACCAGCACAGCTAAGTCAGTTAGGGAGTGAGAGTCCCTCCCATTCCTAAAACAGCATAACTAGGCTAGCAAAATTTTGTAGTGTACACCCAGCTGAAGAGACAGTCCTCGCTTTGAAGAGCCTCATGCTAATGAGAAAGAAACCTAGAAAGTAGAAACCTTGAGGGCCAAGCCAAATTCTCAAAACCAGCCATCATTGTGCATCCACAATTTTGCATGGCCAAACACTTATATGTGTATTTTTGATAATTATTCCTTGTCCATGTATGTGATTGAGACTTATCTTCACAGTTAATAGGATTTGATCTCTTACTGTATGTCAGGAGACTAGATCATAGTCACCCAGGCCTTCTGGTCAGAGCAGAAGTCAGGCCTACTGGTCATAGTCCAAATACCAAAACCCAAGGTTAAAGCATAGTCAAAGCCATAGATCAGACCCACAGGCCAGAACTGACATCAGAGTCTGAATACCAGAACCAAGGATTAAGACCAAGTCAGACCAGGAATCAAAGCCCAGAGTCAGAATCAGATTACCTGAAGGCAGGGAAAGCACCAAGACAGGAATAAAACCAAGTGTAGGAGCAGGGATTAGCATGAAATAAGCATAAGACAGCAGCAAATTCACAAGTACATATAATAAGCTGCCACTGATCTTCAACAGCTGCTGGGTTTAAAAGCAAGCTGCCTGGTTGCCTTGCCCAGTCAGGTGGATCAGCTGCGGCCCAACTGCACTCACTGGCCACCTGTTGATCTGGCAGGCACAGCTGTCATTCTTGACAAAGTAAAAGTGTTTCTGTGAGAACCAGTGGAGACTAGTTTCAGGCCACTTTGAAAAAGTGTCCTTCAGATGCTGCTTAAGACACTTAACTGGATAAGCTTTGAAATAAATAAGATCTGCTGCACCAATTGCTAGGGATGCCCTCTGTGATGGTGATGTGAGCTGGATGGCATTCCTCAAACACTGGAAGTGATGAGGCACCATATTTTACAAGCATGCTCATGTTTCATTTTCCCACAGAGCTGTCACTGTGTATCCACCAACAACTGCATATTTACTAAAATGCTGGATTTATTTTTATTTGTAGTTTTGAGACTTCTTTGTTCGTTATCTAAAGTCCAGTTATTTGTCCTTGATTTGAGAAAAGGGAGCAGGAATAAACCAAGAATATGGTTCCATTTTGTTACACATATTGCTTGGAGAGCCATCACTACTCCCAGAATCTTCAAAGACCGTCTGTGCTCACTACCAGAGTATCTGTGTGCCTTGTATGATAAGTAAACTTCTTCTAGGCCAAATGTCATTGTTACACAGTGTTTCCTGTACTACATATGCATGTGTATTTTTCCTTCTGTTTCTTCCCTTCCAGTATTGAATATTTATCAGAACCTGAAACAGTATCCTCTTTCCTCCTGCCTCTGTCTTCCTTCTGATGTGTTTGTTTTCAAGTTCCAAAGGGCAGCCATGTTAGTCTAGTTCAGTAAAACAAAGAGTCCTGTGGCACTTAAAGACTAACAAATTTATTTATTGCATGAGCTTTCATGGGAGAAAATCCCACTTCATCAGATGATTTGAAGATGGGGCAACTAACAGAATGGGAGGAAATAAATGCAGGGGAGTGTAAACCATTAAAGCAGGCACATATCTATGCAACAAACCACACTGCCAATTTTGCCAACATATCTGCACAAAAGATGCTATTACAGGACCTAATAAAATCAACTACTCCATCAAAGGCTCATTCACCTGTTCATCCACCATTGTGATTTATGCCATCATGTGCCAAAAATGCCCCTCTGCCTTATATTGGACGAACAGGACAGTCTCTGAGCAAAAGAATAAATAGGCACAAACCTGACATCAGAAATCACAACACTAAAACCAGTGGCTTGGGATTTCAATCTTCCTGATCACTCCATTGACGATTTACCAACTGTAGTGCTTAGACAGATGAATACCAGATCAAGGCTTCAAAGAGAAGCTGCTGAGATTGAATTTATTTGCAAATTTGATGGCATTGCTTAATAGGGACTTTGGATTTTTCTCATTAGAACAGGTGGTTTAACCTCATCTTCCTCTATATACTGTTCCTCAGTGTTTGAATCTTTACAACTGCTTTGATTGCTGTTACAGTGTGACCTGTTCCCACAACTTACACTTCCCTGCATTTATTTCCCTCCCATCCTGGAACTCTGTTGTGCATGCAGTGGAGAATGAATGAGCCAGTTCTTAGGGTTTACTGAAGGATTTAGGCTTACAAACCTTCAATTGGCTTCTTATAGTTGGTTCCTCTTGAACTTAATGGTACTCAAGCAGTGGTTTTGAATGTTTTAAACATCCCAAAGAACTTTTCTGATAAATAAGTAACCTATGAATAAGTATCAAGTAGCTGTTGTTTTGGTTATGTGATTTGAATGATTATTTTAAAGACTTATTTCAACATGTTTTCAATATAAGATTAACAATAATAATGAAACAACCACTACAAAATCACAATAAAAAGAGATCCTTGAGTGTGAAAACTTCAAGAGTTTGAAGAAGATGGGGAATTGTTGCCTGAAAGCCAAGCTCTCTTCTCTATTCAACAGCCTGAATTAGAGTGGGAGGAACAGACAGTTCCTGAGATTCAGGCTGATGGTCTTGGGGAAGGGACTTCTGCCAGTACATATTATGTTCATATTACAACACCCCACTAGATAAAGCACAAAACAGGATATTAGTTGTGTGTCTGTGAAAGACCACCATGTTACAGTAGAGAACAAGATGACTGTCTCTTAATACACGTACCTATAATGTGGGGCAGGTGAGGCTGTGTGATCATGGGTGAGACTTCAGTTTGAATGACATATTTTGTGGGGTTATGCTGTTAGTACTAAAATATTCTTGGAATTTCTAAATACTATAAAAGACAATTTCCTAACTTAAAAAGTGGGAATTCTGCATTACACCTATTCTAGACAGATAAAGAGGAAGAGATTACAGAAACAAAAAGTAATGGTAGTTTACATATAAGTGATAATAAGCTCATAGGTGTGAAGTCATCCACCTGGCTCAGGGCTGGATTAACACCATTGTGGACCCACGGCTATAAGATTTTGTGGTGCTCCTGGCTGGCCACTGGCCAGTCTGGGGGCGGGAGTCTGTGGTCTCTGGTACACACACCTCAACTGATGGTAGCACACCATGGGAGAGGTCTGTGGGCACATGTCACACCCTCCCACTGGTGTGGGATTGGTGGGGTAGCTGTGACAGGCTCTTCATTACACCCTGGTCAGAGTTGGAGGACACTTTGACTGTGAGCTGTGACAGCCTGGTCACTGGGGCTCCTGCTCTCATGTTCTCTGTCCAGCCTCCCTTCTCCACATTCCCTCTTCGTGTTGGAGCCCAGGGCCCCCAGCTAATGGGGTCTCCGAAAACAATCCAGCCCCAGCCAGCTGTTCCTGCTCCCAGGGAGGCTCTGCTTGGAGGAAATGTAGGAGAGATCTTTTTAACCCCCCTGGTTCAGGTAGCATAGCATCCTGGTCACACTCCCCAGCTGTAGGGAGAGAGTATTGGCTCCAGACTGCTCTTAGCTGAGCTGCCTGTGATCTCCCTGCCCCAGGAAACTGCTGACAGCCTTCTTTGCAAGGCGCATGCACACTGCCAGTGGCGTCACTGCCATAGGGACGGAGGGGCTGTAACCACCTCACATCTCCGGCCCAGCCTCAACAGCAGTTGGGGGCCGATTGGACCCGCTGGGGCTTGCAGCAGCAGGACCTGAATCTAAGTCCAGGCCACCTGCCACTGGCCATCTCTGATCCAGCTTCTGCTGCTGCTGGCCAGTGGATGGTGACCCTGGCAGACCCAATCCAGTTCCAGCCACTGCCTGCTGGCCACCAGCACACAGTCTAGGCTCGGATCTGTCTCCTGGTGTTTGCTGCTGGCTGGCAGGCAGCAGCTGGAGCTGGATTGGGCCTGCTGGGACTGTCAGCTCCTGGCCGGCAGTGGTAGGAGTCACATCCAAGCCGGGCAGCAGCAGGTGACCCAGGCTCAGATCCAGCTCCTGCCACTGCCGGCCAGCAGCAGGCAGCCCCCAACCAGCTCCAGCTGCTGCCTGCTGGCCAGCGGCAAACAGCAGGAGCCGGATCCAAGCCTGGGCTGTTCTCCACTGGCCAGCAGGCAGTGGCTGGGGCTGGATTGGGCCCACCTAGGCTGCCTGTCATTGATTGGCAGCGGTAGGAGCCAGATCGGGCCCTGGCACCAGATTGGGTCCTGGGGGCAGGGCTGTGTGGCAGGGGGAGAGGCCAGAGTCCCAGCCTCAACCGTTTTTCAGGGGAGCAACACCCCTGCAGGACTGCTCTGGCTAGACTCCTGGGAACCTGAGGTGCAAGAGGATGGGGGGGGGGCCTGGGCCAGAGTGGGGAACAGGGATGTAAGGGGACAAATGGGATGAAGGGGACAGGAGGCAGTGGGTGGCTGAAGGGGGGATGAGGCAATGCAGAGGAATCACGGGACAGGGAGGCTATGGGGCTGGGGGAAGGAGGCTGGAGCAGAAGCTAATGTGAGGGGGCGTCACTATTGGGGAACAGCAATGTTCCCTGTAAGCTGTGCAGCCGTGCAGCCCCCCACTGCTGCCCCATGCAGGGGAGAGTGCCAGCCACGCACAGCCAGCACCCAAAGTCCCTACCTGGCTGGAAGACTCTGCCTTCCGGCCGGCTGAGAGCTCTTCCAGAGCTGGGAGTTTTTAAAGCTCCCGCCAAGAGAAGCAATGATGAAGCATGCTCAGAACATCTAAGTATGCTCCATCAGTGCTTCTCTGGCCAGAGGAGCCATGACCTGGCCATGCCACTCCAGCAGCTGGATAAGAGTGCGGGGTGGGGGATCAGGCTGGCTCAGGGGGGGCTTCCCAGGAGAGTGGGGGAGCAGGATCGGGCCCATGGGAGGCAGCCCACTCAGTGAGCAATGAAAGTTGCTCAGCTGCCTCAGGGCCTTAGAGGGAACATTGCTTAGGACCCCTGATTAATCCAGTCCTGCATGCTATCCTCTCCACAGTCACGACAAGCCCTTAGCCAGGATTCTGCATCACTTTTTTTGATCAAGGATACATGAAGAAATTAAAGACCCCTGCAGTTCTTGCTCCAAATGGCAACTCGTAAGACTTAAAGGAATGATAAAAGACCCTCTGATCCTACTACCCATAGCAGGGATCCTTTCTGAAAGAATTGAGATGCATCTTATAGGCCATTAGAAAAAAGTACAGATGTGTACAAACATTTATTAATGAGAGTTGACGCTACCTGCTATCCCAGCAATCCCATTGTGTGCCCCTACTGCAAAAACTATTACAGGAAAACTGCTAAAAATCCTTGCCAGAATATGGGTACCTAATGCACCAACTTTGACTTGGCCACTGAAGGTGGTCTGTAATTTACTAAAAATAAAAACTTTATTGACATTTGTCTATTGTAAATGGATGGTCTGGCTGAACAATTTAACCAAAGCCTGAAAAGGATGTTAAAAAAGGTTACTGCTGAGGACCCATACAATCATCTATTGGATTCCCCCCCCCCCCCAACTGAACTCTTACATGAGAGACAATTATGGGTAATTTTTGATCTGATCCATAGATGTGGAAAGAACAGTCTCCAAGGATGGAGAATGTTATACTGAAGCTCTGGGAGAGGCTTGAAACCTTTGGACCTTTGCCCCCTGCCCCAAATCCTCAGTGCTCAGTGGGCCCAGGAGAGCCTATCACAAAGGGGCAATACACATATTTAAGCTGGGTGATCAGGTACTTCTACTCCTGAGTGCCTAAGTTACTTGCTAAATGGCAAGGGCCCGATATGACGTAGTCTGCCAAGTCAGGCCAGGTAAGTAGGAAATCAGGCAGCCTGACAAAAGGAAGATAATCCAGGTCTACTGCATGGGCGTTGCTGGCACTGGGCCCTGACCGTGCCCCGGATCCGGCTCCAGCTGCCTCTTAATGGTCAGCAGCCGTAGGAGCCAGATCCAGGCTGGGACCACCTGGCTGGCAGTGCAGCAGCAGCAGCAGCAGCAGCTGGAGCTGGAGCTGGAGCTGGCTCCAGGCTGCTTGCCAGCAGCAGGAGGGGATGCTCCAGCTCCAGCTCCAGCTCCAGCTCCAGCTGCCACAGCCAGGCCACCATCTACAGCTGTGATCAGGAGGAAGTCATAGCACAAGTTGCCTCCATACTTCAGTCCCTGTTGGAGGTTTGGCTGACTTCAAACCCAGAAAAATGTTAAGATTGGGAAAGAAGAGACTACCTACTTAGGATATGTTTTGGGGAAGGACCAGATCTGGCCCTTGTGGGCAAAATCCAGGCACTCAGAGCCTGCTTGACATCAGCCATGAAGATATAATTCATTTTTGGAGCTTGCAAGTTACTACCAATTTTTTGTGCAAGGTTTATGATGATAGTAGCCACATTCACAGATCTACTTAAGGACAGTGGCTCCAACACTGGTCCAAGGCCTGAGAAAAGGCTTTTCAGAAGTTGAAAGACCACTTATACACAGAACCTGCCCTGTTCAGTTCTGACTTCTCAAAAGAGTTCATTTTGCAAACTCATGCCTCAGAAAGGGAACTAGGCACAGTGTTGTCCCAGAGAGTGAATGGAGAGGAGCACGCTGTATTCTAATTGAACTGCAATTTTTTTCTTGGGACTGGGCATATTCTGTGACAGAAAAGGAAAGACTGGCTATGAAACGTGACATGGACTCACTCCAATATCGCCTCATGGGAAATCCAGTCAAGCTTGTCACTGATTATGACCCTTAGGGTGGTTAAATGCTATGAAAGATACAACGCCTTGGCTTATGCACTGGCACCTGTCCCTCCAGTCATGTGTCTTCTAAATTCATCATGGAACAGGAAAATCTCACAACACATTAATTTTTTTCCGCTGATGGGTCAAATGGGCAGGAGGGAATAATTTGTTGGCCCTAGCTCCCTGAAGCTTCTTGAAGGGGAGGTGTGTGATGGGGTATACAAACCCAACACTGGACAACAAGTAGTTAAGAAGCTGCTTGGACTCAGGAAGCTCAGCCCCACTACATCTGCAAGATATACACAGGTTGGAGGAGGAACTTAAAATGGGAGCAGACCAACTTGTTGACCGAGCTAGGAAGAAAACAGATCTTCAGCTGTCAGCATTTGAGGAAAGAACTGACTGGAGGTGGAGCTCACCAGATGACCACTTACTAATGGACTCTCTCTGCAAGTGATGGGGGGGGGGGCAAACTCTGATGCACAGTGAAAGGGAGCCATTTTTTTTAAATTGAGTTTATTTCCATTATTTCCTCTTGCTTTTTATTCATCAATTGCCCTAGACAGGAAGAGACTTGAAGTGACTAGGCTGAAGGCCCAAGTCACAGGAAGAGACCAGAGAGGCAGAGCAGCCATTGGCAGAAGACACTAAGCAGAAAGACAGCTGCCTTGTCATGTCTAGCTACAAGTGTAACCCTTCTGCCAGGGCGGGCTGGCAGGACAAGGGCCGGGTTCTATATCTAGGGGTTTCCAAATAATGTTACAGCACCAACCGGCTTGAGCCCCCACCCAGTCTACTGGGAAATCATGCCTTGGGCACCCAGAAAGGTAATGCTTCCCCGCTTGCAAGCACGAGTCTAAGTGTAGTTTGCAGAACTTTTTAATAGCAATAAAAACAGAATGTAAGAGGCCCAATAACAAAAATCAACACTAATCTGGAGGATCAGTGCTAAAGAGGTTTCCAACATGACCCCACACAGCATACCAGCACATGTGAACTCAATAGCAAACCCAGCACTGATCTGGAGAATCAGTGCTAAACAGGCTCCCAACAAACCCTGGGGTCTATAGGGAGTATCTTTCATGCCATCTGCCTGCTGACACCAACCACTGATCACTCACTCCATCCACTTGCACCATCCCTTGGCTCTGCCCACTGGTCGCTCATGCTGCCCAGCTCACCACTCTCACTGTCCACTGGCTCCACCCAGCTCACTGCTGGCCAGTCTCACCATTCACTAGCTCCACCCACTGGTCACTCTATCTACTGCTCTTCTTTAGTGATTTCAGTTCAGAGAGAGTTTGCTTCTCTCAGTGATTTCAGCTCTTAAACCTTAAGTAACTACAAATAGCTACTTCTATTAAAATAACAAAGAAGAAACCTTCAAAACAAGCCCAGCCATATCTATCATTTGACAGTAGGGCCACAGGGTGAGACAAAATGCCTCAAAGAAAGAGCTATATAAACCCCACCCCATCTTAAACTTTTCCAGGATGAAATAACTAGTGGCCTCTCTTACAAGTCTTTTTTTTAGCTAAGGGTAGCTTTTACCCTTTAACTAACCCAAACAGATTTGGAACAATCAGAGAGTAGTATATCACAAAAGACAGTATTTCATATTTCCCTTCAGTAGAATTACAGATATTGACAGATTTGTGATCAGATTAACCCCAAATACCATTACCCACTATGCCCTGCACCCACTATGCTAATACCTAATTGTGCTCTTTGTGTTCATGTTAATACAGGACCTATGCAGATTAGTTGCCCCCCCCCCAGAAGCTGTTAGGCACAGCTTCTAAGCCTGCCTTAAACAAGGAAGCCCCAGTTGTGAGTCAACCCCTTCAAAAGATGCCTAAATGCCACAATTAGGTGTCTCAACTTGAGTATGAGGCACCTAAATCCCAGGTATGGCCCCAGTGCAATTCACAAAGCACCTGCCTAACCCAGTGGGGAACTAAACTGTGACCCTGCCAGCCAGGGGTAGCCACCTGAAAATACCAGGATCAAGGCAGGGTACAAAATGGAGGCAAATTCTCAGTACTGATGGGTGACACTGAAGTCAGGCTTCAAAATCAGTCACAAACAAACAATGCCTCTGATCCCCACAGTGGTTATCAATAAGCCACAGCAAAATATACTTGGCTCCCTTTACTACATTTCAGCCTCTAGCTCTCAATTAGACACTGGATCTAGTAAAGCAATAAGTTACTTAAAACTCCATGCTCTCTACCAGGAGGGTTCTCCTGACCCCAAGAGGATCAACCACCTTACCTGATCAATTTAATCTTTGATCTAATCAAAAATATCATGCTGCCAGCCAATCCTTTAGTAACTAAACTCAAAGTCTATTATACAAGGAGAGAAACAAACTAAGAGAATATTGTTAAAGGATTAAAGCAAATCACATAAATAAAATGATTGAAAAGTCCCTGGCAATAAAGTCTTTGGTAGCATTAGGAGTTCGCAGGTTTGTGTAGTTCTTCTGGTGGACACCCAGTACTAGTGAGTCTCAGTCCTTTGTTTTACAGCTTCAGTAGCAGATGAATAGATCCAGAGGCAGGTATTGGCTGAAAACTGTATAGTCAAAGACCAAATGGTGGTGGTGCAGCAGCCTTTTATGTCCTCAGGCCTTTTCCATGGTGTTTGTGGAATTTTACAGACATGGTGTCCAGAGTCACGCACGCAAGTCCTGGTGACTTATCAGGTCTCTACCTGGACCACTGTACCTGAGAATTTCTTTAATGAACCATTAAGAAGACAATTGCTGCAGCCATTCAGTCTGGGGTGTCTCCCAGAAACACATCACAAATTGAAGTAGATATATCTTAAACATATTCATAACTTCTAATACAACTATTAGACATACACATTAAAAATATAATAATTCTCAGCAAATTATTATCTTTCTATCAGTACCTAAAATGACATATCTCATATGGATTATTGCAATTTTTAAATATTTATATTAAATATTATCGTAAATGGTCCACATAACCCAGACAGCATCACACCAGGTACCTACATTTTGACTATAAAAGCTTCTGAGGTATTTATGTTTCTGGCTTTGGGCATGCAAACTGCCACCTCTCTTTAGGGCCTATCTGCATATCTCCTGCCTAAACCCTAGCATGATCCATGAATTGATCAATTTTCATTCCTTCTCTCCACTGAAAACAGCTCAGCAGTACAGTAGTTAGCTTCCAAAGCCAAACCCACCCACACATGTAATTGCAACAGCTTGCATTCATTTACAAGTGCCTGGATTGTGAGGCACAGCTTTGTTCCCTCCATGCTAGCTGAGGGCAGTTTGAAAATGGTCCAGACTTGCAAAAAAGATGGATAATTCATGTGGTACAAGGACAGGAATCATGGAAATTTGCTGCTGTGGCCCCAAGTCCCAGAATTCCAGTGGTTTCTGATATATATCCTGCAATGAGCTGCAAAAATAAACTCCTGCATGAAGGGAGTCCAGCTGTGAGACAGAGCACCATGGGATACTGGCCCAGAATGCTGAGCACTTATTAGAAAAAGTCAGTCCTGTGTGCACACACTGATTCAGACATAAGTACATAAAGCTGGCCGTATGGATACAATTATTTTGGAATAGTCATTCTGCAACAGTGAGTGTGCACAAACCTGACCTGCAAAAACTTCACCGTGTAAACAAGCTGAATTCTGACTGGGCGTGCCAGTGCCAAATTCAGTCTTGTCACCTTCCCACTCCACTCAACTGCCCATGCTCAACCCATCTCCATGTAACTTAAGGCAATGCCATTGCCAGGAATAAATTACTGGGGGATGTATGGAGAAAGAGGGAAGGGCAGGAACCAGAACTGTGAATAACTATTTACAGAGCATAGAGACCTTATTTATATGAAATCCATCCCCCTTATTAATTCTGCTCCAGTTCCTTAAGAGGTTTTATCCTTAAGCAGTGGGCCAAGTTCTTTCCTGAATACATCATCCCAATTAATGTTCCCTGTAGGCTGCGCAGGTGGGTGGGCATGCAGCAGCCATCGCTCATCAGCGTAGGCAACACTGATGGTCACACACGACCGGCAGTCGCGGCCCCTACCTCGCCAAAAGACATATTCTTCTGGCTAGCAAGGAACTGCGCCAGGCTGGGGAGTTTTTAAATCTCCCTCTCTGAGCAGGCTCAGATGCATACTCAGGGTGGGAACAGCCTGTGGCAAGGTAGCAGCTCCAGTGGCCTGTTAAAGGGGAACAGGCAGAGCGGCAGAGTGCAGCACCTGTGACTATGTCTTGGCCTGACTCTGCAGGGAAACAAGGGAGCAGATAGTGATTCTGGCTGGCGGTCGGTGTCGTGATGGGGGGAGTTCAGATGCTACTGGTCCCCTCAGCTGCTCCCGTGCCCTGGGTCTCTGCTGCCAGCCCGGCTTCTTGGTGATGCTGTAGGAGCTGCCTGCTGAGAGTGGGGGAAGTGGGGAAAGGTGTGGGGGTGACTGTTCCCTGGCTTCACTCTGGCTTGCATTGAAATGGTGCTGTTGTTTAAGCAACAACATTTTGAGGTAATTCAAATAACTGCTGCTGATGTACCCAGTTTTGGCAGAGGTGAGCAATAATAGCCATCAGGAAATGGAATATGACCCATGACTAGGGGACTTTTCACGCTCACTCAGTGCAGGTTTGGTCACTTGCTGATCTGTTGCTTTCTTTGTGAAGAATGCTTTAAAGTGCATTTCAGCTCAGAAAAGGATGTACCTGTGGCATAGGTGTGTTCTGTATTTCTCTGATTTGTTCTATTCAGGTCACAAGTTAAAAACGATGCATGTCTTTACAGCCAACCTTGCAAATTTAATGTAGAGTTTAAAAAGCAGGGCTGGCTTGCTCTACTTAAATCTGTGTTATAAGCGAGGAGTCCTGTGGCACTTAAAAGACTAACAAATTCATTTATTGCATGAGCTTCATGGGAGAAAATCCCACTTCATCAAATGCTTTGAAGATGGCGGAGCTTGCAGAACTTACCTCTCTTATTGCTGTGTGTTTGCTGCTAAGCCAAAAGTGACTTTAAAAAATATTTTTGCATTTACAGATTAAGTCACTTGACTACTTGAAATGGTCAAGCTGCAGGAAGGTTTTTTAACACAACTTCTGGCCATTACATTTTTTTCAGATAAACCCATATATTGGCGAAGTAGCAATCATTTCAAGGAGATGCTGTAACAGTACTAGTAAAAAATTTTCTTAATTTTCTTGAACTGCATAGATTGCTAAAAATGGAAATATTAACTTTTAATGCATATTTTTGGGGTAAGGAGACTAATCCAGTGTTCATTTCTGTTTTATTTCACTAATACAATGATGCTACTTTTAGATTTGCAAACATGGTATGGAGGGAAGATGGCTGCAGTAAAAGCTTTCACTGGACCAATTTCTCTTGGTCAGAGACAAGTTTTGAGTTTATGCAGAGCCTTTCATGTAAGCTTGAAAGCTTGTCTGTCTCTTACAGAACTCAGTCCAATACAAGATATTACCTCATTCATCTTGTCTCTCTGCTTGAATGGAGTGGCTGGTATTGCTGCTTTCTCCCACCTCAAAAGCTTCTCCTCCACACAGCCCTAGGGGGCTGTATGTTTGGCAAGAGAGCATCGGGACTCCCAGCATCCTGGTCACTTCCTCACTTGGACTGTGTAAGGACAGTGCAGTCACACAGCACTGCCAAGGTAGAGAGTGATCTAGAGGCAAGAAGCTTTGGTGTTACTTCTTGCTTCTCCCCCTCATTCCTCTAGGGATTGCATGGCACAGAGGAACTTGGGGTGGGTGTGGTGCAGTATCTGTCTCACTGCTCATCTCCTCCCCACATTTGTCTGTCAGGAGGCAGCAGGGAATAGTTTATCTGACACTTTTCTTTGTTCCTGTCACATGAGACTATAGGCTATACTAATGATAGGAATGTGGGTTGACAGGGAAAAGGACAATATCTGCTATTGGCCCTTGTGGGAGACAAGCGTATTGACCTAGATGATCCATTGCTTTAGTCCTGCCTGGCAATTTGTAGGCTGCTGTATTTCTAAAATTTTATAAAAATATCTTTGTAAATGGAAGGATCTTTTAATTGTAGAGTGTGCTCGCTCCTTGTCTCTCTGTGTGTGCGTGCATGTGTGTTTATGTGAGAGAGAGATGATTATTAAGGTTTAGAACATTACAAGCTTTCATAAAAGACCTTACCTCACCTTTTCGTAGCACAACAATATATACAGTCATTTGATACAACTGCTTATTTTGGGAGGTTAAATGTTTCCTCTAAGCCAATGATGCAGCTGAGCAAGTTATGGATGCACTCAGGGAACCAGCAAGTGGTGGTAAGGGGCCTGGTGAGGTTCGGGGAATTGGCAGGAAACTTGCTCAACTGCATCCATAACGGTGAGTTACTTACCAGTAACTGTTCTTCTTCGAGATGGGCTGCTCGTATTCATTCAGAAATAGGTGTCTCCGTGCTGGAGCACCTGACTGGTCGGAACTTTTTGCCCTAGCCTGTCAGAAGAGAGTAGGCAGCCACCGCCCCCCCCCACCCCGTGGCTATCTTTATGGCCACCACCTGGGCCCTCCCCAGTTCCTAGGAGTCGCCAACTCCAGATGCAGGGATGGGGGAAGGGATCTGAATGAATCTGAGCAGCTCATCTCGAAGAAGGACGGTAACTGGTAAGTAAGCCACCATTCTTCTTCGAGCGCTGCTCGGATACATTCAGAAATAGGTGACTGCCAGCCATGCTGATGGATGGTGGGTGGAGTTGGCTCTTCCACCTTCAGCACAGCATGTCTCCAACTTGGGTAGTTGTCTAGCGAGCAAGGTCCTTGAGAGGTCTAAGGAATCGACCTAAGGACTGTCATCCAGGCAAGGGTAGCCTGGGATTGCAGGACCTAACCCAGTGGAGAGAAGTAGGCCCAGTTTGTCCAAGTGCCAATTATCATGCTTGTGTAGGAGGGTCTGAGGTTACCGTATGCATAAACATGATACCAACGCATCATGGCTATAGTCAAGAAATGCGAATCTAACTGCTCTGCCTAAAAGTGAATTGGCAGAGGCATGAGAGAGCCAGAGGCATTAGTGCTCTGGCAGCAATGCGAGTTAACGTACCTCCTATAGGGAGTTTCAGAAGACTGTAAGATTGTTGGGCTGGGAGTGGTGGGTATCAACACTGCAATAAACTTTAGAGGGGAGGTAGATTGTGTTTCCCTTGGTCGGGCAGTGTAAAGCACTTGTGGCCCATGAGCCCGTTGATGATGATGATGATGACGATGATGACGACGACGATGATGGACCTGGCGTGCTTGGCATCCGAAGAAAGGATGGACTAGCAGAGGCGGGTAGGGACTAGGAGAGTTATTTTGTCCGCGATAGGAAGGGGAAAGTGCAGCCAGCCGGCAACAGCAGCTGACAACCTGATACAGCACATTTGGGAATGAGGCACCCAGATCGGCATGGGGAAGGGAAGGAGCCTAACCCACCAAACGGCCCTATACAAGGCAGACCAGGAAAGGAACTTCCTGTGAGCCTGATGAACATATCCCAGGCCTATGTAAGCGTACTGATGACACTGTGGCGGTCCCTGTTGAAGAGGACTGTCAGTATTGATAACCATGTGGAGGCACAAAGAAGTGATAATGTTGTTATTTCCCCCCTTTTTGTTTCCCGAATTCAGCGGTGGCAAACAGCCGAAGGAGTAAAGGGGCAAGAGGCTAATTGCAATGAAGCGATGCCCAGGAGTAGGTTCATAAGTACAATAATCCCTGGGGCTGGGTCTCCATGGCCTACGGGATTAGGCTCACATTGGCTTATGTGAGCTTGTACCACCAGAAAGAGCCCAACCAGTATGGCGCCAACCCTAGGTCTGGCAACAGACAAAGGTGTGAGTCAGGATTGTGGCTCCCACAGCCTCTGCTTAACATGCAGATGGTCCTGGGTTCAATCCCCAGGGGGTTGGACTTGATGATCTCACAAGGTCCCTTCCAGCCCTATGATTTGATTGATTGATTGATTGATTGATTGAAAAGTGCCCCTAGGGGGAAAAAGGGATATACTGGAGGAGGGAGCAGCGTCCTCTGCAGGGACAGAGCCAAGGTCCGCCACCCTGAAGGTGCACATCTTGCCATCTCCTCAAAGAGACTTCCGATTATCTGCAGCGTCTACTACGAGCGTGCTACTGGTGTCATTAGATCTTACCCTGAGAGTGAAATCTACCAGGGGATGGCTACCTCCTGAATTCCCAGTGGCTGGCTGGAATCTCAGGATGGCTGTCATATGAGGTCTATCCAGTGAGAAAGACCCTTAGAAGTCACCCAGGATGGAAGCATAAAACCAAGAAGTGACCAGTAGGGCTAGAGAACCCCCAAGCGTGATGAGGAAGAGGGAGTTGTACTGCGGGACACCCGAACAGGGTCATCCCAGAGCTAGGCCGGAATGACCACAGAGCTATGGCCATCCCTAGGGGTGGAGCTACAAGAGGGACCCTCCCCCCCGGTAGATAAGGCGATGATTGGGACCAGACTAGTACCCTGCCTACAGGGGTGATCTGCAGACCATACCTGTGGAGCCCAGCCGGGGATGCCCTTCACCAGCCTTGGACCCTTGACCCTCAGGATAAAGATGTCTTGCCTGCCTGTTGAACTGACCAGATGGCTTTGACTGCGAGTTTGGTGAGAAAGGCAGAGAGATGAGTGTGTTCAACTCTGACCAAGCGACAAAGGGGTAGGAGAGGAACACCAGTATTATTACCTCATCTCCTCTGATGGCCGTGACCTGAGAGCCTCCGATTTGAGTGGGAGGGAATGGGCACATTAGAGTTGGCGAGAAGGAGGAGGAGAGGGTAATACCAGTCTACCTCGTCAAAGAAACCCTGTGTACTGTTCAGTCTCCACAGTGCATTCTGGGTAGCTGTGAATGACAGGCCCAAAGAGGGGAAAAGGAGCCATTGCTCATTAGGGTAGGTAGAAATGAGGTGGGGGCCCAGGTGGTGCAACCCCTCAGCAAGTCATTCACCACGCTGTGAACCAGCTGGCAGTAGCGAGTGTAAGTGTTTCATTGCTGGCATGGGGCCCACGAACGAGTTGTCAAAGCCTGTGTCCCTAGACAGGCTCCGGCCTGCATATCTGGTACTTGACAGGCGGAAGCAATATGCCTGGTCTATGGGTTTAGGAAGGGGTCGCCATATCCCGAGCTGAAGGCACATACCTTAGGGACTTAGATGGGGCCGATCAGATGCGAGCTATGTTTAATCTGATCCTATTAGTGACAATCAGAAGGGGGTTAGGGTAGCACATAAGAAGGGTAGCGAGGGTCCCCGCCACTTTCGGGGCAGGGGGAAAGAAATGAGACTCAACAAGGGGGCCTCCGACCACCTGGTTGTGGGGTGGAACAGTAGGGCTTTGTCCACGGGGAAGCGTGCGGGACTGACGCTCCCTTGTATGGAAATAGTTGCAGTAAACAGGAGGGCCCCGTTTGGTTTGGTGTTGGGACCAACGGGCGATACACTCTTCAATGTCTGGAGTATACTCTGTGAGCCCTTATGTCTCCCAAAAGGTGAAGGAGCTGCAGCCCAAGGGGGGGGGGGCATTGTGTATGGGGCGTGATAGGACCCTGGGGCAAAAACCGTCCTCTAAGGGATGACCACTGGAGTTTGACCACAGATCCCCATCGTGATTGCTATGGTAGTCAAGGCGTGAAGTCCCCTCAGGTGTTGATGTATTCAGGTAAACAATGGGAGAATGGATATGTGCCCAACCTTAATCCTACTCGAAGAGAGGCTACTTGACCTCTAAACCATCCACCCTCACCCAGAAGGAGAGGGAGAGAGGCTGACTGTCAACTTGGAAAAATGGTACTGAGGGAGAGGGCACTCCACGGCAGATTTTGGATGGTGGACAGCATGGCTGTGAACACAGACAGTAATGCTGATTGACCAGTCAGGATCCTTCCCTGCAGTTGCATGGGGAAGGGCCTTGCCGGGAAGGTCCCCCAGGCGGGTTTCGAACTGAAGTTGTGGTGTAAGAATTAAGTCCACACCAGTAACTATTGGGGGGGGGGCTACTATGGGACCCTATGGGGCCGAAGGACGTGGAAGAGGCCCCGTTGGGAGAAGGCCAAGATATTTTAACTCCTCCTGGGGCTCACGAGTGGTCCCCAAGACGGCCGAGGCCTCTTGTGGGAAGAGGGAATCACTCCTGAAGGGGAGATCGAGGGCCACCTGCTGAGAGGCAGGGGGCACTCTGGCTTCCCGAAGCCAAGCAGCACGGTGCAGGGTTACCGCTGTGGCCATAATGTGGGCTGCTGTATCCACCGTGCCCCAGGCTGACAAAAGGAGGTCCCGGGAGGCTATTTTACCTTCCTCCAAGA
The DNA here is from genome assembly GCA_007922195.1 of Podocnemis expansa. Classification (NCBI taxonomy): domain Eukaryota; kingdom Metazoa; phylum Chordata; order Testudines; family Podocnemididae; genus Podocnemis; species Podocnemis expansa. The sequence goes on from ML681979.1 coordinate 24,817,733, forward strand.
AGGCTTCATACTCTTCCCTGGCCTCTGGTGGGAGTAGATAGCTAAATTTGTTTATTGACTCCCGCACATCCAACATGTATCTGCTTTTTAGGGCCTGATTGTTCACGACCCACAATTGGAGGCCCAAGGAAGAGTATACTTTCCGTCCCAGTAGCTCTAACTCCCTTGCATCCCTCAATATCAGGAGGGATAACAGTGAGTGTGTCCCGGCCCTAAGGCTGCCTCTACCACACCATGAGGTAGGACTGGGTAATGGGCAAGTGGGGGAACTCCGACCCTGGGACCCTGTACTTGAGGCCTGCCGTGTCTGAGATGAAACCTGGGTTTTGCCAGTGAGAGGAGGCCAGGTCCCAGACGCTAGGGTGGAGGGAGGGGAACCATGACCAGTTCCGCTGAGGAGACCACAGGGCCAAATAGGGCATCAGACAGCACCTTGGAGGATTGGACCTCCATCCACATGTGGGCTGAGACATGGCACAGAAGATCAAAATGCACCAACAAATAGCCCACGTAAGAGGACAGTACGGGGTGTAAAGCTCTCCCCAGTGCTGGGAGTGGTACCAGTGTGGACGCAAGGGCCTCTTGCAGTGACCATTCATGAGGGTGGTACCGGAAGGGTGAAGGTGCCAACATGCAGTGCTGAGGCCGTTTAGAGCCCTTTGAAGCCCCTTTCCCCGGGCTGGAACAAGGGGAAGCATCTCGGGACCCAGGAGGCAGTATCGGAGACGGCAGGGTGATATGCTGCTGAGGAGATGGCTCCATGATCCCAATGGGGTGATGGGCTCTGGAGCATCAGAGCCTGAGGCCAGAGGTGGGGAAGGAATGCAATGCCGCTTGTGTTGGGCCCACGCCCTCAACATGATGGCCAGCTTGCCCCTTCTAACCAGAGCTGGGGAGAGAGGTGTAGGGAGCAGGAGGAGTGCCCTGGCAGCCTCCACTGCCTTCGGGTCATCAGGATCGGCACCTACCCCGCCCGATACCGGGGAGAGCCCCATGTCGAAGATGTGGGGCTATGTTGGCACCCTGGTACAGGGGTTGAATGCGACTGGTCCTGGAAAGAGCCCCATGTGGAAGACACAGGGCTGTGCTGGCACAGCGGTACCGAGGTCGGTACTGAGCTTATCCTGCAGCCCCTGTCAGCATGGTGCCGGGGGGGGGGGGTTCCAGGGCCGAATTGGCACATGGTGCCAGAGGAGGTCCCGAAGCCATGGCAGAGGAGTGCCGAGCCTGCTCCGAGACCAGGGCACAGTGCCTTTGCTCCCTGTCCTTGATTGTCCTTGGCTTGAAGGACAGACAGATGGAGCATGTGGTAACCATGTGGCTTTCACCCAGGCACCGGAGGCACTTCTCGTGGGGATCATCCTGTGGGAAGGCCTTGCCGCATTCGGCACAGGGTTTGAACCCCGGCATGGTGGACGATGGAGTAGCACGATGTTCCCGCCCGAGAGGGGAGACCTTCTTCAGTGGAACTAAGTCCACAAATAGGTGCTCCCAGTCGGGTGAAAAGCTCATAAAGCAAATGAAGGATAAGCTGCTTGCGGATACAAGGAGCGGGCAGTTCCACAACCTATGCAAAGGTGGAAGAAACAAAACTGGGGAAGGGCCAGGTGGTGGCCACATATGTAGCCACGGGGTGGTGTGGGGGGGGGGTGGCCGCCTGCCCTCTTCTGACAGGCTAGGGCAAAAAGTTCTGACCAATCAGGCACTCCGGCACGAAGACACCTATTTCTGAATGTATCCGAGAAGCGCTTGAAGAAGAACTTGCTCAGCTGCATCATCAGCTTATGTGGAACACTGATCCCCACATGTAACTAGTATCTGCTGTCATTTGGGGCCTATTACGCCAGGATCCATGGTCTACATTTTCAAAAGTAACTAAAGATTTTAGGTGCTTCAGTTGTTGGCTGACTAACTTGAGACACCTGAGACAACCTCATTTCTAGAAAATGCTAATTACACACCCTTTGAAAATCAGGTGTTTTTAAAGTGTCGCATGTTGGGCATTCAAAAACTGATGCACCCACATCTCTAGTTAATTTTATGCATAATTTTATACACAGAGAGGGCTCATGGAGGGGTAACATTTACGTATCTTATATCAAAAAAGACAAGCTGCTTTTGTGTAAACTGCAAAATTCCAAAGGTGCCTTTAAATGCAAACATGGCTTTATCAGTAACATAGCTATTGCCCTAGATATTGCAATATCTGGAGTTCTTTACTTGTACAGATCCTTAAAGGGAAAAAAAAAAGAATCTTCCTTCATTTCCCCCTTCCTTCTTCAACAATCCCCTCAGACCCTTTTCCTGAACTGTCATCCTGTGTATTGTCTTGTATTATTTAGATTTGCAGGTTCTTTGGGGAATGGAATTCAGTTTATCAGTGTTAGGAAAACTGTCATGTAAACATAAGGTGTTATACATATATCTGGTAATACAAATAATGCAAAATGAAGGTGAACTTCACACAGTTTAAGTTTTGTAGGTTTTATTATGTATAAGGTCTTTCTGTCACTTTGTAGATAATATACACATTCTTTCTATTCTATGCGGGGGAGGGGGTTTCCCTTTTCTGAGTCTGGTTTTGATATTGTCATTGAGAGAGACATGTAATACATAATTTTTTATGTTATTCTTCTGAGTGGATGGGCTTCATTTTAACCAAATGCACCAGCTGAAGTCATTTGGTAGTGTTTTAAAACATTAACCGTGAAAAGGATAGAAATATAGGGACATAAAGCCTACTTCTTGGTCCACTTACATGAGTGCAAGTCAGGAATCAGTAATTACTCCAGGATACGGTAATCTCAGAGTTGGACCCATAGTACCATAAAGGATTGTACCTCCACACAAATGTTGTAGGTATAATGATAAGGAAAGGAGAAGAGATAGCTGAGAGAAAGGAAACTGAAAAATGAAATATCTCCTACAGTGTACATGGCAAGAGTCATACATAATAAGATTGATGAATTCAAGGCATATCTGTTGAGGTACAGCATCACGGATATTACTGAGGTATGACTAAACCAAGGAAATGATGGGGGATTAAAAATACCCACAGTTTAAAGGAAAGATAGACAAAACAAAGTGGAAGGTGGGGGTGACATTAATCGTGAGAGATAACATGTTTGATGAACGAAGTAACATTAGTGCTTTGGCTGAAGCAGAAATAACTATTTGACTGACGTTGCAAGGACAAAGATAATAGTAAGATGACTTTTCGTTGGTTGTTACTGTAAAGTTTGTGTGTCAAATAACACTCTCCCTCACTTTTAACAAGTCATTGCTACTTGTATTTCTCCAGCTATATTCCGTATCACATAAAATGAAATGCAGGGTGGCTTTTTGTCTGCCTTACATTAAACAATAACCATGAAATTGTCATCTCCCATTCCTACTAGTGTGGTATTTTCACAATACTTTACAAAAGAATCCAGTGGATTAATAGGGGAGAAGGGATTGTTAGCTCATCTAGTCCACTGGCTTTCAAACTATGGGTTGGGACCCAATACTGGGTTGCAGACAGGAGAGGCCCAAGAAAGAAAACAACAGAGCACCACTAGTCACCACATACAACCCTCACATCAGATCTCTGCAACAGATCATTAAGGACCTACAGCCTATTCTAAAAGATGATCCCTCACTCTCTCAAGCCTTGGGAGACAGACCTCTCCTTGCCTACAGACAGCCACGCAATCTTAAACAGATACTCACCAGCAACTACAGCTCTAACAACAGAAACATTAAAGCAGGCACACATCCCTGCAACAAACCACGCTGCCAAGTCTGCCCACATGTCTGCACAATAGATACCATCATACATCCTAATCAAGCCTGCTACTCCATCAAAGGCTCATTTACCTGCTCAGCTACTAATGTGATCTATGCCATCATGTGCCAGAAATACCCCAACACCTTATACATTGGACAAACAGGATGATCCTGCACAAAAGAATAAGTGAACATAGAGCTGATATCAGAAATCACAAAACAAAGAAACCAGTTGCTGAGCACTTCCATCTTTCTAATCACTCGATAAATGATTTGTTAACGACCGTCATCAGAGATGTGACTGGGACATCAAGACTTCAAAGAGAAACAGTTGAACTCAAATTAATATGCAAATTAAATTGTATGAAAGCAGGATTGAATCGAGACTATGGGTTTTTTCCCATTACAAAAGGTAATTTGACTTCAGGCTTCCCAGGGTTTGAACCTAGCAACTGCTCTGATTTGCTGTTACTGTATGAGCCGATCCTATGTTTTACACCCCCTTGCATTTATTTTCATTCCGTTCTGTAAGTTCACCCATCTTCGAAGCATTTGACAAAGCGGGATTTTCTCCCAAGAAAGCTCATGCAAAAAACAAATCTGTTAGTCTTGCCACACGGCTCCTTAGTTTTTTCCTCAGGTACTGGGTGATGGAGTCCCCTGATCCTGCTGCTGAAAGAGTGGAATGCATTGCTGAAAGATGTAGTTGTTGGGTTGTGGGCATAAATGATTTTTTTCAACTGGGTCCTGAGGAAAAAAGTTTCAAAAAATCACTTCTCTAGTCTGGCCTACTGTATAACACAGACAATAGAATTTCACTCATTACTGACCCAATAACTTGTCTTTGATTAAAGCATATCTTCCAGAAAATCATCCCATCTTGAACTGAAGATATAAAGAGATGGAGAATCCACCACTTCCCTTAGTAGTAGTTTCCAATGTTTCATCATTTTCATTATTAAAAATTTACCTAATTTTGAATTTCAATATCTTGCTTTAGCTGCCACTCACTGGTTCTTGTTTTGTTTTTTCTTAGTATTCATGAAAAGCATTGGGGCTGGCAGACATGGGCATGTAAATCCGGTATTTAAACAGACAACGAGCACGTGTAATAAAGGTACAAATTTCCCCCATAATGCTGAGCAATTTACCTCAAATCTGATCAGAGGACCACATCTATGCATAAGTAGATTCTTCAGTCTCTTTGGCCACTCAGCCTTAGGCCTTTTTGCTGAAACAGCCAACAAAGGTGCCTCTTATGATGGTAGTTTTTATTAGGAGGACATGTCCACCAGGAACTGGATTGAAGTAATTAACTAATTTCATGAAATCCCAAGAACAGCCATCAGATAATAACAGTCTTCAATAATGCACAACTGGGGGCTATTTGACTGCTAAGAGAGGCTTGAAGCACAATACACAATTTCTTATTATCAGTCCCCTGAGTCATCCAGTTCTCTATAACCATTTTTATTTTGTTTATCTCATTATGCTGCTGCTTCTAATTATGTGGTATATAAACTATTCTTTTTTTACTATCAATTTACTCCCTTTATTATCTGCAGTTTTTAGCTGTAATGGCTTAGTCCATCAGTAATTCTTCCAGTGTTATGGCTCATTCTGTTCTAAATCTGCATTTACATAAAAAATCTTTTTCTCCTAATTTTGTAGCTCAAAGTTCACGTGTCTTTGTGAAATGGTGTGTGCATTATTTTTATCATCAATATCATGCAGACCCTGATGCATACACTTCTGTCAAGGATTTGCATACATACGCATGCCCTCTACACATGTGAATCAAGTTTTGCAAGCATAATTGCACATGAGTAAATATGCACATGCATCTACCACAGTTTGGGTTCTGACTTCCTAGAATCGCAAAAATGTAGGGCTGGAAGGAACTTCAAGAGGTTATTTAAGTCCATTCCCCTTGTGCTGAGCTAGGATTAAGTATAGCTAGACCAGGAGTCAGCAATCTGAAATATAAGAAGAGCCTTTTTAAAAAATTCCTCCACTAACCAAGTGTTTTGAGAGCCTCAATGGGTGTAGCAGGGGTTAAAGTGGGCTGCAGTGGCCCAGAACACTGTTCCGGGGCCCACTATTTTTAGGGGCTCAGCATTCCGGGCCCCTAAAAATAGAAAAGGGTGCTGGAACTCTGCATTCTGGGGCCCACCATTGAAAATAGTGGGACCCGGAATGCAACATTCAAGCACCATTTTCTATCTTTTGGGGCCCGAACATTGGGCCCCCAAAAATAGCAGGCCCAGAATGGCATTCCCCTGCATTCCACCAAAAGGGGGGGGGGGGGGGCCCCTCCCTGCACATGCACAGGCTACACAGTTTCCCAGCCCTGTGCAATGCTGGTGAGTGCTGGGGCGCCAAGCTTGTGCTGGGGTGGCGGGTATTAGAGGCACCTGAGTTGGGGATGGGTATTGGGGGTAGGGGGTAGATTCTGGGGACAGGGGAATGAGTGTTGAGGGTGGACTTTGGGGGTGGGTATTGGGGGCTGAGAGTGGAGTTTGGAGGGGTAGGGGGCTGGGGTGGATTTTGGGGACAGGAATGGATATTGGGGAAAATAGCTGGGGTGGGGCAGGAGCTGGGGTGGAGGGAAGGCATTTGGGGACAGGAGCTGGGGTGCAGGAGGGGGGCCCACCCAATTAGGAGGGATCCGGGGCCCACCAAATTATGCTTTAACCGCTGGGTATAGCCTTCTGGTGGGAGGTGCGGGAAGCTGGGCCAGGGTGCCTGCTGCAGCGTCCCCGGGAAGGGAGGAAGCCAGAACCAGGAGTAGGCCCCCTACAGGCTCCCCTGGTGTCAGGGGGTAGGACTGGAGCCTAGAGCTGGAAGGGGCAGCTAAAGAGCTGGATTCAGCTCTGGAGTCACAGATTGCAGACCCCTGAGCTAGATCATCCCTGACAGATGTTGCCCATCTTCCTTTACTTCTCGCTATTTAGCTGATTTTTGCTTTCATGCTGTGTCTTGTTTTTAGAGATGGGCAAAACCAGGGGCATCGCTGGCGCTGGGCACCCAGGGCACATGCCCCTAATCCCAGCACCGGTGCCCCAGGTCTGATGGGGCTGCCGCTCTCCTGGTCTCTGGCCCAGTCGGGCCAGAGATCCGGGGCCCAGCCACTGGCGGCCATGGCAGCCCCATCCCCAGCCAGGGAACTGGGGCCTGGCCACCGGCAGCTGCAGCGGCCCCATCCCCAGCCAGGGATGCTGGGCCCAGCTGCCCACGGCCACTTCCGTCCCCGTCCCCGGCTGGGGATGAGGGTCCTAGCGGCCCGCGGAGGCCTCCAGCCCTGTCCCTGGCCAGGGGGCAGTGACACCCCTGGGCAGAACCCCAAATCAGAATGTTGCTGAAAGCTGAGGTACTTGGAATCCAGAATTAGATTTGAATTTTATAATATGAAGCAGTATCGCCTTGTTTTGTTCTATGATTTTTAAAGATTGCTATTCTTCTTGAGAGTCTTGAAGTAAACAGAGAAGCTATCTCCAACAATGAGCTACTGAAACAAAATGGATTTATTTATTGCCATTACCAAATGCCTATCTAGTACACATATAAATTTGTTCACTTTCACTAAGGGTGACCAGATGTCCTGATTTTATAGGGACAGTCCTGATATTTGGGGCTTTTTCTTATATAGATGCTTATTACCTCCATTCCCTGTCCTGATTATTCATACTTTGTCTCATCCTCCTGTGTAGACAGACATATATTACTGCTCAGATATAGCTTTCTCCTGTAGCATAATAATGTGCATTTAGAAAAACACAGTAACATTCCTTTAAAGACTTATATGGGATATATATTTATTTACTATGGACAAGGCTATTGAGAAACTGAATGGGGATCTCTCCTTACCCACTGCTGAAATTAGGAATTTATACATTTACATCTATATTTATGAGCATTTTATAGGCCTGTCTATCTTTCGCTCTTTCTACCTCAACAGCAAGATACATGCAGGCTCCCCTTTCTCAATGCTCATGACAAGTTTCTATGCATAGTACTCTTGTGCATAAGAGGCACACTTATGATATTTGCTCCAACAAACTAAAACATTTTATAGAGGGCTTGAAACTGTTCTCACTGAAGTCAGTGGCAAGATTTGAACAGAAATTTTGTACAAAGGTAATGAAAATCAATGTTAAGCAAACGTTCATCTTAAACAATGTTCTATCCAACCAAAATTACAACTCATAAAACTCATGAAAATTAATAGTGAGGTATCAGTCTTTCAATTAAAAAACATGAATATTCTAAATGCTGGTGGCCAAAGGACAAAATTGTTGCGATGATGTGGATTTCAAACATTAATGCAGTTGATCCTTCTTTAGCTTCTGCAAG